>CAWUFW010007109.1:385000-1053127 GCA_963921515.1 Calotriton arnoldi
ATCTGGTCACCCCATAGGAAAGCATTGGGTGCGACCAGATGGCCGAGGGGATAGGTGCGACCAGATGGCCGAGGGGATAGGTGCGACCAGATGGCCGAGGGGAAAGGTGCGACCAGATGGCCGAGGGGAAAGGTGCGACCAGATGGCCGAGGGGAAAGGTGCGACCAGATGGCCGGGCACAAAAGGGAAGCCATCTGGCCGCTCTGTGCCCCAACGAAAGAGTGAGTGGGCGCCGGGGCATGGGGGACCGGAGGCCCAGGGCCCCAGCCATGGGGGCTGCGAGGGGGGAGCCGACGGGCCCTCCGACCTGGGGCCCGCAGACACCTCGACAAGCAGGCGAAGCGGGGAGGTCTGCACGGGACCGACGGACCCCCGTCCCGGGCCCTTGGCATAGAGGCAGGCCGGGGGACAGGGCCCAGGGCTGGAGCACCCTGGACCCAGCCGGGGCTCCCGGGCCCAGAGGCGCAGGGGAAGCATGCCCGGGCCCGCAGGACCCCGTCCTGGGCACCCTGCCACGCGGCAGGACCGAGGACAGAGCCCGGGGTGGGGAGGCCGCCCTCCCCGGGACCCTCAGGGGCCCCGGACGGAGCGCCTGAACCCAGCCAAGCGACGGGGGCTCCCAGGCACGACGGAACCCCGTCTCGGACCTTTGGCAAAGCGGCAGGCCGGGGACGGGGCCCAGGCCTGGAGCACCAGACCCAGGGGGGCCCCTGGACCCAGCCGGGGCTCCCAGGCCCGGAGGCGAAGGGGAAGCCTCCCCGGGCCCGCGGGACCCCGTCCCGGGCACCCTGCCACACAGCAGGACCGAGGACAGAGCCCGGGGTGGGGAGGCCACCCTCCCCGGGCCGCAGGGAGCCCCTGAACCCAGCCGAGCAAGGGGAGGCACCCTGTCCCGGGCCTTTGGCAGGGCAGCAGGCCGGGGGAGGGGGCCCAGGGCTGGAACACAAGAGCCCCTGGAGCCAGCCCAGCAGGGAGAGGCTCCCCGGACCCCATCCAGGGCAGCCTGCCACGTGGCAGGCCCAGGGACGGACCCAGGGCTGGGGTGGCATCCTGGCCCGTCCAACTGCCGGATGAGGACCGCTAGGCTGAGAGGGGTCCCAGAGTACCTTGTCCCTAGTAATCCGGAGGAAGGCTACCCCCCTTTCTGGTAACCTGTGCGCACCGCAAGACTGAGGGGACCCTATGAGCGGACGCGCCCAACCTCCTGGAGCCCTCGCTGGGATCGGGAAGGCAAATGAGCCATCATCGGGAATTCCAGGGCGGCCCGGCCATCTGGTCGCCCCATTGGAAAGCATTGCGCGCGACCAGATGGACGAGAGGAAAATCGCTACCTGATGGCCGGGCCCGTAGGAGGCCAATCTGCCCGCCCCGAGCCTTCGCCGGAGGGCTCCTGCCTCTCCATACAGGGCTCGGGGGCTCTGCGTCCCGGGGGCTCTGAGACCCCGGCTGGCCCTCGGGCACGGGAGGCCCACAGGAGCTCTTGGGGCCCGGACGCCCGGGGGAGGACTGCCCAGGACCGATGGAGCCATCGCCACCCCACGGGCCGGAGTAGGGAGCCCCGGACATGGGGAGGTGTTGTACGGGCCTGGCCCATCTGGTCCCCGTCTGAGAACCGCCAGCCCAATAGGGGTTCCGGCATACCCTCCCCCTAGTATTCCGGAGGAAAGCTACCCCTCTATCTGGTAACCCGTGCACACTGCAAAACTTAGGGGACCCTAGGCGCGGACGCGCCTGACCTCATGGAGCCCTGGCTGGGATCAGGGAGGCAAATGAGCCCTCATCGGGACTTCCAGGGCAGCCCGGCCATCTGGTCGCCCCATTGGAAAGCATTGCGCGCTACTATTCCAACACCTTCCCTACTGGACTTGCTCTAGATGGCGCTCCAACCGAAGGAATATTCCATCACCTTCCCTACTGGACTTGCTCTATATGGCGCTCCAACCTAAGGAATATTCGAACACCTTCCCTACTGGACTTGCTCTAGATGGCGCTCCAACCTAAGGAATATCCCATCACCTTCCCTACTGGACTTGCTCTAGATGGCGCTCCAACCTAAGGAATATTCCATCACCTTCCCTACTGGACTTGCTCTAGATGGCGCTCCAACCTAAGGAATATTCGAACACCTTCCCTACTGGACTTGCTCTAGATGGCGCTCCAACCTAAGGAATATCCCATCACCTTCCCTACTGGACTTGACCTTCCCTACTGGACTTGCTCTAGATGGCGCTCCAACCTAAGGAATATCCCATCACCTTCCCTACTGGACTTGCTCTAGATGGCGCTCCAGCCTAAGGAAAGAATAGTTTTGGAATTCTCAAATTGCAATTCTCTAAAAATCGCTATTTGAGAATCGTAAAACTATTCTTTGATACATCTGGCCCATAGCCTGCATGCAAAAATTGCATTGTCCAGCCTAACAACATTTGCGTGCAGGCTATGGGCCAGATGTATCAAATAATAGTTTTGCGATTTTTTTTTTTTTAGAGAATCGCTATTTGAGAATCGCAAAACTATTCTTCACAGGTGCAGGGGAAGCCTCCCCGGGCACCCTGCCACGCAGCAGGACCGTGGACGGAGCCCGGGGTGGGGAGGCCGCCCTCCCCAGGGGCCCCGTTCGGAGCTCCTGAACCCAGCCAAGCAGTGGGAGGCTCCCCAGGCACGATGGAACCCCGTCTCGGGCCTTTGGCAGAGCGGCAGGCCGGGGGACGGGGCCCAGGGCTGGAGCACCCGACCCGGGGTCTGGCGGGGCCACTGGACCCAGCCGGGGCTCCCTGGCCTGGGTGCACAGAGGAAGCCTCCAGGGGCCTGCGGGACCCCGTCCCGGGCACCCTGCCACACGGCAGCCCCGAGGACGGAGCCCAGGGTGGGGAGGGTGCCCTCCCTGTGGACCTCAGGAGGGGGAGTCTCCCCGGGCCCGGCGGAACCCCGTCTCATGCCCCCTGGTGGAGCGGCAGGCTGGGAGACTGAGCCCGGGGCCCCCGGACCCCGTGGGGGCTCCCGGGCACAGGGGATGCCTCCTCGTGCCCGCGGGCCCCATCCCGGGCGCCAAGCCACACGTTTGTCCAAGGGACGGAGCCCCGGCCTGGGGGACATCCTGGTCCATCCAGATGCCGGCTGAGGACCGCCTGTCCGAGAGGGGTTCCGGAGTACACTGTCCCTAGTAATCCGGAGGAAGGGTACCCCCCCCCTTTTCTGGTAACCCGTGCGCACCGTGAGACTGAGGGGACCCAAGGCACGGACGTGCCCAACCTCCTGGAGCCCTGGATGGGATCGGGGAGGCAAATGAGCCCTCATAGGGACTTCCAGGGCAGCCCGGCCATCTGGTCGACCCATTGGAAAGCATTGAGCGCGACCAGATGGCTGAGGGGATTGGCGCGACATAGATGGCCGAGGGGATAGGCGCGACCAGATGGCCGAGGTGATAGGCCAAGCAGGGGGAGGCTCGCTGGGCACAATGGAACCCCAGTCTCTGGCCTTTGGCAGAGCGACAGGCCGGGGGACGGGGCCCAGGGCTGCAGCAACTGACCCGGGGGGGCCCCTGGACCCAGCCGAGGCTCCCAGGCCCTGCGGGAGCCTGTCCCGGGCACCCTGTCACTTGGCAGGCCCGAGGACGGAGCCCGGGTTGGGGAGGCCGCCCTCCCCAAGGGCCCCGGCCGGAGCTCCGGAACTCAGCCAAGCAAGGGGAGGCTCCCCGGGCACAACGGAACCCCGTCCCGGGGCTTTTGCAGAGCGGCGGGCCGGAGCACCCGACCCGGGGCCCGGAGGGGCCCCTGGACCCAGCCGGGGCTCCCGGGCCCAGAGGCGCAGGAGAAGCCTCCCCGGGCCCACGGGACCCCGTCCCGGGCACCCTGCCACGCGGCAGGACCGAGGACGGAGCCCGGGGTGGGGAGGCCGCCCTCCCCGGGGCCCTCAGGGGTCCCGGACGGAGCTCCTGAACCCAGCCAAGCAAGGGGGGCTCCCCGGGCACGACGGAACCCCGTCTCGGACCTTTGGCATAGCGGCAGGCCGGGGGACGGGGCCCAGGGCTGGAGCACCCGACCCGGGGCCCGGAGGGGCCCCTGGACCCAGCCAGGGCTCCCGGGCCCAGAGGCACAGGGGAATCCTCCCCGGGCCCACGGGACCCCGTCCTGGGCACCCTGCCACGCGGAAGAACCAAGGACGGAGCCCGGGGTGGGGAGGCCGCCCTCCCCGGAGCCCTCAGGGGCCCCGGACGGAGCTCCTGAACCCAGCCAAGCGAGGGGGGCTCCCCGGGCACGACGGAACCCCGTCTCGGACCTTTGGCATAGCGGCAGGCCTGGGGACGGGGCCCAGGGCTGGAGCACCCGACCTGGCGCCCGGAGCGGCCCCTGGACCCACCCGGGGCCCCTGGACCCAGCCGGGGCTCCCGGGCCCAGAGGCGCAGGGGAAGCCTCCACGGGACCCCGTCCCAGGCACCCTGCCACGCGCCAGGACCGAGGACGGAGCCCGGGGTGGGGAGGCTGCCCTCCCTGGGACCCTCAGGGGCCCCGGACGGAGCTCCTGAACCCAGCCAAGCGAGGGGGGCTCCCCGGGCACGACGGAACCCCGTCTCGGACCTTTGGCATAGCGGCAGGCTGGGGGACGGGGCCCAGGGCTGGAGCACCCGACCCGGGGCCTGGAGCGGCCCCTGGACCCAGCCGGGGCCCCTGGACCCAGCCGGTGCTCCCGGGCCCAGAGGCGCAGGGGAAGCCTCTCCGGGCCCACGGGACCCCATCCCGGGCACCCTGCCACGCGGCAGGACCGAGGACGGAGCCCGGGGTGGGGAGGCTGCCCTCCCCAGGGCCCTCAGGGGCCCCAGACGGAGCTCCTGAACCCAGCCAAGCGAGGGGGGCTCCCCGGGCATGACGGAACCCCGTCTCGGACCTTTGGCATAGCGGCAGGCTGGGGGACGGGGCCCAGGGCTGGAGCACCCGACTCGAGGCCCGGAGGGGCCCCTGGACCCAGCCGGGGCTATCGGGCCCAGAGTCGCAGGGGACGCCACCCCGGGCCCTCCGGACCCCGTCCCGGGCACCCTGCCACGCGGCAGAACCGAGGACGGAGCCCGGGGTGGGGAGGTTGCCTTCCCCGGGGCCCCTGAACCCAGCCAAGCAGGGGGAGGCTCCCCGGGCACAACGGAACCCCGTCCCGGGCCTTTGGTGCGGCGGCAGGCCGGAGGACGGGGCCCAGGGCTGGAGCACCTGACCCGGGGCCCGGCGGGGACCCTGCCGGGGCTCCGGGAGCAAAGGGGCAGCCTCCCCGGGCCCGCAAGACCCCGTCCCGGGCACCCTGCCACGCGGCAGGACCGAGGACGGAGCCCGGGGTGGGGAGGCCGCCATCCCCAGGGCCCCGGGGAGCCCCTGAACCCAGCCGAGCAGGGGGAGGCTCCCAGACTGGGGCAGCATCCTGGCCCGTCCAGCTGACGGCTGAGGACCGCTAGGCCGAGATGGGTTCCGGAGTACCCTGTCCCTAGTAATCCGGAGGAAGGCTACCCCCCTTTCTGGTAACCCGTGCGCACCGCGAGACTGAGAGGACCCTAGGCATGGACGCGCCCGACCTCCTGGAGCCCTGGCTGGGATCGGGGAGGCAAATGAGCCCTCATCGGGACTTCCAGGCCGGCCCGGCCAGCTGGTCGCCCCATTGGAAAGCATCGCGTGCAACCAGATGGCCGAGGGGATAGGTGCGACCAGATGGCCGGGACCGAAAGGACGCCCATCTGCCAGCCCCCCGAGCCTTCGCGGTAGGGCTCCCGCCTGCCCTTGCAGGGCTCGGGGGCTCCGCTTCCCGGGTGCTCGGGGACCCCGGCCGGGCCTTAGGTACGGGGAGAACAGCCGGAGCTCTCGGGCCCGGACGCCCGGGGGAGGACTGCCCAGGACCCGTGGAGCCCGTCCCGCCCGTACTGGAGCTGGCTTTAATATTTGGGATTTAGAGAGGAATCGGGAGGAGACCCTGTTTATTACAAGCCAGGAGGTGAGATCAGCGATCCTTAAAACCATTCCCAACAAAGCCCCGGGTCTGATAAGATCTTGGGTGATTTGTTTTTAAATGAGGTGGATGTCTGGAGTTCATATACTTCCTTTTTCTTCAACGCCATTCTAATGGGGGTATCCATTCCCCCAACCAGGCAGGGAGCTGAAATTATTCCTATTCACCAAAAGGACCCCCTCCCTTGCCATCAAATTACAGACCGATGAGATCATTAAGTCTGTTGGACAGCTCTCGGAAGCTGGTCAGCGTTTTGAGAGTGTACTAGTACTGTGGACCAGGGCTATATACAGTATTTGTGGACCTGCGGGCGGCTTTTGACCTCGTCCCCGGATCTTTCCTTTGGCAAGTGCTGGCAGACGTGGGTGTCCCTGCTTACTTATTGGCTATTATGATACGGCTACATGAACACAATTATGGCAGGTGCGTTGTGGCCAACTGCGGGAGATGACTGATACATTTCCTGTCACCAGAGGGGTCAGGCAGGGATGTGTCCTTGCCCCCACACTTTTTATCCTTTATGTAAATGAGCTATTAGCTCATTTGAATCAATGTGAGGGCGATGCTCCAAGTTTGTCTGGCATCGGGTATGATGATGATGTATGCAGGCGATACTCTGCTTCCCTCAAAGTCACCCATGGGGTTGCAGAGGATCACAGACAGTTTTGACACTTTGTTGACGGCAGGATTGGAAGTAAACCTAGCCAAAACCAAATGTATGGTCAATCCCTGCCGTTCTACCAGATCCAATCCAAGGCTCAGGGATGTGCCCCTGGAGTGAGTTAACACCTTTGGGTACCTTGGGCTGAGCCTGTCAGAGCAGTTGGACTGGCGTCATCATATGGACAGGTGTAGGCTCAAATTAGAGCAACACACTGGGGGGGCTGATTAAATTGCAATGTAGATCTCAATTCTGCCCAATTATCCCAGTTCTACAAATTTACAAACAACAGGCCCTGGTACTGCCTTATATGGTGTTGAGCTCTGGGGTCACAAGGACCCTGCAGCCCTAACAGTTGCGGAAAATCGCTTCTTGCGTCAACTGTTGAGTCTTCCTGTCAGCACCCCACTTCTCCCTCTTAGACTCGATCTGGGGTTGAGGCCAATTTCAGAAGGGACAGGCTTGAGACAGATTCACTACTGGAGGAGAATTTGGGCCACCCCTGGGCTGTTTTCTTATCGCCAGGGGCTGGAAGAGATCTTGGGCCTTCCTGGCTCCAGTGGAATTCCATGGATTAAGTGTGTCAGAGAAACCCTCAAGAAGTCGAGCAATGGGTTATTGTGGGAGGAACCATCCTCTGCTATGGCTACTAATAAGCTGTCTATTAAGGGGCATTACGGTCAATATAGACAGAGTTTAATGTGGCCCACCGTGCTTTGGGTCCCTGACCGATGCTTTCCTTCTGGTGAAGGATGTCTTCTAGGCAGAGCGGTTTTTGGATGAAAGTGAACCTGCGGCTGCCCGGAAGTTGTACTTTCAATTCCGCTATGGCACACTTCCCCTTTTCTCTTTTACACATAAGTGGTCTTGGTCAGGGGACCCTATTAGTTGTGTTTGCCCCTCTTGTGGTTATAGCAAGAAAACAGAAGAGCATGCTCTGCTCTTCTGTCCATCCTACACGAAGAGGAGAAGAAGATGGCTAGTTCCGCTGTATCGGAACTTGGGGAGTTCGGAAACTCATTGAGGCTCTACGACTATTGAAATATGATATAAGGCAAATTATTGTATTTGCCACTTCACGATATTTGCAAACCATGATGAGGATCAGGAGAAAGACGTGCCTGTCAAACACTGCTTTTGTGCTAGTGCCCTAACTAATTCTGCCTAGTTTGGCAGCTTTTACACTTTATAGTCCTGTGGCAGAAAGTTAATATTTGCACACCCTGCGTTGCTTTTATGTACATACTGTTAGATCTGGTCGTTTGTCTAACTAAACTTTTCCTGAAGCCGATCAACTGTTTTATGATCTCTCTCTTTGTTATGAATTCTAAGGTAGCAACTATATTTTATTGCCTGGGGCAAGGAAGCCTATGCTCTTATATTTCTTCTGTTTTAATGTGTTTGTGATAGTATCAGTCGCATTGATTTTATATTGTTTTATTGTTGATAACCCAACTGTATACGATTGTGTTGGTTTGTATTGAGTCTTATCTCAATTAATATGATGGTCTCTGTGTAATTTCATCTTTGTCTCTTATTCTGTATGTATATATTTTTTTATGGCTTTTAGCTGAAATAAAGATTATTATTATTATATATAGTCATAATCAGGTCAACGTTCCCATAGGAAATGCTTTTTTGTTTTGCAAATACATTTGGTGCCATTTGACAAATCTTCATAAAACTTTTTTTTAAAGTGCTCTTTTTTCCTAGTTTATGCATGGAACGTTTCAGGGTGATCCATCAAGCGGGGGCCAAGAAAAAGGGGGGTCCCAAAGCAGAAAATCCACATGCAGTTTCCATAGACTTTTTTGAACAGCACTACAGCAAAAACTGCTGATCGGAATTGCACCAAATTTATCAGGAAGCTAGATCTTGATTCAGAAAACATGCTTTTGTGATTTGGTGTAAATCCGTTCAGTTGTTTTTGAGAAATTAGGGATAAAAAATATTTGTATATCTGAACGGTTGGGTTTGGGGGGGATAGAGCTTTCTTATTAGCCCAGGAGGCTTTTTTTTCCTTGGGCCAATTTGTTTCCACTGGAGTAAGGCTTCCGCGGCAGTGAACGCTCTGATTAGCTGCCTGCAAGATGAGGAAAAATGTTGCAGGCAGCCATTATAGGACTCAGGAACTTAGTACCCTCTACTGAGTGTAATAAAGAAAAAAAATATAAGGGGGCAGGAGAAGGATACCCTGCCATATGATTTTTTTTTTAATTAAAAAAACAAACACCAACCAGCATTTTATATTTTAATAATTTGAGCCCCGGGGTGGGGCAGGGCTTAGAGGTCTTTACCAAAAGTATTTGGAGATGGGGGCGTGAGTGGTTTTCTGCTTCTGTAACTGGTCCTACTGCTAGCCAACTCAGTAGTGTTCATTGTTCAACCTCAAGAGGATGAATGTTTGAATCAGAGGTGTCAGGATTTAAAATTGTTGCTGTTTATAGAACGATTTGAAAACGCACAGGCTTAACCCACTGACCTATTTTTCATGTGTAGGAAGAATAATGATGTAAAAAAAATCTTTTTGTTTTTAGAAATGCTGGCAGGGCTAGAGTTCCTATCCAACAAGTACCCTTAGTTTTAGGCATATATTGGATGAATCAAAAACACACTGAGAATAAAGCATCACTGCTCAGCTGGACGGAACACTCTTTGACTTGATCTGTTTTTTGCGCAAGGCAACTACTGCTCCCGATTGCCTGTTTCGGCACACAGTAACATCATTACAGCAGTAGAGTGTACCTGTAATCGAAAAGAGTTCACTCCACCATGCGCAGAATCTTAGCTGGAGTTCTCCAGTATTGTATCTTTTATAGATTCACATGCTTGAATCTTCCCCGTCGTCATGGTGGGAGTCCCACGGTAACAGTAAAATAGCAGTATTAAAACTTAACATTGAAATGCCCATAAGAATTCGCTAGCTTTAGCATCCTAATATCATTGTTATAAAACATCCAAACTCTAGCCAATCAGAGCGTAGACCATATTTATTTTTATTTTATTTATAGAGTTTTATATAGCGCGAACGTGACCCAAGGGTATCAGAGCGCTTCACAGTTCCATGAGGTACAGTTTAGAGTACACCGGGTATAGCAGCATTAATATATATAAGATTCCGGTACATGTCTTTCTTAATAGTTTCAACAGTAACAATTTTAGGATCTGTTTAGTGTACAAATGTGTAACAATATTACTATACAAATGATTCCGATGTGTACTTTCCGTATGTTTTACATCAAAACTCCATAGTACTGTACAGATAAAGAAGTATTCGCAGCTTAACTGGTGATTTTATCTATACATTCGTTGTTGGTCTGTAGAGGTAACACCTACATCAGCTCTAGCTGGCAACAGTCTTCGGTTAGTTTTGGTGTCTTTGTGGTTATTTTGTGCATGATGTATCCATAGCTGACCGGACTATGATCACAATGCCGATGATGAACAGTCTTGCCTAAGGAAGGAACTTGCTCATTAGGAAGATCTTCGCTTCCCTCTTGAATGTTGCCGTGTTTGGAATTTTTCTACTGTTTGGAGGGAGTGAATTCCAGATTCTGGGGGCCACTCCGGAGAATGCTCTGTCATACGTTTTCTTCTTCCGAAAGATGGGTGGTTTCAACAACAGCTCTCTGGCACTCCTGGCTGGTCTGCTTCCCCCTGATAGCTCAATTTTCTGGACTAAGTACCTTGGTGTTTTGTAGTGGAGCGCCTTGTGGGTAATACATGCCAGCTTAAGTTGAATTCTGGCTTCGTATGGTAGCCAGTTTAATGCTTTCAGGTGTGGGGAGATATGGTCGTATTTTCTAGACCCTGTGATGAGTCTTGCGGCCGCATTGAGACAGGCTTTTAGTGGTGCTGTGGAGATTTTTGATAGACCTGTTAGTGTTGTACATCCATATTCAATCCTTGAAATAACTAAGGACTGGACTGCCAATTTGAGGTCCGCCGTAGTAATGAGTGGTTTCACTTTCCTAATATAGTTCAGGTAAAACCGGGCACTTTTTGCCATTGATTTGATGTGGGCTTTCATGTCTAGCTTCTTATCAAGCGTGATTCCCAGTGATTTCGTCGAGTCAACTAGGGTAGGGGTGCAGTTTAGCGCTATGATCAGTTTGGTCCATTCCTTCACATTAGTGGCGTTCTTTGGCGTTGATATTAATAGGAATTCCGTTTTTTGTGCATTTAATTTCAGACGATTGCTTGTTAACCATTGTAATGACACTTTTAAGGCCTCATTCATTGTCTTGATGTCTTCCAGTGACGCGATCTTGATGTAGATCTGAGTGTCATCTGCGTACATGTGATAGGATATGTTTGCGTCTCCGAGAATTTCTGTAAGGGGTTCGACATATAGGTTGAATAGTGATGGAGATAGTGTTGATCCTTGACCATAGAATCTCCTTCCCCTGCAGGGCCACCATACCTCAGATTTCTTACAGCACGTTGTGTGTTAGGGAGTCTCCCTGAGCTCTGCTCTGCTCAGTCACCGTGTTTCTACTGTTGCCCTTTTGAACTCTAGCTAGCTGTTCATCACTGCACTTCATATTTCCTCTGAGGTACTAGTCAGGAGTGTGAGTACCTATTTTTCTTCATAGTGTCAGAGTCTAAAAAAGGGTTGTTTAGGCCCTGTAAGACTGTTGGAAAGTCCAGACTTTATTCTGAGGACCCACATAAAGTGTCTCTACTGTCTATACCCAGAGCACAAGCCAAGAGAATGCAAGTACTGTTGTACTTTTTCTTCAAAAACCCTCAAGGACCGTGAGGGTAGGCTGCTTCTCTGGCTGCAAAGGAAAAAAGCAGCAAAGGACTCTGACTCTGAGGCTGAGGAGAAGCCCCATACCTCCTCCAAGAAGAGAAAAGAGGAAGGATCTTCTTCATTGCTTAAAGAGCCTAAAAAGTCCAGGTCTCAAAGTAAGGAGAGGGTTGAGGAGAAAAGAGTTAAAAAAGACCAGCCCGGTCCCTCCTCATAATCCCGATAGAGGTCGGGTTCTGCCCCTCCGTCGACGCCTCTCACTCCTTCCAGGGATTCTTCAGGTGACAGAAAACGCTCGTCGACGAGGAAATTACAGTCTACGACCACCGGCTCCGCTTCTGCGGGCGCTCCGTCGACGGTTTCATCAGCGCCACCTATTACAACGACGGTCAAGACGACGCCGGCGGCCGCGTCGACGACAGCAGTGGTGGTGGTCTCACCGTCGTCGGCCGCGGTTAGGCCATCTCCGTCGGTGAGAGCATCACCGTCGACAGTTCAGCAAGTTCGTTCACCGTCGACAACTAATCTACCGCCGCAATCTGTTGTCCCGTCGACGACTCCGTCGGTGATCCCGTCGGCGATCCTGTCGACAAGGGAAAAGATTGGTCTGCTTCTAAAACCAACGCCTTCCCTTATACAGGATTATTCGAAATTTTCTCCTCAACCTCCTACTCGCCTTCTAGATTTTCAGGAGTCTAAAGATGATGGGCCTTTCGGTCCTGCTTACAGTCCTTCGCAACTCTGAGTTAAGTGCCAGGACTCAGAGGAGGAAGAGATGATGGATGAGCCATCCACTTTTCTGGAGGGGAACTATTCTTTTTCGGAGAGGGGACGTCCTACTTCTCAACGTTTGGATGCTTTCCAAGAACACTATCCTTATGAGGAGCAGGAAGAGCAAACTCAAGAACCCTCCATAAATATCTCGGTGTCATTGGTGTCTGATCTTCGAATCACCACTCCTGCACTGCAGGTAGTACCTCCGTTGCAGAAGACCAGGACTGTAGCGCCTCCTGCGCAGGTTCCTGCGCAAAGTCAGGATGATGACGCCCAGCAGTTGGAAGAAGGGGAATTACAGTTGGACCAGGATGTCCATGACGAGTGGGATGACTATGTGTCTCCGACTCCACCTTCTCCTACCCCGCCTCCAACCGACTCTCCGCCTGCAGATATCGGCGGGTTTCACGATTTGCTAGAGCACGCTTCCAGGCGCTTTGACCTTCCCATGCCTGTCAAGCAGACGGAGTGTTTTTCATACGCAACGCTCCTCTTGTTACATTCCCATTGCAGACTTCTTATGGCAAGAAGGCCTGAAATTGATGAAAACGCCAGCTTCTATTTCTGCTGTGGTACCGAAATTAGACAAAAAATACAAGGCGCCTGAGGACTCTCCCGGGTGTCTGATTGGGCATCCCCGGCCTAATTCAATCATTATGCAGGCAGCTCAAAGGAGTTCGAAGAACCCTTCCTCTCCATGTACGGCTCAGCCTGACAAGGAAGGGCACCGATTGGATAACATCGGCAAAAGGTTCTCCGCTTTGTCAGCCACTGCCATTAGAGCCTCCAATGCCTTGGCTACTCTTGGAAGGTATGACCGCCAGATGTGGTCCGACATCTCGGCTTTGCTGGAATTCCTTCCAGAGGATAAAAAGAAAGAGGCACGGGAGGTGCTGTCGGAAGGAGAAAAAGCCTCTTCCGAAATGATTGACGTGGCCATGGACGTTTCATCAACGGCTTTCAGACAGATGGCGGGAGCAGTGGTATTGAGACGGCAAGCGTGGTTAAAGGCTACGGCCTTTCGACCGGAAGTTCAAGCAAAAAGTTTGGACATGCCATTCGACGACGAATTTCTCTTTGGGAAACATGTAGATGAAGCGTTGCAGTCAATAAAAGTGGATACGAAGACAGCTAAACCTTTAGCTAACCTACAACAAAAAAGATTTACTTCCTTCCGGGGCAGAGGTCAATATCTCTCGCGCCCCCAGCTTCAACAGCGTTTCCAGCCCTATAATCAACAGGGCTTTCGTGCACAGTACTCTTCTCAGCCCTTTCGACAAACCTCAACACCTGCCTATTCTAGACCATCAGCACGTCGACGCCCACCATCAGGAGGTAGGGCTTACGACTCTAGCAAGAGACAATGGGGATCCACAGGCCCCTTCTAACACAGTCCCACTTCAATTTGGCCTCGTTTGCTCCAAATTCTTCAATCAATGGAAGCTTATATCTTCCGACAAGAGGGTGTTAGACGTATTTCGCCACGGTCACACCCTGGAATTTGTTCAACATCCTCAGAATTTGCCTCCACGAAGGACCTCTCATCGTCATCTCTGTATTCTCAAGAAGGAGATCCAGTTGCTATTAACCAAGCAGGCAATCGAAGAAGTGCCGCCCAATCAACACAATCTGGGGTTCTATTCCCACTTCTTCTTGATAAAGAAGAAGACGGGAAAATAGAGGCAGATAATGGATTTAAGGTCATTGAACAAGTTCATCAAATCCCAACCTTTCAGAATGTTATTGCTCCAGGAAATTCTGCTTCTAATAGATACAGGGGACTATATGTCTTCGCTGGATCTTCTGGACGCATATTTTCACGTTCCCATTCACCCAAAACATTGTCGTTTTCTGAGGTTCGAGGTGGCAGGGTGCCGTTATCAATTCAGAGTACTACCATTTGGGCTGAAGTCAGCTCCAAGAGTCTTCACCAAGTGCTTGGCTACAGTGGCAGCCTTTCTACGGCGAGACGGTCACCAAGTATTCCCTTATCTGGACGACTGGTTGGTCAAGGCCCCATCGCTTCAAGCCGCCAGAAGATCGACGGACGCCTGTGTCCGACTCTTTCGCTCCCTTGGGCTCAGAATCAACCGGGAGAAGTCCTCCCTGGCTCCCTCCAGGTCGATAGTATTTCTAGGAGCAACTCTGGACACTAGGCTCTCTAAAGCTTTTCCCACAAAAGAAAGAATCTTACGACTGCAAAGGACAGTGAAGGGTCTGTCCGCAAAAAAGTATGTTTCAGTAAGGACATACAAGTCAATGCTAGGGATGATGTCATCCTGTATCCCGCTGTTTCCAAACTGCCGCCTAAGGATGAGGCCTCTCCAGGAGGAGCGCGACGATCAATGGAGGCAATCTCGAGGCTCATTCGAGGAAGTCATATCAATCACCCCGAGGATGGTCTCAGCAATGTCGTGGTGGACGGTCAGAGACAATCTTTCCCAAGGCCTCTCTTTCCTCACGACAAAACCAAAGTTGGTCATGATATCGGATGCTTCCATGGACGGATGGGGTGCCCACCTGCAAGGATTGCAGGCCCACGGAAGATGGTTGGCTCAGGAAGCACAGTGTCACATAAATCTCTTGGAACTCAAGGCGATCTTTCTAGGTCTCCAAGCATTTCTGCCAAGAATCATGAGTTCATCGATCCTGATTCGTACGGACAACACCACCACCATGTTTTATCTGCTGAAGCAAGGTGGGACAAGGTCTCAGGCTCTCTCAATCATGGCTCAGCAAATCTGGGCGTGGTTGATAGCCAACGAGATATCAATACAGGTTCAGCATGTGCCAGGAGTCCAGAATGATTGGGCTGATTCCCTCAGCAGGGACACAAGGCAGTGTCACGAGTGGGAACTAAACAACGAACAGTTGCAAAGGGTTTTTCACTGCTGGGGGTTTCCAACCCTAGATCTGTTCGCTACATCACTCAACAAAAAAGGCAGATTCTTCACCAGCAGGTTCCCTCAGCCAGGCTCTCTGGGAAATGCCTTCCACTTCTCTTGGGAGGGAGCGTTCGCCTATGCATTCCCTCTGTTTCCTCTCATTCCAAAAGTTCTGCAAAAGATCAAACGGGAACCTTGCTATGTCATCCTAATAGCCCTGGCGTGGGCGCGACAGTACTGGTTCACAGAGCTGTTTCGCCTTACAAGGTTTTCTCCAATTCTCTTTCAACCAAAAGAAAATCTCCTCTCTATGAGCCAGGGTCAAGTAGTTCATCCTCAAGTTCGCACGTTCAACTTGTCGGCTTGGCTCCTCATCACATAGAGTTTGGACAATTTGAGATTTCTGAGGAATGCCAGACAATACTGCAGAATGCTCGAGCTCCTTCTACGATCAAATGTTACTCGGCCAAGTGGAAAAGATTCTGTATATGGTGTGCCGCGAACCCTTTTGATCCCTTTTCTTTGCCACCTGAGGACGTGTTGCCTTATCTCTTATCTCTTGCCAAGGCTGGTCTGGCATGCGTCCATCAAAGTGCACTTAGCGGCAATCTCCAGGTAGAGACGACGTTCTAGTTCTTTGTCCCTGTGGTCTAATAGACTGATAAAAGAGTTCATGAGAGGACTTTTCAGGGTCTATCCTCCAGTAAGACCTCCTCCAGTGGTGTGGCAATTGAATACTGTCCTGTCACAACTTATGAAATCACCGTTTGAACCTATTCACAAGTGCGACTTAAAGTATCTCTCTTGGAAGATGGCTTTCCTGTTAGCCATCACGTCAGCAGGACGCATTAGTGAGATTCAAGCCTTCACGACAACGGAGCCTTACCTGCAATTCTTTCCAGACAAAGTAATTCTTTGGACAAATCCATCTTTCATTCCCAAGGTGCCTTCTGCATTTCATCTAAATGAGCCAGTGGTTTTGCCCTCCTTCTTTGCAGCTCCTTCTTCGCCAGCTGAGAGGGCACTCCATTCTCTGGACATTAAACGATGTCTAAAATTCTACTTGCAAAGGACTCAACCTTTCAAAAAATCTACTCAGTTACTTGTTGCCTTTTCTGCCCCTAGGAAGGGTCAGGCTTTGGCGCGGGCGTCTATCGCTCGCTGGGTCTCATCGGCTATTCTGTTTTGTCATGAGAGGGCTGGCTGCCCTCTCGTTGCCAAAGCCACAGCGCACTCAACACGTAGGGTGGCAGCTTCCTCTGCCCTGTTCGCTGGAGTGTCCTTTCCTGATATCTGCAGGGCAGCGACGTAGGCGAACGTCCATACCTTCACAAAGCATTACTGCCTGGATGCCTGGCAGAAGATGGATGTGGCAGTTGGTCAAGCTGCTTTGCGACATTTATCCGCATAAGGTATGATGTTCTAAGTCTCTTCTCTACTATATAAGTATACTGTTGTTATGATGGTATTTTATATGTTCTTGAATATTTTCCATTATATATATTTTAGCATTCATATGCATTATTGTGAGTTAATGTTGGATGCTCTTTTTAATTAACATAAGTGGTTAGTTTTTGGGTCGCATGGTGGGTTGGTTCACCTTCCTGCCGCCTCTGGCTTCTGGTACTGTTTACTATTCTGATTCAAGCATGTGAATCTATAAAAGATTCAATACTGGAGAATAATAAGTTACTTACCTGTACACTGTGGTTCTCCAGTATTGATATCTTTTATAGATTCACATGCGACCCTCCCCGCTCCCCTTTTCAGGTTCACCTTCCATACCTCTTCATTACCTTGGGCACTCGGGCTCGAAATCTGAGGTATGGTGGCCCTGAAGGGGAAGGAGATTCTATGGTCTACGCTCTGATTGGCTAGAGTTTGGATGTTTTATAACAATGATAATAGCTTGCTAAAGCTAGTGAATTCTTATGGGCATTTCAATGTTAAGTTTTAATACTGCTATTTTACTGTTACCGTGGGACTCCCACCATGACGATGGGGAAGATATCAATACTGGAGAAGCACAGTGTACAGGTAAGTAACTTGTTTTTTACTGCCTTCTCTCTGCCCCCCCAACAAGCTTGCTTCATTCTCATTCGGTTTCACTGTCCTGTCCCAAAATGGCCTCCACCGTCCAGGGACAATGAAGTCTTAGGAACACATTCTTTAGCATTGAACACGAGCAGGAGCATAATGACTGCTCATCTCTGAATCCAGGCAGCTACGCACAAGGATATACTCACCAGGGCCTTGGTAATCAAGGCTGGAAGAACAGCTTTGGCTTGAAACATCAGAACCAATGTCTGAATACCCACACTCTCTGTGGGACATGTCCAGAATAGCGCCAATGAAAGGAACCTCTGTGGCACCACTAGAGAGTGGTGGGGCGGGAAAATAAGTGAGGGACACATTAAATAAAGGGAAAACAACTCACCTGCACGAACGTCCTCTGCGCTCCTTTTTCGTCTTCTCCAGCGTGGGACCCTCAACAATTCCCCTAACCAATCCTGGCGCTGCTCTCATGCTGCTTGAGAGCAGCGCCAGGATTGGAGAGAGCGGCCTCTCTTGCCACTCCCAAGGACACTGGAGCCCTTAAGACAGTTGGGTTAGAGCTTTAGAGCTTTCAAAATGTGCATGTGTGGCTGGCCATCGCAAGCCAGCCAGCCGACCAAAGGGACATGCGCACTATGAAAAGTGCACAGGCAGCCCACCCTCCTCCCTGCTGCTACCACACAAGCCCCGCCCTGACACTCGGTTCGGTACGGGGAGGGTGAAAAATAAAATGGTAACAAATTTACTTTATTACCATTTTATTTTTAATCCCCGCGGCTTTTTGGGGGTATTTTGGTAAGTGGGGTGACGCTCCTCTGCTCAAACGGAGTTGCCACCCCTGGCTCTGTGTGAGATTTGGACTCATAGGTTGAGATTACCCAGGGTTAACAGCAGCGATACTGTTATGTAGGTGGTCCCAGACTAGCTAAGACAAGCACGCCTTCAACGGCCAGTCACCGAGACCTCCTGCGAAGACCGGCCACGAATACTGACATGACCGTCATAAAGACAAAGAGTAGCTGACATAAGTTTAATTGATCTCTCTACAAAAATAAGTTGTTAGAAATGGGGTCTCTAGTTGGCAATTGTTTGCACCTTGTCCAAGTACGGGCCCTCACTCTAGTCAGCGTAAGGGAGTCACACAGCTAACATAACCCCTGCTCACCCCCTTGGTAGCTTGGCATGAGCAGTCAGGCTTATCTCAGAGGCAATGTGTAAAGCATTTGGACATACACACAGTAACACAATGAAAACTACAAAAGCAGTCCAAACCAGTTTAAAAACATAGCCAATATTTATCTGAATAGAACAAGACCAAAACAACAAAAATCCAACATACACAAGTCATAATATCACTTTCAAAAGATTAAGCAAGTTTAGTCCATAGTAATCAATGGATGCGTTTCTTTTAGCGCAAAGCACCTTGGATGCGTTAAAAATCAAAGTCAAGGATGATGAGGCGCCGGAAAAGCAAAGCGATGTGTCCGTTCCTTACTACACAGGGCAGGTGATGCATCAGTTCCTTACTACACTGGGCAGGTTATGCGTCGGTTCCTTACTGACCGGGGAGGTGATGCGTCTGTTCTTACTGCTAGGCAGGGGAGGTGATGCGTCGGTTCCTTACTGGCAGGGGAGGTGATGGGTTAGTTTCCGCACACACGTCCTCAGTTCCTTGGTGCTGTGTCGATGAAGAATGGGCGCCCAGGGATGATGCGTCAAAAATCCAGACGTGCTGTGTCAATGTGACAGCAGCGATGCAGGCGCTGCGTCGATTTTTCAGCCACGGAGCAGGTGCTGCGTCGATTTCACAGCCTTGAGCAGGTGCAATGTCAGAGTCAGAGCAGATTGTCATGGTTATCGGTGACACAGTGCTCAAAACTCACGCTGTGGCAAGTTTTCTGATGTGATGGGAAGCTGGGGGCTGAGGTGAAAGCCGTGGTCAGTGAGCTGATCAGGAACCACGTGGCAGTGGCGATGCGTCAAGATCTCATTAAGCACATCCAGGTGTGCTTGTGGATGCTCCAACATTTTGTTAATGCTCCTAATGTCTACTGCAAAGGAAGCGCTTACTGTCATCAGTATGTGGACCATGTGGCCAATGCGGGTGAATTTGGCATTCAGGTAAAGACCAGCATTAATATAATATGAAGGGAGTAAATTGTTTTCCTTATCATGCTGAATTGCATCTGGCATTTGAATAGCATTAGAGTTTAAAAAAAAAATGGGTTCCACCCTCTTAAAATACTGGCATTGAGTAGACACAGGGAAGTCACTGACAAAGGATCTGTAGCTGGATCTAGCATCAATGTCACTGGAGCCAGTGACGGCTCCAGTGGAATAACATCCGGAGAGGCCCGTGGTATAGGTGAAGAAGCATAGACTCCAAACGGGGTCAGTGAGCACCGGTGGAGGGCCAGCTGGCTCCACTGGGCTGGAAAGCATGACAAAGGGAAACCTAAGCAAATGGAAGATTTGCAACATGGCCTCCCTTAAATGCCACCAGTAGCTGCAGAGGTGAAAATTTCCTGGAGGATGCAGAGTGCAATGGTTGAAGATTTGGAATGTGCTCTTAAGAGGACTGCAAAGCCAAAGTCAGGTTCTACGAATGCAAACTGCATGACCTCCCTCAAGAACTGAAGTATCTGGAAGCCGAAGAGCTTTGCTTATGTTTCTTGTGCTTTTTGACTTCCACTTGCCTGAAGAAGGAGACCTGGATTGAGACCGACCTTGTTTCTTATGGTCAGTCGGGTAAAGTTAGGTTCTTGCTTCTTGGTCGCTTTCGGGTGCCTGAGGGTTTATTTGTTCCAAAAGTTGGATTCACGTATGGCCCCCAGATACTATGGAGAAACATTGCGTGGGTCCATGGTCAACCTCAGCTACCCAGCTCAGCATGGTTTGAGACCTCTAGACATCGATGGCACCTGCTACACTGATCATAGTGTGTTGGGGGGAAAAACAGAACTGACTAAGTGCACTGGCATGGTGCCTACATCGTCTCTGTATCACCATGTACGCGGTGGGAAGGAGTCATTTTGGAGACCGATGGTGCCGTATGGAGCCTGGCAAAATGGAATGGATTCAAAAGGTGGGGTATGTGTGGGCAGAAGTAGACTTTAATACAAGTGACCCCTAGCTAAGGGAGATGGACATGAGAAATATGTGGTGTTCAATGTGCCCAGTCTAGAGGGGGAAGGAAGCCTTCTCCAACTGCTCTGGCTTCCAGGTGTGTACCTCCCTCCCCCAAAGCGGGTGCCACGTGAGTTGCTTTGGCAGTGTGGGGGGAAAAACTTTCTCATTCTACTGCAGCGCCTTCCAGGGGGTGGAGGAGGGGCAAGCACATTCAAGCTGCACCAATGAATATTCCTTTTGATGAAGGAGGTTTTTTGGTTAAAAAGCAGACACCGGCTGTAGATTTCTACTAGAACAACCGTGCTCTGGTAGGCCTCCTGGCACTGGCTGCCACAGCTAAACAACTTCACCAGCAGTACTGTCACTTTTGTAGTGATTCAAGAGGCCAGCCTTCTCGCCAGCAACAATCTTCCAGTCAGGGGACTCTCCATTCTACTGCTCCTTTCGCAGGAGAGGGTGATCTAAGGGCCCCCAGCATCTGCGGCTGGTCGAATATCTCCCCCATCCTCTACTGATTAAGGCCCCTTAGAGCTACTCTGATTTACCCTCCGCTCCACCATAGATCTGCAGTCAGGGGGTGGGTTTCCTTTTCTCTGGCCCAGTGCGAGTCGCTCACCACAAATCGCCCGGTGCTCCAGTTGATCTTAAGTGTTACTCATTCCCCATTTGGCCACTCCTACAGAACATCTGACAACTGCAAGGAAGTGTACCACAGCCCACACCTCCATCTTAGAGGCAGAAGACCTGGCTTTGTTACTTAAAGGGCCAATGGAAGTGGTGCCCATGGAGTAGAGGGGCGTGGGATTTTATTCCCTCTTCTTCCTGTACCCATGAAATATGGGTACCTCAGACACATTCTGCGCATGAGGCTTATGAACATCGCTGTCTGCCAGGACCAGTTAAAGATGCCATCCCAGAGTCAGGTCCTTATCAATCAATCAATCAATCAGGGGGTTGAAAGCGTGCTACTCACCCGTGAGGGTCTCAACCTGCTGCTTTTCCAGGGTTCTCTGTTAACCAGAGGAAGTGGACTCAGAGGCTCACCTTCATTGGTGCAATTCTGGACACTACTTGAACAAAAGCTTTTCCTCCACCTCAGAGGCTGTTAGGCCTTAAGCATATAATTCTGATGATTTCAGATTCCAGCGTCAACTCTGTTTCTGAAGGTCCCCTGCCTTTTGGGCTTGATGGCCGAATGGATCCTTCTGGCGCCACATGTCCAGTGGAAGATGAGTTCCCTCCAGTAGTGTCTTAGACAACAGTGGTTCCAGGGTCAGTAAAAGCCCTGTGCTTGAGTGGACATCTTCAGCTCAGTCCTTCCGGATCTCGATTGGCGGATGTGCTCATCTCCTCACTATTGCTCGTCGCTTTTATCCTCAAGGCTTGAAGGTGCCATTGTTATGGAGCCAACTAGTCTGTCTAAAGCGCTGATCTGGGGGAGGTGATGATGGGAGGCTTTTGGACCCAGCCAGCATCATGCCTGCTCGTGAATGTGCTGGAGCTACAGGCTGTATTGTACAGGTTCTGTAAAACCAGGCTACCAGGGTACTACTACTGAAAGACATGGCAGATTGGGATAATGGACCATACGCTGCCGCTTGTGGTACTGGGCTCCAAAATTGATAATTTTCCCAGAGGTAGCTTAGCTGGTGGACACTGAGTGTGATGGCAGATACACAGAGTTGCTAGTCTCTGGCAGCTCACAAATGGGGCCTCCCCTCCCATGTGGAAGATATGTTGTTCGCTACATTGACATTTTCCACTGCTCCAAATAGGAAAAGCTCCTAAGTCTGCAACTTGCACTTCTCAGCTCGTGGTTCTCTAAGGGATATTCTCCATTTGAGCTGGACCTACTTTATAGACTCCCTCAAATTCCATTAGGCACTAGGACTCTGCAAATAGTGCAGGGCAATGACATACTGTTGTGTGTTGTATTGCAATATTATGTATTTTTATATATGGGATAAAGTACCCCCTGCAGTACATTATAAGGTGACTGCAAGTTACTAAGGAGTTCCGCCCATATAAAGGATCGAGGCCGAAGGCTGAGTTCCTTTATAATTTTATCGAACTCCGATGTGACTTGTAGCATCCCTATTATGTACAGCATCAGGTACTTTATTCTTTATAATACATGGTCACACCATAACCTTTTCCTCACACTACTTAAATCCTGTAGAGTGGCTCTTTCATGTGAAAGAGAGCACGTTTGCAAACATGAAGACTAAAAATAGAATCTCTAGTGCAAAATTAAACACATCAAAAAAGCTGTTAGGTATTTATTTCAAAAAGATATTAGAATCAGTTTAATGTGTCAGTGTTTTTAATGGACTTTATCTGGTAGAGACTTTCTAACCACAGATTCCGTACCTTAGAATATTCCGTAGGTGTCAAACTGGATCAGGACATTCTTGACCAGTACCTTTGTGCGCCGGTAGGTGGCACCGATCAGTGATGCATGTGATGTGCACAAAGCCTATATAGGCACCACCCCAGCTCGCTGACATCACTTTCTATACATGTCTCTTTCTGCCCTAGAAATAAAGTGCCACATCAGAAGGCTGATTCACCAGTGTGCTCAAACTAAGGGCCTACAGGGACCTTTCTAGGTAGGAAGACCAGTTCACAGAAACAGGGATGGTCAATAAGTAATTGCGACGAGATAGAATCTCTTCCAAAGGTAAGTAACTTGTTCATCTGATAGACTTCTAGCTGCAGGTCCATTACCTTCGAATAGATATCAAAGCAATACTTCCCCAGAGGTGGTTCTGCAAACTGATTCAGACCTAAAAAGTCATGGAGGACTGAACAGGCAAAATGCGCACCCTGACTGTCAACGCAGCAGTGTTTGGTGAATTTGTGCAAGGATGCAATGTCCGGTTGACAGATGTCCTGGAAGGATCTCTGCGAGTTAACACGGTAGTCACAGCTTTAGCTCTGGTGCAATGAGCACTCAGGGGATTGGTTTTTTGGAAATGCATAGTAGATCTTAATGCAAAGAACAATCCATTTGGAGATGATTTGATTTGTTTCTACACTGTTTTCTGCTTCAGCAAACCCATCAAAGAGCTGACAGTCCACCCGGTGTTCTTTGGTGCAACTGCTGTAGCATGACAACGCTCTTTTTAGATCCAAGTGGTGGAGTCTCCCCTCCCCCTTGGAGGGGTGTGGTGGAGCAAAGAAGGTCATCAGCATGATGCTTTGTCCCCCCATGGAAAGGGGTTACCACCTTCAGAAGAAAAGAGGCACAGGTGTGGAGAACCAGTTTATCTGTAAAGAAGCTGGTGAACAGAAAGTGCATATAGCTCGCTGACCCTCCTGGCCTATGTAATGGCCACCACGAAGACTATCTTGATTGTCAGTAGGCATAGGAGACAACTGTGAATGGGTTCAAAGAGTGAACACATTAGGAAAGTTAAAAGCAAATTAAGATCCCATTGTGGCATAGCGAAAGTTCTAGGGGGATATATGTTGAAGACCCTTGAGAAAACGCAACAGCTGACTTGAACAGGGAGGGTTCATCCGTCAAGCGCAACAAAAAAAACAAGATGGCTGAAAGATACCCCTTAAACTGTGCCCAGAGCAAGGCCTTGCTGGGCAAACAACTAACAAACAGCAACACTTTGGACAAGAGAGCAGAAAGTGGGTCAACATGTTTTTCAGTGCCCCAAGCCACAAACTTGTTCCAACGGCAGGCATATACAATCTTTGTAGATTGGCCGCCAAGATGACCTCATAGACTTCACGGGGGAAGATCAAAGACTCAACTGCCACTGCTCAATCTCCACGCATGAAAGCAGTGCACGCACAGGTAGGGATTTAGAACCCTGCCCTGTTGCTGCAACAGGAGATCCTCCCGAAGTGGCAGCCTGATCAGAGGACCAATAGTCATGCTCAGGAGTTCGGGATACCATAGGCTCTGTGTCCAATCTGGAGCCACAAGGATGACTTGGGCCTGTTCTGATAATCTTTCGACCTCAGGGTAAAAGTGGTATTAGCAGGAATACAGGAGTCCTGACCCCCACTCGAGATGGAATGCATCTCTTAGCGAGAGCTGCCTTGGAAACTCCAAAGCACAGAAGTGCTGACATGCACATTCTCAGCAGTGGCGAACAGATCTAACTAACGTTCTCCCCAGTCACAGCACAATCCATGCACCACCTCCAGGTGTAAACACCATTTGTGATCCGCAAGGCATCGATGGCAGAGTTCATCCACTTTGGTGTGCAGAGATCCCAAAAGGTGTTGTACAACCAGGTAAATGTCCTGACATGTGAGCCATGTCCTGAGGCGCAGATCCTCCTGGCACGGCATGCACAACCCGACTCCACCCTATTTGTTGCAGTACCACATGGCGGTGGTGTTGTCCATGAACACCTGGACCAGCTTGCCTTCATGGAGGGTAGGACAGCTTTAAATCCCAAGTGAATCACTGTCAACTTTAACAAGTTGATGGCAAGCTGAGACTCTGCTGGAGACCAGAGTCCTCTAATCTCCACCTTTCCCAGTTGGCCGTCCCACCCAGATGTCACCACTGTGAGATCTGGGTGGAGAGGGGTCTGCCATTGACCCAATCACAGTTTAGATGGACTGCAACCACCTCCATCACTTTTGTGAAAAACTGAGGGGCACTGGTAAGTCCAAAGGGGAGCACAGTGAACTGAAAGTGCTTGTGGCCCACTGTGAACCACAGGTAACCCCTGTGGGCCAGCAGGACAGGTATATGGAAACATGCAGACTGCAAGTCCAGCAGTACCATCCAGTCTTGAAGTTCCAAGACAGACAGGACCTAAGCCAAAGTGAGCATTTTGAATTTCTCCTTTCTCAGGAAGTAATTGAGAGAGTTCAGGTCTAGTATAGGGCGGAGGCCTCCATCTTTCTTTGGCAATAGAAACCACAACCTAATTCTGATGTTGGTACCCACTCATTAGCTCCTTTGGCCCAAAAAAGCCTACACTTCCTGATGCAGTAGGGAGAGTTGGTACTCCGTCAGCCGATGGGAGGACGGTGGCGCGGGCAGCAGGGTTTGCGTGAATACTAGGGTGTAACCCCACTGAGCAATTTGGAGCACCCATTTGTCCAAAGTGATGGCCTGCCAGTGGGGTAGGTGGTGCCTGATCCTGCAGCCAACTGATTGTCCGTGATGTTGCAAGGACATATTTAAAAGGCTTGGAGGCTGTGGCTGCTGAGGAGTGGGGTGGGGGGCGGACTGTGCAGATCTCTGGTGTTGGGTTCCACAAGGATTGTGGGAGCCGCATCTGCAGCCACAAAAGGACTGGGGTGCCCAGTAGCCATGGAAAACGCGAAAGGCAGGATGAAGCTGGCGTGAGCCAACTACCCAGCGATAGCCCTAAGGTCCTTGAAGTGCTCGAGGGATGAATCTGCCTTATCCCCAAACAGGCGCATGTCATCGAAGGGCATATCCCTAAGAGATGCCTGGCCCCGAGAAGCTAGTAGACCTCAGCCAGGTTTGGCAACTAAGCACCACCCACGAAGCAATCGCTCTACCTAGCGAACCTGTCATGCTCACTATGCAGCGTATTGTGAACTTTGCTGCATCCCTGCCATCAGCAATAGCCTGGCTCAGGCCTCCTCCGAGACCGTGGGCAGCACTTGCACAACTGAGTCCTACACTGCAAGGGTATAAAGGCCAAAGAGGCACGCAGTGTTCACTGACAGCAGTACAAGGCTGGTGGAAGAGAAAATCCTCTTGCCAATGGTGTGCAGCCTTTTGGAGTCCCTATCCGGTGGTGTGATAGGGTTAACCAGAGTTCACCTTACACGTTGAGGCCTGCAACAGAGGTGGGGTGCTGGGTGAGGAAAGCTGGATTCCAGGAGCGGGCAGTGGCAGCAGGTGATCGTTCTATGCACAGGAGACCCCAAGCAAGACATCAGTGAGGGCTCATTTAAAGGGGAGGAGAGATTCCATGGGGGCTACCCCGGGTCGAAGTACCTCCGTCAAGACATTGGTCTTGACCACCACCCAGGGCAGCGTAAGGTCCAGGATGCCAGCCACCCTCTGCACTACCATGGCAAATGAAGCCCCTTCTTCTGTAGCCACACTCGGAGAGACCAGGCCAGTGTCTGGTGAGGTGTCCAGACCACTGGCATCAGCAAGTTCCTCATACCAATTATCCTCAGTCAAGGGCTCCTCAATGGGGTTAGGGTAGCCATAAGGATCCTCAGATCAACCCCAAGTGCATTCCCCACAGGGCCTGTCACAAAATGGAGGTACTATCTCCAACCTGGAGAGTACTGGTTCAGTCTGTGACAGAATCAACGCTGCTTTGACAGCAATCCAGCTCTGTATCGGAGCCGGAGGCACCAAGTACGGTGCCAATGGGCCACACTCTGGTAAAGGTTTTGGATTTGTGACTCAGCCGATCCGGGAACTGATTCACAGGGCCCAACTAGCACCCTGAGAGAGCCTGACAGCAGAAATCCCATCAGGGCACCTTCCGAACCCATGCAGGCCAAAGACACTCCAAAGGAGCCGGCAGACTCAAATATGAGGTACATGGCCTCATAGAATTCTTTAAATTGGGTAAGGGTCGCTCCGGCTCCTGGAAATTCTGGGAGGCGTGGAGCAAACCCAGGCTCAGGCTCCACTGGAGAAGTGTGTGAGTGGAGCTTAGACTTGTGGCGTCGTTCCTCTACCTCGTCCAATGACTTGGACTGGTACGGTGAAGTTGAAGAATGTTTCGCCTTCTTCTTGTGGGACTTAACTGGCAAAGACTTTGTCCTCAACAATGACCGATGGGAATGACTGAGAGTGGGACCGGGACCTTCCATGTGACCAGGACCTGGAGCAGTGTGGAGTTGTCTGATGCTAAGTGACCAGGAGATTTAACACATGCTCCCAGACCACCTTAGGGTTCATCGCATAGCAGCCACGGCAGGCCTTAGAGTTGTGATCCAGCTCCAGGCACCACAAGCAAACCAGGTGGAACCCCACAAGGTTGAAAACCAACAAGTTTTTTTAGGGGACATCTCTAAAGCACACTGGAAGCATAAAGCTCAAAAAGAGTTGACAAAAAGTAGTCAAAAAATTAATGTGATAGCTCTTCCGGATCTGCGCTGATGGTGCGGAAAGAAAAGAACGGATCGCACGCACTACTGCTCAAGATTTTCTGTATCCAGTCTGGCACATGGGGAATATTCTAAGGTTAGGAATCTGAAGCTAGAAGTCTCCATCAGATAAAAGGCATAGCTCAGAATGTCTATAAATATGCAGAAAGATTCTAACTTTCCTATAATTACCTAAGGAGTGCAACAAATAAATACACTGCCATAAAGATCTCCTTTCTCATCATCACTGTACAGCTACAAAAACAGAGCAGAAGAAAAAAAGCAATGTTTTCATCTATTAACAGCTGCTTTAAATTATGACCTGCCTTTCGCCTCTACTTTTGGCTCTGGCAGCAGGCATTGTGATGTCAGAATTCAACTGTAATAAGTTATTACAGTTGAGTGGCTACATCATTTCTTTATAATAGGCAACTGCTTGCATCACAAGTCACAATTATAAAGAAATTAGACGGGTTTTTTTAATACAGAAATGGCAGAATCCCATGTATTATAATGGTATAGCAACACAGGCCTTACTGCATCTTAACATGTTCCCCGTGCAGTGGAGTGTAAGATGGAAGCATAGGGCTCAAACTTGTGCAGCTTATAAACTATGTGCTGCACTGTCCTGTTTTTTTAGGCTCACATTTACCAGCTGGAGAAGGGATTTTTCATTCTCTGAAGTTTTACAGCAGCTGAAAAGAAAGAGGACTGTGCAAGTTTTGTCTTGAAAAAGGAGAGATTGCAACAATAAGCTGATGTATGTACACCTTACGGGTCGTCCATGTAGGAAACCGCCTCTCTGTACAGTGTACTAAAATAAAGTACACTATGTAGAGAGTGCGAGAAATCTCCAAAAGGCAGGCAGAGGTCAAAACAGATAATACTAACTCTCTTTTCATGGTAGTGGTGAGCAGTTAGGCTTATCAGAGAGTGGTGTTAAGCATTTGATGTACTCACAGAGGCAATAAATGAGACACACACTATAAACACAGTTCTAAGGTAGGTCCTTTCGGAGATACGATTTTGCAAAGTAAGATAATTATATCACTCCTATGTGCAATTAAGCACCATAGGAAACAAAGGGGGGCGGGGGAGCAGAAAAAAGCATAGAAAATCAGGCAATGCTTTCACGAAGTTCACCTTTCATTTTAGGTCAATGTTGGGACCAGGTCCAAAGTTCCAGCAGGAGAAGTTCGAGAGCGTCCCAGATCGGCCGGGAGCAGAGGTGCTGAGGTCTTGGAAGCTGGCGCGCAAAGACAAAGGGGGCCACTTGAAAAAACACTGCACAGAGGGACTTACAGGTGAGTCCGGTGGGTCTCGTTAGAGTGAGAAGGTCACAAGGGCTCGGAGACCATGGGAGCAAGGCTGGGTGGTCACTTTTTTTTTTTGTTGAATATTTATATAGCGCGAACTCGACCCGAAGGTATTGGAGCGCTTTACATGAGCACCGTATTTACATTACACATTCAGGCACGGGGAGATTAAGTGATTTGCCCAGAATCACAGGATGTGGACGCGACCCCGAGGCTCAAACCCTGGTCACTGCTGGGGCTGGTTGGGCCGGGTGCAGAGAAAACAGGTCAGCCTGCCATTGTGCATCGAGGTCCTCACTGTCAGGAGCAGGCAACGTGGAGAGGCAATCTCTGGACAGCTGAGTCACTCAGGAAGTGGGGCTTCTGGTGCTTTGGGAGTTCGTAGTGGACTCTTCTTCTCAGTGTTTGCTATTGGGGGTCCGGTACCCTAGGTATTGGTACAATGCTGCTATGGTAGGTCCTGGTGTCTGAAAAGAAGACAGAAGGTAAGTTTCTCAATCACTTTATTGCCAGCAAGACAGGAGCAACGAACACCTGGACCATCCAGCACAGGAACAACCGTTTCTCTGCTGCACCTCCCGTTCTGGAACTCTACGGTGGTAAAAGTTCCCTAAGGCCACGAGAGGCACAGAGAGCCAAGTAATAAATAATAATAATGCACAATACATGTACAACCCAACACATCTTCCCCCTATACAAATAAAAAAAAAAAAAAAAAAAAATGGAAACACAAAAAAAAACATAATACAAAGGTTCATAATAAAGAAACAACATGGCAAGAATAAACCGAGTGCAGAGCATGCTAGTGCATAACATAGTCATGAAATTTATTGGGTAATCTCGTTGCCCTGGAGGAAGGAACACGGGTATTATAATCATGACACATTCCACCTTGATTAGAACGAGGCGTAGAGCGATTAGGAGTCAAAGCATGAGATGACTTAGGAACAGAAATCTTGTTTTTGTTCCACCATCTTCCGTCCTCCAATTGTACCGCACTCTTGTTAACTCTCACAACAGACTTGAGATCAGAGAACTTGGATTCGCCTTTAGGCAAAATCCGGGAACATTTGACCCTGACTTGATCCCCAACTTTTACAACCAGCTCCCTAGAACCACGTTGAATGTACTTGCTTTGGGCTTCTATTCTTTTCCTGCTTACTTCTTTTATCTTAGCTGCTGGTAATTCGAAAACACCCATCCACTTCCTTAACAATTTTGAAGATGGAAGACGGCCCCTTAGTAAGATGAACGGGGAAACCTCAGTATCAGAATTAGGGGTGGTGCGTATAGCTCACAACAAATAAGTTAATTTTTGCAATTTAAATGACTGGCTTTAGATAATTGTATGTTGTCTTTGATCACCCTGTTGAATCTCTCAATGAGACCATTACTCCTAGGGTGATAAAGTGAGGTTTTGGTGTGTTTAATACCCATGAAGTTTAAAAACTTCTCAAATTCTGAAGAAGTGAATTGACAGCCGTTGTCCGAAACTATCTCATCAGGAACACCTTCCCTCGCAAATAAAAATTCAAGGAATTCTATCACACAAGCAGTGGTGGGAACTTTTACAAACTTCAACTCTGGCCAGCGACTATGGTAATCCATTAGAACTATACCATATTCGGAAACGCCGCTGTCAGACAAAGTTAAAGGGCCAATAATGTCAATGGCCAGCTTGGACCAAGCCTTGGAAGGAACCCTTACAGCTTGAACAGGACTAGGAACTGTCACCTGGGACTTGTCACTTACAGCACAGTATAAACAGTCTCTCACAAAATGCTCTACTTGTTTGTCTAGACCAGGCCACCAAAAGTGTTCTCTAATCCTTCTTTTCATGGCACGCATGACAATGTGGCCTTCATGAACCAGGGTAAGCACTTTGTCTCTCATACTCATAGGAGCCACAAGTAAAGAAGAACGATACAGGAGACCATTGACAACAGAGAGTTCATCAAAAACGTGCTTGAATTTACTGATGAAATCATCTTGAGAACATTCTCTTGTCCAACCTGTGTGAACCATATCCATAAGTTTTTTAATGTCTAAATCAGTATCATACGCGTCCCTCCATTCATGCTCTAAAATGGCTCCATTAGAGTGAGACACAGCGTAACAAAAAATGTCAGACTCAAAATTCTTATCGTTATAATCGCCCACCTCATGCGTACTACTGGGCAACCTGGACAAACAATCTGCCAAAATATTTCGTATCCCCGGGACATACTCAACATTGAAGTTATGTTCTAAAAGCCTATATTGCCATTTGACAATCCGAGGAGTGGCTTTATCTCCCCCCTTGGTAGTAAAAAGCTGGACCAAGGGTTTGTGGTCCACTCTTACAGTAAACTTGGAGCCCCATAGATATTGTTTAAAATGGACAATGCCCCACCAGCAAGCCAACGCCTCGCGCTCTACAACTGAGTACGTAGCCTCAGCACCCTTGAGACCTCTGGAAGCAAAAGCTACTACCTCATCCCTGCCATTCCTATGTTGCATATGTACAGCGCCAAGGCCTTTCTTACTGGTATCAGTCATGATTATAGTGTGGTCATTGATATCGAAAGGCTTGAGAGGAATGGCGTGTGCAATTTCTTTTTGATTAATTGGAATTCCTCAGCACAATCAGCACTCCATTTGAAAATGACATTCTTTTTAAGGAGATTTCTCATATGAAAAGTTTTGGCAGAACAATTAGGTACAAATCTTGCATAGAACTCGATGAGTCCCATGAAAGATCTCAATTGATCTTTATCGTCAGGTGCACAAAAATCCTCAATAGCTTTAACGAGACTGGCTTTAGGCTCGACACCCTTAGCAGATATTCTGTATCCTAATAATCCACGGAGGTTACATTTAATTTACACTTTTCAAGGCTGAGAGTGACACCTTTTTCCTGTAAGATGGAAAAGACAGTATGCAATCTTTCATTGTGCTGATTTTGATTGGAGCCATAGACTAACACGTCATCTTGAAACGCCATCACCCCGGGGATGTCCTTGAACATGCTCTCTACAATCCTTTGAAAGACTGTGGATGCAAGTCCGAAAGGCATGCGTTTGTATTGGAACAGGCCTTCCGGGGTGATGAACGCAGTGTAGTGCCTGGAGTCGGGGTGTAAATCAATTTGATGATAAGCTGATGTCATGTCAAGTAGGCTAAACCATTTACCATCCTTAAGAGTAGTGGTCATCTCAGTGATGTTGGGCAAAGGGTGTTGATCAACCCAGATGTGACGATTCAAATCACGAAGATCAACACACATGTGCACCGCTCCCTTGGCCTTCCGTGCTAAAACAATGGGGGGAACCCAATCAGAAGATTCAATGGGTTCTATGACATCGCTAGAACATAGTTTGTCTAACTCTTTTTTAAGTGCATCACGCAAGGCTAGGGGTACCTTGCGAACTTTGTGTGCTACCGACTTGGCACAATCAAGCAATTAAATTTTATGTTTGAATCCTTTAAATAGACCTAACTTGTCATTAAAAATTTCAGGATACAGAGACTCCCATGTTTCTTCCTTGGCAGATTGTACACAAACTAAATCCTTCTTCAATATAACTTGATGAGGATCATTGGGGTCCAAAACAATCCCTAGGTTACCCTGGTCATGCCACCCTAGCAGACAGGTATCGTCTTTAGCTACATAAATAACACCTTGAGCATTGCTACCTTTGAAACACAAATTGGCATGAAATTCAGCGAGCACTTCGATGGTTTTACCACCATGACCAATAGGACGAACTGATGAATGCTTTAAAACCAACCCTTGGGACTGAAACAATTCTTCCCATATTTTGTCACTTATAAGTGTGAATGGGGATCCAGAGTCAGCTAACATCTTGACATCCTTTCCGTTGACAGTTACGGAACATAAAGGTCGTCTTATTCCTTGCGAAATAGCAGAGACAACATCAGTGCACTGGGACTCTGATATTAAGCAAATTTGATCCTCTTCACTTGAAGACGACTCTCCCGTGAGCTGTTCAACGTTGAGGATTTTTTTGGAAGATGACTTTGGATTTACAGATGGTCTGCCGCTAGATCTACAAACTTTGGCGAAGTGTCCTTTCCTAAAACATTTTGCACAGGTTTTGTTCAAAGCAGGACAGAATCTGGCATTCCCAAGGTGAGAAGTGCTACCGCAACGGTAACATTCCCAACGTTTATTGGTGGGTCTGGTGTCAGTTCTCACATATCCTCCAGATTTTTCTTGGCGTGGTTTTTCTTTTGATGTCTTGTATTTACTTTTAACGGCCAGGACATTTTGTGTTGGAGAACTAGTGCTGGAAATCGACATCTGTTCCAGATAAGAAGTAGTGCTCTCAATCCTTGTGGCTATTTCCAAAGCTTTTTGTAGAGTCAATTCAGGTTTGGCCAAAAGAGCCTCTTGTACTTTTTTGTTATTTGTTTTCTCTACAAGCTGATCCCTAATCATTTCTTCCTCAAATGCTTTATAATCGCATGAAACTGCTAGGATTCGTAAAGCGCCAACATAGCTGGATGCAGACTCTCCAGAAAGTTGCGCTCTTTTGTAGAATTTATGCCTCTCTAATGTGACATTCTTACATGCTTTGAATCTGGTGTCAAGAGATTTAATAGCTGTGACATATTCATCTTCAACACCATCACCTTCACTGAACAAAACTAAAACTTTTGGAATGTGTTTAAGGATACTGCGACCTTCCGTACATAGACAATGTCTTAAAATTGCGAATTTCTTTTTGTGCGTAAAGGAGTCACCATCGAGGGCATCTAGGTATGCCTCGAAACCTTCTTTCCATTTCTCGCAATCGGATTCTGGAGAGGCAGGATTGGGTGAAAACGCAGGAGGAGGTAACAAAGATTGTTGCATGACTGAGAAAAATTATCCAGTACAAGGCAAAGGAAGAAATGGTGTATGTCACTGTATTCTTCTAATAAAAACACACACGGTGGGTGTGTCGCCGAAGTTAAGGAGACGACACACTGTAGAAGAGGTGTGTGTGTCACCGTTGTATTTGCAACAAAATTATGGTATAGAAGTGAGTGACACACAATGGAAACGTAGAAAAGGTGTGTGTGTGTCACCGTGAAATTCGTACACTGTGTATAATAAGAGACGTTAAAAGTTAATGGCACAGTAAAAATGTCAAAGTCAAATAAGTGAAGATAGAAATACACTGTTGCAGTAACGATGTGTGTGGAAATGCACACGATGAGAGGAGATGATAACGTAAAGATCTAAAACTGGTGTGTTGAAGCGCATTAAGAAGGGTCTTGAATTAATGAGCTGTGCAGCTGTGCGTGTCAGCGAAGAAATAAAGAACACGCGGTGAACACTTATAAAATAGGCTGTGCGCATCAGCGATTTCTTTACGAGCTGTGCGCATGGAGAACAAAATGCTAAACAGCTGTGCGCATCAGCGTTGAAGATAACACTGGCGTTGCTATGGTAATGCAACGTGAAGAAAATGAAGCAAAATGGCGGCACGCAACGTGGGGACGCTGCGTAAAGCGGAGCCAGGCAAACAGGCAAATCCTCACGAGGATACGTGTGACGCGTAGTACGTCACAAACAGGGGCGAGAGGCTGAAATCAACATTCTGTGGCGCGCATGGGCATGTGGCACGAGGAAAATCCAACCGCGAGGCAGCTTTGAAAATGTTTAAAATGAACAAAGTCTCACCACAACCTCTGTCAGAAACGCGATTTTCCTCTCCGGCATATTCAGCAGTGCGGCAAAATGACCTCCATGTACAGGTAGCCTCGACGACTTCAATCAGATTCGCTGCTCCGGGTAGTCGGCTGGAGGCAGGAAGGCGAAAGCAGAGAAGCTGCAGGATCCGCACGCGTGGATGTCTTGGAGGCAACAGGAACTCGTCACCAGTGAAAAGAAGACGGAAGGTAAGTTTCTCGATCACTTTATTGCCAGCAAGACAGGAGCAACGAACAGCTGGACCATCCAGCACAGGAACAACCGTTTCTCTGCTGCACCTCCCGTTCTGGAACTCTACGGTGGTAAAAGTTCCCTAAGGCCACGAGAGGCACAGAGAGCCAAGTAATAAATAATAATAATGCACAATACATGTACAACACAACAGTGTCTCAAAACCTGGTGGGGAGACAGATCCGACCCTCCAGAGCTGTGTTACCTTTTCTCACTTCGGTGCTGCGTCAAGGTTGTCAGGGAGCAGTAAGTCTACAAACCGGACTTCACAGGATCAGTGCTTGTGGTGTGCAGGGGGGTGATACCTTCACTCCAAGGGAGCTTCACAGTGATTTCTTGAAGGCTGGAGGTGCTCCAGGATTCTTGGACAACACAGCAGTAGTGATTGTCGAGTCCTGGGAGCAGCAGGCAGGGTTTGGCACCTTTTTTTTCCGCAGCACGGCTTCGGTTCTTGAGCAGCAGGTCGTCTTTGTCCTGGTTTTCTCTTGTCCGTCAAATCTGATGTTGAGGTATCGGGGTGCCACCTAAATACTGAATTTAGGGGCATTACAAGGGGATATAGGTAGTAGCCAATGGGCTACTTACCTTTAGGGTGTCTACACCCTCTAATGACCACTACCCTAGCCCTAGCCCTAATAGGAGGTTTTCTCACCATCCCAAGATGGTGGAATTTCAGGAGAGGGGTTTACCTCACCTGCCCGGTTCTAGGGGTGGTGTAGGCTTAGTAAGGACCCTAATTTTTCCACCTTTCCTACCACCAGAAGTGGAGCAGGAAAGGGGGCCTGGCCTCACTATTTGGAGGTTCCTGGGTTGGATTTCAAAGGCGGCATTGCCTTTGAAGCTTCCCGCCCAGGAAGGCCATCCAGTCCTGGCAGAGGTGTGAAGCACCTCCGCCCAGTACAGGCTTTGTCTCTGTCCTCTGCGAACACTGGCTCTCACCCCATGAGGTCAGAAACATGTCTGGGAAGTGGCAGGCTGGTGAAAACAAGTCAGGAACCACACCAGTGCTTGGCAGGTTTTCAGGGGACCCTCAAAGGATCTCCTGTGTGAATTGATTAATAAATCCAGCACTGGCATCAGTGAGGATTTATTAAGACAAGATGTTGGTACCAAATGTAGGAAGCTGGCTCTGTATATACTATACCAAAGTGAGGTATAGTGTGCACAGAGTCCAGTGGAACCCCAAAGGTAGGCAGAGGTAAAAGATTATAGCTCCTTACTCTCCATTTGTGGTAGTGTGGTCGAGCAGTAAGGCTGTATCAGAGGGTAGTGTTAAGCATTTGTTGTACACACAATCAGGAAATGATATCACACACTCAAAGACAACTTCAGACCAATTGGTTTTGTATAAAAATATTCTTTTAGTTATTTTATTTTATAGAACCAAGCAAGCCTGGCACAGGTAAGTGATAAGTACTTTACAGTAGTAATGCAGTTTGTAAACAGTTTGGATTGCAATTGTATATACACTTTGGTTTGATTACAATAGAGCTACTAGTAATGCAATGCTTTTGATATACTGTACATATACTTTGTATTGGCTTTTTAGTAGAATGTCAAGTAGATTACTTTGCAGATTCCTTTTCTTACACAGTGCAGTATACTTGGATACTGCACTGTGACATTTCCTGTAAACAGGTAAGTAAAAGCGTTTTTGTTATTTAGTTAGTTTTAAAGGGTTTCATAGATTTTCCAACTCCACACTTAGAAACTTTTCACAGAAAAACAGTCAATGTTATCCTATGGAGGAAAATAGGGTTATCGGTTCAAAGGTAAGTATTCGGTTGTGGGAGTTGGTACTCAGGGGTCCCCCAGGGTCAAGGATGCACTCTGGTTACACTCTCAGCGGCACTAGGGCGGCCGGGTGCAGAGTGCTGAGGCCCAATGTTATCCAATGGGCGACAGGGTCCTTCTTCTTTTCTTCTTCTGGTTTATTGTCCGAGTAAGTAAGGTTCGAGGTGCCCCCCAAATACTAGATTTAGGGGTGTTACAGGTAAGTAAAGGTTGGGACCAGTGGGTCCCTTCCTTGGGGTGGGTACACCCCCCATTATGCCACCCTCCAGTGGGAGGGGGCATATGCCTCACTCTGGTTGGCTGGGTCCCCACATCTGCAAGATGGCGGGGACTGAGAGTTGCGCTTCACCTCGCCTCCCCCACCTGAGGGGTGGAGTTGGCAGAGGTGGGCACACCTCTCTTCCTCACTTGTTTTTCCCGCCGGTTCTCCCGCCCAAAGTGGGGGTCAGAACCAGTGAGGACCAGTTGCTGAAAGCAGCAAGTGGCCTGGGGAAGCTCGCAAAGGCGGCAAGCCTTTGAAGCTTCCCCTTCGTGGACCCTGCCCATCCTGGGGGAGGAGGCTTGGCACCTCGTCCCAGTATGTGCATTGTTTCAGGCCATGTCGACTCTTCACTTTGTTCTCACCAAGACACGCAGCCTGCAAAGGAAGTGTGTGAGTGTAAAGGTACAGGGCCTCTAAGCGTGGCACAATAAGTGCTGCAGCCCTTAGAGGCCTTGCCTGGTCACAGTGCCCTGGGTACCTGTGGTACCATTTACCAGGGTCTGACCTGTGGCCAGAGATGCCAATTGGGTTTGGGTTTCAATGCAGTTTTAGGGAAAGAACATAGGCCTTGGGTACCTGATTAGCAGGAGCCCAGGGCACACTCAGTCAAAGCACATCAGTAGTTCAGCAAAAAGTGGGGGCGACCATGCAGAAAGAGGGCACTTTCTCACACCAAATACCTTAGAAATCAGTGAAGCCATCATGGAGCCAGGAAACTTGTGTTTCCATCCCATGTGCTCTTTATAGCTTCCGTGCACACTTACAGCTAAGAATGGACTGGACATTGTAGGTCATAACTGCTCATGCTGATATGCCTACACATAGGATATAGTGCACCCTGCCTTAGAGCTAAAGGCCTGCAGTAGGGGTGACTTACCTATATCCCATGCAGTGTATGGGAGGCATGGCACACAGGGCTGTGTGCCATGTCGACGTTTCCGATTTCTCTGCTCAAAGACATGCAGCCTGCAATGGCAGAGTGCATAGCCTTGGTGAGGGGTCCCTGGGGTGGCACAACCAGTGCTGCAGCCCCAGAAGACCCTCATCAGTACCCATGCCCTAGATAACAGGGGTACCAGTTATTAGAGACTTATAAGGGTAACTGAAGTGGTGCCAATCGTGGTACAGTTTTTGGGAAAGATATTTGGCACTGGGAACTTAGTTAGCAGGTACCCAGTGCACATACAGTTCGAAATTACATCAGCTAAACAGTGGGGGCTAACCATGTCAAAAGAGTCACTTCCCTACATAAATGAATGAGACTAACCTTCCCCTAGTGAGTCTTCTTCATCTAAGTGGAAGAAACTGGAAAGTTCATCTGCATTGGCATGGGCAGTCCCAGGTCTGTGTCCCACTTCAATGTCCATTACCTGTAGGGAAATGGACCGAGTTAGCAGTTTGGGATTCTCACCTTTCATCTGCATTGACCATCTGAGAGGCCTGTGGTCAGTTTGAACAATGAAGTGAGAGCCAAGCATGTATGGCCTCAGCTTCTTCAGGGCCAGACCACAGCAAAAGCTTCCCTCTCAATGGCACTCCAACGCTGTTCCCCCCGGGAGTAGCCTTCTACTGATGAAAGCCACAGGCTGGTCTTGACCTAGCCCATTTATTTGGGATAGGACAGCTCCTATCCCATGTTCAGAGGCATCAATCTGCACAATGAATTGTTTGGCATAATCTGGCGCTTTCAGAAGAGGTGCAGAGCACATTGCTTCCTTCAGTGTCTCAAAAGCCTTATGACAGCTCACTGTCCAGTACACCTTTTTGGCATTCTTTTGGAGGTCAGTTCTATGAGAGATGTCACAATGGTGCCATAATCACTCACAAACATCTTATAGTACCCAGTTAAGCCAAGGAAGGCCCTGACTTGAGTCTGGGTTGTGAGAGCCACCTAGTCCAGAATGGTCTGGATCTTTGGTTGTAGTCATTGAACCTGGCTTCCACCAAGGTGGTCCAAGTATTCAGCCTTCCCATGCCCTATCTGGCACTTGCTTGCCTTGATAGTGAGGCCTGCACTTCTCTGAACCTCTAATACTTTCCCACGGTGGATCAGGTTATACTACCAGGTGGAGCTAAAGATCATCTAGATAACAATTGATAGCAATATCATCTAGATAAGCTGCACTGTATGATTCCAAGCCAGCAAGGACTTTGTTCACCAGCCTTTAAAAAGTGGCAGGTGCATTTTTTTGTCAAAAAGGCATCACAGTAAACTGATAATGCCCATCTGGGGTTGAAAATGCAGATCTCTCTCTCTAGCTCCTGGAGTCAAACACATTTGGCAGTACCCAGATTTGCAATCAAAGGTACTTAAATATTTGGCTGCTCCCAACCTGTCAATTAATTAATCTGTCCTTGGAATTGGGTGTGCATCGCTTTTGGTTGATGCATTGAGGCCCCTATAGTCCACACAGAACCTCAACTCTTTCTTGCCACCATGGGTATGAGGTTTGGGGACGAACACCACTCGGCTGACCCAGGGGCTCTCAGATGGCTCTATGACTCCCAATTCTAGCATCTTGCATACTTCGGCTTTGATACTCTATTTCACATGATCAGACTGCCTGTAGATTTTGTTTTTGACAGGTAGGCTTTCACCAATGGCCACATCATGGGTACACCAGCTAGTCTGACCAGGGGTCAAAGAGAAGAGCTCAGCAAACTGATTTAGGGCTTGCCTGCAATCAGTCTGTTGCTGAGTAGTGAGGGTGTCTGACAAGACCACTCCTTCCACTCACCCATCTTTTGGGTTGTTGGACAGGAGGTCAGGGATAGGTTCACTCTCTGCTTCCTGATCCTCATCTGTTACCATGGGCATGCTCACATCTGCCCTGTCATAATAGGGTTTAAGGTGGTACACGTGGAAGACCCTCTTGGGGATCCTACAAGAGCCAAGGTCCACCAGGTAGGTTACCTCCCCTTTTCTTTCTAGTATAGGGTAGGGCCCACTCCACTTATCTTGGATGGCCCTAGGGGCCACAGGCTCCAAAACCCACACCTTCTGCCCTGGTTGGAACTCCACCTTAACAGCCTTTTGGTCATACCATTGTTTCTGGAGCTCTTGGCTAGCCTCAAGGTTTTGGTTTGCTATCTCTATGTATTCAGCCAGCCTGGAGCAGAGGCCAAGTACATAGTCTACTATGTCCTTGGCATCTGGTTCAACAAGAGGTTTCTCCCATCCCTCCTTAACAGGGCACAATGGTCTCCTAACAGGATAACCAAACAAAAGTTCAGATGTGGAGAACCCCACTCCCTTCTGTGGCACTTCCCTGTAGGCAAAAAACAGGCATGGCAGTAGGACATCCCATCTCTTCCTGAGATTTTCAGGAAGTCCACCAATCATACCTTTTATGGTCTGGTTGAATCTTTCAACAAGGCCATTAAACTGCGGATAGTAAGGGGTAGTGAACCTGTAGGTCACTCCACATTCCTTCCGGATGTGTTTTAGGTAACCAGACATGAAGTTTCTACCTCTATCTGATACCACCACCTTAGGGAAGCCCACCTTGGTAAAGATACCAATGAGGGCCCTAGCCACTGCAGGGGCAGTGGTAGTCCTAGGGGGAATAGCTTCAGGATACCTGTTGGCATGATCCACTACCACCAGAATATATCTGTTTCCTGATGCTGTAAGAAGGTCAAGGGAACCAACAATGTCAATCCCTACCCTCTCAAAGGGAACCCCATAACACTGGGAGTGGAATTAAGGGGGCCGTTGGGTGCCCACCTGTCTTGCCACTGGCTTCACAGGTGGTGCAGGAGTTACAAAACCCCTTCACCTTCTGGAGCATCACTGGCCAGTAGAAGTGCTGACTAGCCTTCTTTAAGTTTTGGTCTAGCCAAGGTGTCCAGCTAGGGGAATGTCATGGGCCAAAGTGAGGAAGGAATTCTCTAAATGTCTGATGCACTACCACTCTACTAGTGGCACCAGGTTTGGGATCTCTGGCCTCAGTGTAAAGGATTCCCTCCTCCCAATAGGTCCTGTGGGAACCACTGACATCACCACCTTCCTGTGCCCCTTTTAAGAGTGGGGCAGGTCTTCTGCCCCTGGCACAGCTCTTCCCTAGAGGGTCCCCCTGAGCCCAAAAGCTCAGCCTGGTAATGCTCCAGCTCCTGAAGCTCAGTTCCATCTGGGGCTGACTCTTCTTCCCCCTGAGAAGGGTCTGGTGTCTGATTTGCAGCTGTTTCCCCAGTCTGCTTGCCTTTTCTTTTGGAAGGCTCGGCCATTCTTCCAGACTCCAGCATGAAGGTACAAATGCCTCCCCACACAAAGGGAGCAATTAACAGTGCTTCACTCAGCTCCTGAGGAGGAAGGGTTGGGGAAGAAAATCTGCATCCGTTAATTAGCTGCCACACTGTACCAGGGTTGGGACAGACCAGGCCCACTGAACAAAAGAAGGAGCCCAGACCTCTGGAGCCAATACAGGAGGGGGCTCCTCTTTGAAGTTTTGCTAGGAACGGCCCAGGAAGTGATGTTTCTAGAGGGATTTGGGAGCAGTCAGCATCACAGAAGGAACAAACTGGAGCAGGTGAGTGGCTAGCATAACAGAAAGCGAAGCGCCATTCAACCCAATTGTTCCTTCTTTGATTCTGTATTAATGGAGCAAGTCAACATGGACACGTCACAGTTAACCGCACTGATTCATAAATTAACCGCAGAAATGCAAGAACTCAGGGAGGAAAACCAGGCACTTAGGCAGGCAGCTCAAACTAAATCCGAGTTCACTAGTTGGAGAGATCCACAGACTACAGGTAACCGACCCATAATCGCTCCGGCCATTCTTGGTCCCAATACATTTTACCTGACTACTTCTTCAACCTCTAATACTGACCCACATCTTCAGGTTACCGTGGTTTCCCCCAGTCCTGTTCCTCTGGCAAATCCAGAACGATTCACGGGAGATAGCAATCATTTTGCGTCTTTCATGAGCCAGTGTCAGTTGCACTTTGTGTGCAAACCCCAGATCTTTACCACAGACACCACCAAGGTTGCCTTTATCATTTCATACTTAGGTGGAGTAGCGGCTAACTGGGCTATGCCCCTAGTCAACACAAATGACCCCTTGTTACATAATTTAGTTGCCTTTAAGGCCGCCATGTCACGTTTATTCGCAAAACATGCCTTTATTCAAGCCTCAGATAATGAGTTATTGAATTTGCGTCAAGGGTCAAAGGACTTGATCACCTACATAACTAATTTCAATAGGTTATTAGCTGAGACACATTGGCCCGAAGAGAAAAGAATTTCCTTGTTTTACCGGGGCCTAAGAGATGATTTAAAGGATTCTTTGGCACATATTGTGGAGTTACCAGACGAATACACTGAGTTTTTGGATCTAGTAGTAAAACTCGATCGTAGATTAGGTGAGAGAAAAAGTGAAAGACCCAGAGGCGATCCCAGAGTATTGCATTTTAAAACTGAGAAAAAGAAATGGAAGATAAGAACAATAGTGTGGAAATTGCAAATTCGTGGCATTAAGGGTCCACTCTCTTCCGAAGAGAAAGACAGAAGACGTAAAGGGAATTTATGTTTGTACTGTGGCAAAGCTGGTCATTTTGCCAAAGAGTGCCCAGTAAAACCAAAGAAAACCAAAGAAAAAGAAGGTAGTCGCTCTAGTTGGCAAACCCTCGGTAGAGTCGGAAAACTGAAAGTCTCGAAGAAGAGCGAGATCGTCTCTTCGAGAAATAGCTCCCTACAGATCTCACAATATGCCACAAACGTTATCAATCGCATGCCAAGACATTTAACAATTAGGATAACATTCATTATTACTGCACAACAAAGACACAGTTTGGCTGTTTTGATCGACTCAGGTGCAACTGGGAATTTTTTTGATTTAGAATTGGCCAGGAAGCTAGGCATCACCCAAGTTCCAAAAAACAGAACCCGAACCGGTTAGAGCCGTTGATGGCTCGGCTCTTTCTTCCGGTCTAATTAAGTATCACACTGTACCCTTGACCTTAGTGGGCGAAAACGGTCATACCGAGAAAACTGTATTTGATTTAATTAATACGCCCACTTTCAGTGTAATACTTGGAGTTCCTTGGTTAGAGCTACATAATCTTAAAATTGACTGGATTAAAAGAACAGTGACCTTGGATTCCTCTTATTGTAGGACTCATTGCTATATGGAAACTCACGATCCTATAGTACCCTTATTTGGGGCTGCTCTACAACAAGAGACACCTCAGTTACCCAATGATTATAAAGACTACTCTGATGTTTTTGATCCTGTCATGGCTACCCGGTTACCACCTCACAGGGTGTATGACTGTCGAATAGATTTAATCCCAGGAGCAGTTTTACCCTGCAGCAGAATATATGCACTGACCGAGCCTGAGAACTTGTACTTAAAGACCTATCTTGACGAATTATTGGAAGTTGGTTTCATTCGCCATTCTACGTCCCCAGTCTCTTCGCCACTTTTCTTCGTGGCTAAGAAATCAGCCGATCTTAGGGCGTGTATTGATTATCGCGCATTAATAAAGCAACGATAAAAAATCGTTACCCATTGCCCTTGATTCCAGTTCTACTAAATCAGATTAAAGGTTCAACCATCTATACCAAACTAGATTTAAGAGGCGCATACCACCTTGTGCGAATTAAAGAAGGAGACGAATGGAAGACCGCATTTCGCACGAAATACGGTCTGTTTGAATATACGGTCATGCCATTCGGTCTCTGTAACGCCCCAGCTGCGTTTCAATATTTCATAAACGAAGTCCTTCATGATTTGCTTGATGTTTGCGTAATCGTGTATATCGATGATCTACTAATTTTTTCCAAAACTGAACAGGAGCATGTTCAACATGTTCATTCTGTTTTACAAAGATTGCGAGAGCATTCATTATATGCAAAACTTGAAAAGTGTGTCTTTAACACAAAAAAGGTAGTTTCTTGGTTATTGGCTCTCTCCTGAAGGCATAATCATGGATCCCAAAAAGGTAAAGGCTATCCTGAATTGGCCCACCCCTTCCTCTGTAAAAGAAACACAGCGAGTGTTAGGATTTGCCAATTTTTATAGGTGCTTCATTTCTAACTTTTCTGATATTGTGACGCCTATTACTCGACTCCTTCGGAAAGGTCATCAGTTTCAATGGAACACTGATGCAGACACAGCATTTAGTAAACTAAAACAAGCTTTCACTTCAGCACCCATCTTAATCCACCCGGATCCTGACAAACCATTTTTTGTGGAAGCGGACGCTTCTTCAAATGCGTTGGGAGGAGTCCTGATGCAAAAAAATGATTCTACAGGGCATCTACATCCAATTGCCTTCTACTCACGCAAATTACTACCAGCAGAGCAGAATTATACTATAGCTGAGCGTGAGTTGTTAGCAATCAAGGCAGTATTCCTGGAATGGAGACATCACCTATTAGGTGCAAAACACACCATCACGATATTTACAGATCACAAGAACCTCCAATTTTTTACTTCTGTTAAGGCACTTACTCCTAGACAAATGCGCTGGTTGCTTTTTTTTTGGCGAATTTGATTTCTTAATAACCTATCATCCTGGACAAAAGCAACTAATTTCGGACACCCTGTCTCGAATGTCTTGTGAAAATCATCCTGAAGAACATAGGCAACCACAGCACATAATTCCTCCTGAAAAGGTAGTGGCAGTTACCCACGCAGACACTTTTCTACATGAGGTTAAACAAAGTGTACAGACATTGAACCAACAACAATGGTTATCACAGAAGCAGAACACCATAATGACAGGTATTTCTTTCACAATAACAAATTGTTTATTCCTCAAGAGAGTTTACAACAACAGGTGTTAAAATGGAATCACGAGTCAAGTATTGCTGGGCATCCTGGAATAAATAAAACTCTAGAATTATGTCTGCGGAATTTTTGGTGGAATAATATCAGACGGGATGTACAACAATATGTTAAGACCTGTCCAGTTTGCGCTAGACAGAAGGCTTCCCACGTAAGCTCCTACTGGTCTTTTGCAACCATTGCCCATACCATCACTACCCTGGCACACAATTAGTCTGGACTTTATTACGGACTTACCTAAATCGAACAACTACACAACAATTTTAGTGGTTGTTGATCTTTTATCCAAGATGGGACATTTCATTCCTTTAAAAAAACTACCTACAGCCACTGAATTCAGTGAAATCTTTATCAATAACATAGTAAAACTTCATGGCCTCCCAAGTAAGATTATTTCAGACCGTGGCCCCCAATTCGTGTCAAAATTTTGGAAACAATTATGCTCATACTTGGGAATTGAAATAGCTCTATCCTCAGCCTATCATCCCCAAACTGACGGTCAGACTGAGAAAGTAAATCAATATCTAGAACAAAGTCTCCGATGTTTGACTACAACTGTAGCTTCCCAATGGGACTTGGCCCTTCCGTTAGCAGAATTTTCTTATAATAACAGTCTTCATGCAGCTTTGGGTTGTTCCCCCTTCTACTTTATGACAGGTTTACATCCTCGAGCTCTTCCCATCATTCTCCCAGATTCCATTGATACAATGCCAGCAGTCAGTGAAAGGCTAGAGCAATTACAGAACTTACAAGAAAAAGCTAAAACCAGTTTAGCCAAACAAACTCAACACTAAACTCATTGTTGACCAACACAGAACACCTGAACCACCGTATAAAATAGGCGATCTCGTGTGGCTATCCACTAGGAATATTCAACTGGAAGGGCCTAAAAAACTGAAGCCAAGATACATTGGCCCATTTCCCATTACTAAGATCTTGAACCCAGTATCAATAAAACTCACCTTACCTGATGAATATGCTATTCACCCTGTTTTTCATGTGTCCCTTCTCAAACCATATGAACCGTCCACAAGTAAGGATCACCCACCCCCACCTGTGGTGGTAGGGGATCATATAGAATATGAGGTTCGTAGCATTTTAGATGCCAAGCGTATACATGGCCATTTATACTACTTGATTGATTGGAAAGGCTTTGACGCCTCTGAAAGATCTTGGGAACCAGAATCTCATGTACATGCCCCAAGATTGGTTAAGGCTTTTCATGCCCTGTACCCAAAGAAACCCCGTCCCTTGAGAAGACCTTGGGGGGGGGGGGGAGAACTGTTATGGGTGGACTTGGCCCCTGAGCCATTCTGCATGATTGACATGTGTATTTATTGTGGTTAAGCTGAGCATAGTGATTGGATTGCTACTTGAACTGTTACTTGACATTATTGATAAATATTGCTGTTTTTTACCAAGACTTGTTTCTATCATGCATCTTTGTATTCAGGTGTATGCCTCCTTCAAGGGTAATTTGGGGGGTGGGGGGCACGGTGCGCCATTTCCTTCCCACTAGGCACGAGATCACAGTCAATCCTTGGGTGTTGGGGACTGTGCAGGAAGTTCAGGCTGGAGTTCTATGGAACGCCCACTCAGCATGCACCTCCCCTCTTGTGAGTTTTTACCAACAAGATGGGAGCTTCTTCATTGTAGAGATTCTAGAACTTTTGGGAAATGAGGCGATCGTATTGACGTACCCCCACCCCAAAGGTTTTGTCAGAATGATTTTTCTGGTGCAGAAGGAAGGGGGTGAGTGCAGATTGGTTTTGAATCTTGTCAGACTTGATCTGAAGGATGCATATCTCTACGGTGCCTATTTTTCCACCACACAGGTGGTTTCTTCAGTTCCAATGGGATCACCAGTGGTACGATTTTGCCGCCCTGCGGTTTGGGCTTTCTTTGGTTCCTTGGTGTTTCACCAAATTAATGCAGCCAGTTGTAGATTCAGACGATTCAGTTGGAAAAGACTTGGGGTTCATCATCAATGTCCTGAAATCGAGCCAGATCCGCCCTCAGTCTCTGGAATTTCTGGGTGTTCAGATAGATTTAGCGAGGAAGCGAGGTGATCGGATATAGGTGCAGAGGCGGGAGATTTCTCCTCTCACACGTTTGACCAAAGGGGTCTCCCCTCCTCACTCTCCTATGGGGCTAGTAGGTCCCAACAGTTAGGGCGTTACTTTTAGCCGCACATACGGTGGTGTGTGAAATCATTCACCTCACCTAGTGGAACCCTCACCAGTATAGCACGGTAAGGGCGGAGCCCGTTTATATAGTATAGGTCCTGATGAACGCCACGGACCCTTCGGGGCCAGTAGGCAGAAACATGTTGACCATTTATAGTACGGTGGGGGGACAATAGAATCCCCAGTACACCGACCATTTCATTTTTTAAATACCATACAGATGCCAGTTACATTAAAATGAGTATGACATCTGTAATGGCCTTTAAACTTCACAATTTTTTGTAAGGGCCCCCACTTAGTTTTAGAAGTGCATCCCTGTCTTCAGGTGTATGCCCGCCCTCTATCAAACCAAGTTTTTAGAGGGCGAGGACTGGTCAATGATGAAGCATGACACCAGGTGGTGTGTGAGACCAGTCTGTCACTTTTTGTGAGATGCCTGCACTCACAAGGTAGCATTTAGGTCATCATACTAGGAGCGGCTCTTTTGTGTTAAACAGATTTAATTCAAGCCCATCTGAGGCATCCTGCTCCAAAGATTCTGTTGATCAAGGAGCCGAGGCAAGCTCTCGTCTTAGACTGTCTCGTTGAGTCCTTGCCAGGCTTGGACGCCTATTAGCGTCGTACATTTTCCTTGTCCCCTTCATTATTGGGCCCTTCAACGCCTGAAAATCCTCCATCTACGGAGCAGTTTATCATACTCAGAGCAGATCTCTCTTTCGGAGGTAGCCAAGATAGAGATGACTTGGTGGCTGGATCATATGGAGGCCTGGAACAGCAAAGCCATTTTTGGCAGCGTTCCAGAGGTCATTATGGAATCAGACTCCAGCAGGTGAGACTGTGGAGCGAGATGTGGCCCTGTTTCTACAAGAAGTCGCTGGTCTCCAGAGGAGTTGCAACTGCATATCAACTGTCTAGAACATTTGGCGGGGTTGTTTGCGATCAAGACATTATCTCCTCACAAGACTAAATGCTGTATTCTCCAGCGGATTGACATCTCCACTGTGAAATACATCAACAAGTGGGTGGAGGCACCCCATATTGGCTCCTGACGGTGATTGACAATGATTTTTGGCACTTTTGTCTCCAACACAAGATTTCAGTGATAAAGTACATTCTGGTGGGGGTGGGGGTGGAGACGAATGTGGTAGTGGATTGGAATTCCTGCTTCCTGAGAATCTTGAGCGACTGGATGTTGCATCCTGGAGTTTTCCAATGTCTCAATCAGCAATGGGGCCAGTGTGATCTCTTTGCCTACCGCCTGAACGCCCAGCTTCCTAACTTTTTCAGCTGGAGGCCAGTTCCCCTAATGGTTAGCTTGGATGCTTTCCTCTAGAAATGGCAGGGGAACATTCATTATGCCTTTCCTCCAGTCATGATTCTGAGTCTCGTTTCTCAGTTGAGGCACCAGCTGGAAGAGTTGGTTCTAGTGACCACTTTTTGTAGAGCTTAGCCCTTGTTCCCTTTGTTGCTGGAAATGTCATGTCCGAATCCGATTCAAATTCAAAACATTCCAGGACCTTCTCACCGATCCCTTAGGATATCCTCATCCTCTTCTAATTCTGTCAGGCAGGTGGCTCTGATGGCTTGGAGGGTTTCGGGAGACGTAGGCAAATGGCAGGCTTTTCAGAACAAAATTCCTTCTATCTCAAACAATCCTGGACTCCCAGCACTCAAACGATATGCTTCTGCATGGAAACAATGGGTTTGTTGGTAAGATGAACAGGGAGTGGATCCCATAAGCGCAGATTGCATCTAATCATTAATTTCATTTTGCAGTCGGCAGAACACTGATTGGCTTATAGGTCGGTTAATAACTTTAGCTGTGCTATCTCAGAGGGCCATTATCCTGTGGATGATAAACCAGTGGGGGAACATCCTTTTGTTTGTAAGCTAAGGGGCATCCGCTTGATTCAGCCTCCTAAAACCAAAGTGTTCGGTCTTGTGGGATGTGGATATATTCCTCAGATTCTTGCAATCTTTGCCAGCTAATGAAGATCCCTCCAGGAAACTATTGTCAGCTAAGCTTACTATGCTTTTGTGCCTCATTTCAAGCAGAAGATTGTTGGAGGTTTGTGACCTGGATTTAACAGGTAGAGTTTTTTCCCCTTACGGGGTGATTTTTAAGATCTCGAATCGCACTAAGACACATTCTCGCTGTGCGAGTTACTTTCCCAGACAATCATAAATTTTGTGTAGTACGCTGCTTTAAGGTTTAGTAGGATTGCACCAGGGAGTTACGCCAATCCACTGGCAGGCAGTTGCTCATCACTTCCCAAAAACCATTTGTGCCTTTGAGGTCATCCACTTTGGCCAAATGGGTTAGGTGGCAGTTGTCAGAGGAAGGTGTGGACACTTTTTAGTTGGCGCACATTCCATGATGGGCGCAATGGCCTCCAAGTCCTATTTTTTGGGGTCCCCGCTTAGAGCACATTATGGCGGCCTCTGATTGGTCTTCGGGTTCTACTTTTAAGGTTTTGCTATCATAAGCCGATTGTTGACGTTGCTTCTGTTGTATTGGGTCAGCTTTGAACGAGCATAATCTGAAGCCTTCTGTCCCGACATAGAATACAATTTTTTATAGCTATTACTTCAACAAATTCTCAACTTGATGTCAAGATCGGAGGCGAGGATTAAACTTTATCTTCCTGCACTTTATTGAATAACAGCCATTTTTTATTTCCCATTGAACACTGGGGATGGAAAGAAAAAAAATGATGTTCAACAGTCCCACATTGCAGTAGTTGTCCAGTCAGAGTCTAGTATCCCTGAACGTAGTCCTTTGCTTCTGTCACAAATTCCTCTTTTTTCACTGCTCGCAGCCAAGATAAGTGTTTCATCTTCTTTGCAATGTATGTGCTATTTGTTTGCTTTCTTGTACAGGTGTGCATGTTGTTTTAGCGTCGCGGGAACGCTTTGCACTCCTACACAACCATACTATAAATTCCTGGCAGTGGTAGAGTGCAGTGGGGTCCTCCCACCAACTAGGGGCACTGTGGTAACGCTGTTTCTCTATGGCCCACGACACGAGACTCTGGAATTCCAGTCAGTAGGGATCCAGAATCACACACAGTTTGCCTCTGCCTGCCCCTGGAGAGTGATGCCCCTATCTGGGGTCTGTACAGGCTTGCAAGCCTGAATTTGTTGTTAACCGACGCCCTGAGTGGCCGGTGTAAGTGCCTGCATTGATGCCCCACTGGGATCCGTATTGTTGACAGGCTTGAAGCCTGTAAGGGACACAATCCCAGGTAGCCTCAGTACCCCATCATTAAAATGAACAGCCTGGGGGTTGGTGTCCTCAGGGCTTGAACCTCTCTGACTGTGAGCCTCTGCTCACTATTGACTCGCTAGACTCCAGCACCAAAATTGCTAGCACTTAGCCCATATTAGTAGACGCGGATATAGCACCGCGCTTGGGATTGCCCTAACTGGGTATCCCATTAATAACTGCATTATACCTTTGCACTCAGCGCTGAACCCAGGTCCTAAGGGCTTCAGATAGCGCTGTACTTCTGAGAAACTAGTGGAAACTCCGCTATTATTGTATTGTGCCCCATTAATCACTGGCCATGATTCAAGAGGGCAACGGAGTTTATGAAAAGGATCCTTTAACTGTCCTCCCATGGGATGATGAATTTTATGATGCTGCATACACCTCCATTTACCGCAATGTGAAAAAAGCCATGGCTCCCATGGCACAGTGCTTGTCACAGAAGATTGAGCGTGAATGCACAAAATTGGCCAAGACTCAGGGCACTGTAGCCACTGCACCCCCCGCCCCCCGTCGGCCCAGCCCACTGATGTGGATCTCATACCGGCCAAGTGCCCCCGGGAAGAAGGGGTGGATCAGGGAGGCATTACTGAATCAGACCCCACTGGCCTCCATGCCTGGAGTCCGCACATAGGTTAGTAGACCAAACATCTTCCCTGCCCCCAGATGACGATGGCCACAGGGAGCCTGACAAGGAACCTGGGCCTTCGCACCCGTGGCGCACTTCACATGCGCCCCCAGCCACGGAGGCCCCCCCTTCCAGGATGAAGGTTCTGACATGTTAGATCCTGAAGAGCTCATATTCTGCCGAATGGACAACCTCCTCTAAGTTGGCAACTTGTGTGGCAGGGCGGATCAGAACCCCACTAGGGAAAGACGACTGCAATTGCCTTAAAGCAAAATGCCCGCAGCCATCCTTAAAGGGCAAAGTACCCCAAACTCCTGAGCTAGACCAGAGAATGGCCACTTTTTTGGCAAAATATATTAAAGACCCCAAGGACATTGACAGGTCCTGGCAGGTGTGCCAGGATAAACTCCTGGACGCCCTAGGCCCGCTCACACGGATCCTCGACAAGGCAGAAGTTGCCATGGTTTCAGGGGACCTTCTATCCCCACAGGCCCTCTCTGGGTAAGTGCAATGTGCGTTGACCTGCATGGCCAATGCCAATTGCGCTCTGTTTACAGAGCGGAGGTGCTCTTTTCTTTTCAAAGTGGATCGAAAGTTAGGAGATCTGGCAGACTCAGAGGCTGGGGCAGTGGCTCAGGGAGGCCATTTTGGTGAACCATTTATCAAGGAGCTGGGTAAATTTGTCAGTACCGTTACTTCCTTTGACAAGGCTGAATCCTCCATCAAAAGGGTCATTCCTTCAGGGGTTTTCCATGGGGCCAGCCAAGGCAGGGGCCGCTCGGACGGCTGCTCCTACTTCCAAAATACTCCTAGAGGGCAAGGCTCCAGATGCGGGCAGTATCAAGTCCAAGCCTGCTACGACAACCTTTTCCAGACCCACGGACAGCGCTTCAGAGTCCAAGGATACAAAGGTTTCGCTGCCTCCAATGCCAGTGAGTGTTCAGCCTTCTTCCCTGGTGCGAGTAGGGGGTCACCTGACCTCCTTTTTACACAATTGGCAATGCATTACAAGCGATGCATGGGTCTTGTAAACAATTCAGGGGTTTCACATAGTATTTTGCGGGTTCCCCTATCAGGGTACACAGCCCAGTCCTCTGCAGTGTTCACGCCAAGAGGCAGATTTGGTGGATGCACAGATGTCTTCACTGCTCAAAAAAGGAGCTATCTGCCCAACTATCCCTCACCCACATGGCTTCAGGGGAGGAGGTGCGGGGGGCAAAGACCGCTTATCAACTTAGGCGAATTCAGCAAGTGGTTACTCGATCGCCTTTTGAAAATGGAGGGGGGGGTCCATCTCCTTCGCAATGTGTTATGCACGCTTATCAACTTAGGCGAATTCAGCAAGTGGTTACACGATCGCCTTTTGAAAATGGAGGGGGATCTATCTCCTTCGCAATGTGTTATGCCCTGGGGACTGAAGGATGCCTATCTATCCCCATTTTTGCACCGCACTGGCAGTTCCTCCAAATTTATATGTCAACAAGTGTTTCAGTTCACAACCCTTCCTTTCGGCCTCTCTTCGGTCCTGGGGTGCTTCATGAACGTCCTCAGACCGGTCGTGGAGCATCTCGGGGCCCAAGAGACATGCCTAATTGTATATCTGGACGACATGCTCATCTTGGGACAGTATCCCCACCAGTTGTCGTCCCAGGTACAAGGGGCGGTCTCTCTGCTGGAAAGCCCCAGCTTTGTTATAAACGAGAAGTCCCTCCTGATTCCAGCACAAAAAGCGTTTTTCTTGGTATTCGTTATAGATTCCACAAAGGCTACTGTTGTAATAGGTTATTATATTACCCTTCGTGCCTTCCTCTTTACCCCCTTTCCCTTGCCCACCTCTCCACACCTTGCAACCCAGTTGGTACCTGCCATTCCGTAGTATGTTCAGAGAATCTTGCCTGTCAGTTGGTGCTTGAGGATCAATGAGAATAAACGCATATTCCTCTACTCCTGTGTCATCTCTACTTAACATTTTGGCAACGATCTACGCTGCGCTGGGGGCAGCCCTTGATCCTCTCCCCTATTCCTGCATCACCAACCAGAGGCTGACTATACTGATGATCTACTCTACATTACTTTTATGATTACCTACGGAAGTATAGAAGACATTGATCTTACCAGTCATCCTTGTGGCGAGTCTACCGGTCTGCTTCGTTTTTGTGTTGACTGCCAGCAACACTATCCACTGACTGGCACAGCTGTTCTATTTTGCGGCGACTTTTATGCCTGTGTGGCAGTTCTCGCCACGGCCACGACAGTTTTGTGGAGACGCCTGCTTGTCTTTGTGCTTCATCTCCGTCTCATCTGCCAGCTGCACTTCCCGCTGACTGGCACAGCTGTCCAACGTTACGGCGAGTTTATGCCAGCTACCAGTTTTCATTTGTGGTGCAGCGACTGTCCTTTCCCTCTTTGTGGAGAAATAGCACCGTACACAGTGTCTGTTCCTGTCCTGCGAAGAGACGCTTGTCCTTTCTTCACTCAGCATTAGAGGTTATCTTCTCTGCCATCTTGGGGGACTGCGTTGTTGCCGCTTTTGCTTCCGCCTCATTTTCGGCGCTTTGGGCCCATGTCTCTTCTGTGGAGGGTTCCTCGCTGCTGCGCTGCGTCCGACAACTATCCTGCTGAGTGTCACCATTGTAGCCTTGCCCGAGACCTCTGTGGTAACCCCTCACACCTCATCAGTGCACCATTGTGGTCAGCGTCTCCGCCGTCGACCATTTGTTTTCCCTTCAGGCAGTTTCCCTGTGGTGGTGTTTCTTCTCTGCTCTTGAGGCGACTGCGCAGTGTGCTGGAGCCGCCGTTTCCCCTTCCTGCTGCCTGTCATCCGGATTCTCTTTAGCGCCGCCCTCACAGCTCCTGTTTCATCGGCTCAGAGAAAAATTAACCTTTGGGTTGCCTGTCAATCGCTGATAGGCACAGCTTCTTTCACCAGTGAAGAATTATTTTGACTGCTGTTACTCATACTTAAACTTTCTGTTTTTCAAGAACAAAACTTTAACTAATGCCTTCGTTCACCATTTTCTGCTGGTCAATCGCTGATGGGCACAGTTTTTTTTTTTTTTTTTTACAACAGTGAAGAACTTTCTCCAGTAACCATTGACTACAATTGATTGCATACATACTCTGCTTGTAACTTCTTGTTATTCTGGAGCATATTATTTTTCAACCCAAACTACTGCACCGTTTGGACTTTTATTTTTGCCTGTCAACCGCTGATAGACACAGCTAATTACCATCTATGTGGAGGTTTAGTCATTAACTGTGAGGAATTTCTCTTGTGTTTTCATTCTCCATATTACTGCAATTATATGTACTAGCCTTTGTGGTGTATTAGAGGAAAGTACTTTTATCAACATTTTCTTAAGTTATTGTACTGCAGTATTCTACTTCTTCAGTCTCTTCTCTACTTTTCTCCGTTTTTTTTTTTTTCTTCCTTTTCTGAATCTTTCCTTAAATTTCTCCTGTTCTTTCTCTTATCAATGGCTTCCTTTGCTATGTCTCAACCTCCTTCCTTCTTGAATGATGTGGGTGAGCCACTCATTCCCTGGAAGAAATGGGCTAATCTTTTTGAATCCTATTTAATAGCCATAGGAGGTGACAGATTTTCCTCGGTGCAGAAACAACATATTCTTTTACGTAATCTGGGTAAACATGCCAGAGAAATTTATGATGATCTTACCGATCTTGCAGAGGAAGATCAAAGTATCAATGAGGATGACCTGAGTGATTCTCAACTTGATGTTTATCACAACACCCTTAAGAAATTGGAAATTCAGTTTGGGGAGAAATTAAATGTAGTTTTAGAACGCCATAAATGTTTTTCTAGATCTCAAGGGAAAAATGAGAAAGCGATTAACTAGATAGCAATTTTGAGAGGTTTAGCTGCAACATGCGATTTTGGTACATTGACTGAATCTTTAATTAGTGATCAGCTGGTGAGGTGTACCAGTGATAAAAAGATCCAAGAAAAGTTATTGGCTGATGCTCCTGATCTTAAACAAGCCATAGACATCGCAAAGAGCATAGAACATAGAACATACCGCTTTTTGTATGAATGAAATGAGAGATACTGTAGATGTCAAGCAAGTCATTGATAAAAGCGTGTATAAGGTATCAGGGAGAGAAGATAAGAACAAACCTGTTACTACTGAAAATCTGAAGCTAAAAAATTAAACTGCAAAATTTAAATGTTTCAGGTGTGGTAACTCAAACCATTTAGCCAATAATATCAAGTGTCCTGCCAGAGTAGTAATATGCAGGAAGTGCAATAAACGCGGACACTTTGCCGAAGTTTGCAGAGACATGAAAAATAACGCCACACACTTGGTCAGTTGTGAGGAGGTTGAAAGTGAAGATATCATTTTTCAAATTGCACATAATCTAGGAGTCTCCAACAACATTTATCCCACATGCAATATACTTTTAGATGAAGTTCCTTTCACGGTCTTTGCAGATTCATGCTCCCCGTATACTCTGATTAATGAATCCTATTTTATGGAGAATTCTAAGAACAAGAGCTATACTCTTCTGCCTCCTGACATCAATCCTGGAGGTTACAATAATGATCCCATACCATCGGTAGGAATGCTTGTTATGCAGAATAGTTTCAAGAACAGATCCACCATTGGAAAAGTGTATATTACAAAAAATGGTTCAAATCTGCTAGAGTGGAAACACCAAAAAGATTTAGGGATTAAGCTGGATCCCAATGCTCCAGAACCGGTCTATCTTGTAGACAAATCAGTGACTGGTCAGAAACTTGAGATTTGGACAGTGGACCACAAAACAACATGTGCAGCACCTGTACCGTAAATTACCACGGTTTGTATAGATACGAAACAATACTGTGTGCAGAAATCCAAATGCGCCCTCTGTCCAGAGGCACCACCCCTCACAAGGTGATTTAATACAAAAATACTGGCTTGGAACTGCATCACCGCTAATCACAAAAGTCCAAAAGCGATTGTCCATGCATGTTCAAGAGTCATAGTTCAATGAAGGATCTTTATTCAGTTCATAAAACAAACCATCAGCCAACGCGTTTCGTCCTTTTAAACATCGGACTTCTTCAGGGCTGTAAGTTAAAAAATTTATAAAAAAGACATTTATACAAAACGCACTCAACATGACCCACAACACTTAAATATACACAACAAATATAACACAAATATAACATTAAAAACCACAATACAGTGTTGTATGTCTATCCTAATACATAAAAGAAATCCATTACACATCATGCCCAAGGTGACATGTGAACCACAATGTACATCTGACTATCAAGTACAGTCAGACGAGTATTAAATTCTTGGATCTCTTATTTTTTGAGAACACCACCAAACAAAGCACTATTTTTCGTAAACCCACAGCATGCAATAGCACTATGCATGCAACTAGTGCTCACCCTAAATCTGTGATAAAGAATATTCCATTCGGTGAAATGGTACGTGTTCGCCGAAACTGTAGCTCTGAAACGACATTTAGGGAGAACATCCTTGATGTTAAGAATAGGTTTAAACTTCAGGGCTACAGTGAGGAGATTCTTCAAAAGGCTGACTTAAGAATTCAAAAAGTTACTAGAGCCAGCACTTTAGTGAAAAAACTGGACAGACACAACAACCAGGTCTCCAATTCACATCTGGCCTTTGTCACACAATACACCAGCAACAGCAGTAGACTGTTCTTAGGAAACACTGGGGACTGTTGTATGATATACCAAGTCTGAGGGAACACATTACACTTACACCAAAGGTTACCTTTCGTAGGGGTAAAACTCTGAGAAATCTGCTTTGCCCTAGTTATACCAGGAGTGTTACCAATAAAACTTGGCTTCCCCCTGCACCCAATGGATTTTTCACATGTCAGAGTTGCAACGTTTGTTCCTTTGGGAAAAATAAGACCAAAAAATTCAGATATAATACGATGAAAGAGTATGAGATAAGACACTTCATAAACTGTAAGATGAAGTACGTAGTATACATCTTGGCCTGTGAAAAGATATACGTTGGTAGTACTGTGAGACCTCTGAAACAACGTATACAAGAGCATATACGTGCGATCAAGAACAAGGACTTGAAATATCCAATGACTTACCATATGTGGGAACATCATGGTGGAGATTGCAAAGTCTGGTTCCATGGTATCGACCACATCCCTGCGCACCCTCGCGGTGGAAATCGTGAATTGGCCCTGCGTCGCAGGGAAGCTGTTTGGATATGCCGTCTAAGATGTACCGAAATGGGACACAATACGGATGAGGAAATGCACTATCATCTATAACAAATCATAGCATGTCATGTGCTTATTGCTGTTTATCTATTCAGACTATTGGTGTGAATGTTGTCCCAATTGACATCGTTGACCACTGTCTTGGGAATATTATGATAGGGGTCATTTTCTTTTTAAGTGCTTAAGCTTCAACATTTAGCTAAGATGGGATGCCTTATTGTTCAAATGTTAAATCCCTTTCCAATCTTTCCCTTCAATTTTTGCTGTCAAGCTCTCCTTCTATTCTGTGACTTTTGATCTATTGCCTCTAATGTGTATTCGAATAATGAACCTATTATCTGGACTTTAATAAAGCCACCCCTCGTATAGAAATTGATTGCGGCGTACATAGATCATACCCCAGCTGTTTTAACTGAGCTCTGTCCTTATAGGAAAGATGTGTTTCCGCAAGCCCTAATATATGGGGTTTAAATACACGCAGCTCCTCCATTAGTAACCGGCGCTTTCCAGCTTGATTAAGCCCCGCTACATTCCAATACATGCACTTAAAGTCCGACATTTAATAGCATTTGTAAACTCGGTCCAGTCATCGCTGCCCTTATTACGTGCCCCTTTCCCCAGTGCTCAACCCGTGTGAAATTAACTATACTGTGGCTCTTTACACCCCCCCTCCCTGATCCCTTACTTGTAGACCAATCAGCCGTTTTTAGACCCTCCCCCTCCCTTCCTACCCCCAGTACCTACGAAAAGGAATCACCCCTTCCTTGCTGTCCCAGAATGACAGCATAATGAAGACGCCCTCTACACCCCCCCACAAGCCCCTCAGGCCCCCAGTACCCTACCCAACCTCCCAACATAAATTTAAGTCTAAGAGATGTAGGGCTGTTGTCCTTCGATCGCTGGCCAATTCTAAAGGGAGATGGGCAATCTCTCAACTGATGATCTATGGGTGTAAGGTTACAATATGCATGGTATACGGCTCCTAATACCGATTGCCCGGATGTTATATTTCATTTGAGCTCCGAGCTGCTGGAGTGGACTGGTGAATTGATCGTTATGGGAGATTTTAATTGTATTTTAGATAGGAAGATTGACACTACTAATACTACAGCTCGTGTTAGAATGTGTAAGACTAGGGCTGCTATCTTAGAACTTCTTCACATACATCAGTTGGAGGATTCTTGGAGGAGATTATTCCCAAATGTACCGGGCTATACTTTTTTTTCCATCACCACACAAACACTATTCAAGGATCGATATGATATTTGTCAACAATATTATGTTGGAAAATGCATCTGTGGTGGTATGTCCCAAAATTACGTCCGATCACAACCCGGTGATGCTAACAGTGCAGTTACAGCCAGGGGTTAAGGAATTAGTGAGGGAATTTACCTTTCCTAGACACCACCTTAGTAATTCAGAGTATGTGGAACTTATGCGAGCAGCACTAGGGGGGTATATAGATAATAATTGGGGCACGGCCCCTATTACAATAGTATGGGATTGTCTGAAGGCCTATGTAAGAGGGGTTACGTTGCAATATATTATAAAACAGAATCGGCAGGATGCCCGCTTGTTGAAGCAGGAACACATGCTTTATTTAGATCTGGAGCAACAGCATGCTAGAGCTATTGCTGTAAAGGATTCAGGTGAACAACTGATCTATCAGCAGGTTGTCGAGGCAAGAGCTAAGCTCAACAGAAGGTTGAGGGACAAAGTAGCAAATAATTACCATAAGTACAAAACCAAACAATATGAATACGGGGAAAGGGTGGGTCGTTTGTTGGCTAACCAGATTGCCGATCAAAGGGCCAGATCGCATATTAAACCTATTATCTGGTACTACATATTGACCGGTGGGTGAATACATCTTTTCTTTTGATATTATCTAGGAGGCTTATCTTGGATAACCGCTATATTACATGACATACATATGAATTATCAAACTGCATCATGAAGCTTTGCTTTCTTTTTTCTTGGACACCCTGGACACCACTTTGATGTGTTCTACACACAACCTTTATTGCTATAATGGCTTTCTCTTCTCATCATAGAGGCCACCTGTAATCCATTTTGAAACCTTGTCGATACCACCCTCTTATGGCTGCCCAACTGGATTGCATCACTTAACCTGGTGATGATGCAGTTAATACGCTAGTCACTTGCCCGCGATGGCGTTTTTGCATATCTACACATGGGGATAATTATGGACATATCCATACCTTCACTTAGAATTATATTACATATTGTTCTAAGTAGTTGGGCTTAAGATCGGTCTCTGGTATTGAACATGGAATAATAAGAAATACTCTTTTCTCGTGTGTTGTAATATGTTGTCTGTTTGAGTTTCGGTTTTGACTTACTCATTTCAGTGTGTCTAGCAGGTGAATACATGTACTTTTATATTCGGCCCGTGCGGTATGGACATCACGATCTTCGTCCGTTTATACAGTGCCAAAATGGCAGGCCCGTTTTCCTTAGATATTGGGCCGCTACCATTGGTTTGGGGAACATAACACGTGATCACGCGCTTACGTCTGGCCACGTAAATGACAGCCTATTACAGAGTCCGGTTTGCTTGCGGCTATCTGGAGGAATAATCCACGCCAGACCACATCCCTGTATCTAGTAAGTACTGCTGCCGTCACCGGTCATTGGTCGGGGGACTCTTTATTTGTTTATGTAGTCTTTCATGTACTTGGGTGGGTCATACCACCTTCCACATGCGCTAATCGGATGTCACTTTGATGTGCATCTGATGACTTATGACCATCGTTAATTCGTTTCTTGAATATATTGTCTTTAAGTCTTATGCCGACCTCTATGGGTTTCGTATACAGTGTAAATTTTATTTAGGCTTATGATGTTCACTTTGCGGTGGTTTTTGCCTGCTGTGACTGCTGGCTTATCATGCTTACAATTTGCATGCTCGCCTATGATTGACATATATTTTCTGTGTTGGCGTTTGCTTCTATTATTGCATCGAGCCGTTGTGAGATATTGATTTGATTCATGCTGTCATGTCATTAACTAATAGCTGCTCCATCTCAGAACCTACATTGACCAACTGAAAATGCATCCTAGGCTTCGATGTGTTTGCAGTGCATTAGCTTTGACAGGTCAAATCTTTTTGTGACTCTGGGTTTAAGATCCCATCGCCTTAATATATTGTGATGGGGGTTGTCTCTCAGGCTTCTTTTTCGCCTGCCTGCGCACCTGGTCTGCAGGTTACTTTTTTGCTAACCCTGTGATTATGCCCTTATATTCTTTGTAATATATTGCTATACATTGTTTTCAATGAATTGGTTTCTACAAATTGATTGTTTCTTCTGCAAATGATAGAGGAATGTACAAATGAATTGTCTTTTCAGGAGCACAATGACCTATATCTTGGTTTAAGAAATGCTTTATATCTCTTTTTCATAGGTGTACCGGTTAGGGTGGATAATCTCCATCACTATGTGCCAGTTGTAATAGAACTTGCGCGCTGTAAGATCGGTCTATGGCTATCAAACCACACGCTCATTTCAACCGCTTTTAATTGGGCATTGGACTACATTTATCAATCCGTACAGCTTGACTTGGAATATTAATTTGTGGCACGGAACAGGTATGGCTTTCACTACACAGCGCATATATTCCCCAATTTGTATTAAACATGAGTATGCGCTATTGATTGGGTTAAATATATACGTTTTGACTTTACTTTTACAGATTCCTGGCGTTAGCCCTTGTTCCGGATAAGTCTGACAACCAGGTTACAACCCATTGAATTGGTTGTCGCCTTTGATTGATATTGGTAGGTCCTTCTTATGTTTTCACGGGTTGTTTCCCACAATGTCGTTTGTTCTCACCTCTGGTTTGGAGTGGGCTTGCACTAACTTCTGTGACCACCGTTGGGTTTACAGACGTTATCCATTCGCCTGTACTTTGGGGTCAATTTCATAATCCCTACTGCAGGGGCATCCATACGGACATGGGAGGCCTGTGGGCGCTTCATCATATACCGTCTTTTCTGTCATCTGATTTCTCATAATACAACCTTAGCTGGCTTTCGATCTTAGACTTTGATCTTTTAATTCTCTTTTTCTTCTCCGTTTTGCCTGTCTATTCAATTGTATATATGTGGGTCAACACGGTTTGCTATTGTGTATGAATTGTTCATGTAGTTTTTCACATGTGTCACCTTGGGCATGATGTGTAATGGATTTCTTTTATGTATCAGGATAGACATACAACACTGTATTGTGGTTTTTAATGTTATATTTATGCGTTATATTTGTTGTGTATATGTAAGTGTTGTGGGTCATGTTGAGTATGTTTTGTATAAATGTCTTTTTTTATACATTTTTTTTTAACTTACAGCCCTGAAAAAGTCCTATATTTAAAAGGACAAAACACGTTGGCTGATGGTTTGTTTTATGAACTGAATAAAGATCCTTCATTGAACTATGACTCTTCAACATGCATGGACAATCGCTTTTGGACTTTTGCGATTAGCGGTGGTGCAGTTCCAAGCCAGTTTTTTGTATTAAATCAGTGACTGGTAATGACATGTGCGAAAAATTCCCCGAAGTTTTCTCGAACAATTTAGGCTTACTCAAAGGTTACCTCCATAAGATTAAACTGAAAGATCAGTACAAGCCTGTAGTACATAAAGCCAGGTCTGTTCCACTGCTGATACGGGACTCTTTGGAAAAAGAGTTGAACAAGTTGGAGACCAATGGAATAATTGAGAGCTCTGAATGGCTTACCCCCATTGTTATAGCATCCAAGGAAGGGGGTAAGAGTATCCGATTGTGTGTCGATCTGAGAGATCTAACGCCAATATTTGGGTGGACAGACATCCCCTCCCTAATATCAATTAGATGCTCAGCGTCATACAAGGAGCGAAGTACTTTAGTGTTCTGGATCTCTCATCGGCATACCACCAGGTAGCTCTCCATCCTGATTCCAGAGCTCTCACTTCTTTCATAACACCATTTGGCGCCTACCGATTTTGTAGAATGCCGTTCGGATTGGCATCTGCTGCAGCAGTGTTCCAGCTCATCATGCAACACATATTGCAAGGCACTGAAAGGTATTAAGCTTTCAGTACGACATCCTTATGTATGGCGAGTCAAAGGAGGAACACAACAGAGTCCTTGAAGAGGTTCTGAGAAAACTGAGCAGAGCTGGGTTTACCACACAGAAAGACAAATGCAAAATTGGGGTGGAATCTGTAGTGCATCTTGGTCACAGTATTACTGGTGAAGGAATAAGTCCCAAAACTAGTCTTGTGGATGCAGTTAAATTAGCACCTGCACCTTCCAACAAGGAAGAACTTAATTGAATAAGTCTAAATATGTAAAAAAAAAAAAAAAAAAAAAAACCTGCGTACATTCCCTCAGGTCCTTGTTAAAGAATGGTACCCCTTTTGAATGGAGTGCAGATTGTCAGAATGAGTTCTCACATATTAAGCAAGCCATCACGGAAGCACCTCTTTTGAGTATGTTTAATCCCAATGCTAAGACCACCTTAACCACAGATGCAAGCATGAAGGGATTAGGTGCATCACTCACACAAATTGTTGAAGGGAAAGAGAAAGTAATAGCCTTTGCATCTAGAACACTTAAGGATCCTGAGCGCAACGACTCCACCATAGAGGAGGCTCTTGCTTGCTTTTGGGTGATAAATCATTTAAAATTCTTTCTATGGGGTATCCCATTCACCATAAGAACTGATCATAAACCTCTATTGCCCTTGTTCTCCACCAAATGCATCGAGAAGGCCACCCCCGCATCTCTAAGTGGGTGTTGGGTCTACAAGGTTTTAACTACAATACGATATTGGTACCAGGTGAGAAGAACCAGGTTGCAGACTGTTTGTCTAGACTGCCTATTGACGTTGAAGATTCCTACACTAAACCTGATTACGCGATTCTTTCCATCGACATTCCAGCCATTATTAAAGATGAGTGGGAGACATGTGCACAGGACGACAACACCCTATCGTCCCTTCAAGGCTTCATTAGCAAAGGGTGGCCCAAGAACCTCAAAGAAGTTCCTGAGAATCTTAGACCTTTTTGGATTGTCAAGGACGAATTGTCTATCATTGGTAACCACATACACAGGTGCAATAAGATCATACCACATACACAGGTGCAATAAGATCATACCACCTAAAGGCATGTATGAACGCATCATTGCGATTGCCCACGAGGGTCATCCCGGCAGGAGTATGACAAAAAGTAAGATTAGAAATTATTACTGGTTTCCCAATATGGACTCTATGACAGAGAAAGTAGTGAAGGATTGTTTTGACTTGTGGTTCCAGTGATAAAACTAAAATAACTCGCAAGGCCCCACTCCTCCCTATTCCTGTCCCCTCTAAACCATGGGACAAGTTGGGACTTGACATCATTGGCCCCTCGATTTGCTTAATTTCTCTCAGAGATTAATGTTGTGTTGATCGATTATCACTCTCACTGGATTTCCACCAAATCTGTCACCACCATCACCACTTCTGCATCAAAAAGATTACAAATCCAGGTACGATCAAAAAGGGGGGACGAGCAACAGGAAGTGGCACGTTGGTCAGTGGGTTATCATCAAAAGACCTAATGTTAATCGTTCTAAAGTTTCTGCTTTCTCCAAACCCTTGAGAATTAAACGTGTTAATAACAACTCTGTGTTATTGGAAGATGGCAGTACTTGGAGCATGGACAATGTTGCGAGTGTTTCCAAAGCGTGCACTCCCGAATTTGGCAAGGTCAAAGGATCAGAGGAATTCCTTCCCAGCTCCAGAGCGTCCAAGGATGTCAGGAATCGTCGTCCGCCCAGTTGGCAAACTGATTATGAAATGTAACCGTATCTATTTCTATATCTTATTTCAACAATACTTTGGTTCTAACCTTATCGTATTATTACCTTCCTTTTCCATTTTGTTCCGCCCTTGCAAGGGAGATGTGTTGTAATATGTTTTTATATTACCCTTCCTGCCTTCCTCTTTACCCCCTTTCCCTTGCCCACCTCTCCCCACCTTCCAACCCAGTTGGTACCTGCCATTCCGTAGAATCTTCATGTGAAGCTCACTTTAGAATGTTCCGAGAATCTTGCCTGTCAGTTGGTGCTTGAGGATCAATGAGAATAAACGCATATTCCTCTACTCCTGTGTCATCTCTACTTAACAGCTACATTGAGTCTTCCCTAGAGGAAGGTGGCAAAAATCAGGTACAAGTCGTGGTGCACGTTGAGCAGCTAGTGTCCTTGAGAAATATTGCACGCCTGGTGGGCCTTCTCTCCTCCTCCATCCAGGCGATTTTTCCAGGACCCTTACACTACAGCGCTCTTCAAAGCCTCAAGGCGACGCACCTGTGGAGGGGCCTATCGTATTCCCAGCTGGTAGTCCTTTCAGAGGAGGCATGCAAAGAGATCCGTTGGTGGTTTTCATATATGGAAGCGTGGAACAGCAGAGCGATTTTCGGCTTCACCCCGGATCTCATCATAGAGTCAGACACCCGCAGATCAGGCTTGGGGACACGCAGTGTAGAGATCTTTCCACAGGAGGGTCATGGTCTCCTTAGGAACAGGAATCACACATCAATTGCCTGGAACTCCTGACAGGATCCTACACAGTCCAGGGTTGGACAAGAGACAGAATTCAGTACTGCATCCTCTTAAAAATGGACAACGTCTCTGCCGTCAGATACATAAATCACCTAGGGGGCACGCGGTCCAAGGTACTGTCAGATCTAGCAACCAGCTTTTGGCAATTCTTCCTAGACAAGAGAACACAGTGACCAACTGGCAATCCTGAGATTTCAGAGACTCCAGTCTTTGTTAATTCCATCCAGAGATTTTTGCCACTCTAGAAAATTGCTGTGGTCCATTTTCTGTGGTCTTTTTTGCCTCTAAGTTGGATCACCCATGTTGGACTTTTCCCAGAAATTTTTCGTTTTTCCCTAGCCATTTTACCATGTGTGAAACTCACTCAAGATGGCTGCCACAGGTCCCTGCTACTGCAGAGGGGCCTTACACGCATACACACTAGTAGCCAGGGTCAGGCTGGGGCATAGGGATACAGTATCCATTCCATCCCTGCCTCTGGGCCACATAGCCAGGCATGTAGAAGGTTCCAGAACCTTCCGGGCTGTGGGAGGAGTTATGTTTTGCCGCCTTTGGGAGAGTCACCTGACCTAGGAGTATAAAAGGCTTGGAGGGAAAACTTTTAGTCAGTTGGAGTCAGTTGATGAGGCACCACTGAACCTGGGAGAACCTCCGCCGGAGTATAGGCTTTAGGGCCTAGGGGGGAGACCTACACTACTGCTGCTGACAGGGCTGAGGCCCTGCTGGAGTAAGATAGCTGAGGAACGCCCACCACCCACTGACCTTGCCCAGTGTGAGGGGACCCAGGGAACCACCTTCAACGTGCGGGGAGGAACATCAAGCACTCCCAGACCACCAACTCATCCCCCCCCCCCCTCATGACAAGAAACTTCTGACAAGAAACTTTGACAAGAAACGTATACTAAGGAACTTCTGACAAGAAACTCATAACCAGAAGCGCCTAAGAAGCAACCAAGCTGGAGCAGTCGCAAGACGCCTTAATTTGAGGAGGCCTGACCGTCCAGCCAGGCCTGAAGCCTAAACTGCCCAACTGGGGATCACCAGGTAAAGCGCCGTACCCTGAAGCGCTAGACCTTCACCCCCTCACTATTCCTGCCTACTACTGGGCTGCCCCCAAGTACTTTTCCAGTCAGCCCTGCCCACAGGCTGCTGGTGCGTCCTTCTTTCTGTCACCCCTCAGGTCACTGACCTTGTGTAGAGATCACCGCCGCGGCCGTCGCCGCCTGAGGAGAAGTGCCGTGAGGTGAGGTGCGCCGTCGCGCCCTCACCGAAGGGAGCGCTGAGGTGAGGGAAGCCCCTCGAGTTTCTGTGGTGAGGTGCGCTGTCCGCGCCCTCACCGAAGCCTCCACAGATTGCCCCCATCGCCGCCGTCGCGGCCGAAGAAATTGCCACTGGGCCCTCATCGCCGCCGTCGCAGCCGAAGAAATTGCCCCCGCCGCCGTCGCGGCCCAAGAAATTGTCCCCGCCGCCGTCGCGGCCGAAGAAATTGCCCCCGCCGCCGCCCAAGAAATCGCCAGCGCGATCAACGAGGCCTCCAGGCCCCGCCGACGCCGTCTCCAGGCAACCGGGGTCGCCGGGCGTGACCCCAGGAAGGCCGCGCAACGATTAGGCGCCGGTCCCGGTCACGCCCCCAGCGCCGACGGAAGCCCGGGAAGAGCCCCGGCAGTGCAGAGGGAGACGGGGAGCCGGCCGGAGAGGACTGCCGGCTCCCGCTCCCTTCCCCAAGACCCTGAGCCTGCGCACAGACCTTACCTGAACCCGGGGGCCGGAGGAAGGTGATCCCGGCCCCCGCAACGTGCCGCAGCTGCATCCCCTTGATCCCGGGGGCCGGAGGAAGGTGATACCGGCCCCCGCAACGTCCCGACAGTCCGGCCTGAAGGCCGAAGCACCCCGACCGGGCCCCGCCCTCCAGAACACGGGCCGGGCCTGGGGGAGTGCCAGTCGCAAAGGAAGCGCGACCAACAAACCAGCGACAGGTGAGCCCAGGAGGCCCCTAGGGCCCACAAAACGCCACTGGGGGCCTGGGGCCACCATTAACCCTATAATTAATTGGGTACACTTTCCCCATGAGGCGAGGCCCCGGAGAGGAGTGGGCCTAGCCTAGAGTTAACCCCTAAGGGTCATAGAAGCCCCAGGATACTGGACATGTTGAGGGGTTCCCTACAGTATTTAATAACTTATTGCAGATGCCTATTGTAATTACTGCCTAGGCCATGCTTTTAACTGCGAAGTCTTTTACCACAGGGGAAAGTATTTAATTGAATTGAGCTGCAGTGTACACCGCCAAGAGTGAAGTGTTTTATGTTACAGGTGTACTGGAATTGCGACGCCCACTGTACTGAATGTGGGCGCGCCTAGATTAATGCAGGCCTATTTAAATGTAAAGTGAAAAGCCTTCTTTTAAGTAATTGAATATGCTACAGTGAACTGCATGTCTAGGCCCCCGTTTTATTAACGTACCTTGAGATCATTATTAAGTGCTACGTGTAGGAGATAATTCCTGCGGCCTCTTAGTGGCCTACAATGTTGATGAGCTATGATGCTTTATTTATAATGTGCACCATTTGAGTAATGCAATGAATTTGAATGTAGATCTGAATTAATCTGCCTCATCTGATGCCAACTTAATTTATTTATAAAAGATCTGGATTTTAAATACAAAAGCCTGGTGTGGTGTCATGTTATTGCGTTCGCATTTCTGAGTCAAAGTAAGAGTGTGCTGCACAACTGCCTTACACATTGCCTTCGCGTGCTTTCCCGCTTCGCGCCATGCTACCGTGGCGGACTCGGTAAACCCGGTTCCAACATTTGGTGTTCAGCGGTTGGATAAGGACTGGTGCTTGTGCAGCACCCTACAGTGACTCAGTGTGCGCCGCAATTAGACACCTATTGTAATGAAAGTGCTAGGAATTCTTTGGTAATTGCCGATTGTGTACATTCCTGCGTTAGACCGGTTACCTACAGTTTAGAACCCCTTCCTTAAATTGTCTGGGAACCCACCTAGGAGGATGGAGTTTGAGTTGGCCAACCTAGAACGGTATACAGTGACACAGCTCAAGGAGTTCTGCCTAGAGAGAGGGGATTGGCCGTCAAGCGGGCGCCAGGAAGGAGGTGCTTCAGAAAGCTTTGAGGGCATGGGTAATGGCCCACCCGGAGGGAAGAGGGGATGAGGAGCAGGGGGAGGCAGACAACCCAGGAGAACTGGACCTACTGCACATTGATGTTAGCGAGAATGTGTTGCCAGGAAGACGTTCCAGGGCAGGCAGTAGGGCGTCAGGGGGAAGTTTGTCGCCAGAGGAATTTGAGGACAGAAGGAAGCAGAGGCGATTAACATTAGAACTTGCTAGGATGGAAAGGGAGCGAGAACAGGCAAGGCTAGCCATGGAGGAAAGGAAGCTTGCACATGAACTTAGCCTGAAGGAACTAGAGCTCCGAGCCTTGCAGATGGAGATGCAGGGCAAAGTGAATGGTGGCAGCGTACCTGCTGGGGTTCCAAAGGAGCCCAAATTTTATCTACCAAGAGAGGTGATAGCCAGTTTGGGGAGTGATCCTGAAGGGAGTGGTGCAGGGATCTTCCAACCCAGCGAGGTGGGAGAGGTGGAGAATAGCCCAGCTAGGTCCCAGGATAGTGAGCGGGTTGTAGGGCCTCACATCCTATCCATAGGATGGAGTGAGACGGGGAGGTGTCCCGAGGTGCCCCAACCGCAGTCTCAGGGCCTGGAGAGTTCCATAAGGGAACCCCAGGTTGGGAGCCTAGGCTGTCCCGAAGGGCCATCCATGGTAGGGGATCCCCCAGTGACAGGAGAACCCGGGGCGTATGTATTCAGAGCTCCAGGGGTTCTGGGGTCTGCCCAGCCACAGGATTTAGATCCTGGGCTGGGGTGCCAGGTTCAGGGGCTGCCTGACCTGGCGGGAGGGACGTCTGTAAGCAGTGTCCCTCCGGAGCTGACTCCCAGGGGCGCTTCTCCAGGTGGGAGGGTGCTGAACTCTGGGAGGGGGTGCAGAGGAAGGGAGGACTTGCCTCTGGCACCGGGGCAACCTAAGGGTTTAGACCCTGGGTTGGTGGATCGGAGGCAGGGTCACAGCCCTGGAAGAGTGAGAGAGGGGTGGTCTGAGGGTGCCCCGCATAGGAGGAGAGGGCGGAATCCCAGAAGGAGAGGTAGGGGGAGGAGAGCCTCGCCCCTGACTGCTGGTCAGCCCGAGGGTGCGGACCCCAGGTGGGTGGACCAGTGGCAGTTTGGAACTGCAAGGAGGAGAAGGAGAGTGGCCAACGGGCCTGGGGCTACTGCCCCCCGCTCTGTGAGACCGCAAGGGCCAGAGACATCTGGACGGCCTAGCGCCCGGTCCTGGCTACAGCCAATTAGGGAGCGCCAGTGGGGTGGCTTCGTTGGTCCAGGGAGGTTTGAGAGAGGGAACCACCGGGTTCCAGAGTGGAGAAGGACCTGCAGGACCTTCCTGCAGCTGGGGAAAAGGCCCGCGTCCAAGTTTTCTCGCCCGAAGCAGGGAAGCCCATCAAGGCATTGATCGGTCTACCCTGGCTTTTGGCTGGGAGGGGGTTGTGTTGGACTTGGCCCTTTTTCCCAGAAATTTTTCGTTTTTCCCTAGCCATTTTACCATGTGTGAAACTCACTCAAGATGGCTGCCACAGGTCCCTGCTACTGCAGAGGGGCCTTACACGCATACACACTAGTAGCCAGGGTCAGGCTGGGGCATAGGGATACAGGATCCATTCCATCCCAGCCTCTGGGCCACATAGCCAGGCATGTAGAAGGTTCCAGAACCTTCCGGGCTGTGGGAGGAGTTATGTTTTGCCGCCTTTGGGAGAGTCACCTGACCTAGGAGTATAAAAGGCTTGGAGGGAAAACTTTTAGTCAGTTGGAGTCAGTTGATGAGGCACCACTGAACCTGGGAGAACCTCCGCCGGAGTATAGGCTTTAGGGCCTAGGAGGAAGACCTACACTACTGCTGCTGACAGGGCTGAGGCCCTGCTGGAGTAAGATAGCTGAGGAACGCCCACCACCCACTGACCTTGCCCAGTGTGAGGGGACCCAGGGAACCACCTTCAGCGTGCGGGGAGGAACATCAAGCACTCCCAGACCACCAACTCATCCCCCCCCCCCTCATGACAAGAAACTTATACTAAGGAACTTCTGACAAGAAACTCATAACCAGAAGCGCCTAAGAAGCAACCAAGCTGGAGCAGTCGCAAGACGCCTTAATTTGAGGAGGCCTGACCGTCCAGCCAGGCCTGAAGCCTAAACTGCCCAACTGGGGATCACCAGGTAAAGCGCCGTACCCTGAAGCGCTAGACCTTCACCCCCTCACTATTCCTGCCTACTACTGGGCTGCCCCCAAGTACTTTTCCAGTCAGCCCTGCCCACAGGCTGCTGGTGCGTCCTTCTTTCTGTCACCCCTCAGGTCACGAACCTTGTGTAGAGATCACCGCCGCGGCCGTCGCTGCCTGAGGAGAAGTGCCGTGAGGTGAGGTGCGCCGTCGCGCCCTCACCGAAGGGAGCGCTGAGGTGAGGGAAGCCCCTCGAGTTTCTGTGGTGAGGTGCGCCGTCCGCGCCCTCACCGAAGCCTCCACAGATTGCCCCCATCGCCGCCGTCGCGGCCGAAGAAATTGCCACTGGGCCCTCATCGCCGCCGTCGCAGCCGAAGAAATTGCCCCCGCCGCCGTCGCGGCCCAAGAAATCGCCAGCGCGATCAACGAGGCCTCCAGGCCCCGCCGACGCCGTCTCCAGGCAACCGGGGTCGCCGGGCGTGACCCCAGGAAGGCCGCGCAACGATTGGGCGCCGGCCCCGGTCACGCCCCCAGCGCCGACGGAAGCCCGGGAAGAGCCCCGGCAGTGCAGAGGGAGACGGGGAGCCAGCCGGAGAGGACTGCCGGCTCCCGCTCCCTTCCCCAAGACCCTGAGCCTGCGCACAGACCTTACCTGAACCCGGGGGCCGGAGGAAGGTGATCCCGGCCCCCGCAACGTGCCGCAGCTGCATCCCCTTGATCCCGGGGGCCGGAGGAAGGTGATACCGGCCCCCGCAACGTCCCGACAGTCCGGCACCCCGACCGGGCCCCGCCCTCCAGAACACGGGCCGGGCCTGGGGGAGTGCCAGTCGCAAAGGAAGCGCGACCAACAAACCAGCGACAGGTGAGCCCAGGAGGCCCCTAGGGCCCACAAAACGCCACTGGGGGCCGGGGGCCACCATTAACCCTATAATTAATTGGGTACACTTTCCCCATGAGGCGAGGCCCCGGAGAGGAGTGGGCCTAGCCTAGAGTTAACCCCTAAGGGTCATAGAAGCCCCAGGATACTGGACATGTTGAGGGTTCCCTACAGTATTTAATAACTTATTGCAGATGCCTATTGTAATTACTGCCTAGGCCATGCTTTTAACTGCGAAGTCTTTTACCACAGGGGGAAAGTATTTAATTGAATTGAGCTGAAGTGTACACCGCCAAGAGTGAAGTGTTTTATGTTACAGGTGTACTGGAATTGCGACGCCCACTGTACTGAATGTGGGCGCGCCTAGATTAATGCAGGCCTATTTAAATGTAAAGTGAAAAGCCTTCTTTTAAGTAATTGAATATGCTAAAGTGAACTGCATGTCTAGGCCCCTGTTTTGTTAACGTACCTTGAGATCATTATTAAGTGCTACGTGTAGGAGATAATTCCTGCGGCCTCTTAGTGGCCTACAATGTTGATGAGCTATGATGCTTTATTTAAAATGTGCACCAGTTGAGTAATGCAATGAATTTGAATGTAGATCTGAATTAATCTGCCTCATCTGATGCCAACTTAATTTATTTATAAAAGATCTTGATTTTAAATACAAAAGCCTGGTGTGGTGTCATGTTATTGCGTTCGCATTTCTGAGTCAAAGTAAGAGTGTGCTGCACAACTGCCTTACACATTGCCTTCGCGTGCTTTCCCGCTTCGCGCCATGCTACCGTGGCGGACTCGGTAAACCCGGTTCCAACAACCCACTACCCAGATTTTTCAGTTGGAGGCCGGATCCCCTGGCGACTGCCACGGATGCCTTTCTAGAACTGGCAGCCAGAGAAGGGCTACGCATATGCATTTGCAACAAGTTCATCATGAATGTTGCTTACTAAAGAAAAAAATATATATATATAAAAATATATATGTTTGTCTAACTCATTATTTAAATTTAAAAGCAGCCCAAACCATGATTTCATAACCAGCCCCCACAAACCTAAGTACAAGAACCCTCATTAGCCCATAACAGAGGCGGATGAAATATCCCCACAAATGGCAGCTAACCAGATTTGTAGAGTGCAAGCTTGTTTGAAGCACAGGCTAATGCAGAGATGGACTTTCAATCCTCGTTAGCAATTACTATTGTGTTTAAAGCACAGTCTCTGTTAGATATCATGGGGTTCGAAGTTCTTTGGAAGGCCCTAGGAAAAGGGGTTATGCCTATATCAAAGGAACTAAGAAGCAAAGGTTTTAGTGGTGCACAGCACATGTCAAATCGAGGAGAAGACATTGGTGAAAAAGAAAAATAGAAACAAGCAGAAGAATACATTGCAGATCACCCTGTCACGCTCCTTCCGCCCTACAAAGAATAAGACCACAGACGAAACCATTTTTTCTAGGTTTAATTTACTCACTTAGGCATTTGCCATCAAATCCCCTGAAGGGAAATATTTGTGGGGACTAGGGTTCAAGACATTTTTTCCAGTAATTGTTTAAAGAAATGACTTATGTACTTTGTTCTTCTAAGGATATTCTTCCATACCACTCGATGCGTGTGGAACATAATTTTAAGAACACACAGAACTGCCAATCGTTAATTTACAATAAAAAAAACGAAACAATAGTTTTTGCTACTGGTCAGTGCTATTGTCACATTCCAAAGTGACAGTACAAAATGTGGTGTAAAGGCAATACTGGGATTTTTCTTTTAAAGTAATAAGCTTCTTTACCAAACTCAAATAACTGAAGTCCTTCTCCTAGCTGAAACACAGAAAATTAGGCTACCCATCCAAATAAAACAGGAAACACCACAAGAAAAACTAACAGTGATTAAAGCGGTCTTCTTGAAAATCTTTACAAAAAGACTTTGTAACACTTGAATGTTAAAATAACGGTCGGCAAAATCAATTAAATTATAAATGCATAAAAAATTAAGTATTTATTTTGCTGAAGCACTTATTGTCATCATTAGAGACATGATTACACACCAACCATAGTTATATCAGGCCTATAGTAGAGTGAATTCTCACAGGCAGAGGATGGTAACTTTTGAAAGGTGAAGTGTGTAATGTTTGCTCATGACAAACCTTTTTTCAGGGGCAAAAAGGGGCATGCAGAAGGCTGTAAGATATGGATAACAAAACCTGTAAGCAGTTATTACATTAGTTTTGCATATACTGCTGGATGTGGAAGATGCTTTAGCTATTCAAAACAGTACCTGAAATTGAGAATTTAGAGTGATGCTAGTGCCTAACGGTTAAACCTGCAAGCCATACCACAAGTTGCATCTTGTGTGTATGGCTAATTAGCAGGACATTTTATAGAAAGTTTACTTTTTATGGTTGTAGGATCATTGATGTGTACTAGAGGTATACAATGTGCAAATGTTCTATTGCAAAGTTGGATAGAAGAGGATGATGTTAAAGCCAACAGCTCATCTATAAAAGATGCACTCCATGACCTATGCACATAGGATTTAAAGTTTTTCTATTACTCTTTCAATTCCACGTCTTGCTGGATGTTCTTGCAAAAATATTCTGACAAATTGTCCCCATCTGAAGATTCGCACTGTAAGGACAAAAACAAGCAGCCAGTAACGAGAGAGAGAGAGAGAGAGAGAGAGAGAGAGAAAGAGAGAGAGAGAGAGAAAGAGAAGAGAGAGAGAGAGAGAGAGAGAGAAAGAGAGAGAGAAAGAGAGAGAGAGAGAAAGAGAGAGAGAAAGAGAGAAAGAGAGAGAGAGAGAGAGAGAGAGAGAGAGAGAGAGAGAGAGAAAGAGAGAGAGAGAGAGAGAGAGAGAAAGAGAGAGAGAGAGAAAGAGAGAGAGAGAGAAAGAGAGAGAGAAAGAGAGAGAGAGAGAAAGAGAGAGAGAGAGAAAGAGAGAGAGAAAGAGAGAGAGAAAGAGAGAGAGAAAGAGAGAGAGAAGAGAGAGAGAGAGAGAGAGAAAGAGAGAGAGAGAAAGAGAGAAAGAGAAAAAGAGAGAGAGAGAAAGAGAGAAAGAGAGAAAGAGAGAGAGAGAGAGAGAAGAGAGAGAGAGAGAGAAAGAGAGAGAGAGAAAGAGAGAGAGAGAAAGAGAGAGAGAGAGAGAGAGAGAGAGAGAGAGAGAGAGAAAGAGAGAGAGAAAGAGAGAGAGAAAGAGAGAGAGAGAAAGAGAGAGAGAGAGAGAGAGAGAGAGAGAGAGAGAGAAAGAGAGAGAGAAAGAGAGAGAGAGAAAGAGAGACAGAGAGAGAGAGAACACGAGAGAACGAGAACGAGAGAAATATATATATATATATATATATATATATATATATATACATACACACACACACACACACAATTGCCTGTTACTGGGAAACCATATTACAGGAAATATCTTTCTTGAGCCTTTCTTACTGCATTGCTATTTGTTAGATACTGTTCACTTACAGAATAGCAGTCTTGATAGCTCCGCTCCAGGACAGCACTTGAGTCATATGTTTACCGTTCCCAGCTCACATATAATAATCACAGTTTGTTAAATTCAAAATACTTTTTCCTGCAGGTGCACGCCAAATAAGATGGCAACAAGTCTCAGATGTTCTTTGCGATTCTAGGTCACAGATGTTGCCAATGGAGCATTCAGCTATTTTTTTTCCACCTTGCATGTGACCACCACAAAAAGTCAGTCATTTTTTTCCTCACTCCTGTGAGGCACATTTGATGACGCTCTTACATGCAACTGTACGAAACCATGTGTAGGATAGAGATGGTCTCTGACAGTTAATGGAGATACTATGCATTTATAAACGAGTTAACAGTAAATCTGTAGAAAAAGATAGTGAGTCAAAAATATCGTGGGTTAATCCCCAAATATGTTTGGCAAAGTTTTCCAACTCCCTAACATATGAAAATATGTACCGTAAAACCCAGCATTTGCATTTTTCTACATAACGACAGGTTGTACCTTTTACAACCACAAAATGCCACAACACTGATGATATAACAGAGTTGAAAAACCTAAACTCACAGCTGTACCTTTGACACATTTTTACTTATGTTCAACCAAACTGCCACCATGTAGAACAAGTAATACTACGATCTTTAAAAGTAAACAACAACTTTGCAAATGTGCAAAGAATACTTTTTCACCCTTCTTACATAATTTATATTTGTTCTACCTTCCAACTTTTCAAGAACTACCATTGCATTTGATACTTCAGGTGCAATTATTGCTTGGCAGGCTTAATATCTTTGACCAATTAATCCTCCAACCTGGAATCATTAGCAATAGTGAAACTACTCCATGGAATGGTGCTCGCAGCATAATAAAATTAAAATAAATATCCTCCTAGAATTTCCAGCTGAAAACTAAGACTGTGATTAGTTAAGGGACACTAAATTACTGAAGTGTCCAAGCACCAGAACTTGAATGAACGCATCAAAAGGTAAGATGCACAGCCAACAGAGATGACAAGGACACTGAGTTTACCTTTTTATGATTGTAGCAATGGTGCTGTAGCAATACGATGGGGACATCTTAAGTCTGCAACAGGACATGCTGGGGAAGGGGCAGAAAATGGAGGAATCGAGAGAGATCAGTAAAAGGCAGCTAATGTTGGTGAAGGTCATTAACAAGAATAGGTGTTATGGGAGAATGGTTACTTCTGAACAGAGGTATAGGAAGTTATTCTGAAGGGAAAGAGTGACTAAATTAGTGACAAAACCTTAGTAATTAAGTTTCATTTTTAAATAGAGTAAGCAGGAAATTCCATGGCATGAAATGGGAAGGTGGTTGTAACAACTGATAACATACACCCACCCTGGAGTACTATAACACCTTAATTAATGTCAAGTACTTTCTTCAGGGTTTAACGCTATCCATGACGCCTCTCAATGGAAGCTGCTGAACGCTATCCAAATGAGGCTTAAAAGCTCAAAACCATCTTGATCTTCCAGTGACATTTTTCAAAGTAATAAGTTCATCTGACTTTTCTAAGGACATAATTTCTAAAAACACTTTCCGAGAAAATGTGTCTTTATCTGCAAGACAGTTGGTCCTAGTCCTACCACAGGAGTGTCAACTCAAACTTAGCCATGTTTTCTCCAATACACAAGAGGTCATAACCATTTCCACATCAATGGGGAACATGAGAGTTCAAAGGTTGGGGTGGGTGACTGTTGAACAGAACAGATAAAATAGGTACATCATTTTAATGATTTAAGAAATTGTCAGTGGCCGTCATCGAACAATGGAAATAAATTTGAAATTATCAGTGCATGCTGAAAGCATACTACAGTTCTTTCTGGACTTGAAATCAACTATGTAATCATGGTAATAGTGCACACCATTTAAGCATTTCCTTGCGTCTTGAAACTTATCACGAAATGAAACTGAAAATGGGCAGAATGAACCACAAATGTTTAGTCCCACCCTTGATCACTTTAAAAACAGCCATGCCTTTCCAACAAGGTAACCAGAGATGTTGGCTAAAAGCAAAGGCCCAAAACAAACACCAGAAAAAACTTATACGTTCATAAACATAGGAAGGGGGCCCAAAAAAAAAAAAAATATTAATGAGGTGTTTCCACAATGCCATACACACAAAGTAGTGCAGTAAGGCAAGTTCAAAGTAGACCTGATCCTCTAAAATCCAACATAGGCATGCCATATTTGGTATTTGGGTCTACTCTGTGGCTCTCGCCATACAACAAAATACAGGGTAAAGAAACTGTTCCAAATAGAAAGGAAAAAGTCTAGCCTCATCAGGTTTGGCAGACTGGCTCCTTAAGCCAGAGAATAGAAAAGGGCATACTGTATGCTGGGAAGCTCGAAAACCCATAACAAGACAATGTTTTAGGCTTAAAGGAAAAGGTTTTTCCAGGGCCTGTTGTAGTATTCCCTCCTTACGCAGACTACCAGCAAGACAAACCCAAAAAAAAAACCACTATCTAACAATTTTCACTTTAGTAAGGGTATTGGCCTATCTTTAATGTTTTAGACTTTAGCAATGACCACATGGGAAAAAGAAATCAATATTCCAGTGTTCTAACCTCTACAGATCCTCTTTTACAGATTATGGACTGCTTTGTACCCCATCTGACCCCTTTTGAAGGCTGCAAAGAAAGTTCTTTGTGACATTTGGAAATCAATACCACAAAAGCGTACTCAACATGGGTCCAGAAACTGTTCAGGATTTTCAGGGTTACCAGCTCCAACTTTTCAATTTTAGTAGCTGATCTTTCAATACCAAAATGGGTTGCAATCCCTTTTCCATCATTCAGGTCTCAAAATATATGCAGCAGGTCCATTAAATCCTACTGTTGGATACATCTTATTTTCTCCGCTAAACACTTGCACATGCTTTTTAGTAAAGGAGCAGAACATTGATCCTACAAAAGTGATAACTCTGGGTGTAACATTTTCGAATAAAAACAAAACTATAGCACAGTTTGATAGCTCCTAACATTTGAACAGCTTGGGATCGATAGCCCACAGGATTAATTCCGCATTTACTGCAGTAAGAAAAACCGGTTTGTCAAGAGGAGAGAGAATTCTATTTTTGCTGGGTTTAAAAACATGCTACAAAATCCCTTTATATATTAACTGACTAGCTAAAAAGAGTGTGTCTGTGCTACAGAGCATCCCTTCAGACTGGACCTTGTCTCTTATATAAGTTTCTGAAGGCAGCGCTATAAACAATGACCTTCCATCATGGGACAAGCCTGGTATCCTACTGTGCACATCAGAGGAAAACCAGATGCTTTAAACAAGCCAGGCCTTTGTTGATATGGTAATTTAGGTGCAATTTCTGCAACAGCTGGAGTGAAATCAAAGTAAAGCAAACACAAGGAGGCCTGGCGAGATTTATGACAAAAAAACATGTTTGTGTTTTAGACTGTCAGTCAAAGTCAAAGAGTTTGATGGTTTTATAATAATCACCTACAAAATCAGCCATTCTGGAGCAAACATTCTGCCCCTACTGTTGAAATCATTGGCTTTTGCTAGCTAGAGGCACCAGCATGATTTGTTAGCTGGATTTTTGAGTAGACACGGACTAGATATCCTGAGATAAATATAGGCTAAGCACAAAGAATCTAGGATTTGTCTGGAAAAGGCTCCTATGAAAAGTTTCCTCTCCCTCTCGAGGCCTTTCAGTGTGAAAACCAAATGCTCCAAAACTCACAAACCATAGTCAAGTAAATAAGAAAGTTTGATGCTATGCTTCTTCTAGGTGTTTAAAAGCATGTTCACACAGCAAACAGAGGAGTATTTGAGTTTTCCAAGAAGAAGACATTAAAATTAAAATATACTATGAAGAACATAGATCAAAGACAATATGTACGGATGAGATCAAAATAATCTATCCCAAACTAAATTATGTAGACAAAGGACATAACATTTTCTAAATTACAGGCAAAATATAGAGTTGCTTGCAAACACCGTGCTATGAAAAGGACTACATTTACGTTGGAAATAAATATTGTAACAGTACATGTCAAATAAGTGATTGGAGCTCTACTACTAGCAGTCTACAGGGCAACACAGAACAGGATACAATGAAGTCCAGTGGGAACTTGATTTTTTTTTTTATAGACCGCATGGTGTCAAAGGCGGAGATCTATCTAGGGAAGCCAGGGAACACCCAATGACTCCACAGGATCTCATGCTGGGAAAGGCATGAAACACAGAGCATTCAAATTTAAAAAACTGGAATTTCAATTTGGGAAGCATAAGCCAGAGATAAGAGCAGTGAGTCAACATGTTTTCCACAGTAAGATAATGCATTATAGGATGGTCGATGATCTATTGCATGAAAAGCATCGGATAGCAGGGACTTTACAGAAAGGAAGCAAAAGACATGGGCGTTCACAAACACTTTGAAAAGCCAGGACACTAAGCATTAAGTACAAGTAGATAAAGGAAAACGAATCAAAAGGACTCAGGAAAATGAAGTTTGATTGTGGGGGATATACGGAGGAGAAACAGCCATGACTTCAAAAGCAACATAGAGTTGGAACCAAAACAGTAATCCAGAAAAGTAAACAAGAGGAGCTCAGAAACACTTTGAGAAGGGATTTTCGGAATCTTGTTTTGACTAAGACCATACCAACGAACAATACTGCCTGTTTTGATGCAGTATTCTGACATAGCAAGAAGTTTTGCACACTTACAAAAATGTTTCGCAATGATTATATACTTTATACTCTGAACAGTGTGGAGGCACGCATGGAAGACAGCAAAAAGTGCATTCGTAAGAAATTCACCAGCCAGTTCAAGCAGTCAGGTAAATTTTGAAACCCACTATGCCACCGTTCTGTAGCACAAAGGCAAACAAAATGGAAGATTAATTAGGAAAGTCAGAGGGTGCAGTATTGCTACTATAAAAACCATTTTACTGCCCTTATAGCAAAGTAACAAAAGATTGAAAAAAAGAGCAAATGGTTAGATGTCAAAAACCCAACGATCTCCCCAGGGCAATTATCGCACTGCTCTGAAATAATTTTAAATGGGTCTGTTTTTTTTTTTTTTTTACATTAAAACAATAAATTAGCATTTTTGTGACTGCTATCAAGGGAAAAGGAATTTGGAGCAGTGCTTATAAATGATTTCTTTTTCAAGCTTAAGAGAAACATGGCAACAAAAAAGTGCACCTTAAAGTTTCGGCACTCAATTTACTGTGGGGTGTCTTTGCATCAATATTGAGTTTACATTAAAAAAATAATGTAATAATTTACAAACCATAAACCTACCAAACAAAGAAGCATTCAAAATAAAACAGGAGTTCTGGGGATGTCTATGATACGGGAATGAGGAAATTGGGAAGGACTCTGCAGGGTCAAAATCTAGGCCACAAAGCCTGAATGGTGCCGAGTGCAGAATGCTTGTCACATTTTTGAGGGCAAGGGAGCACTTTCCTCGCTTGGATTACAACAGAAATCGAAAGTCTGTTTTGGAAGGAAATATGGGCAGGTGTAATGGGTTTGAAGCGCAGCAGCTCAGAGTCGAGTGACTTGGGTGGGGGCAGGAGGCCATAGAGGATAATTCTGACTGAACTTCTCAAAGAGGCAGCCTGTAGTCCAGTGTGAGAGCTTTGATTTTCTTCTTCGTAAAGATGGAAGGATTCAGGTCAAATGTTTATAAAACCAGAAAGCATTTCCATTGAAGGCTTTTGGGTGCATGACAAAAGTTAGCTTATATTAATCTTTTTTCCTTTTCAATCGGCTAACATGTATGTGTGCCAGTCACACAGCCCTGCACATCCAGCAAGAAATGAACATGTCCGAGGCGCTCTCTCGCTCTCTCATCCTCAGTGGAGGTTTAAATAAATTGAGTCTAATTGGAAGTCAGGAGAAGCAGTTCTATAGGTCAAGTACAGTGAAAAAAATGCACGCAACTGAGTCTGTGTTAACTTTACCGATGCGCTTTTGTTGCGTTGAAGGTGAACGTCCGTCTCGTACTGAGAGTCAGTGTTCGTGTGTTCATGTGTTCATGTCTTTACCTTGTGTCTTTCATTCATTGTCAAAGTGACGGTGCCACTTTTCACCTCAGGGAGAAGAGGGATTCCATGTATCAATGTCCCCATGTGTAGAGTCCAGTCTGATGCAAAACGTAGATCTGCAGATGCCTTGTTGAGGTGCACCAAGGGCAATTCTCGTTTTAAACCCCCCAAAATCACGTCCAGGTGTCGAGTTCTTCCTCCGCTGTGAGGTGCTAAACATTCCTGTCAGGTGTATGCCTGAGAGAGTAAGAGGCTGCGCGCGGCAAGCGAATGAGCGCAAACATTTTTATGAAAGACGTTGAAAGATTTTCTGCCTAGCAGCTCTGAGCTCCGGCAAGGGACAGACTGGGAGTGGTGAACCCTCGTGCTCAGCAGATTAGAGCTGAAATCCTTCCATTGGAGCCTCTCGCTGCTGGAAAATATACTGCTGCTGACTCAGGTCGACCAGTGGTGCGATGCTGCTGTCCTCGTCCTCCGCTCCAAAGTAGCGCTCGATCAGATCGAATGCCTTCTGGTAGATCTCCTGGTTTTCGTGGCTCTGTAGGAACTCAATTTTATCAAGACCTGTGAAGTATAAGAACAAAGGGCTGTTTAACCTTTCCCACAAGGGATCACATGGGCAGAGAGGAAAACAGAAGACAGTTCAGGAAAAACAGGAAAGAGAAGCTCTCCTATGAATATTCAGTCTAATCTTATTTCATTCAGCTCAACGTCACACCCCCACAAAGGTCAAGGGATGTATGTGCATGCTGGAAACAAGAGGCAAAATAGTAGAACATAATTGAAGGATAAACAAAACAATAAGAGAAGGAAAATGCTACTTACCCAGTATGCATCTGTTCTTGGCATATAGAGCTGTAGAGTCATATGCTTTAGCATAGATCGCCATCTGGTGTTGGGCTCGGATGTTTGCACTTTGTTTGAAGAAGTCTTGCAGTCACGAGGTAGGTGACTCCTCCTTTCGGTGATAGTGCGCATGGGCATCGACTCCATCCTTAGATTGTTTTGCCATAAAGGGTGATAATGGAGTTAGTAAAGTAGTAAAGATAGATGTCCATGTAAATTGTATCCAAGTAAGATATCACTGCAACAGGTAAAGGTACCCGGGGAGGGGTGGTGGGCGCATATGACTACAGCTCTATATGCCAAGAACCGATGCATACTGGGTAAGTAGCATTTTCTGTTCCAGGCATATGAGCTGTAGATCATATGCTTTAGCATAGACTGTAAAGCAGTTATTTCTGAAGCAGTGGCTAACCTGTAGCTGTTGCAGTGGTTTGAAATAGTGTATGTAAAACTGCCTGGCCCACACTAGCTTGTTGTCTTGCTAACACATCAACACAATAGTGCTTTGTGAATGTGTGTGGTGTAGACCATGTTGCAGCTTTGCAGATGTCATATTATGAGTATGTTTCCTAAGAATGCCATAGAAGCCCCTAGTTTGCGTGTAGAGTGTGCTCTAGGGGGGAATTGTTAATGTGCGTTTAGCTTTAATGTAGCATATTTGAATGCACTTAACTATCCACCTTGCAATGCCTGATTTTGATATGGGATTCACTTTATGTGGTGGAGCAAAAGCAACAAAAAGTTGTTTGGTTTTCCTAAAAGGTTTCGTTCTTTCTATGTAGTATAATAATGCTCTTTTGACATCTAATGTGTGAAGGGCACGTTCTGCCACTGAATCTGGTTGAGGGAAGAACACAGGCAACTGAACAGATTGGTTGATATGAAAGGCAGAGATGACTTTAGGTAAAAATTTGGGTTTAGCCTTAAGAACCACTTTGTTTTGGTGTATTTGTAAAAATGGTTCCTCTATGGTTAGTGCCTGAAGCTCACCGATTCGTCTTAGAGAAGTAATGGCTATAAGGAAGGCTACCTTTCAGGTGAGAAATTGTATTTCACATTTGTGCAATGGCTCAAAGGGTGGACCCATAAGTCTTGTAAGGACTAGGTTGAGATTCCACACTGGAGAAGGTGGAAGTCTGGGGGGAATGAGTCTTTTAAGTCCTTCCATAAAAGCTTTAATAGCAGGCACTCTAAAAAGAGACAAGTGCTGTCTATTTTGCAGATATGCAGCTATTGCAGCGAGATGCAAGCGTATGGATGTGTAAGCTAAATTGGAGCGTTGTAGGTGCAATAGATAGCAAATGATGTCTTGAATTGAAACATCTAGTGGATTGATCCGATTGTTGTTACAGTAAACGGCAAACCTCTTCCACTTTGCTGCGTAGCATGCTCTTGTGGTAGGGCGTCTAGCCTCTTTGATAACATTCATACAGTCTGGCGGAAGATTAAGGTAGTCAAACTCTAGGATTTCAGGTGCCAGATCGCAAGGTTGAGTTGATTGGGATCTGGATGTCTCATCTCTCCATGGTTCTGTGTAAGAAACCTGGGGGAAAGGTGTAGTTTTTGGTGGGGAACTACTGATAGTTCCAACAGAGTTGTGAACCATGGTTGTTGGGCCCATGTGGGAGCAACTAGGATAAGCGTTAGGGAATGCGGTTTGAGTTTCTGAACCACTAACGGAATGAGTGGGAGAGGTGGAAAAGCGTAAGCAACTATCCCTGACCAATTTATCCATAGTGCATTGCCTTTGGACAATGGGTGTGGATGCCTGGACGCGAAGTTTGGGCATTTTGCGTTTAGGTGGGTGGCGAACAGATCTATCTCTGGGAAGCCCCACATTTGGAAGAATGGGAGGAGAACTTGAGAGTGGAGTTGCCATTCGTGGATCTGCTGTCGCTGACGACTTAGCAGATCTGCAATTTGGTTGTTTACTACTGGAAGGTGTTCTGCAAGGAGATATATTTTTTGAGGTATGGCCCATCTCCAGATGCTCTGGGCTAACAGAGCTGGAGAGAGTGTGTCCCCCCTTGTTTTTGAATGTAGTACATCGCCGTCATGTTGTCTGTGCGAACCAGGACAGCTTTGCCTATTAGATGAAGTTGAAAGGCTTTCAATGCTAGAAAAATTGCTAGCAATTCTAGATGGTTTATGTGGAGTTGTTTCTGTTGCAGAGTCCACATGCCCTGAATGGTATGTTTTTCCAGATGAGCTCCCCAACCAGTGAGCAATGTGTCTGCTGTTAGCACTATCTGTGGAACCGGGTCGAGGAATGGCCGCCCCTTGGAAAGGTTTTGTACGTTCCACCACTGCAGAGAGCGATGAGTACGGCCATCTACCAACACCAGATCTGATAGCTGACCTTGAGCCTGGTTCCACTGACGTGCTAAACATTCCTGTAGAGAACGCATTTGAAGTCTTGCATAGGGAACGATTAAAATGCAAGAAGCCATCATTCCGATCAATTGCATGAACACTCGGGCTGGTAATGAGTGTTGAGGCTGAAACTGATATTAGAGCTTGCATGTTGCGGATCCTGACTGGGTTGGGATACGCTAGAGCTTTGCGAGTGTCTATTGTGGCTCCTAGATACAGTTGTGTGTTGGATGGCTGGAGGTGAGACTTGGTGAAGTTTACAGTGAATCCCAAGTCGTGAAGCAGTTGGACTGTCTTTCGAGTGTGGTGTAGGCAGCTTTGTTGTGATCTGGCTTTTATCAGCCAGTCGTCTAGGTAAGGGAAGACATGAATGTGCTTTCTTCTTAGATGAGCTGCGACTACTGACAGTCACTTGGTGAAAACCCTGGGTGCTGTAGTTACCCCGAATGGGAGAACTTTGAACTGGTAATGTTGTCCGTCCACCACAAAACAGATATTTTCAGTGAGCAGGGTGAATGGGAATATGGAAATAGGCGTCCTTTAAGTCCAGAGTGGCCAGAAAGTCGCCTTGTTGAAGTAGTGGGAGCACCTGTTGCAGTGTGACCATGTGAAAGTGGTCCGATTGTATGTACAGATTTAGCTGTCTGAGGTCTAGTATAGGCCTGAGAGAGCCGTCCTTTTTAGGAATTAAGAAATACAGGAGTATACCCGGTCCCTTGATATGTTAATGGGACTGGTGCTATAGCATGTTTTCCAAGAGAGATAGAACCTCCTGCTTTAAGAGGGTGAGATGTTCTGGTGACATTGCATGTGCTCTTGGAAGAATATTTGGGGAGTGCTTGTAAGTTCCAGGCAGTAACCATATTGGAAAATTTGTAGCACCCACTTGTCTGAGGTGATTGAATTCCAGACAGGTAGGAATTGGGAGAGACGTCCCCGACAGGAGTGGAATGATCGGGGATAGCGGAAGGAAGTCACTGTTTGTTTGCGGGGACGTATGTGTGGAATTGCCTCTACTTCTTCCCCTACCATTGTTCCCTCTAAAACCTCCTCTAGAATAACCTCTGGGCGAGGGGGATTGGTTATTGCCCTTGTAAGAGGAGGAGGGATTATCAGTGGACGCCGTTTTTGAACCACCCATGTAAAATAAGCGGCAAAAAGAACCTCTACCGGCAGGTAACTGTAAAGCCCCCCATGGACTTTGCGACCTCAGTGTCTTTTTTCATCCTTTCCAGCAAGGTATCAACAGCTGGGCCGAAAAGATGCTCTTTGTGAAAGGGTTGGTTAAGTATGGAGGTTTGCACCTCCGGCTTAAATCCAGAAATTGAGCCAAGCGTGTCTGCGTAATAGTACGCTGGTGTTTATTGCACGAGCTGCTGTGTCTGCTGCATCTAGTGCACATCTAATGGAGGTGTTGGTAATGAGTTTACCTTCCTGAATAAAGTCATTAGCCTTAGATTTATATTCGTCAGGCAAATATTGCATGATTTTTTTCTAGCTCATCGTAATGAGCCCTGTCATAACGAGCTAGCAGCGCCTGGGCGTTGGCAATGCACCAGGTGTTTGCTGCCTGTGAAGCTACTCTTTTGCCGGAGGCATCAATAAGCTTGGACTCCTTGTCAGAAGGAGGGGTGTCTCCTGTGGCTTGTGAGTTAGCTCTCTTACGCCGTTGGAGACTACAAGAGAGTCTAAGGGCAGCTGACCTTTAATATAAACAGGGTCGGTAGGAGCTGATTTATATTTATCCACTCTAGGTGTGATTATTCTTGCCCTAACAGGATCTTTAAATACCTCGTCTGTGTGTTTTAACATGCCTTTTAGCATGGGCAATGTATGAGTGGCTCTTTGGGATGAAGCAAGTGTCTCAGAGGAAATCCTCTTCTAAAGGCTGTTTATGAAGTTCTACCCCATGATAATGAGCAGCCCTGTTAAGGAGCTCGACATAGCCAATGTTGTCATCAGGTGGGGAGGGTCTGGAGGGATACAAATCGGGGTCATTATCTGTATTTGGATCTGTGTGGTAATCCTCCCAAGGGTCAGTGTCTTGTGGTGCATCCTGATCCTCATCCCCCATCCCCTTCATCCTGTGGGTCAGGTGTAGGGGGTGGTGGTGGTGGTGAATTTAATGGTGTGATAGCCAGAGGAGGAGGTGGAATAAAAGGAGGAGAAGGGTTAGTACCCACATTCTTCTTAAGAGGGATATGATAGTCCTCGGATAGGTCAATTTTCCGTTTTTTTGGAAGAGTTGCCTGAATATGTCCTGTTTTAGGGTTTATCACCAGCTTTTTCTGTTTCGGGTCCAAAGGTGGCTAGTCGGGCCGAGGCTCTTTGGGGAGAGTGTCTTTTTCCCTACGTGGTGATTTCGGCGCCAAAGGTTTCGGCTCCGAGCCTTTGGGCGTTGAAGGTTTCAGCTCTGAGTGTTTGGTTTTGGAGGGTTTCGGCTCAGAGTCTTTGGCCTTTGTAGGGTTTCGGTTCCGAGTCTTTGGCCTTTGTAGGGTTTCGGTTCCGAGTCTTTGGCCTTAGAAGGTTTCGGCTCCGAACCTCTCGGTGTGGAAGGTTTCGGGTCTGAACCTTTCTGTGTCGAAGGTAAGTTGACCAATAGATGTTTGGTCTTATGTCTTGGTGCCGAAGGTGTCGGTTCGACCTCAGAGCGGGGCTGGCTCGAGCCCGAGCCAGAAGGCTTCTCTTTCGGAGCTGGGCCGGAGGGCGGGGCATCGGAAACTTTTTGCCGGTGCCGACCTGAACCCGAGGGTGAAGGAGGGCCCGGAGCCTTTGTCTCATGTTGAATGGGCACAGGGGGATCTGTACTCCCGGTACGCTGACCCGGAGTGATGTCTTCGTCTTCTACCATGTCGGAGTCGGCTTTGGACACGGAGATCTGCTCTTCTTCCTCTACCCCTTGAGTTGGTTGTTGGGTATCGGAATCTTCGCCGAAGATGTCCGGAACAGAGTTGGTCTGATGTTGCATCTCGTGGCGTCGAGCCCGACGATCACGAAGTGTCTTTTTCGATCGGAATGATCGACACGCATCGCAGTCCTTTTCGTCGTGTTCCGGGGACAAGCAGAGATTGCACACTTCGTGCAAGTCCGTGCGTGGAAATTTAGCACGACACCCGGGACATAGCTTGAATGGAGTCCGTTCCATCGACTGCTAGCGCGGTCGGCACGGGTAGGCCCGACGGCCTGCCACAAGTTTTCCGTTAGAAATTCTTCCGAAGTGAGACGATGCGCGTCGATAACAATACCGTCGAGGGTAATGAATTGCGCGTCGAAGGGGTCCGAAAACGGTACCGGAGCGCAGCAATACACATCCGAACCCGATGGCGTAAAAAAACAATCTAAGGATGGAGTCGATGCCCATGCGCATTATCACCCAAATGAGGAGTCACCTACCTCGTGACTGCAAGACTTCTTCGAACAAAAACAAAGTGCAAACATCCGGGCCCAACACCAGATGGCGATCTATGCTAAAGCATATGATCTACAGCTCATATGCCTCGAACACTTATTTACTGGTTTCCTCAAACATGCAATTGCAACTGTCCCTTTTGAGAAAGGAACCCTTAACCCAAAGTAAGGATCCATCACTAGAATCTATCTGGAGAATTGTTTGAAACAATCCTTTCGCAATAGCATTACCCTCTTAATACGTAAAATGGGAATACGTCATTAGCTAGAAAACAAAAACTACAAATACATTTACAATGCGTTATTTACAATGCAGGCACGTACGATGCATTGTATTCCATAATTTAAAATACACTTACAATGCATCGGGTTACAACATGTATACAATTTACATTTCATTAAATTAAATAACATTGAAATGAGTTGTGCATGTCTAATGATCTAATTAATTTTAAAGGTAGGAAATCTGAGACCCGCCAGCTCAGCGCTTGACTTTTTTAAAATTTATATTGTGTTGGATGTAGTTATGATGTTTTTTCAGGGAATTCCCATGTGCAATATTGCATAGAGGCAGCAGAGCGAAGCATGTCTAGCTGACCAAGAGGTTAATTTTCAAACAATGTAAGAAACTACAAGAAATGAGGGAATGTCAGGTAAGTATGCTGCTTGTAACAGTGGCCCAGTAAAGTTCTATTAAAAGTTCTCCATTTTCTTAATAGCCAATTCCGGCTGCTGCCTAGTGAACAATCAAAGGAAGGAGAGAGGTGTGTGGTGTGTCCGTTGTGTGTGCGTGGGGTGTGCGTCACCCACGCATACAAGGCCCTTCACAACGCCAGAACCGAGTTTAGAAGCAGTGGCTATCTGCACATCGATGAATTTGTGGGTACCCATAGTAGCATGTGAATTAGAGGGCATTTTTCAAAATGACTTTTTTTTAAACACTGTCTTACATTTGGCAAGCTGAAATGCATTGAAAGACAATTGGTGAAAATACTTGTTCTACTATTCTGTGTTCCCCCAAGTTGCTCGATAAAAATGGTACCTCACTTGTGTGGGTAGGCCTAGTGCCTTCTGACAGAGAAGGGCCCAAAACGTATTGTGGAGACATAATTACCCATCACAAAACGACCTGGTTTTGCAAGGGGGGCACCTGCCATCTGGGGAAACCTACCAAATCCAGACATTTCTGAAAACTAGACACCCGGGGGAGCCAAGGGGGTGTGGCTTGCGTGGATCTCAACTCTTTCCTACCCAGAATCCCATGTAAACCTCAAATTTAGCTTTAAAAAAAAAGAAAAAAAACACATTTTCCTCAGATTTCTATGAGGAAAAGTTGTGGGATCACCAGACCGACAAATATCCTACCACCCAGCGTTCCCCCAGGTCTCCGATAAAAATGCTACCTCACTTGTGTGAGTGGGCCTAGCACTCGTGACAGGGTTTGTGACAAAGTATTATGAGGTAGTGTGTGTGTGTGTGAGATTTTGTTGTGCTGGTGTGTTATGTTTTGTATTTGAGGAGTAGTGAGAGGAGATGATGTGTTTGTTTTCGGAGAGGTATTTGTATGTAAAGTGTTGTTGGCGAGTGGAAGCAGCAAGGTAAAGGAGGTGGTGATGTATTTTGGAAAGAGTGTATGTGGTGTGTGAGAGGCGGTGGAGAAGAGTCAGGAGTGTTAGATTTGATTGTTGGAAGAGGTAATGTGTGGTGGAGTGCAAGGGTTGTGATTTTTTGGTAAAAGGAGGAGGAGAATGTGGGTGGATGAAAAGATGGAAGCTTGAGTACAAGTTTGGTGGTGACAGAAAGGTGCCCGTTAGGAGTAATTAGAGGGTAGAGCTGGTGCGTTGTATGAGCAGGGGGTGTCTGCCTGGATGGGATACAGTTTCGTATGATGTTGATTTGGGTTGTGTTGGCGATGAGTGGAGTGGATTGGTTAGTGGAATAGGATAGAGTAGCGTTTTGTGTGTGAGTAAAGGTGCCATTGTGTGGTAGTTGGAGTAGAAGGATATAGAAGTGTTCTTTGTGGGGTTTTGTAGTGGGTGTTGACATTGAAATGTGTGTCGGGTTTGCTTGTAGTGATTATGTGGAGTGCATTTGCTGCGAGTGTGTTAATGTTTGTGGTTATGGATGGGATAAGGTGGGTGCTGGTGAACGGAAAATAGGGCAGCATCTCTGGCCCTAGGTCCAACCAGTCCCAAACAGGCAACTGCCCTTGTCCTCTCCACCCTACAGGCCCAAACAGGCAACTGCCCTTGTCCTCCCCACCCTTAGCCTCGACTCAAGGGCTGAGACGCCCCGAGCTTAAATAGCTCTAGTGGTCATGTGACCCCTTCGAGCCAATGGAAACCCTAACCAATCAGAACACTAGCCCCAAGCCCTAGGACACATAGGAGAGCAAGCCCTTGCAACCAATCACAGCCCTTGTCCTAGCAGCAAATCAAAAATTAAACCCTAAGCCCTAGGCACAATAGAAACCCTAGCCCCAGGACCCAATCAAAAACCCTAGACCTATCCGCAAATTGGAACACTAACCCAAAGTCCCACGTCCAATAGAATCACTAACTCCGGGACCAATCACAACCCTAGACCTATCAGCCAGGCAAGACACTAACACTAAGCCCAATAGAAACACCAGGTACAGTAGCCAATCAGAGCACAGATGTAATGTCCAATAGCATCTTATATAAGGGGCGTGTGCCTTCAAGGTCAGGCTGCTGGGAGCTGCTCCTCAATTTAAAACTTTTTGGAGACAGGCAGGCTCAATCCACACTCTGGAGTTCTGCTGTTAAGGGCCTAAACTAGGCCACTCACAATACTGTTTTGCCAACACAAACAACTCACTCTCCTGCTACATACAAACCCTAAGAGCTGGTTTCTGCAATCTCAAAGCACTCTCTGCTTAGCCAGAGGTGTAATTTGTCTTGGTTTCATTTTTATAAAAATACATTTTTTTAAGCACTTGCTAAGACAAAAGGGAGCTGGGGGTGGCTTGCTTACACACTGGTCTGAGCACAGATTAGGGGAAAAACTAGGAGGGAAAATTAAGCAGTCACGGGCAGGTAAAACAACAGATTTTAACTTACAAAGCCCACAAACGAACAAGTGAAATTGAGGCAGCCACAGGGAGGTAAAACACCAGATTTTAACCTACAAAAGCCCACAAACAAGTAAAACTGAGGCAGTCACAGGTAGAGGAAAATCACCTTTAAAGTTTCAGGGAATACACAGCACAAATTCTGTCTTCTTTCCACCTCCTGGTTCTTTGTTCACTGGGATGTTGGGCACAGGGAAGCTGTAGCTAACGAAGTCCTAGCGGCTAATGTCCTTTGTTTTGTTATATGAAAACCATAACTGTAAGAAGCGGGCTCTCTGAATATACTATACCAAAGTAAGGTATAGTGTGCACAGAGTCCAGTGGAACCCCAAAGGTAGGCAGAGGTAAAAGTAGATAATGCCTTACTCTCCATTTGTGGTAGGGTGGGCGAGCAGGATAAGTTACTTACCTGTAATCCTGGTTCTCTTCCAGGGGTATACTCATCAAAGTCATAAGCACTGAATAATCTCCGCCCACGTGCGGGAACCCGGAGCATATCTAAAAATACATATATATGTGTATGTAGTAGAAAAGGAGTACATAGTACGAAATAACACACACATATACATGTATTACATAAAAATATGCAGCCTCAAACATATCCAATAGGCTAAGAAGCCAGAATTACATGTATTTCTCTAGTATGAAAATGCCATATAAACATACAATGTAAGAGAAGGACATGTACAGTAAGAGCATTCCGCAAAAAACCTTTTATTTTCATCAAGAAAACAGTAATGCCAGGCAATTAGCCCAAATAAGGCTGCATAAATAAATAACATCCCTGTACAGAAAAGGAAAAACTGGCACCTCGCCTTTAAGGCCTCAGAGACTCTGAGCACTATGCCTTTAAGACCTCCAGGAGCCCCTGCTCCCATCATGCACCACAGGTGACAGTTAGGTCAGTTCTTTTGTACGGTATAAGAAACCTGTAGGAACCTGCATCAAAGATGCAAGAATATCGAGTAAACTGTCAATGCTCGTCCGGGGAGGAGGGCGGGTTGCTTATGACTTTGATGAGTATACCCCTGGAAGAGAACCAGGATTACAGGTAAGTAACTTATCCTTCTCTTCCAGGATACTCATCAATAGTCATAAGCACTGAATAAAGTAGCAAGCCCATACCCACTTCCGTGCGGACGAGCAAAACACAGAGAACTCAATTAAGATACACATTTTAAACAGTATTTGCAAACAAGTTTCTCAGCGAGGCCTGCCCAACCTGAGCATCTGCCTGCGTGTCAGCATCTAAACAGTAGTGGCGAGTAAAGGTATGAACTGATCGCCATGTAGCTGCTTTACAAATCTCTGCCATGGGGACATTCCTCAGGAGAGCCGTGGTAGAAGCTTTCCCCTAGTGGAATGTGCCTTAGGCTTCCCGGAAGGGATTTGTTGGCCAATTGGTATGACAGTAGAATACAAGAAACTATCCATCTAGAAATGGATCTCTTGGAAGCTGCAGAACCTGTATTAACAGGACCATAGTTAATAAACAAACGTTCGAATTCCTCAGTGTCTTTGTTTTGTCCAAATAAAACTTCAGAACCCTCTTGAGATCTAGTGAGTGAAGAGATCTTTCCGGAGGATTCGAAGGATTCGGAAAAAGGTAGGTAAAGTGATAGTTTGGTTAATATGGAAGTCCGAGACCACTTTAGGCAAAAAGCTAGGATGAGTTCTGAGAACTACTCTGTTAGCGTGAAACACAGTATAAGGTTCCTTACAGCAAAGAGCCTGGATCTCACTGACCCTGCGAGCAGAAGTAATGGCCACCAGGAACGCGGCTTTCCATGTTAAATGCTGTAAGGAAGCTTTATGAATAGGCTCGAAGAAGACCCCATCAACTTTGTTAACACAATGTTAAGCTCCCAAGGAGGAGAGGAGACCTGACTGGTGGATAAACCTTTTTAAGCCCTCAAGGAAATCCTTTACCACCGGAATTCTAAACAAAGAAGCCTGGTGGGGGACTTCCTATAGGCTGTGATTGCTGCAAGGTGGACTTTGATAGAAGAGAACTGAAGACCAGATCTAGCCAAATGCAGCAAATAGGGTAAAATCACCTGTTCCTGACCCCGGATGGGATCATGTCCATTGTCCACACACCATAGGAAGAACCGCTTCCACTTAAAGGCATATGATTTCCTCGTGGAAGGTCTTTTCGCTTCTTTGAGAATAGCCATACAGTCTGGATTCAATTGTAGGTGTCCATATTGTATGACTTCAGGAGCCATGCTGTCAACCGGAGGGAGGACAGGTTGGGATGGAATACTCTCCCTGCGTGTTTGGATAGGAGATCCGGGCGGCATGGCAACCTCTTGTGTGGTACTTCCGATAGTTGAAGGAGGTCCGGAAACCACCACTGGCGAGGCCACTCCGGGGCTATTAGGATCATCCTGGAGGTGGTCCTGTACAGCTTGTTGATTACAACTGGTATCAACGGAATCGGTGGAAAGGCGTACAGTAAGCTCTGAGACCATTCGATCAAAGGGCATTCCCTCGAGATCCTTGTTGGGGACACCTGGATGCGAAGGCGGGGCATTTTGCGTTTACCGCGTCTGCAAACAGGTCGATGTCTGGCGTTCCCCATTCTCAAAAGATGCTTTGAGCGACTTCGTTGTTGAGAACCCAATCGTGGGCTTCGACGAAGTCTCTGCTGAGGAAGTCCGCCTGGGAGTTGAGAGAGCCCGGTAGATGAATGGCTACTATTGACAGGTCTCTCGCTAGAAGCCAGTTCCATATGGTTTGAGACTCTATGGAGAGTGTCCTTGATCGGGTACCTCCCTGTTTGTTCAAATAATACGTCGTTGTATTGTCCGTTTGGATCAGAATGGAGCGAGACTTGAACGACGGAACCAGGGACTTGAGTGCTAGATGTACTGCTCTCAGTTCTAGCAGGTTGATGTGGTAGCTCTTTTCGGAGTCGGACCATAGACCTTGTACTTGCAGAGGGCCCATATGAGCACCCCAACCCTGGAGAGAGCGTCCGTGACTAAAGTCTGGGTTGGAGGGTCCTGATGGAAAGGGACTCCCTTCATCAGGTGCGATCGCTTCATCCACCACCGGATGGAGTCTTTGGCTGATTGATGGAGAATTACCTGATCCTCCCAGCGCCCTGATACTTGCATCCACTGGTCCTCCAAACATTGTTGTAGTGGACGCATGTGTAATCGTGCGTTTGGTACTATAAAGATGCACGATGCCATCGATCCCAGTAGTGATGACACCTGTCGAACTGTTGGGAGATGCGTGTGAAGAAGAGTCAGACATTTTCCTTGGATTGATGACAATCTCTCCTCCGAAGGACACACGCTTGCTTTTTTGGTGTCCAGGAAGGAGCCTAGGTAATGGATCTTTTGCGTTGGATTTAGTATGGATTTCTTGAAATTGACGTGAAGGCCCAAGTTGTGGAGAAGCTGAAGGCAGCACGTGAGATGATCCTGCAGCAGAGTTGGAGATGAGCTCTTCAGGAGCCAGTCGTCTAGGTAAGGATATATGAATATTTTCTGCTTGCGGAGAAAAGCGGCCACCACAGCCATACATTTGGAGAATGTTCGGGGACCTGATTTGAGCCCGAACGGGAGAACTGAGTACTGGTAATGTTGAAAACCCACTCGAAAGCGTAGAAATTTGCGATGTTTCTTTGAGATTGGTACGTGGAAGTATGCATCCTGCAAGTCGATGGAGCACATCCAATCCTCTTGATGAAGCTGTGGGAAAATTTGATGGAGTGCCAACATTCGAAACTTTTCTCTGCGAATGTGTTTGTTCAACAGTCTCAAGTCCAGAATAGGTCTGTATTCTGTGGCGGGGCTCTTTTCTTACAAGGAAGTAACGAGAGTAGACTCCTTGATTTCTTTGAGGAGCGGGGACTTTTCTATAGCTCCTTTCTTCACTAAGGTGTTTATCTCCTTTTGTAACAATCGTTTGTTGTGGTGAGAAATGCCTCTTGGAGGTATTGATGGAGGAGGAGTTATGAATCTGAGAAGATAGCCATTCTGAACAATGTTGATGACCCATTTGTCTTTTGTTATACGTCTCCACTCCTCCAGATGTAATGAAACACTTCCTCCCACCGGAGTGGACAACAGCTTTGGAGGAAGACACATCTCATTGCTTTTGTGGCTGCTTTGGTGCTGTTGACTGTTGTTTGTTTCCACCTCTGCCACGTCCAGGTCTACGTTGCTGGAACTGGGATCTTTGTTGCGTCTGACCTTGGTTCTGCGATGACCAGTTAGATGATTGACCTCGCTGTTGAAAAGAGCGTTTATCATGGGGCGCAACGACGACGAAATTCTTTCTTCTTTCGAGGCCTACAGCCTTGAGACTATCCAACTCAGTTTTCATTTTTGCCATTTCGTCGTCAGCATGTGAACCAAACAACGATGATCCATTAAAGGGCAGATTGGCTATCTTTCTTTGAGCATCGGGCTTGAGACCTGTGAGTCGAAGCCAGGCTGATCTTCGGGAACAAACGCCATGTGCGTACCCATGGGCTGCCAAATCTGCAGAGTCGGCCGCTGTACTAATAATCTGATTAGCAACCAGGCCCCCTTCCTGTACAATCTCTAGAAAGTCTTTTGATCCTCTTTGGGTAATCTGTCTGTGAATCTCGTCAGAGAGTCCCATAAAGACCGGTCATATCGACCCAGTAGAGCGGCTGCACTAGCCACTCTCATAACGGATCCTGATGTATTGCACATTCGCCGTCCCAAAGAATCCATGTTTTTGCTATCCTTCTCTGGAGGAGCAGATGACAGAGGTATTTGCATGTGCTTTTCTGGCGGCGGCGACTATAAGAGAATCCGGTGGCGGGTCAGACCGCAGAAATAAAGGATCTTGGTCCTTATACTTTTTTTAAATCCTTGCGGGACCCGAGCCCACTGTGGCAGGTGTCAAAAGTCTTCATCGCAGGCTCTAATAATCCTGGTACCAAAGGTAGAAGAGGCTTTGCAGAAGCTCGATGGTGCAAAGTTTCGAATATAACAGATGTAGAAACCTGAGGCACAGTCATGGTTATATTCAACTTGCTGGCACCTCTACAGAGAACCTCGTTGAATGTCCCCATATCATCAACAGGAGAAACTCTGGATGGTGGGGTTGACGATATAGTAGGGGAATAGTCTCTATACGATGACCTTGTTGATGAGGTCGTTGTAGGAGACCTCTGTCTTCTCCTTGGCGTATGTGATCGGCGGGGTTCTGAGAGTTCTTTAGAACGTGAATGCCGTCTTAATGGAGATCTGGAACGTCTCGGGGACCTACCAGCGGAAGATCTTGCGGATTCCGTGGGAGGAAGTCTTTCAGTAGATCTGGGTTTGTTTTTCCAGTGCCTAATGTCCTCCAACCATCTGGGTGACATATTGATGGGAGGAGATTTGTCTCTCGCCGGAGAGCCCTCCGGTGTAACCTGAATAATAGTTATACCAGGCGAGGAAGAAGCTTCCCTCGACGTCGACCGTGATTTTGAAGATGATTTTTCTAAACCTTCAGCTGGAATAACTTGCTTGTCCCTCGGCGTCGAACGCCTCGACGTCGAACCAGAATGAGCCACCATCGACGGACGACCGTGGAGGTGAAACTCTTGACGGTGGAGATCTATGGGACGAAGCCCTCGGCGTCGGTCTCTTCGACGGCGACCGCTGGTGTTCATGCGGTGTCTTCGGCGTCCGACCCTGCCCTCGGCGTGGACCGCTGACTGGTCCGAGAGGATGAATTGTAGAGACTTCGGCGCCGACCTTCGAGAAGGCGGCGGAGATCTCGGCGTCGACCTCTGAAATAATGTCGACGGACGTTTCGGCGTCGACCGAGGTCTATCATGCCGAGCCGAAACATGTCTCGGCGTCTACTTACTTTTCGACGGCGTACTCCTCGGCGGCAATTTTGCCTTCGACGTCGATCTCGATGTCTGTCTCACTCTCGACGGCGATCTTGCCTTCGACGTCGATCTCGATCTCACTTGGGTCATAGCTCTCGGCGTCGACTTACTTCTCGACGGCGATCTTGTCTTCGGCGCCCGACCTGACTTGTTTGGTTGGTCTCGGCGTCGACGACATGCTATGATGTTTTTCTTACTTCCAGCTTTTGGTGAAGTAGATTTTCGCCGTTTCCTTGGAGAAGAGGCCCTCCAGATGGATGATGACTTTCTGGGCCACTTTTCTTTCCTTTCACCATCAAGGCTAGAAGTCTGATCTTCTCTCTGTCTTTCAATGTTCGACTTGAAAGTTGACGACAGTGGTAGCATGTCTCTGTGTTGTGAGAAGAAGGAAGACACACGACACAGACCGAATGAGGATCGGATTTGGTCATCTTCTTCCCACAGGAAGGACATTTATCGAATAAAGGTGGCATATCTGACTAAAAAGAATGTCAATTAGCCAGAAAAAGACTGATATTAAAACCAGTAAAAAGAAATATTGTTAGAATATTGTTAGAAATATAAATTCTGACTGGAAAAGTCAAAATCAGTTAAGCTCAAGCTCCAGGTTCCTCACAGAAGGAGCCGGAAAAAGAACTGACCTAACTGTCACCTGTGGTGCATGATGGGAGCAGGGGCTCCTGGAGGTCTTAAAGGCATAGTGCTCAGAGTCTCTGAGGCCTTAAAGGCGAGGTGCCAGTTTTTCCTTTTCTGTACAGGGATGTTATTTATTTATGCAGCCTTATTTGGGCTAATTGCCTGGCATTACTGTTTTCTTGATGAAAATAAAAGGTTTTTTGCGGAATGCTCTTACTGTACATGTCCTTCTCTTACATTGTATGTTTATATGGCATTTTCATACTAGAGAAATACATGTAATTCTGGCTTCTTAGCCTATTGGATATGTTTGAGGCTGCATATTTTTATGTAATACATGTATATGTGTGTGTTATTTCGTACTATGTACTCCTTTTCTACTACATACACATATATATGTATTTTTATATATGCTCCGGGTTCCCGCACGTGGGCGGAGATTATTCAGTGCTTATGACTCTTGATGAGTATCCCCTGGAAGAGAAGTAAGGCTTTATCAGAGGGTAGTGTTAAGCATTTATTGTACACACTCAGGCATGAAATGATGTCACACACTCAAAAACTGAACTCAGACCAATTTGTTTGTATAAAAATATTATTTAGTTATTTCTAGAACCAAGCCAGGCCTGGTGCCGGTAAGTGAAATAATACTTTTGCAGGTATAATGCAGTTGAATACAATTGGAATGCAGTTGGATGCAATTGGTTTGCTTACATGTAAGTCAACAGTCAAAATTACTTTACAGTTACTTTTGAGATTACTTGGTACGTTACTTTTCAGATTACTTTTTAAGCTACTTTTTCTACTCAGTGTGATATGCCTAGACATCACACTGGGACAATTCCTAGAGAAAAGTTAAGTAATTCAGTTTTTATACATTTGCAGTTTTTCAAGGTTTCATACAAACCAACTCCACACAAGATTTTTCACAGAAAAGCAGTCAATGCAATCCTATAGGAGGAACTGAAGTTATCGGTTTACAGGTAAGTACTTGGTTGTAGGAGTTGGGTTTCTGGGGTTAGAACCAGGGTTCCCCCAGGGTCAAGGAAGCACTCTCTGAGCACCCTCAGCAGCACTAGGGCGGCCGGGTGCAGAGTGCTGAGGCCCTATGTTATCCAATGGGGTACAGGGGGCCTCTGGCTGGTGGCTGCTCACGCGCAGGCCACAAGGTTGTGGGAGCAAAGCTCCTGGGCTCAGTGCAAAGGGGGATCAGATTTAGCACACAAGGTGCACCCACAACGGCACGGGGGCGGTCAGGTGCAGGGTGCGGTTTTGGCATCGGGTACCCTGTTGATTTCAATGGGGATTCTCCTGTTGCAACAAACACTGCAGGCTCAGGGACGAAGATCTTCTGGAGGCGACCACCGGTTGTAGATGCGGGGACACAGTCTGTTGGGCCATCCAAGGCAGTGGGACGTCAGGTGCAGGGGTGTCTTTTGGCGTGGGGTTTTCCTTACCGGCTCCGGTCGGGGGGGATCCTCCAGAAAGGGGCTGCAGGCGTCGATTGGAGACTTGAGGTAGGTCAGGATCAACAGATCACAGGTCAGGATCGCCAGGTAGACCACCTCGTGGTGTTGGTCCACTCGAATTCTGGCCGTGGGCATCGGGTGCAGACCCGCGGATTTGGCTGGAGCCGGAGTCTGTGGGTGAGCAAATCCAGTGCTCACGGGAGACAAAGTCTGGTTTGGGAAGGCAGGGCATGTCCTCCGGGTTCTTGGGGGCTGCTGGCTGCAGGACACACCGGTATTGCGCTGTAGCAGGTCGAGGCCGGTAGGGCTGGGGCCAAGTCAGTTGGTGGTGTCCTCCTCTTCTTCAGCACAGCTCTTCAGTCCTTGTCTGAGGAGGCAAGATTCAGGGTTGCTCCTAAATGCTAAATTTAGGGGTGTTACGGGTAGGTACAGGTTGGGACCAATGGTTCCCTTCCTTGGGGTGGGTACACCACCTATTATGCCACAACCCAGTGGGAGGGGGGGGGCATATGCCTCACACTGGTTGGCTGGGTCCCCCCCAACTGCAAGATGGCAGGGACAGAGTTGTGCTTCACCTCGCCTCCCCCACCTGACGGGTGGGGTTGGCAAAGGTGGGCACATCTCTCCTCCTAAATTTGGGGGTGGGGACGGGTCAGAACCGGTAGTGGCCAGTTGCTGGGAGAAGCAAATGGCTCGGTCAGCTCACAAAGGCGGCAAGCCTTTGAAGCTTACCCTTCGTGGACGCTGCCCAACCTGGGGGAGGAGGCTTGGCACCTCGTCCCAGGATGTGCTTTGTTTCAGAACCCGGAGAGCGGAAGGCTCTCGACCCAGGGGTCCAGAAACATGTCTGGTGGTGGCAGCTGGCCAGCAGCCACGCAGCCAGGACACTAGAGTTAGGTCGTTTTTCAGGGGGCATCTCTAAGATGACTTCTGAGTGCATTTTTCATTAAATCTCACACTGGCATCAGTGTGGGTTTAATGTGCTGAGAAGTTTGATACCAAACTTCCCAGTTTTCAGTAATGCCATTATGGTGCTGGGGAGTTTGTAATGACAAACTCCCAGCACCATATACTCTTTATGGCATTACTGCACTTACAATGTCTAAGAATTGACTTAGATACTGTAGGGGTACAGGGCTCATGCACCTGTACCCTCACAACTGGTATAGTGCACCCAGCTAGAGGGGTGGCTTACCTATGCCAGGGCAGTGGGTTGTAGGCACACAGGGATGGGTGCCATGTTGACTTCACTTCGTTTTGCACTGGCAGTGTGTGTAAAGGTTCAGGGCCTCAAAGGGTGGCACAATAAGTGCTGCAGCCCTTAGAGGCCTTCCCTGGTCACAGTGCCCTTGGTACCTATGGTACCGTCTACAAGGGGCTTATATGTGGCCAGAGAGCTGCCAATTGGGTTTTGCATCAGTACAGTTTAGGGAAAGAACATAGACCCTGGGTACCTGGTTGGCAGGAGCCAAGGGCACACTCAAAGTACATCAACATTCGGCAAAAAGTGGGGGGCAACCATGCAAAAAGGGGCACTTTCCTACAATAACATTTTGTTTAAAATAACTGTTCAGACTCAAATGGATTTAGTCCTGTCCAAACAACATTTCCAAGCCCTTACCATGTACTGAAAAGCTCCGTTTGCTGAAAATAATATCTGCTGGAAAGAATGACAGGGAGAGATTGTCCAATTTATATGAAAGCCTGAAATCACTTTGGGCAGAAAATCAGGGAGGGTTCTTAAGGAAACTGTTTTGGTGGTACATCAGATACAGTTACTCTGAACATAAAGCCCGACGCTCGCTCACCCTTCTGGCCTATGTTGTGGCATCAAGAAAAGCCATGCATAGCATATTGCATAGTCTCCTGTGGCAAAAAAAATCATCAGTTTTTGGAGCGCCCCAGAGGGAAAGAAATATTGCACCCATTCATTTTCTAAAAGATGCCTGCTGAATTCATCCGCTCTCCTCCTATGTAAGCAAGGCAAGTTTTTCACCATACATAAATGCAACAGTTTTTCCTTCTGAGACAATTTTGCTTAAGGTATGTCTATTGTGGGCCTCAGAACTGTACTGGGTGTTGTGGATTTTGAAGAGTTCATCTAAAGACCCAGGTCGCAGAGGAGGGCTAGGATATTGTTAGTCTTATTGACGTTGATGTTTCAAATTGGATTTTACTAGCCAGTTGTTCAAGTATGAGTAGATAAATATTCCCCTCTTCTGCAGCGCTGCCACTACCACTGTCCTACATCTTGAAAAACCCTTAGAGCTGACTTTAGGTCAAATGGAAGGTCACAAATTGATAGGGACAAATTGAGGGAGAGGTGTGGCGCAGCAGCCAGGACAGCTAACTACAGAGCACGGGGCTCACGGTTCGATCCCCGGCGCTGGCAGCAGCTCAGTTCAGCACCATGTGACTCTGGGCAATAGCTTGCTTAATCTCCCCGACAGCCCCCAGCGACTTGAGACCCTTACGGGTGATTCGTTCGCGCTTTACAAATACCAGATTATTATTATATTATTATAATGAATGTGTCCCACTCAAAAGCAGAGAAATGGCTGATCTGTCTTGCAGAAGAAGACATGGAAGTAAGCATATTGTGAGCTATTTATACCATCCAATCTCTTCAGCGAAGGTTGGGAGTAGGGAAGAATCACCTACTGACATATTTCAGATCAAGGAACGGACAAAACTCTAAATTCTAAAAAAAAATTCTTAACAAATAACTTCTTGTTCAAATAGGGGATTTTTAATATTGTTCTTTTATAGGAAGAATGCATCTCAGGCCAGATGCTTCAACTGTATTGCTTTGAACATCACCAGAATTGAAAGTGGGAAATAATTGAATCTGATTTTGTAACTAGATTTCACATTATTTGAAACCCAACTGTCTTTTTACCTCCTGCTATGAAGGTTAATGCTTGGAAACATCCAACTCTCCCTCCCAACGGAGTGCAGGTGGCAGAGCAAGAATTGTTGACAGCCTATACTTCTACAAGATTTTTACCTCAGAAAAACTGCTTCCATAATTATTGCTCTTGGCACTGCAACTGTTAGTGCCTTTTCCATAAGGGAATGAGGGTTCACTGTTGGCCTCTTTCATAGCCCATAAAAAGAACCTTAGGAAAAACATTTCCCAACAGGCAGATTTCAAGGTTTCAGAATTTGTTCTGGAGTTAGTTAACCACATGAGAACCAAAAATCTGAATATGCAGAAAATGATATGGCCATTATCTTTTTTTGCACCCGAGACTCAGACAAGATTCAGCCAGGAATTGTCTCAAAGAGATGTCATAACTTTCATGCTGCTAGATCAGCAGAATCTTTGGCTTCACCTAGGTGATCATACCCTCTTTATGGGATTGGTCTAGTTTAGTGTTCCCGATCAAAGTCTGGAACATGAAAATGAATCATCACAGCGTTCTAAAACTAACTGTTGTAACCTCTCAGATGTGCAATGGAACTTTTCAGCACTCATGCCGAAGTTGCACAAACTATTTCTCTCAACCAAGTGCACTCTTATGCTTTCTCTTTCGAATGGCGTTCAGAAAGCTGATCTGCGGGCATTGAAACATTCAGGCAGCAGACCAATATATCACAAGAGGCTTCAGGGTCAGATTTGTTAAGTCTATTTCTTGATAACACATTTTATAGAGAATACACAGTGGACTCGAGAAGACTCGGAATGAGAGAAAACATTATGTCTTAGGTTTTAGGAGTCTCGAAAATGACAGATGTCTCAAGCAGGAGTAGATGGCTCGCTATTCAGTTTGAGCTGCCCTTTTCATATCCACGTGAAATGACAGCACATCTTCCATTGGGGATACTCTGGGAGATGGGGAGTCCGAAGATTTGATGAGTCCACTAATGCATAATCTTGATGATGTAACCTTTCTAGGAGGGGTGTGGGGTCTATACGTGTTGGATCTGTTGGAGCTTCTCTCTTAAGTGTTTTGAATGACAGTGCTTTTTCATTGAGGGCTCATCCTGTGACCCAGGGGTGTAGCTTCAGGTGGGGTGTTACACCCCACCACCCAATAAATGTATTTTCTGAAAAATAGTTGGGTCTATGTGCTTTCAGTCGGATATTGTGAGATGTTAGTCTGATTTCTCCAAGCATCTTTACATACACACAGACAAAAACGCATACACTCTTCCCTCGGTTTTAAAAATACTCTGAATAATTGGTTATTGTGCAAAATTTTGTGTTTTCTCTCTTAGTACCCCTACCAATCCGCATTCCTCTCCCTTTCCACTGCCCTTTAGGCCCCTCTCATGCACCCGGCTTGTCCTATAATGTATTTAAACATTATATGCCAGCCTGAATCTGAAGCTCACCCCCTCCACATCTTATTGATCAAGCTACGCCCCTGCTAGTACGTACTGCAGTCTTCTTTTGCAAAGTTAAAAGGGGTGGTGGCATCGGAGAACTGTCACTCAGACGAGGCAATGCTTAGGGGAAAGATGCCCCTGCCTCCCCCCGGTCATAGCCCACCCATCAAATGCAATGCTCATGACCTCACCCTTAATGAAACCAATGTAGTTAAATATGTTTTAATTTCTAGTAAAGGAGTTTAGAACTTTCTTAACTCCCTCTGTGGGACTTTTCTCCCTAAAGAAGAACGGATCTTGAATAAGGAAAATGTTACTTACCCTGAAAGCACCTGTTATTGGCATGTACTGCTGTAGATTCACATGCTATGCATACTCCTGCCATCTAGTGTTGGGCCCAGAATTGTGCACATTTTTCGTAAAAGAATTCTTCTCGAGTAAAGAGGTAGTGACTCCACCTCTAGCTGGTAATGTGCATGGTCACTCACGCCGTTGTTAGATTGCTTTCTTTCCACCGTCAGGTTTGAATGTGTGTTCCCATGCTCTGGATCAACTCTGTTGCAGTGTTCTTTGCAGCCTCCACGGTTCATCTCGGGTCAACGCCTTAAAGTTTCTTCTGGGGCAGACCTCGAGTTGACTTCGGCCCCCTTTGGGGACTTTTCCCATTTTGCTTGTTCCACACTCACCATGGTTCGCCTGTGATGGAAAGGATGCCTTTTCGATACTGCCCACAGTGTCACGCAAAATTCCAATGACAGAATAGTGTGGTCTAGGAATGCATTTCAGAAGTTTCTATTCCAGATATCCTAAAAAGAAGTCTTGGAGAAGGGCTTCAATGAAAGGTCCTATGATGCAGAACCAAGACCACAAAAAGTAAAAAAATTCTGCATTTTAGGATCTTCAGTGATTGTCAAACACTAGGATAGAGAGCAGGGAAAAAAAATCGTAGTCCAGCAGCTCTTGGGCAGAAGGATTAACAACTACATCGAAAATGAGAAACTAAGTATCTGAAGAATCCTCGAAACAGTCAAAGATGTTCCTCAGAGCAGCTTCAACAACAGAATCAGCTTTCATATTGGAATCAAGCCAATACTACCTCGTGAAAGTGCAGACTAATTTCCAACTAGCCACTCTACATTTGGCTGAAAGAGGAATGCTTTTAGTCAAACATTAGTGGTTGCTTTCCCTTTAGTAGGATGTGCTCAAGGTCTCCCCGGTACGGTTTTATTTGCCAATTGATAGCTTAGGGAAATATAGGCCCCAATGCAACAAGAAATGGACTGTTCTGAAGTGGCCAGACCTTGGCGAATGCAACTGTATTTAAGAGCCGATTAGACATGTGTAAAGACTGTTTTCTCTACATAGAAACAAAGAACTCTTCTTACATCCAGAAACTATAAAGACTGCTCCCGCATTCAGGAAGCGAGACGGATCCTTGCTTGCATCCTGCTTTTTTCCGGACCCTCCGAACACGGACGCACCCGCCCGTTGTTCTTTCTCTGTAACCATTACTGATGGGATAAGGATCCACCCATCCTCCCCATCGCTCGTTACTACAGTACCCGGAGGTTAATTAATACCCGTTTCGATCGGGTTGGAATTATCACCGGTTTAGCGATCTCTGACGTATATTAGCGCTACAGTCAGCCCTGAAGAGTCACAAGTTACCACCTAGGTGACGAAACGCGTGTCGGCTGGTGTACTTACTTGACATACTCCAAGACTTGTATAAACATTACCTATTATATGAAACTACTGGTGTTGACCTTTGTAATTCTTTTCAATTCAAGTACTACATTTGTGCATTGACACTCTAAACCATCATCATTGAACGTGTGCCCAGGACTTAGTCTTAATTTGCTGTGTGGGTCCGTACTCGCATATATGCAGGGGTTATCCGGGTTTTTCCCCTGACCTGGCAGCACCGTAACCATATATTCTTTCTCACACTCCTCCGTTAACTAGCCTGAGCGCCATTCTTCCTGCCTATCCAAAACCCATCGCAGAACCTGAAACTGCTCTGGTGGAAATGGGATGGCAAAGAAAACTGGACAAGAAATGGTCAGCAGCCGAGTGGCTTAAATTCCACCAACCCTACGAGCTGAGGTTATTGCTATTAGAAAGGCAGTCTTTCAGGCAAAATGCTGCAACGAAGACTTGTAAATTGGTTCAAAGACTGACCGATCAATTTCTATAAAACCAATTGAGCTCCCAAGGTGGTGGTGGTGCACTTACAAAAGGACAGACTTTTTTTTAGGCCTTCAAAACAATTTTTCTGGCGAGTCATTTTGAAAACCGGTCCAATTTGGTCCTTTCCTGTAAGTTGTAATAGCAGCAAATGTATTTTAATGGAAGACCATTCCAATTTTGAGCTAGATGTAAAAGGTAGCGAAAGGACATCCTCCTGGCAAGTGACTGGATTTTAGTCTTTCTGTTGGCACCATAAATAAACCTCTTCCATTTCAAGGAATACCAAGCTCTGGTCGACGGACATATGTCTTACTTTAGAATATCTGTGCATGATGGCGGAGGAAGATTCAGATGTATGCATTGTCTGATCTCAAAAGTCATGCAGCCCAATTCAAGGAGGTCAGGCTCAGGTAGAATACCCGATTCTATGAGAACAGGTTCAGTTTGTAAGGCAGCCTCTTGTATGGCTTGAAAAACCATTTGCAACAGATCACTAAAACACCACTGCCTCAGCCAACATAGAGCAATGAGGATCATGGTTACTTAGCAGTTGCAGAGTCTCAGAATGAATGAGAATAAGAGGAAAGGCGTAAAGTAACGTCTTTGACCAGTTAATCAAAAGGGTATTTCCCAATAAACCTGCTTATGGAAATCTGGAAACCTGCGTAGAGGCTTGGCATTTTGTTTTGAGAGGCTGCGGAGAGAATTAGCATTGGATAGCCCCATCTACGAAGATGTGATGAAAGAACTTCATCTAGAATCCATTTGCGGTTTTATCTGGAGAATTGGCTTAGGAAATCTGCTTGTTTTCGGATTCTTGGCATTTAATATTTTTATTGAAAGACCTCTGGCCAAGGCCCAAAACCTGATCCTTTGAGACGCCCAAGACAGATACTGATCTCGTGCCCTCTTGTTACGTAGCGCATGATTGTTGTGTTGTTTGCCTTAATTCTGCTTATTGTCAGATAAGAAAGCCATGAGTTAATGCAAGTGCGCACATTTCCTAGACTAGCTCCCCATCCTAAAAGATGAGCAAGGTCTCAAAAGTTTGAGTTACATTTTTCTGTTGGAAAGGGACTCCTTTAAGTAGATTAAGTCTCATTACATTCATTATCATGCAGTTTGTATCCCAATTGTTCTGAGCACACTGATCTTGTAGACACTGCAAGAGAGGTCACATGTAGGCTCATATTCAGGACAATGGAAATGCAAGACACCATGCACCCTAGAAGAGAGGAGTTTTGCCTGGCAGTTTGACTGGAAGACTTAAGAAGATGGTATTTCTCGCAGACGGATGGTACTCTATCCCTCGCAGACGGATGGTACTCTATCCCTCAGAGTGAAAAACGTACTTGCTTATGGTCTAGCGTAGTTCCAGATAAGATAACCCCTGAACTGGAGATTTTTATTCGTAGACCTAAACTCATTCTTTGATTCAGCTGAGGAAGTATTTCAGTGGGCCGATAAAAGGATTCATGTCAAACCCAATACCCCTCCGCGCATCGATTCAGACTCCTGCCAGAGTAGAAAATTGATCAAGACTGCAAAGAACCCAGTGAGACGTTGCGACAGGTCCCGCTCATCATGGAGGGAATCCAGGCGAGAAATTGACAACCCAGCAGCTGAGGGAGGGCCCCCAGCGTCTTGGACATCAGGTGCAAATTCTCCGAAGTAACAAAGGCTGACAATCAGATATAGGTAGTCTCACACAAATTCTGAAGGGTGTGTTTATGTAGGTGACTAACAATATGAGTGGGAGCTATTTTTCCCAAATGGCTAATAATTGTTGGGCATGGGGTCCATTGGGGTGGTCTGAGTGGGGTTCTCCGCGACAGATACTTCCTGTTCTCAAAGTATTGGGCAGGTGGGAGGGGATTGGGAGTTTGTCTATCATAGCTGCAGTTACACCACTATAGACAGTGTTTTACCAAGTTATCTTTGTTTGGTTTCACGTTTTCATGCCTGCTTGATACTCTCTCTTTCGTGCATCCCACAGATAAAATCTATCACAAGTCCTAGACACTAGTATCCCTGGGCAGTCTGGTCCTGTTGACCATCTACGAGTGGCATCATGAAACATTAACAACCTACTTTAAAATTAAAAGAGGGTCAGTCCTGAAACAAGCGAAGCGGGTGTGGGCCGACGTCCTATTCTTACAAGAAACTCACCTTGTCAGGAATAAAGTCCCTTGCCTGCCCAGATGGAGATACACCCAGATATATCACTCGGGGTTCACGAGGGGCTCGAGTGTGCTTATCAAGCAGACGGTCCCTTTTCAGCATATTAGTATATGGACGGACAGATATGACCACTACACGGCATATGAAGGTATGCTATACAGAGAATCTCTCATGCTGATAAGTGTATACGCCCCCAGGACAATCCCTCATAGAACTCATGACGGGGCTCTGGGGTGAGCTGCCGGACAGACTCACAGTGCTGGGGGTGACTGGAATGATGTGGTGTGGTGGCCACGGCGATAGATGGCACCCACAGGGATAACCTCCAGAGACTTAACAAGTGCTTCCAGTCCTCTTACTGTGGTGGCATTGCAGTGGATGCTGAATCTTTACCTGGCAGCTCACATCCCAATTATAAATGATTGATGGTATGACACACAGTGTGACCCAGCATCTGCCCTGGACAAATGGGCGATGAGAAACGCCCCACTAACTATCTGTATAGTGGGGATTTGGGGAGTTGCGGGGGAGGGGGGTCTGTCTTCCCACGGTGACGCAAGTACTGCCAAACGTACGGCTTTCATCATTAAGGCAATGAAATGGTGAGGCTTGGTGAGTGAGCAGACACCACTATGGCAAGGAAACCTGCTTTCAAAGGTGGGTGTCCTGGTGGGGTTCCGGAAATGGGACCTCATCAGGATATCTACCCCCTAGGATGTAATACAAGGTACAGTCCTCAAATCATACCAATCCCTAGAGACAGAATATCAACTCCATCACAGTTACATAGATATCTCCCACTCCGCCACGCACTGTCCGCATACATACCCACATTCACTACGCTCCCAGAGTTCAATCCCTTGGAGGGTAAACTTCCGTTGGGAGACCTGGGGACTATAAGGTCACAAATATCTACCAAACACTCATTTTCAACCAACCAACCAGACCAATTTGGTGCCGATTCGCATGGCGTGGGAGGCGGACATCGGGCAGTGGGAAAACAAAGAATGCATAAAGGCTGATCCAATTTAAATATCTACACAGGGTATATTTCACGCTGATCGGCTGTGGCGAATGGGGTGATCGCCTCATCTGCCTGTCTTTATTGCAGTGCAGAGAGGGGACATTACTCCACAAGGTGTGGAGCTGCCCTGAGTTAGACAGATTCTGGCAGGGTGATGGCATGTCTGAGTGAGGTTCCATCCGGGCAAATCCCGAGAGACTCGAAAATTGCCTTCCTGCATCTTACAGACGACATAGGCGAAGACAGATATAAATTGCCCCTACTCTACCTGGGACTGACTCTAGCCAAACGAGATATAGCCAAAGAGTGGAAAGTGGAAATGCCCCCCGTTGCTGGTAGAATGGAAGAGGGGTATGGACCACTGTATGGGTTTAGAGATTGCAGTCTACAAAGCAAGGGGTTGCCCCCCTAAAAAAACAAAATATGGAGGAGATGGGCAGATTACAGAGGTGTAGACTTAACACCAGTGCATCCAGTTTACCACATGATTGATGAAGCCCAGGCATTTCGGGGAGGGAGGTAGAATGAACTGGCGTGGGACGGCAAATAAGGCATCAAGGTGGCATATATGTATGGCATAGATGCGGTGGTGGCGGGGGAGATCTGATGGGCAGGTTTGTTATTTTGATGTTGTTTTACTGTTTACAACTATTATTTAATGTTGGCCATATCGCATGGTTTAACTTCAAACTCAACAAAATATGTTATATTAAAAAAAAAAAAAAAAAAAAAAAGGAAGCAACAGAATACCCATTCTTTACAATGGTCAACACTCACTTGCAGCTTGTGAATTTTACCCACTCTTCCATATGCCTCATTATCGCCCCCCCTACTGGAGCAGCTAACTGAGGGGGAAGGGAGGAAGGAGAAGTCACTGGTGAAGGGCTGTCATCCTAAAAAGTTGGCTGGCTGAGTTCAAACTGATTTGCCCTTAGGTGCTCTCCTTTGGTAAGGGTACTTTTATTCTTGATGATAATGATGTCAATGTGGCTGATAAGGACCACAAGGTAAATCAATCCTCCACAAATTAAAACAGTCTCTGGGGCTAAAACTACGACTTTAGGAACTTCAAGACAAACCACTTTTGCATCCTATTCCTCTTCTTCAGGGTGCTGCCCGAACAATACAGAGCATGAAAATAAAGGTTGAGAATTTTCTGGCATGTGTCTAGTTTCAAGGTGGTCAAGTGCAATCAGGAAGATTATACCAGAGTGACGCCTTAGCAACAGTGTAGGAAGCTGGCTCTGTATATACTATACCAAAGTGAGGTATAGTGTGCACAGAGTTCAGTGGAACCCCATAGGTAGGCAGAGGTAAAGTTAGATAGCACCTTTCTCTCCATTTGTGGTAGTGTGGTCGAGCAGTAAGGCAGTATCAGAGGACAGTGTTAAGCATTTGTTGTACACACTCAGTCAGCAAATGAATTCAGACCAATTGTTTTTGTATAAAAATATTCTTTTAGTTATTTTATTTTCTAGAACCAAGCAAGCCTGGCACAGGTAAGCAATAAATACTTTACAGTAGTAATGCAGTTTGTAAACAGTTTGAATTGTAATTGTATATGCACTTTGTTTTGACTTACAGTATGGTTGCAGAGAAATGCAATACTTTGTAAATACAGTACAGAGACATGAAAGGGTTTTTCAGTAAAATACCAGGTAAGTTACTTTTTAGATGACTTTTCTTACTCAGAGTAGTATACCTGGATACTACTCTGGGACATTTCCTGTAAACAGGTAAGTAAAATAATTTTGGTTAAATAGTACAATTTTAAAGAATTTCTTTAGGTTTTCAAACTCCACACTTGGAAAGTTTTCCAAGAAAAACAGTCAATGTTATCCTACGGAGGAAAATAGTGTTATCGGTTTTGAGGTAAGTATTTGGTAGTGGGAGTTGAGGTTCTGGGGGTAGACTCAGGGGTCCCCCAGGGTCAAGGATGCACTCTCGTTACACCCTCAGCGGCACTAGGGCGGTGGGGTGCAGAGTGCTGAGGCCCAATTTTATCCAATGAGGGATAGGGGGCCTCCGGTTGGTGGCTGCTGGCGAGCAGGCCACAAGGTTGTGGGAGCCAAGCTCCTGGTGTTAGGCTCAGGGCAAAAGGGGATCCTGTTTAGCACAAAAAGTGCACCCGCAGCGGCGGCTGGGTGCAGGGTGCTGGGTTGGCGTCGGGTGCCCTGTTTTCAATGGGGATTTTCGGTTTTGGTTTTCAGCTGCAGGCTCAGTCCAGGAAGACTTCCAGGAGGAACCAACAGCTGGGCAGGTAAGTTGGAGGGCTCGGGGACATAGGTGCACCTCAGGTTCTGTTCTCCAGGGCGCTGGGCGGCTGGATGCAGGGGTGTCTTGAGATCTGATTTCACCTTACCGGGCCACTCACGTTTGGGGGGGTCTCCGTGCAGAGGCTGCAGGCGACGTCGGGGAGTCATGGAGGGGTCAACCCATGGTGGACTCGGACTCTGGAGCACTGGGGGACCTCGCAGGGACCGGTGGACCACTCAAACTCGAGCCGTAGGCGACGGGTGCAGTGGTGGTTCCAGGCGTCGGGTTTCTTTTTCCTCAGCAGGCTCGGAGTCTTTCTTTGTGGTTTCTTCTGAACAGAACTGCTGTTCACAGCAGATCCGGTCTTTGTTGAAGGCAGTCAGTCCTCCCAGGGGTTCTGGAGGTCGCTGGCTCCAGGAAAAGACGATTTTGGTGCAGGATCTCTGGAAACTGCAGACTGCCGGTAGGGGTGGGGCCAAGTCAGTTGTTCTCTGCAGTCTCCTCTGCTGGGCGTCTTCTTTCGTCCTTTTTCTTCTTAGGTTGCGGGAATCTCCTTCTTGGTTCAGGGCTGCCCCCTAAATGCTGTATTTAGGGGGCGTTTTAGGGGTCTCGAGGTCAGTAGCCAATGGGCTACTGACCTTAGGGTGACTACACCCTTGGTGTGCTCACCCCACGTGGGGGAGCACAATCCCTAATCCTGACTGGGGAGTGCCTGCCATCTGCAAGATGGCGGGCACTGAAGAGTGGGCTTCACCTCGCCTCCCCCACCTGAGGGGTGGAGTTGGCAGAGGTGGGCACACCTTCTGGGCTGGCTAGTTTTTCCCGGCTGTCTTCCCGCCGAAAAGGAGGGGAGACAGGCAGGGGGCCTGCTCCTGATAGCAGGAGAAGCTGGGGTGGGGGTCGCATTACAAAGGCTGCCAGGCCTTTGAAGCTCCCCTGCCACAGATGGCTCTTCCTGGCCTGGGGGAGGTGTGAACACCTCCACCCAGGAAAGGCTTTGTTTCTGGGCTCAGGGAGCATAGGCTCCCACCCTAGGGGTCCAGAAACATGTCTCGTGGTGGCAGGCTGGTGTGTACCAGTCAGGGAACCCACCAGAGGCTGGTCGTTTTTTCAGGGGGCATCACTAAGATGCCCTCTGTGTGCATTTTTCATTAAATCCCATACTGGCATCAGTGTGGGTTTGATGTGCTGAGAAGTTTGATACCAAACTTCTCTGTTTTCAGTGTAGCCATTATGGTGCTGTGGAGTTCGTAATGACAAGCTCCCAGCACCATATACTCTTAATGGCAGCACTGCACTTACAATGTCCAAGAATGGACATAGACTCTGTAGGGGTACAGGGCTCAAGCACCTGTACCCTCACCACTGGCATAGGGCACCCAGCTAGAGGGGTGACTAATCTATGCCAGGGCAGTGGGTTGTAGGCATGGCACACAGGGATGTGTGCCATGTCGACTCTTCACTTTGTTCTGCACCAAAACACGCAGCCTGCAAAGGCAGTGTGTGTGTGTGTAAAGATACAGGGTCTCTAAGGGTAGCACAATAAGTGCTGCAGCCCTTGGAGGTCTTCCCTGGTCACTGTGCCCTGGGTACCTGTGGTACCATTTACCAGGGGGCTGACCTGTGTCCAAAGATGCCAATTGGGTTAGGTTTGGGGAAAGAACACAGGCCCTGGGAACCTGATCGGCAGGGACTCAGGGCACATAAAGTCAAAGTGCATCAGTAGTCTGGCAAAAAGTGGGGGGGTTACTGCAACAGAAACCCACTTTCCTACACAAGCCCCCCCCCCCCAGCCCAAAGGCCAGGAGACTCAGCCAAAGCTGGGAGTCTTACTAGTCTTTCAGGCGAGGCAGAGTAGAGGAAGTGGTTTGAAAGTTGCAGGGCCTACTCTGCCTTACATCCTTCTGTCCAGATCAGTCCCCCAGGGAGCTGGCCTACCTCAACAGTTTCAGGACCTAATTCTCAATGCTCTTTTCATAGCTCTTTACCCCATCTTTTTAGGTTGGGTTCAGAGGTGCCTTCCTCTGCAATTTCTAACTTAGCTAGGGCAAAGCCCAGCTTACCCACAGAGGTTACCCACAGCTTGAGCAACCCCACCATGACCAATAAGGTCAGGGGGCCTAACTTGCTATTTGGCAGGGGGCTAGGCCACCATGCCAAGGACTGTGCTGCTATGAAGGCTAACACCCAGCAGAGGCTACTGACAGCTGTCAGTGCCCAGAACCACACCTTTATCTCTTCACTGGTAGGTGAAGTAGCTAACTTGCAGGCTTCTTTCGGTTTGGAGGGCCTGTCTGCTGTTTTAGGCTGGGGGGTCACTACACTTGGTAGTGAACACGCTTCATCCACCCTCTGTTCTGCCAGCTGAGGAGCCACCAACTCAGGCTGGACAGTTGCCAGAGTAGTCAGTTCTTTGTGGGCTAGGGGGACTTCACCAGTGCCAATTTTGGAGTACTCCCTTACTGGGAAAGAATCTCCCTGGCCCACTGGAACTGTGGCTAACAGTTGCCCACCTTTCCTACACTGTTTCTTCTTTTTCTTTTGGGGCTTAGCTGCACTAGCTGCAGGTTCAGCCCCCTCTAGTTTTTTGGGTGAGGTCTGGCACTGGGCCAGTACCTCTCTTTGGCTCAGACCAACCTCTGGGTGGTCATTCCCAAGAAGACAATCAAGGGGGAGGTCCTTACTGACTACCACCTATCTCCATCTAAGGGACCCAGCTATTTCTAGGAGCACTACAGCCACAGGCCTAACAGTGACACCCCTGGGACAGTCCTTACTCTTTGTTTCCCCTGGGACATACTGGTTTGAGAGAACCAACCTGTATGCACCACAGTGTGACTGGCACAGGTATCTCTCAGGGCAAGGGCTGGGATTCCATTCACCAGTAGGTGGTGGAAGTGTCTACTCCCCTCTGGAATCTCCAACTCACCTTTTGGGCCCATTTTCCAGTTGAAGGCTATGAGGGCTTCCTCATCTGAGGAATCACCCTCTAAAGCTACACTGGCAACCCCTGGAGCTACACTAGGGGCTGTAATTTTTTTTAGGACAGCTAGGGTCCGTGGTGTGGTGTCCTGCCTTTTGGCAGTTGTGACACCATACCCTGTTGGGATCCCAAATCTTACCTTGGTACCCAGTTTTAGTTTGTGAGGTGTCTTTGGGCCCTCCCTCCTGGTCAGGTTTTTGGGGGGCTACCTGGGACTCCTTACTTTTATCTTTTAGAGGTTCACTGTCTTTCCTCTGGGGAGGTTTTGTAACCCCTTTCTTTTGGTCACCCTCAGTGGACGTCCTAGTCACCCTTGTTTTTACCCAATGGTCCGCCTTCTTTCCCAATTCTTGGGGAGAAATTGGACCTAGGTCTACCAGATACTGATGCAACTTTTCATCAATGCAATTACTTAATATGTGTTCTTTCATAAACACATTATAAAGACCATCATACTCTTGCACTTTGCTTACAGTCAACCAGCCACCTAGTGTTTTCATTGAGTAGTCTACAAATTCCACCCAGGGCTGACTCTGGGTTTTCTGAGCCCCCTGAATCTAATTCTATACTCCTCAGTTGCGAGTCCAAATCCCTCATCAGAGTTCTCTTCATGAGGTCATAAGACCCAGCATCTGCCCCACTAAGAGTCAGAAGTCTGTCTCTGCACTTACCAGAGAACAGTTCCCAAAGGAGTGCCCCCCAGTGAGTTTTGTTCACCCTTCTGGCTTCACAAGCCCTCTCAAAGGCTGTGAAACACTTGGTGATATCATCACCATCCTCAAATTTAGGTACAATCCCTTTGGGGATTTTGGGATCATAGGATCCTTCTTTTTCTATGTTTTTTAAATTGCTGCCACCATTGAAGGGTCCTAGGCCCATCTCTGCCCTTTCTTTTCTAGAGCCAGGAGTCTGATCTCTAGGTCTAATCTTTTGGTCAACCTGACTAGCAGGATGTCCTCCTCATTGAGGCTGTCCTCCATGTCCTCAGTGGTACCTGGTCCACCTGTGTGGCCCCTAGGTACTGAGAGGTTGCTTCTTGGAGTCAAGGGCACTTGGGCCCTTTTCTCCCTAGGAAGTGAGGGGGTTGGAAGGCATCCTCATCCCTCCTTCTTCCTCATCTGATTGGTCTTCACCATTTTCAGATGGGTGGTCCTTAGCATACCCAGCCATCAGCTCCTGGAGCTTTTGTTTGGTGGGTTGGGACCCCATGGCTATGTTTTTAATTTTACATAGGGACCATACCTCTTTGAAAGACAAGTGAAGCTAAGGGGTGAGGTCGAGCTACTCAACCAGGTCCTCTATGGCATTGTTGTTATTTTCACTAACAGCTGGGTTCTTGTTTTGAGACATTGTTAAAAAACGTCTAACCCCTCTAACCCTAGCAAAAGTGACTTTTAGTTTTCTAAAATTCTAAAGGGACTTAACCAAGGCCCTAACAAGACTTTTACTAATTTTGCAAAAGTGCCAATTTGAAAAAATCAGAATTCTAAAGACAATTTAAGAGTTCTGTCGTGTGATCAGGTGGTAACCAAGTAGTCCAACAAATGCAAAGTTATATATCCCACCGCTGATCCACCAATGTAGGAAGATGGCTCTGTATATACTATACAAAAGTGAGGTATAGTGTGCACACAGTCCAGTGGAACCCCAAAGGTAGGCAGAGGTAAAGTTAGATAGCACCCTACTCTCTATTTGTGGTAGTGTGGTCGAGCAGTAAGGCAGTATCAGAGGACAGTGTTAAGCATTTGTTGTACACACTCAGTCAGCAAATGAATTCACACACTCAAAGACTGAACTTTAGAACAATTGTTTTTGTATAAAAATATTCGAGTTATTTTATTTTCTAGAACGAAGCAAGCCTGGCACAGGTAAGCAATAAATAATTTACAATAGTAATGCAGTTTGTAAACAGTTTGAATTGTAATTGTATATGCACTTTGTTTTGACTTACAGTATGGTTGCAGAGAAATGCAATACTTTGTAAATACAGTACATAGACTTGAATGGGCTTTTCAGTAAAATACCAGGTAAGTTACTTTTTAGATTACTTTTCTTACTCAGAGTAGTATACCTGGATACTACTCTGGGACATTTCCTGTAAACAGGTAAGTAAAATAATTTTGGTTAAATAGTACAATTTTAAAGAATTTCTTTAGGTTTTCAAACTCCACACTTGGAAAGTTTTCCAAGAAAAACAGTCAATGTTATCCTACGGAGGAAAATAGTGTTATCGGTTTTGAGGTAAGTATTTGGTAGTGGGAGTTGAGGTTCTGGGGGTAGACTCAGGGGTCCCCCAGGGTCAAGGATGCACTCTCGTTACACCCTCAGCGGCACTAGGGCGGTGGGGTGCAGAGTGCTGAGGCCCAATTTTATCCAATGAGGGATAGGGGGCCTCCGGTTGGTGGCTGCTGGCGAGCAGGCCACAAGGTTGTGGGAGCCAAGCTCCTGGTGTTAGGCTCAGGGCAAAGGGGATCCTGTTTAGCACAAAGTGCACCCGCAGCGGCGGCTGGGTGCAGGGTGCTGGGTTGGCGTCGGGTGCCCTGTTTTCAATGGGGATTTTCGGTTTTGGTTTTCAGCTGCAGGCTCAGTCCAGGAAGACTTCCAGGAGGAACCAACAGCTGGGCAGGTAAGTTGGAGGGCTCGGGGACATAGGTGCACCTCAGGTTCTGTTCTCCAGGGCGCTGGGCGGCTGGATGCAGGGGTGTCTTGAGATCTGATTTCACCTTACCGGGCCACTCACGTTTGGGGGTCTCCGTGCAGAGGCTGCAGGCGACGTCGGGGAGTCATGGAGGGGTCAACCCATGGTGGACTCGGACTCTGGAGCACTGGGGGACCTCGCAGGGACCGGTGGACCACTCAAACTCGAGCCGTAGGCGACGGGTGCAGTGGTGGTTCCAGGCGTCGGGTTTCTTTTTCCTCAGCAGGCTCGGAGTCTTTCTTTGTGGTTTCTTCTGAACAGAACTGCTGTTCACAGCAGATCCGGTCTTTGTTGAAGGCAGTCAGTCCTCCCAGGGGTTCTGGAGGTCGCTGGCTCCAGGAAAAGACGATTTTTGGTGCAGGATCTCTGGAAACTGCAGACTGCCGGTAGGGGTGGGGCCAAGTCAGTTGTTCTCTGCAGTCTCCTCTGCTGGGCGTCTTCTTTCGTCCTTTTTCTTCTTAGGTTGCGGGAATCTCCCTTCTTGGTTCAGGGCTGCCCCCTAAATGCTGTATTTAGGGGGCGTTTTAGGGGTCTCGAGGTCAGTAGCCAATGGGCTACTGACCTTAGGGTGACTACACCCTTGGTGTGCTCACCCCACGTGGGGGAGCACAATCCCTAATCCTGACTGGGGAGTGCCTGCCATCTGCAAGATGGCGGGCACTGAAGAGTGGGCTTCACCTCGCCTCCCCCACCTGAGGGGTGGAGTTGGCAGAGGTGGGCACACCTTCTGGGCTGGCTAGTTTTTCCCGGCTGTCTTCCCGCCGAAAAGGAGGGGAGACAGGCAGGGGGCCTGCTCCTGATAGCAGGAGAAGCTGGGGTGGGGGTCGCATTACAAAGGCTGCCAGGCCTTTGAAGCTCCCCCTGCCACAGATGGCTCTTCCTGGCCTGGGGAGGTGTGAACACCTCCACCCAGGAAAGGCTTTGTTTCTGGGCTCAGGGAGCATAGGCTCCCACCCTAGGGGTCCAGAAACATGTCTCGTGGTGGCAGGCTGGTGTGTACCAGTCAGGGAACCCACCAGAGGCTGGTCGTTTTTCAGGGGGCATCACTAAGATGCCCTCTGTGTGCATTTTCATTAAATCCCATACTGGCATCAGTGTGGGTTTGATGTGCTGAGAAGTTTGATACCAAACTTCTCTGTTTTCAGTGTAGCCATTATGGTGCTGTGGAGTTCGTAATGACAAGCTCCCAGCACCATATACTCTTAATGGCAGCACTGCACTTACAATGTCCAAGAATGGACATAGACTCTGTAGGGGTACAGGGCTCAAGCACCTGTACCCTCACCACTGGCATAGGGCACCCAGCTAGAGGGGTGACTAATCTATGCCAGGGCAGTGGGTTGTAGGCATGGCACACAGGGATGTGTGCCATGTCGACTCTTCACTTTGTTCTGCACCAAAACACGCAGCCTGCAAAGGCAGTGTGTGTGTGTGTAAAGATACAGGGTCTCTAAGGGTAGCACAATAAGTGCTGCAGCCCTTGGAGGTCTTCCCTGGTCACTGTGCCCTGGGTACCTGTGGTACCATTTACCAGGGGGCTGACCTGTGTCCAAAGATGCCAATTGGGTTAGGTTTGGGGAAAGAACACAGGCCCTGGGAACCTGATCGGCAGGGACTCAGGGCACATAAAGTCAAAGTGCATCAGTAGTCTGGCAAAAAGTGGGGGGGTTACTGCAACAGAAACCCACTTTCCTACACAAGCCCCCCCCCCCAGCCCAAAGGCCAGGAGACTCAGCCAAAGCTGGGAGTCTTACTAGTCTTTCAGGCGAGGCAGAGTAGAGGAAGTGGTTTGAAAGTTGCAGGGCCTACTCTGCCTTACATCCTTCTGTCCAGATCAGTCCCCCAGGGGAGCTGGCCTACCTCAACAGTTTCAGGACCTAATTCTCAATGCTCTTTTCATAGCTCTTTACCCCATCTTTTTAGGTTGGGTTCAGAGGTGCCTTCCTCTGCAATTTCTAACTTAGCTAGGGCAAAGCCCAGCTTACCCACAGAGGTTACCCACAGCTTGAGCAACCCCACCATGACCAATAAGGTCAGGGGCCTAACTTGCTATTTGGCAGGGGGCTGAGCCACCATGCCAAGGACTGTGCTGCTATGAAGGCTAACACCCAGCAGAGGCTACTGACAGCTGTCAGTGCCCAGAACCACACCTTTATCTCTTCACTGGTAGGTGAAGTAGCTAACTGCAGGCTTCTTTCGGTTTGGAGGGCCTGTCTGCTGTTTTAGGCTGGGGGTCACTACACTTGGTAGTGAACACGCTTCATCCACCCTCTGTTCTGCCAGCTGAGGAGCCACCAACTCAGGCTGGACAGTTGCCAGAGTAGTCAGTTCTTTGTGGGCTAGGGGGACTTCACCAGTGCCAATTTTGGAGTACTCCCTTACTGGGAAAGAATCTCCCTGGCCCACTGGAACTGTGGCTAACAGTTGCCCACCTTTCCTACACTGTTTCTTCTTTTTCTTTTGGGGCTTAGCTGCACTAGCTGCAGGTTCAGCCCCCTCTAGTTTTTTGGGTGAGGTCTGGCACTGGGCCAGTACCTCTCTTTGGCTCAGACCAACCTCTGGGTGGTCATTCCCAAGAAGACAATCAAGGGGGAGGTCCTTACTGACTACCACCTATCTCCATCTAAGGGACCCAGCTATTTCTAGGAGCACTACAGCCACAGGCCTAACAGTGACACCCCCTGGGACAGTCCTTACTCTTTGTTTCCCCTGGGACATACTGGTTTGAGAGAACCAACCTGTATGCACCACAGTGTGACTGGCACAGGTATCTCTCAGGGCAAGGGCTGGGATTCCATTCACCAGTAGGTGGTGGAAGTGTCTACTCCCCTCTGGAATCTCCAACTCACCTTTTGGGCCCATTTTCCAGTTGAAGGCTATGAGGGCTTCCTCATCTGAGGAATCACCCTCTAAAGCTACACTGGCAACCCCTGGAGCTACACTAGGGGCTGTAATTTTTTAGGACAGCTAGGGTCCGTGGTGTGGTGTCCTGCCTTTTGGCAGTTGTGACACCATACCCTGTTGGGATCCCAAATCTTACCTTGGTACCCAGTTTTAGTTTGTGAGGTGTCTTTGGGCCCTCCCTCCTGGTCAGGTTTTTGGGGGCTACCTGGGACTCCTTACTTTTATCTTTTAGAGGTTCACTGTCTTTCCTCTGGGGAGGTTTTGTAACCCCTTTCTTTTGGTCACCCTCAGTGGACGTCCTAGTCACCCTTGTTTTTACCCAATGGTCCGCCTTCTTTCCCAATTCTTGGGGAGAAATTGGACCTAGGTCTACCAGATACTGATGCAACTTTTCATCAATGCAATTACTTAATATGTGTTCTTTCATAAACACATTATAAAGACCATCATACTCTTGCACTTTGCTTACAGTCAACCAGCCACCTAGTGTTTTCATTGAGTAGTCTACAAATTCCACCCAGGGCTGACTCTGGGTTTTCTGAGCCCCCTGAATCTAATTCTATACTCCTCAGTTGCGAGTCCAAATCCCTCATCAGAGTTCTCTTCATGAGGTCATAAGACCCAGCATCTGCCCCACTAAGAGTCAGAAGTCTGTCTCTGCACTTACCAGAGAACAGTTCCCAAAGGAGTGCCCCCAGTGAGTTTTGTTCACCCTTCTGGCTTCACAAGCCCTCTCAAAGGCTGTGAAACACTTGGTGATATCATCACCATCCTCAAATTTAGGTACAATCCCTTTGGGGATTTTGGGATCATAGGATCCTTCTTTTCTATGTTTTTAAATTGCTGCCACCATTGAAGGGTCCTAGGCCCATCTCTGCCCTTTCTTTTTCTAGAGCCAGGAGTCTGATCTCTAGGTCTAATCTTTTGGTCAACCTGACTAGCAGGATGTCCTCCTCATTGAGGCTGTCCTCCATGTCCTCAGTGGTACCTGGTCCACCTGTGTGGCCCCTAGGTACTGAGAGGTTGCTTCTTGGAGTCAAGGGCACTTGGGCCCTTTTCTCCCTAGGAAGTGAGGGGGTTGGAAGGCATCCTCATCCCTCCTTCTTCCTCATCTGATTGGTCTTCACCATTTTCAGATGGGTGGTCCTTAGCATACCCAGCCATCAGCTCCTGGAGCTTTTGTTTGGTGGGTTGGGACCCCATGGCTATGTTTTTAATTTTACATAGGGACCATACCTCTTTGAAAGACAAGTGAAGCTAAGGGGTGAGGTCGAGCTACTCAACCAGGTCCTCTATGGCATTGTTGTTATTTTCACTAACAGCTGGGTTCTTGTTTTGAGACATTGTTAAAAAACGTCTAACCCCTCTAACCCTAGCAAAAGTGACTTTTAGTTTTCTAAAATTCTAAAGGGACTTAACCAAGGCCCTAACAAGACTTTTACTAATTTTGCAAAAGTGCCAATTTGAAAAAATCAGAATTCTAAAGACAATTTAAGAGTTCTGTCGTGTGATCAGGTGGTAACCAAGTAGTCCAACAAATGCAAAGTTATATATCCCACCGCTGATCCACCAATGTAGGAAGATGGCTCTGTATATACTATACAAAAGTGAGGTATAGTGTGCACACAGTCCAGTGGAACCCCAAAGGTAGGCAGAGGTAAAGTTAGATAGCACCCTACTCTCTATTTGTGGTAGTGTGGTCGAGCAGTAAGGCAGTATCAGAGGACAGTGTTAAGCATTTGTTGTACACACTCAGTCAGCAAATGAATTCACACACTCAAAGACTGAACTTTAGAACAATTGTTTTTGTATAAAAATATTCGAGTTATTTTATTTTCTAGAACGAAGCAAGCCTGGCACAGGTAAGCAATAAATAATTTACAATAGTAATGCAGTTTGTAAACAGTTTGAATTGTAATTGTATATGCACTTTGTTTTGACTTACAGTATGGTTGCAGAGAAATGCAATACTTTGTAAATACAGTACATAGACTTGAATGGGCTTTTCAGTAAAATACCAGGTAAGTTACTTTTTAGATTACTTTTCTTACTCAGAGTAGTATGCCTGGATACTACTCTGGGACATTCCTGTAAACAGGTAAGTAAAATCTTTTTGGTTAAATAGTACAATTTTAAAGAATTTCTTTAGGTTTTCAAACTCCACACTTAGAAAGTTTTCCAAGAAAAACAGTCAATGTTATCCTATGGAGGAAAATAGTGTTATCGGTTTTGTGGTAAGTATTTGGTAGTGGGAGTTGAGGTTCTGGGGGTAGACTCGGGGGTCAAGGATGCACTCTTGTTACACCCTCAGCGGCACTAGGGCGGCCGGGTGCAGAGTGCTGAGGCCCAATTTTATCCAATGAGGGATAGGGGGCCTCCGGTTGGTGGCTGCTGGCGAGCAGGCCACAAGGTTGTGGGAGCCAAGCTCCTGGTGTTAGGCTCAGGGAAAAAGGGGATACTGTTTAGCACAAAAAGTGCACCCGCACCGGCGGCTGGGTGCAGGGTGCTGGTTTGGCATCGGGTGCCCTGTTTTCAATGGGGATTTTCGGTTTTGGTTTTCAGCTGCAGGCTCGGTCCAGGAAGACTTCCAGGAGGAACCAACAGCTGGGCAGGTAAGTTGGAGGGCTCAGGGACGTAGGTGCACCTCAGGTTCTGTTCTCCAGGGCGCAGGGCGGCTGGATGCAGGGGTGTCTCATGAGGTCGGATTTCACCTTACCGGGCCACTCACGGTTGGGGGGGGTCTCTGTGCAGAGGCTGCAGGCGACTTCAGGGAGTCCTGGAGGGGTCAACCCACGGTGGACTCTGAAGCACTGGGGGACCTCGCTGGGACCGGTGGGCCACTAAAACTCGGGCCGTAGGCGACGGGTGCAGTGGTGGTTCCAGGCGTCGGGTTTCTTTTTCCTCAGCAGGCTCGGAGTCTTTCTTTGTGGTTTCTTCTGAACAGAACTGCTGTTCACAGCAGATCCGGTCTTTGTTGAAGGCAGTCAGTCCTCCCAGGGGTTCTGGAGGTCGCTGGCTGCAGGAAAAGAAGATTTTTGGCGCAGGATCTCTGGAAACTGCAGACGGGCCGGTAGGGCTGGGGCCAAGTCAGTTCTCTGCAGTCTCCTCTGCTGGGCATCTTTTTTCGTCCTTTTTCTTCTTAGGTTGCGGGAATCTCCCTTCTTGGTTCAGGGCTGCCCCCTAAATACTGTATTTAGGGGGCGTTTTAGGGGTCTCTAGGTCAGTAGCCAATGGGCTACTGACCTTAGGGTGACTACACCCTAGGTGTGCTCACCCCACGTGGGGAGTGAGCACAATCCTAATCCTGATTGGGGAGTGCCTGCCATCTGCAAGATGGCGGGCACTGAAGAGTGGGCTTCACCTCGCCTCCCCCACCTGAGGGGTGGAGTTGGCAGAGGTGGGCACACCTTCTGGGCTGGCTAGTTTTTCCCGCCTGTCTTCCCGCCGAAAAGGAGGGGAGACCGGAAGGGAGCCTGCTCCTGATAGCAGGAGAGGCTGGGGTCGTATTACAAAGGCTGCCAGGCCTTTGAAGCCCCCCTGCCACAGATGGCTCTTCCTGGCCTGGGACAGAACAAGAATGCCAATGGCTCTTTTTTACAGCTTTTCTGATCTTTTACTGGATCACCCTCTGTGAAATTCCTGAAGGGTGGTAAGCATCATCACAATGGAAGCAAATTTATCAGGTGTGAACAAACCACAGACCTAATGTGTTCCAGGATCCCACTCACACAAGCCAGAAAACAAAAGCTGACAGGCATTTGCAAGTACAAGGCATCAGGTGTAGTGGAAGCTCCCAAAGCCTTAAAGGGACAGGGGGATTTTTAATTCTTATGATGTAAGCCGATCAGGCTGAACTTTCTCATTGGACATGTACAGCAGTTTGCATTACAGACACTGCAATGTAGTTTTGAGATTTTTTTTAAAAATGTATTTTTTCCCCCAATATAAATGGTCTAAAATTCAGATAATCATCCTTTTAGTAAATATGATTTTGATGGGTGCTCCACAACAAATGGACATGCTAGATACTTCACACTTTCTACTGATATATGGACACATTTTGCTATGAAGTGTTCCCCGGTCCATGCATGCAGTAGGGAATTATGCCAATGTTGATGACTTCAATGAAGATTCCTACGATGAAGAGTCTCTAATGGAATGCGGAGTTTAGAGGTACCCTTTGCCAGAAACTCATCAAGAGTGGCTTTATCAGAGGTGTGGCCTGGGCAGGGATTCACATAGACATGTCTCTGAGCGAGTCGTTGCCCCACGCAGATTTCTGTCACGTGAACCCCTGAGGATCTTGAAATGTGTCTATGACAGTGAGGAGTCCCTGAGGAGCAGGAGGCTGCTTTTTAGCTTGTGTTCACTGCACAGTCTGTAGCTTCCTCTGCTCTGTATCCAAGTCGGCCGTCGGCCATGATGCAGCCGTGAGCCTTGAGGAGTGTGTGCCCAGGTTATCATCTGAGGCCCCTGCAAGAAGCCCTGACGCAGTAGTGGTTAGCAACAGAAATGAGGAGGATGGGGGTCTTCCAAAGACAGGCAGAAGCAATGTTAGAGAAACTTGATAGTAAAAAAACACTCTGGCAAAACGCTGGTCTATAAAGCATTAATAATGAGGTGCTTAATGATAACCTGGAAACGCATGTACCCTTTCAACCAAATTCTTCAGCACCCGGATGCACCACTGATTCACCTTGATCGCATCCACATCTTCCAGAAATTAAAGGAAATTCTGGCGGCAGCTTACACACAAGAACCAGTGACTTTCAAAGGAGATACCATCACTCTCTTCCAGGATGTTTCACTGCATACCCTAGCGAAACAAAGTTCAAAGACACTACCCCCAACTAAACAAAATTCCCTGCGATGGGGCTATCCGTTCCACTTGCATTTCTCTACAAAAAGTAAACAATTTGCTATCAGGGATGTCCGGGAGGCAAGAAAGGCACTCTTCCTTCAGGATGCACTGTCGTCAGACGAAGGGCTGATCTGTTGGTCCCAGATGACACGGAGGAGAAAGGAAAATCCCAAGAACAAGGGCATCAGTCAAGGACAGTTGAAGTTATACCCATTGTCTCTACTATAGGATCCATCACAGAACCTTTGTCCAAATACGTAGATCATTTTCTCAAAACTCTGGTATCTGCCCTCCCAGCATATGTCAAAGACACAGGACAAATGATTGCTAAAGTAGAAGGAACACCTTTTAACCCCAATACTGACACCCTAGTCACTATGGACATCAAGGCGCTTTATACCAACATTCCTCAACTGGAAGCGGTCAAAGTGACACTTAATAGGATTGGAACACATGACCATCATACATTCATTCTACAATGTTTGGCTATTGTACTCAAAGAGAATTACTTTGAGTTCAATAACTCCTACTATAAACAAACTATCTATACATGGTCATGTTTGAAGAGAATTTCATTTTTAATGAAAAAGCACCTTTTGCCGAAAACATCCATCAATGGAGAGATACATTGATGACATTTTCTTCATATGGAAAGGGGAGGAATAACAGCTTACCAAATTTCTCCTTTGGATCTGGTGGCCCGCCGCCCTCGGGAGCCCGCCCACCCCCACAGGCCACGCACGAAACCTCGGCATCATCCTCGACTCCTCCCTCTCCATGAACCGCCAGATCAACGCCGTCGCCTCCACCAGTTTAAACTGCCTACGTATCCTCCGCAAGATTTTCAAATGGATCCCCCTCCCCCCGACTGCAGGAGAACCCTCACCCACGCACTGATAACCAGCAGACTTGACTACGGCAACGCCCTATACGGCGGTATCAACAGAACCCTTCTACACAAACTCCAAACCATTCAGAACGCCGCAGCCAGACTCATCCTCGGGACACCACGTCACGAACACATGACCCAACACCTACGAGACCTCCACTGGCTCCCCATCGAGAAGAGGGTCACCTTCAAACTCCTCACCCACACTTACAAATCACTCAACATCGGACCCAAATACCTCAACGAGAGATTATCCTTCCACGCACCCAAGAGGAACCTCCGATCCGCCGACCTCGCCCTGGCAGAGGTCCCCCGCATCCACAGAAACAGAACAGGCGGGAGAGCCTTCTCCCACATCGCAGCCAAGACCTGGAACGAGCTCCCTGTGAACATCAGACGCTCCCCGACCCTGCACACGTTCAGGAAGGACCTCAATACCTGGCTCTTCAACTGATCCGGAGCTGCCGCTCCCCCCTCCCCCCCCCCCCAGCGCCTTGAGACCCTCACGGGTGACTAGCGCGCTATATAAAACCCTGATTGATCAATCTCTGCGATCCACATATGAGGATCACTCCCAGAATAAGCAAAACCAAAGTTGAATTTCAAGATATTTGGATCATTAATGAAAACAATACAATCAGAGTATCACTGTACACCAAACCAACGGCGAGGAACACCCTTCTCCACTTTGACAGCTACCACCCTAGGTGTCAGAAGCAGGGCATTCCGTTTAGCCAGTTTTTGCGACTCCGCAGCAACTGCTTCAACATTAAGGACTAGGACTTTCATGCTGAACAACTTAAGCAGAAGTTCCTCTCCAGGGGATATCCAAAAAGACTGGTCAGAGGCTCATACAAAAGAGCGAAGTACTATAACAGAGATAGCCTTTTCCAAGAAAAATCTAGGAGTGATGACCAAAAGCTGGTCTGCGTCACCCGACACTCTAACAACAAAATCAGACAAATCATTGGATCACAATGGCATATCCTCAACGCCGGAGATCAATCGACAAAACTCCCAAAACCAGTGTTTGCCTTTAGAAGTAATAGAAATCTCAGAAACACTCTGGTTAAAGTGGCCTGCAATGAAGAGAAGAGCTATATACAGAAATCTATTACAGGATCGAGTCATATCACAGGAAACCACAAATGTGGTAACTGCCATGCCAGCAACCATGCCCTTACTACCAAAACACATATAGGGTAAAAGACAAATCAAACTCTTGGAAATGACCAATTGCAGGACAGCCAACATTGTATATTTGATACAATGTTCATGCAATATGTGAACACAAATCGGCTATTAAGAACCACCGAGTCGGAGCCATCCTGGTTGAACATTGGACTACAAAAAACACACACTGAAAAGGATCTCAAGTGGATTATCCTGGAAAAAAAAAAATCAGAAACCCCAGAAACAGCAATATGGATGGCCAAAAGAAAAAAAGAGGTTTTCTGGATTTTCACCTTGCAAACAGCCACACATGGTCTCAATGAATTGCTCCCATGGGAAAATGCCATCCTATCATAAGATTTCCTGGTTCCCTCTCTTTTGCAGCTATTTGCTTATTCTTCTCCTACTTCCTAGGAATGACCTAGAGTCCTTCTGTGAACTTCTTTGGGTTTTCCTTTGCCCCGGAACATAGACTCCCTTCTTACGTCTTCCACAGTCCTCCTAGTCTAGAGATAGGGAGTCCGTCATTACAGGCATCTTTGTGTCCCTCGAGATTGTCTCCCCTAGGGAGTCATCTCTAACCCCCTGTCTGTTTTGTTCTCATGGTCTATCCATTATTGTCCGCGTTTCCCTAGGACACCCCTTTTTCATTCCTTCTTGGCCCCTTTTTCATTGTCTTAGATTTCCCAAGTATACGCTCCCATTAGAATTTTATCCTATTCTACATTTCTGGATTTGTTTCTTACGTACACATTCGCTGTATGTATTTTCACCTTATAGCCACACAATGGCACCCTTACCCTAGATAGCCTGTTGACATCTTGGCTATGTATCTGTTTCCTTTAAATACATTTTCTAGTTCGAGCTCCGTTAGCTTGGTAATGTGCCCTGTATTTTCCGGCTGCACATCATCCTTTGGTACCATCTACCCCTTTGTGCCTTTTCTTGTTGTCTCGGAGAGTCCATCCAACTAGTTAGAATGTAGACCCGCACTGTTTCATTCGTCCCACGCCACTTCCAATAAGGCGCCTTATCCAATTTCCAAGATTATGCTCGAAGTTATGAGAAGGAAGGTACCACTTCTACACCTTTATTAATTCAACTGAATTGAAATTGACAGTAGTGCCCAACGTTTTCTCCCCTCCTTATCGCCTACCAGGCAAGTGTCCATTTACTCATCTCTTTAACCACCATTGTATCCATATGCTCATACTTGCCCCATTTAGGTTTTCCTTTTGATTTTGTCTCCATACAAACTGGTTCCTCACCCCGTATCTTTTGTGGAAACCCCTCATCTCAAAATCTCAATAGATAATATCCTCCTAGGAAACTAGACGGCTATAATTTGTGCATATCTCTATAAGTAGGTACCGCTTCCTACATGTTTATATCCATCTCTGTCCTGCCTTTCCAGCATAATCTATAGCATGAATCACTATATACTCTTTGTATGAACACATATCCTTTCAGCACCATAATCCTTTCCCGGAACACTCTCTATTTATTCTCTTACCTATATCCCCTACTATGCCTTCGTTTAAGATTGGCATGAGGATTTACCTAGAAGCTCCTATCTTCACGCTGCATGCGGGCCTACAGTTCTATGTACTTTTGAGCACCTCTGGGATTATGGAGTCCTTTAGGTAGCTTTTGTTCCTTACCTAGCCCTATTTATTATATTAATTATTGTTATATATTTGAGACCAGCATCTTTTTTTTGTTGTGAGCCCCTTATGCCTGACCAAATACTTTGAACTTACCCAGACTGTATGGCAGCTGCCACTGACCTCTGAGTACAGAGAGCGCCCTGATGAAGGTTGCACCAAGTTCCTCCATGAGCCTTTTACAACCGAAAAGTGCGTTGGCGCAACTCTGTCCACTTTAATTCTTGATTAATAAATTTAGGCATAAGAAAAAACACGATGATAAATTGTCTTACCTGTGTTTAATGTTTTGACATTCCTTTTCTTAGAGTATGACTGTGATTGTCCTTACAAATATACCATGTATTTTCGTTTCTTGTCCTGTTCTTGTTTATGTATGTTTTAAACATTATGGAGCTCACAAAAATCTATGTACATATTTTTGATATAAAACAAATATACTCTAATGTAAAAAAAAAAATATATATATATATATTTTTACTGATGAACAATAAATTATTAAATGAATTGGTCTGACTTATGATTTTCAATATTGTAAACGTACTGTTCTTATATTAAGTTAATTGGAGAAGCCCATCTTCTCTTTTGTTGCCAGTTGGAGTCTTCCGACAGAAGTAGAAAGTCATTATTTATCTTCAGAAGAAGATTGACAAATCAATTTTTATTTTGACTGAGCATTTCACTCTAGTCTGCCATTTCAAATATTTTTATGAGTTTGGACACCGAGCTTTGAGAGGACTATGGTTTTTCACAGGACCTGTTTAGGTTTCCTGTGAAACGCCGGAGGAAAACCACTGATAAAGCGGGATGTGGCTCGGTTCAAAGTTTTTAAAATAAATGTTTACTTTTATTGATATTTTGTTCTGTGCACAGATCTGGATTTTATTCTCTGTAGTTTAGGTTTTCACAAATGGATTGGGATTCCAACTAGTCAAATACAGGAGGAGAGAGTGAGATGGAGAGCCTCCCACTGACCCTAATCAACACAAAGCTTTACTGTGGATGGAGAATCTGAGCGAATCATATTGTTAAATATACAAGGCCTCAAGTCCCCAATCAAAGGTAATGACTTTCCAGCAGGTGGGTCTCTTGTTGGAGACCCACCTGCTGGAAAGAGACATCCTGAGGCTGAGATCCTACTGCTTCCCACTCCACTATAAATTCAACTACAAAACAATCTAAGAGGGTGGCTATCCTCCTGCACAGGGGGCCTTGACGCACAAGTTACTAACTTGTGTAACGATATATCTGTAAGAGACAGTAGTTAGTGATAGATTCCTTACCTTAGAATATCCCCAGGCGTCAGGCTGGATCCGGAAAGTTTTGCGTAGCAGTACCCTTGCGCGTCGGTAGGCGGCGTCGTGCGGCTCCGCGTCCGTCGTCGGCGTCGTGATCGCCGGGATGACGTCGCGGGCAGTACTCAGGCGCCGCCCCTGCGCGCTGACGTCAGTTCTGTACACGACTTTCCGCGCCAGGAACGCAGAGCCATGCAAGAAGCTGACACAGGTGTCTGAAAAATACTAGGGCCCTGAAAGGGATGTCCTTAACCCTAGAAATCAGTTCGCAGAACGGGGAGGATGGGTGGGGCGGTAAGGAATCTATCACTAACTACTGTCTCTTACAGATATATCGTTACACAAGTTAGTAACTTGTGCATCTGAAAGAGACACGTTAGTGATAGATTCCTTACCTTAGAATAGATACCCCAGCAATACCAACCCCGGTGGTGGGTCTGCGAACAAAGATCAGACAAGGAAGTCCTGGAGGACAGAACGGCCAAAGAAGCCGTCCCTCCGGACCTGACTGTCAAGGCAGTAATGCTTAGTAAACGTGTGCAGCGAGGCCCACGTAGCTGCCTGACAGATAACCGGCAGCGGAACACCGCGGCCCAAGGCCGTGGTAGCAGCCGTTGCCCTGGTGGAATGGGCACGCAGCCCAACAGGAGGCTCCTTCTTAGCCAAAGAATAGCAGGTCTTGATGCACAAGGTAACCCAGCGGGAGATGGTCCTCTTGTGCACCGCCCGACCTTTTGGCGCCCACGTAGCCAACAAAGAGCTGGTCATCCACCCGGAAGTGTTTTGTGCGGTCGATATAGAAGGAGAGCGCACGTTTTGGGTCCAGACGGTGGAGCCTCTCTTCCTCTCTGGAAGGATGCGGAGGCGGAAAGAAGGTGGGCAAAGTGATGGTCTGCCCAATGTGGAAAGCAGTAACCACCTTTGGCAAGAAGGACGGACGCGTCCGAAGAACAACCTTGTCTGGATGAACAGACAGAAAGGGAGGTTTGCAAGAAAGAGCCTGGAGCTCACTCACCCGCCGAGCGGAGGTGATGGCCACCAGAAAGGCTGCCTTTAGAGTCAGAAGACGAAGAGGACAGTTATGCAGAGGCTCAAAGGGAGCGCACATTAAAAAGGTAAGAACCAAGTTCAAGTCCCACTGAGGCATTACAAACGGAACAGGAGGGAAGAGGTGAGTAATGCCTTTTAAGAACCTGTTAACAGGGGACTTGAAAAGGGAGGGCTGATCAGGGAGCCTGAGGAAGGCCGAGATAGCACAAAGATAACCCTTGATGGTACCCAGGGCAGAACCCTGTTGGGCCAGAGAGAGAAGGAACAGAAGGACCTCAGAAAGAGGGGCAGAAAGGGGATCCACAGCCTTTGCTGTGCACCATGCCACAAATTTGTTCCACCTGCAGGCGTATACCACCTTAGTGGAGGGACGCCTGGCTGCCAGAATCACATCACAAACTTCGGGAGGCAAGTCGAAAGGAATCAACTGCCGCCGCTCAATCTCCACGCAAGCAGGTGTAGACTGGACAGGTTCGGGTGGAGGACCGTCCCCTGCTGCTGCGACAGAAGATCCTCCCGAAGAGGCAGACGGATCGGGGGATCTATGCTCATATTGAGTAGCTCGGGATACCAAACTCTTCGAGCCCAGTCCGGAGCCACAAGAATGACTTGGGCCCGGTCGTGCCGAATCTTCTTCAACACTCTGGGTAGAAGTGGTATAGGCAGAAAGGCGTACAACAGACCGCAACTCCACTCGCGACGAAAAGCGTCGCCGAGCGAGTGCCGCCTTGGAAATTCCAACGCGCAGAACTGATGACATTGCGCGTTCTCTTCGGTGGCGAATAGATCTAACCAAGGCTCTCCCCACTGTAGAAAGAGTCCTTGCGCCACTTCCGAGTGAAGACGCCATTCGTGATCCATCATGCACCTGCGGCTGAGTTCGTCCGCCCTGGCGTTCAGAGAACCTGCCAGGTGTTGAACCATCAGGAACATGCCCTGATGTTCCAGCCATGTCCAGAGGCGCAGAGCCTCCTGACAAAGGGTCCAAGACCCCACCCTGTTTGTTGCAGTACCACATGGCGGTGGTGTTGTCTGTGAACACCTGCACTACCTTCCCTTTGACAGAGGGAAGGAATGCCTTGAGTGCAAGCCGGATCGCCCGGAGCTCCAGAAGGTTGATATGGAGCCGGGACTCCGCCGGAGACCAGAGGCCTCTGATCTCCGCCTCTCCCATGTGACCGCCCCATCCCAGAAGGGACGCGTCCGTCACAACTGTATGCTCTGGCTGGGGAAGGGAGAGGGATCTGCCCATGACCCATTGCCGGTTCGAGAGCCACCACTGCAACTGTTTTGCAGTCCCCTCCGAGATCTGGACGTGATCGGACAGGTTGCCCTGGTGCTGCGCCCACTGGAACTTCAGGTCCCACTGCAGAGCCCGCATATGCCATCTGGCATGATTGACCAGCAGGATGCAGGAGGCCATGAGGCCCAGCAGCCTCAGGGTCATCCTTACCGAAACCCAGGATAAAGGCCGAAAGATCGGAATCATAGCCTGAATATCCCGGACTCGCCGTTCGGGAGGATAGGCCCGAAACTGCGTCGTGTCCAGAACTGCCCCGATGAAAAGGAGCTGTGGAGAAGGAATCAGATGCGACTTCGGCACATTGATGGAGAACCCCAGCGAGTGCAGGAGTTCGGCCGTAGTCTGGAGGTGGGAGACGACTGCCTGGGACGAGCCCGCCTTCAGCAGCCAGTCGTCGAGGTAGGGGAAGACTGAAACCCCTGCCCGGCGCAGATGAGCTGCGACCACCGCCATCACTTTCGTGAACACCCGAGGGGCACTGGTAAGGCCAAAGGGGAGCACGGTGAACTGAAAATGCTCGGGGCCTACCGTGAACCGAAGGTAACGCCGGTGGGCCGGCAGGACGGGGATGTGGAAATACGCGTCCTGCAAGTCCAACGCTACCAACCAGTCTCCTGGGTCGAGGGCAGTCAAGACCTGAGCTAGGTGAGCATCTTGAACTTCTCCTTCCGGAGGAAGCGATTGACGTTCCGGAGGTCCAAGATAGGACGCATGTCCTCCTTGTCCTTTTGGGCACCAGAAAGTAGTGGGAGTAGCAACCACGCCCTACTTCTGGGGTCGGAACATGCTCGATGGCCCTCTTGGTCAAGAGGGCCGTGACTTCCTTCTGTAGAAGCACCAAGTGATCCCCTGACATGCGGTGGAATTGAGGTGGCATGGCTGGGGGTGGTCTCGAAGGGGAGGGAGTAGCCCCTTCGGACAATGTCCAAGACCCACCTGTCCGAGGTGATGGTGCGCCAGTGGGGAAGGTGATGGCGGACCCTGCCCCCTACTGGCGTGCCGTGCACCTGAAAGGAGGGACTAGGAGGGCTTGGAGGCCGCGGGACGGGTTGGAGGTGGTGGCCTGACCCGCACGCTGGTTGCCCGATCCGCCACGGCGGAATCCACGTCCTCGGCCACGCGAAGACGCCTGCTGCGCGGGCCGGTGGCTGGGCTGCTGACGTGAAGGGCGCCCCTACCGTGGCCACGATAGGGGCGAAAAGCAGAAGGCAGCGGAGGGCGTGTAGCAGAAAGGCCCAGGGACTTGGCAGTAGCCCGTGAGTCCTTAAAGCGCTCCAACGCATGGTCTGCTTTGGACCCAAAAAGACCGACTCCATCAAAGGGCATGTCCATGAGAGTATTCTGGACATCCCCTGAAAAACCAGTGGTTCTCAGCCAGGCGTGGCGTCGGAGCGCCACCGTCGTTGCAATCGACCTGCCCAGCGAGTCGGCGGTGTCAAGGCCACAACGGATAGTGTATTTGGCCGCATCCCTTCCTTCCGCAATGGCGCGGGAAAGCAGTGCCTGGACCTCCTCAGGGCACTGGGGCAAAACATCCGCCACCGAATCCCACAGGGAGTGGGTATATCGGCCCAAAAGACAAGCGGTGTTAACGGACCGCAAGCCAGCACTGGAGGAAGAAAAACCTTTCTTCCCAAACTGATCCAGGCGTTTGGATTCCCTATCCGGAGGAGCGGTAGGGAAGGCGGTTTGGGAAGCGGAGGCTTGGACAACCAAGCTCTCAGGAGTGGGGTGGACAGAAAGAAACAGGGGGTCGCCCGGAGCGGGGCGATGGCGTCGTGACACGTTCCGATCCACAGGAGCCCCTGTGTTGGGCTTGGACCAGGCGCCCAAAAGAACGACCGTGAGGGCGTCGTTAAACGGCAGCACAGTCTCCGCAGAGGAGGCTGCCGGCTGAAGCACCTCTGTCAAGATGTTAGGCTTGACCGTCAAAGTAGGGAGCTGGAGACGTAAGGCCCCAGCAGCCCTACGCAACACCGTACCAAAATTGGCCCCCTCCTCCGTAGCCACGGGAGGAGACAGCATGCCAGTGTCAGGAGAAGTATCCAGACCACTGGCCTCCCCTAGACTCTCTGTCCAGTCCTCATCATACTGACAGTTGCGTGTCAGAGGGTCATCAGACCCCTCCCAGTCCTCCTGGTCCTCCTCTGGTTCAAAATAAGGAGGAGGAGGGACATTTGGGACCCAAGGTCCCATCGGCGCCGGAGCCGGCGTCGAGCGACGTCGCTCCGGGTCCATGTCCGGAGCCGGAAGGAACTGGGGGACGACGCCGCCCGGAGCCCAGGGCGGCGTCGAGAGCGGCACCGGAGACATCGGCGCCGGCGGAGGTGTCGTGAGGTCGACCGGCGTCGATGGGGGTTGTGGAGCCGGGATCGAGGCCGGGGCCGAAGCCGGAGCCGGGATCGAGGCTGGAGGCCCGGGCGACGCCGGGGCCGGAGCCGCCGGCGACGCCGGAGCCACCCCATCAGGGCCCGCGGGGCCCGAAGGCGCACCGGAGGGGCCTGAAGGCCCGAAGAGGCGGGCCATGGCCGACAGGAACTCCTGTACCTTGGCCGGATCCGCCCCGAACCCGGGAAGGGCGGGTATGACGGGGGCGACTCCACAGGCAAGTCCGGGGCCGCGGGGGCGGGGACGGGAGGGGCCTCAGCCGAGTCGCGAGACCGGCGAGGCGAAGTCCGAGAGCGACGATGCTTCTTGGACTTCTTGTGCCTGGACTTACCGGACGAAGAAGACTTCGACGCCGACGACCGGTGTGCACTCCGCGAGCGACCCCTGGACCTCTCACGCGACCGGGGCTTCCGCGGAGCCGAATGCCGGGCCTCGAGGAGCTTTCGAGACCGCTCTCGCAAAGCTTTCGGGTTGAGGGCCTGGCATTCGGGACAAGACTCGGTGTCGTGGCCTCGGCCGAGGCAGAAGAGACACTCCCAATGCGGGTCGGTGACGGACATCATCCGCGCACAGGCGCCGCATCGCTTGAAGCCGGGCATCCCTACGACACCTTAAAGATGGAAAAAACAGTGAAAAAATCACCAAAAAGTATGGTCAAAAATTGACCAGGGCACTGCTCTTCCCGGATCTGCGCTTACTGGCGCGGAAAAAGAAGAACTGACGTCAGCGCGCAGGGGCGGCGCCTAAGTACTGCCCGCGACGTCATCCCGGCGATCACGACGCCGACGACGGACGCGGAGCCGCACGACGCCGCCTACCGACGCGCAAGGGTACTGCTACGCAAAACTTTCCGGATCCAGCCTGACGCCTGGGGATATTCTAAGGTAAGGAATCTATCACTAACGTGTCTCTTTCAGATTACACGTTACATGCTGAGCACAAAGAAGATAGGATAATGGACATAAAGGATAAACTGTGCCATGCTCCTCTAACCTTCTTAGGGGTTTATGCCCCAATGACAACAAAGAAGAATTCTACTCTGATCTTTTTCGTAGGGCTTCCCAGTTCAGTCGGAGAGCCAATAATAGGAGATTTAAATATAGTTCACAGTCCAAAGTTGGATTATTCCCAACTGGGTGCTTGACCGCCTCACTCGCAATAGCCCTAGCGAATGCTACAGGGGCTCTACATCTTGTAGACACATGGAGGTACCAACACAAGGTTGGGGATGGTGGGAGGGGGCTACCATCAAAAAAATTGCTAGAATTTGTATTGACAAACAAGACGCCCATGGTAGCAAAGAAGATGCTATTAAGTCCAGTGGCCAATGAGTGCCTCAATAACATCTGACAACGTAGATCCAAGCGGCTAAGAATAGACCCTCTCTGGATTGGAATAATGACCCTGAAAAAAATGCTATGGAATCAATTGTAACAGGAACTTTCCAACATCCCACTACAGTATATTTTGTGGCTCCCCTCTAGAGTTTGTTTGAGAGGGTGGAGGGGAGTTTGGGGGGAGATCAATGACACTCCTATGATGCAGTACCAAGCTTTTCTTTGATAAAATACATTTGAGATTATTCAACAGAAGCTGCAACTGCAAGAGATTTGAATAATAATATTTTGATGATCCAGCTTCACAAACTGCTCGTAATGCTCCTTTTTCTTTCAAGAGCTCCTTAGTACAGGAAATTCTGCCATTTTCGTCTAACGGGTTAAGCTCTATTTTTATACAATTTCCTTATAAAACTTTGCAAATTAGCTTTCTGTTCATAAATATTTAGACTGAATAACTTTGGGTATGGACTTTCTCTTACTCCTACTTTTTTATTGATGAAAGGGCATTAACTATATTAGTCTCTTAATTATTATACTCAAAGACTGAAGTTACAATTTCTCCATCAATTGATGGCTTCAGTAAGCACACAAACAGAAATGCCAACTAGAGTGAGATTTTTTGGCGAACAACCATCTCAACGCATGCGTTACAACGCATGCGTTTACGTTGCGTGCCGTCACAACGCACGCGACGTTACGACGAGTGTGTTCACTACGCACGCCATTACATCGCATGCGACGTTACAACGCATGCTTTTACTCCGGGAAGGTCGTGCGCCGGTCTTTTATTCCGGGAAGGTCGTGCGCCGGGACGGGGAGACAACGCTGGAACCTTGGCAACGCTGGAACCTTGACGAGAGACAGGTAAGGACCTCGCTGGAGGGTAGTATTTTAGGCTTTAGGGATTAGGGCTTACGGTTGAGGAAGCAGTATATGGTAGTGTTTTAGGCTTTAGGGCTTAGGGTTGAGGAAGCAGTATATGGTAGTGTTTTAGGCATTAGGACTTAGGGTTGAGGAAGTAGTATATGGTAGTGTTTTAGGCTTTAGGGCTTAGGGTTAAGAGTGGTGTAGGGTACTGTTGCACAAGTTACTAACTTGTGTAACGATATATCTGTAAGACAGTAGTTAGTGACAGATTCCTTACCTTAGAAATATCCCCAGGCGTCAGGCTGGATCCGGAAAGTTTTTGCGTAGCAGTACCCTTGCGCGTCGGTAGGCGGCGTCGTGCGGCTCCGCGTCCGTCGTCGGCGTTGTGATCGCCGGGATGACGTCGCGGGCAGTACTTAGACGCCGCCCCTGCGCGCTGACGTCAGTTCTGTACACGACTTTCCGCGCCAGGAACGCAGAGCCATGCAAGAAGCTGACATAGGTGTCTGAAAAATACTAGGGCCCTGAAAGGGATGTCCTTAACTCTAGAAATCGGATGTATGACGATACCACGCATGCATTACATCGCATGCCATTAGATCGCGGTTTTAACAACGCAAGTCGTTACAACGACTTGCGTTGGAGGGCGCTGGACTTGGGAGTAGTTTAATTTACTATTCCAACTCCAGCCTACGTACAGTAGGGAAGGTGTTGGATAGTAATTTAAACTACTCCTTGTCCTATAGCGCCTCCAGTGCAAGTCGTTGTAACGACTTTCGTTGTAAAAACCGCAATCTAATGGCATGCGATGTAATGCATGCGTTCTAAAGGTTGTTTCCCCTAGAAATCAGTTCGCAGAACGGGGAGGATGGGTGGGGCGGTAAGGAATCTGTTACTAACTACTGTCTCTTACAGATATATCGTTAGACAAGTTAGTAACTTGTGCATCTGAAAGAGACACGTTAGTGACAGATTCCTTACCTTAGAATAGATACCCCAGCAATACCAACCTCGGTGGTGGGTCTGCGAACAAAGATCAGACAAGGAAGTCCCAGAGGACAGAACGGCCAAAGAAGCCGTCCCTCCGGACCTGACTGTCAAGGCAGTAATGCTTTGTAAACGTGTTCAACGAGGCCCACGTAGCTGCCTGACAGATATCCTGCAGCGGAACACCGCGGCCCAAAGCCGTGGTAGCAGCCGTTGCCCTGGTGGAATGGGCACGCAGCCCAACAGGAGGCTCCTTCTTAGCCAAAGAATAGCAGGCTTTGATACACAAGGTTACCCAGCGGGAGATGGTTCTCTTGTGCACCGCCCGACCTTTTGGCACCCACGTAGCCAACAAAGAGCTGGTCATCCACCCGGAAGTGTTGTGTGCGGTTGATATAAAAGGAAAGCGCACGTTTTGGGTCCAGACGGTGGAGCCTCTCTTCCTCTCTGGAAGGATGCGGAGGCGGAAAGAAGGTGGGCAAAGTGATGGTCTGCCCAATGTGGAAGGAAGTAACCACCTTTGGCAAGAAGGACGGACGCGTCCTAAGAACAACCTTGTCTGGATGGACAGACAGAAAGGGAGGTTTGCATGATAGAGCCTGGAGCTCACTCACCCGCCGAGCGGAGGTGATGGCCACCAGAAAGGCTGTCTTCAGAGTCAGAAGACGAAGAGGACAGTTATGTAGAGGCTCAAAGGGAGCGCACATAAGAAAGGTAAGAACCAAGTTCAAGTCCCACTGAGGCATCACAAACGGAACAGGAGGGAAGAGGTGTGTAATGCCTTTAAGGAATCGGTTAACAGGGGCTTGAAAAGGGAGGGCTGATCAGGAAGCCTGAGGAAGGCCGAAATGGCACAAAGATAGCCCTTGATGGTACCCAGGGCAGAACCCTGTTGGGCCAGTGAAAGAAGGAACAGAAGAACCTCAGAAAGAGGGGCAGAGAGGGGATTCACAGCCTTTGCTGTGCACCACGCCACAAACTTGTTCCACCTGCAGGCGTATACCACCTTAGTGGAGGGACGCCTGGCTGCCAGAATCACATCACAAACTTCGGGAGGCAAGTCGAAAGGAATCAACTGCCGCCGCTCAATCTCCACCCAAGCAGGTGGAGACTGGACAGGTTCGGGTGGAGGACCGTCCCCTGCTGCTGCGACAGAAGATCCTCCTGAAGAGGCAGACGGATCGGGGGATCGACGCTCATACTGAGTAGCTCGGGATACCAAACTCTTTGCGCCCAGTCCGGAGCCACAAGGATGACTTGGGCACGGTCGCGCCGAATCTTCTTCAACCCTCTGGGTAGAAGTGGTATAGGCGGAAAGGCGTACAACAGACCGCAACTCCACTCGCGACGAAAAGCGTCGCCGAGCGAGTGCCGCCTTGGAAATTCCAACGCGCAGAACTGATGACATTGCATGTTCTCTTCGGTGGCGAATAGATCTAACCAAGGCTCTCCCCACTGCAGAAAGAGACCTTGCGCCACTTCCGAGTGAAGACGCCATTCGTGATCCATCATGCACCTGCGGCTGAGTTCGTCCGCCCTGGCGTTCAGGGAACCTGCCAGGTGTTGAACCATCAGGAACATGCCCTGATGTTCCAGCCATGTCCAGAGGCGCAGAGCCTCCTGACAGAGGGTCCACGACCCCACCCCGCCTTGTTTGTTGCAGTACCACATGGCGGTGGTGTTGTCTGTGAACACCTGCACTACCTTCCCTTTGACAGAGGGAAGGAATGCCTTGAGTGCAAGTCGGATCGCCCGGAGCTCCAGAAGGTTGATATGGAGCCGGGACTCCGCCGGAGACCAGAGGCCTCTGATCTCCGCCTCTCCCATGTGACCGCCCCATCCCAGAAGGGACGCGTCCGTCACAACTGTGTGCTCTGGCTGGGGAAGGGAGAGGGATCTGCCCATGACCCATTGCCGGTTCGAGAGCCACCACTGCAACTGTTTTGCAGCCCCCTCCGAGATCTGGACGTGTTCGGACAGGTTGCCCTGGTGCTGCGCCCACTGGAACTTCAGGTCCCACTGCAGAGCCCGCCTATGCCATCTGGCATGATTGACCAGCAGGATGCAGGAGGCCATGAGGCCCAGCAGCCTCAGGGTCATCCATACCGAAACCCAGGATAAAGGCTGAAAGATTGGAATCATAGCCTGAATATCCCGGACTCGCCGTTCGGGAGGATAGGCCCGAAACTGCGTCGTGTCCAGAACTGCTCCGATGAAAAGGAGCTGTGGAGAAGGAATCAGGTGCGACTTCGGCACGTTGATGGAGAACCCCAGCGAGTGCAGGAGTTCGGCCGTAGTCTGGAGGTGGGAGACGACTGCCTGGGATGAGCCCGCCTTCAGCAGCCAGTCGTCGAGGTAGGGGAAGACTGGAACCCCTGCCCGGCGCAGATGAGCTGCGACCACCGCCATCACTTTTGTGAACACCCGAGGGGCACTTGTAAGGCCAAAGGGGAGCACGGTGAACTGAAAATGCTCGAGGCCTACCGTGAACCATAGGTAACGCCGGTGGGCCGGCAGGACGGGGATGTGGAAATAAGCGTTCTGCAAGTCCAACGCTACCAACCAGTCTCCAGGGTCGAGGGCAGTCAAGACCTGAGCTAGGGTGAGCATCTTGAACTTCTCCTTCCGGAGGAAGCGATTGACGTTCCGGAGGTCCAAGATAGGACGCATGTCCTCCTTGTCCTTTTGGGCACCAGAAAGTAGTGGGAGTAGCAACCACGTCCTACTTCTGGGGTCGGAACATGCTCGATGGCCCTCTTGGCCAAGAGGGCCGTGACTTCCTTCTGCAGAAGCACCAAGTGATCCCCTGACATGCGGTGGAATTGAGGTGGCATGGCTGGGGGGTGGTCTCGAAGGGGAGGGAGTAGCCCCTTCGGACAATGTCCAAGACCCACCTGTCCGAGGTGATGGGACGCCAGTGGTGAAGGTGATGGCGGACCCTGCCCCCTACTGGCGTGCTGTGCACCTGAAAGGAGGGACTAGGAGGGCTTGGAGGCCGCGGACGGGTTGGAGGTGGTGGCCTGACCCGCACGCTGGTTGCCCAAACCGCCACGGCGGTATCCACGTCCTCGGCCACGCGAAGACGCTTGCTGCGCGGGCCGGTGGCTGGGCAGCTGACGTGACTGGGCGCCCCTTCCGTGGCCACGAAAGGGGCAAAAAGCAGAGGTGAGCGGAGGGCGTACAACAGAAAGGCCCAGGGACTTGGCAGTAGCCCGTGAGCCCTTAAAACGCTCCAGCGCATGGTCTGCCTTTGAACCAAAAAGACCGACTCCATCAAAGGGCATGTCCATGAGAAACCAGTTGTTCTCAGCCAGGCGTGGCGACGTAGCGCCACCGTCGTCGCAAGCGATCTGCCCAGCGAGTCGGCGGTATCAAGGCCACAACGTATGGTGTATTTAGCCGCATCTCGCCCTTCCGCAATGGCGCGGGTAAGCAGTGTCTGGACCTCCTCAGAACACTGCAGCAAAACAGCCGCCACCGAATCCCACAGGGAGTGGGTATATCGGCCCAAAAGGCAAGCGGTGTTGACGGACCGCAAGCCAGCACTGGAGAAAGAAAAAGCCTTCTTCCCAAATTGGTCCAGGCGTTTGTATTCCCTATCCGGAGGGGCGGTAGGGAAGGAGGTTTGGGAGGCAGAGGCTTGGACAACCAAGCTCTCGGGGGTGGGATGTTGGGAGAGGAACAAGGGGTCGCCCGTAGCAGGGCGATGGCGTCGGGCCACGTTCCTATCCACAGGAGCCCCTGTGGTGGGCTTGGACCAGGCACCCAAAAGAACGTCAGTGAGTGCATCGTTAAACGACAGCACAGTCTCCGAGGAGGAAGCTGCCGGCTGAAGCACTTCCGTCAGGAGATTAGCCCTGACGGCCACAGTAGGCAACTGGAGATGTAAGGCTCCAGCTGCTCTACGCAACACCGTTGCAAAATTAGCTCCCTCCTCCGTAGCCACGGGAGGAGACAGCATGCCAGTGTCAGGGGAGGTGTCTAGACCACTGGCATCCCCAAGTTCCTCAGCCCAGTCCTGATCGTACTCACACTGTTGTGTGAGAGGGTCTTCAGACCCCTCCCAGCTCTCTTGGTCCTCCTCAGGTTCAAAATATGGAGGAGGAGGGACATTTGGGATCCAAGGTCTCATCGGCGCCGGCGTCGAGCGGACGTCGGTCCGGCTCCATGTCCGGAGCCGGAGAGAGCCGGGGACCGACGCCGTCCGGAGCCCCGGACGGGCGTCAGGAACGGCACCGGGGACATCGGCGTCGGCGGAGGCGTGGTTAGGTCAACCGGCGTCGATGGGGGTTGCGGCACCACCGGAGCCGGGATCGAGGCCGGGGCCGGAGCCGAGGCCGGGATGAAGGCTGGTGGGACAGACTGCACCGGGACCGGAGTCGACGGCGACGCCGGAGCAACCCCATCAGGGACCTTGAGGCCCGAAGAGGCGGGCCATGGCCGACAGGAATTCCTGTATTTCGGCCGGAGTCGCCCCCGAACCCGGAAAGGACGGGTAATGCGGGGGCGGCTCCATAGGCATGTCCGGGGCCGCGGGGACGGTGCCGACTGGGGCCTCAGCCGAGTCGCAAGACCGGCGAGGCGAAGTCTTAGAGCGATGACGCTTCTTAGACTTTTTGTGCTTCGACTTACCAGAGGAGCGTGAAGACTTGGACTCCGACGACCGGCGGGTACTCCGCGACCCGCCCCTCGACCTCTCCCGGGACCGGGGCTTGGTGTGGCGCGGAGCCGACTGCCGGACCTCGAGTAGCTTTCGAGACCGCTCTCGCAAAGCCTTCGGGTGAAGTTTCCGGCAGTCAGGGCACGACTTCGTGTCGTGGTCTCGGCCGAGACAGAAGAGACACTCCAGATGCGGGTCTGTGATCGACCACAGGCGTCGCATGGCTTGAAGCCGGGCATCCCTACGACACCTAGGATTCACAAAAAAGTTAGTCAAAAATTGACTAGGGCACTGCTCTTCCCGGACCTGCGCTTACTCGCGCGGAAAAAGAAGAACTGACGTCAGCGCGCAGGGGCGGCGTCTAAGTACTGCCCGCGACGTCATCCCGGCGATCACGACGGACGCGGAGCCGCACGACGCCGCCTACCGACGCGCAAGGGTACTGCTACGCAAAAACTTTTCGGATCCAGCCTGACGCCTGGGGATATTTCTAAGGTAAGGAATCGGTCACTAACGTGTCTCTTTCAGATTTTGGCTTTATGGGTTAGGGCTTAGGGTTGAGGTCGTAGTGTAGGGTCGTTTTATAGGCATTAGTGTTTAGGGCCTAAGGCTTAGGGTAGTGTCAGGGGGTCGTACTGTGTTTGGTAGGTTCCTAGATTAGTGTTTGGGGGGCCGTCAGGGAGAATTTTGCGATGTAATTGAATGCGTGGTATTTGTGTGCGTTGGGAAGTTATTTTGCATGCATGTGGAGGGGAATGCGATGTCGTGGTTAATGTGTGCGATGTAACGGTGCATGCGGTGTAGAAAATGCGATGTAATGGCATTCGGTGTTGTTGTTTGCGTTCTATCGTCATACATCCGATTTTTTAGACTGCCAATTACTTGGAAAAAACGACAGGTACACAAAGTGGCTTTGCCTGCCACAACACAATTACCAGCAACTAAGCCATGATCTAACAAAGTTCTCTTGTTCCATTTGAAGAGACCAATAACCATCAAGTAATCACCAATCCAGCAATTAACCTGCTCACGATTACAAACTCCAGTTTCCTGTGAATATCCCACTGAGCTTAAATAGGGGCAGAGTACTTTTGCTTTAGTGTTACCATCCGCCCCTACACACATTAAGCTCTCGTTTTCAATAACCACACATTTCTCACTGGAACTATTTATTTTTATCACCTGCTGTGCTGCCACCCCCTTCCCCTAACAAATGTAGGTATTTGACTTAAGGGGTCAGTACACCACAAAGAAACTCAATGAAGCAGACTCAAAAGGAACCAGTTTATGTCTGGCTTTTTCAAAATATGCCACAGCTACCCAAATGATTTTAAGAATTTCTCTAAAAAATTTAAGCGGAGTCTCCTCTGCTACTTCTGTTCTTTAATAGACTATTTAATAGAACAAAACTGCTTTAGGGAACCATAAGATAATTTCCCAATTAACGATGTAACCTCACCAATGGCCAAAAGGATAAGTTACTTACCTGTAATCCTAGTTCTCTTCCAGGGGTATCCTCATCAAAGTCATAAGCACTGAATATTCCCGCCCACGTGCGGGGACCCGAAATATAAAAATTATATATGGAAATCACATATATACAGCTCTACATATATGCATATACATATATCATTTTTCTCATACCAATGCAGCTCTCAATAGGAGGCTAAACAATGTAATTACACACATAAAAAACTACATTTGCCAATATATAAAAACACCAGAGGACAATTAGTACTTGAACTCTGTTTTTTTTTTTTTTAATGAGCAAAATACTCAAAGAGTAAAAACTGCAAAATAAGTAGACATTGTTAGCCTACAGGCTGCATTGTAAACCAATAGCATAGAAAATGAAAGCATTTTCAACAAAAACTGGCACCGTGCCTTTAAGGCAGCCATGACCCCTAGCTTCCCATCATGCCTCAGGGGTGACAGTTAGGTCAGTTCTTTGCATAACCCTGAAGGTCAGGGCACAAAGATATCCTTTAACACTTTAGAAATCCCTCATTTACCTGGGGAGGCGGGTGGGTTGCTTATGACTTTGATGAGGATACCCCTGGAAGAGAACTAGGATTACAGGTAAGTAACTTATCCTTCTCTTCCAGGGGATCCTCATCAATAGTCATAAGCACTGAATAGAATAGCAAGCCCATCAACCACCTGCAGGTAAATGAGAGTAAAGTGACCCAACAAAAAACATAACAGCCGAAATCAGCTGTTGAACAGATTCCTCAAGGAGGCCTGGCCTACTTGGGTGTCTGCTCTGGTGTCTGATTCCAGACAGTAGTGCCTCGTAAATGTATGGACGGACCTCCAAGTTGCCGCCTTACAGATTTCAGACATGGGCACATTCTGAAGAAAAGCAGTAGTAGCTGCCTTTCCTCTAGTAGAATGCGCTCTGGGAGTAAACCCCAGGAGCTTCTGCGCTAATTGATAAGCAAGCTTGATACATGAAACTATCCATCTGGAGATGGAGCGCTTTGAAGCTGCGAACCCAGATCTGATCGACCCATAGTTAACAAATAGTTGATCAGATTTTCTTATAGATTTGGACCGATCCAGATAGAATTTTAAAACCCTTTTGAGGTCCAGAGAATGCAAAGCCCTCTCAGCTGGAGTGGAGGGATTGGGAAAAAAGGTGGGTAGAGAGATGGTCTGATTCACATGAAAATCTGACACCACCTTTGGAAGGAAAGAGGGGTGCGTCCTCAACACAACCCTGTTAAGATGGAAGACTGTATAGGGTTCTTTAGAGCAGAGAGCCTGTATTTCACTCACTCTGCGAGCTGACGTGATCGCTACCAAGAAAGCCGCCTTCCAAGAAAGATGTTGTAAGGTTGCTTTGTGTATGGGTTCAAAGGCGGACCCATCAATTTTGATAGCACCAGGTTAAGCTCCCAGGGTGGTGAAAGAGGCCGTACCGGAGGGTAGACCTTCTTTAAACCCTGCAAAAAATCCTTAACAGCCTGTAACTGGAAGAAGGAAGGTTGGGAAGGTGAACGCCTATATGCAGTTATAGCTGCTAAATGCACCTTAATGGAAGAAAACTTCAAACCTGCTTTCGCCAGATAAAGTAGGTAAGGAAGGATGACCTCTTCCTGACCTTTGATTGGGTTACAATTGTTCTGCATACACCACATGTAAAACCGTTTCCACTTGCATGCATACAAATGCCTCGTGGACGGTCTTCTTGCTTCCTTCAAGATGGACATGCAGTCCTGCGGTAGTCCTAAGTGGCCATACTGGAGGACCTCAGGAGCCATGCCGCCAAGTTCAGTGAGGGAAGGTTGGGATGATGAATCCTCCCGTTCATCTTGGACAGCAGGTCCGGTCCGCACGGCAGCCTCTTGTGAGGACACTCTGATAGGTGCAGAAGGTCCGGGTACCACCATTGTCTCGGCCAGTCCGGGGCAATTAGTATCATCCTCGTGCACGAATGGGACAGCTTGGTCACCACCTTCGGGATCAGCGGAAGGGGTGGAAAGGCGTACACAAATGCCCCTGACCAGTCTATCAAAAGGGCATTCCCTTTCGATCCTGGTCGGTAGAACCGTGAGGCGAAGTCTCGGCATTTGGCATTTTCGTCGTCCGCGAAGAGGTCGATGGTGGGACGACCCCATGTCTGGAAGATGTCTTCGACGACCTCGTCGTTGAGCACCCAGTCTTCTCTGTCTTCGAAGTGACGGCTGAGTGCATCCGCTCTCACGTTCTGTTCTCCTGGCAGGTGGACTGCTGTGACTGCCAGATTCCGAGCCAAGAGCCAATGCCAGAGTGCTTGAGCTTCCAGGGAAAGTGTGCGTGAGCGAGTTCCCCCTGTTTGTTCAGGTAGTACATGGTGGTGGTGTTGTCCGTCTGTACTAACACTGATGTTGCCTGAATCGAGGGGAGGAAAGCTTTGAGGGCTAGGTGTACTGCTCTCAGCTCTAGCATGTTGATGTGATAGGATCGCTCCTTTGGAGACCACAGCCCTTGAGTCTGGAGAGAACCCATGTGGGCTCCCCAACCCTGCAGCGAGGCGTCCGTGATCAGTGTCTGAGCAGGCGGAGGTTGATGGAAAGGAACTCCGACTTGCAAATTTTGTTTTCTCATCCACCAAGGTATGGAAGCTCGAGCCGCGTTTGACGGGCTTATTTTTTCGTCCCAACGAGCGGTCTGCTGGTCCCACTTGTCCTCCAGATCCTGCTGAAGAGGACGCATTCGTAGTCTGGCATTGGGAACCAGGAAGATGCAGGATGCCATCGACCCTAGCAGGGAGGCAATCCGACGCACAGGTAGTTTTCTGTTGCGCAGAACCAGCTGGCATTTCTGTATGAGGGAACACTGTCTCTCCTCCGAAGGAAACACTTTTCCTACCGTGGAGTCTAGTAGAGCTCCTAAAAATGTATTTTCTGTGTTGGCTGTGAAGTTGATTTGACGAAATTCACATGCAGGCCCAGCCGGTGACACAGCTCGAGACAGCTCAAGAAATGAATCCTCACACTGTCTGGGGAAGGACCTTTCAACAGCCAGTCGTCCAAGTACGGGTATACGAAGACGCCCCTGCGGCGCAGTGCGGCTGCCACCACCGCCATGCACTTCGTGAACACTCTGGGGGCTGACTTCAACCCGAAGGGTAGAACCTTGAACTGGTAATGAGCGGATCCCACTAGGAATCGCAGGTACTGTCTGTGATACTGATTGATCGGAACGTGAAAATATGCATCTTGCAGATCCAGCGAGCACATCCAATCCCCCTGTCTGAGATGTGGATATATTTGATGGAGAGCCAACATGCGAAACTTTTCCTTTTTTATGGATAGGTTGAGTGACCGCAAGTCCAGAATGGGTCTGTACTCTGCTTTTTGGCCTTTTTCTTCACCAAAAAATATCTTGAGTAAACCCCTTTTCCTCTTTGAGATACTGGCACCCTCTCGATGGCTGACTTTCTGAGAAGGGTGGCAACCTCTTTCTGCAAGAGTTTTAACTGGTGACACGACGGAGGAACTGGAGGGATTGATGGTGGGCGATGTTGAAAACGTAGAGAGTACCCATTCTGCAACGTGGCTAGTACCCACCGATCCTTTGTGATAGCTCGCCACTCTTCGAGATGATCTGCGATACTTCCCCCACTGGAGTGGTGAACGGCGACAGGGAAGTGAGTGTTCATTGTTTCGACTGAGTCTTGGCGGAATTGTTGCCTTGTTGCTGGTTTCTTCCTCCTCTGGAGGAGCGTCTGCCCCGATACTGCGTTTTTGCTGGCCTTGCTGATCCTGATTTTTCTGCCAATGAGGGGTTTGAACCCTCTGTTGGGAGGATCGTCTATTGTAAGGACGGAATCTCTTACGGAATTCCTTTCTTTTCTCCAGGCCCACCGCTTTAAGCGTGTCCAGTTCCGTTTTCATCCGCGTCATCTCTTCATCCGTGTGAGTCCCGAACAAAGAGGAACCAGAGAACGGAAGATTGAGGATGCGTGACTGCGCTTCTGGCCTGAGTGCTGTAAGACGTAGCCATGATGTTCTCCTTGCGCATACCCCATGAGCATAAGCATGTGCCGAAAGGGTAGCTCCATCCGCCGCAGCACTGATGACCTGGTTAGACACCTGACTGCCCTCTGTTAAGATTTCTTCAAAATCTTTACGGTCTTCCTGTGGCAACTTTTCAGTGAATCTCTGTAGTGAGTCCCACAGAGATCTGTCGTAGCGGCCCAGGAGTGCCGCTGCATTGGAGACCTTCAACATGGAGGCCGAAGTGCCACAAACCTTCCTTCCCCAGGAATCCTGCACCTTGCTCTCCTTGTCTGGTGGGACAGTAGAGGAGGATGCCACCGCATGAGTCTTCTTTGCCGCCGCAATTACGACTGAATCCGGAGGAGGGTCAGCCCTGAGGAAGAGCGGATCGTCCTCTGGTGAACGGTACTTTTTAAGATACTCGCTGGGGCGGTCTTAACACTCGCTGGCGTGAGAAAGATATCCATCACTGGCTCTATGATGCCTGGTACCAAGGGAAGCAGAGGTTTAGTTGCTGCTCTTTGGTGTAGAGTCTCAAAAATCACAGAGGACTTGCTTTGACGAGTTGGCATAGGGATACCCAGCTTTACCGCTCCTCTGCCAAGAATGTCCTGAAAAGTGTAGATGTCGTCCACCGGAGAGACCCTCGACGGTGGACTGTTCGATCAAAGTAGGCGAATAGTCTCTATGGGATGTATGAGTGGAAGAAGAGGACGGAGTAGGCGATCTGTGTGCTCTCCTCCTGCTTCTTGATCTAGACCTCCTCCTGTGTGAGTGCGCCAGTGTGCGGCTGCGAGCTCTTGTTCTTGAAGGAGATCGCTCTTTATCCTGAGTTAAACGAGCCAACGGGGATCTGTTCTGATGGCTCGAGTAATTCCTGTCCGTAGCCCAGTGATGTAGAGGCCTGTGCCATCGTGGCGATAAATGGATGGAAGGCGATCTGTGGCTCTCTCTTTCCTTAGGAGACTGAGCAGGAGGTGTGAAGCTCAGCTCTTCATGCCTTGTTGGAGAATCTTGGTGTCCCCCTGACACTGGGCTGTTGGACGTCGAGATAACCACCTCCGGGGATCTGGACGAACCTGAAGGTGACGAAGACAGGCTCACTGGCGGTGAGGTGTTCCCAGAAGGGCGCTTTGACGTTGACCTGGAGCGTCTAAGCGTCGACTGCCCTCTCAACGGAGACGTATGTCTCGACGTTGACTTTCTTCTCTTAGAAAGTGGACTTCTCGGTGACGAACGTCTCTCCAACACTGGTGCAGTGTCCTGCTTTGACACTCCCTGCACCCTTTCAGGGGATTGCTGTGTCGACGTCGACCGGCGTTGGACTGCCGGTGACGGAGGTCTTGGTCTCGACGCCGAAAATCCACTCGGCGGAGTCATCCGCCTCGACGGCGTGGAATGATGGATCTGCTTCGACGCCGAAGGAGGTGTCCTGTGTCTCGGCGCCGAAGATCGTTGCTTTGATCCCGGCGGAGATCTGTGTCTCGGCGTCGATCGCCGATGAGGAGGCGACGACGGAGAGATGCGCCTCGGCGTCGATCGCCGCTGACGAGACGGGGAGATGTGCTTCGGCGTCGATCGCCGTTGATGAGGCGACGACGGAGCGCTGTGCCTCGGCGTCGATCGCACCTGCGGCGACGGAGCGCTGTGCCTCGGCGTCGATCGCGCCTGCGGCGACGGAGCGCTGTGCCTCGGCGTCGTACGCCCACCCGGCGCCGACGGAGACCTGTCTCTCGGCGTTGAGCGCCGCCTGGTTGGCGTCAACGGAGGACCTGTTACCTTCGTCGACGAAGATTTCGTAGTCGAATGATGATGCGCCGGCATCACCGAAGTCTTCAACGCCGATTTCTTCGTCGCCGATTTCTTCGACGTCGATGCCGACGCCGACGGAGAACAGGTCGGGACTTTTCCTCTCGACGTCGACCGAGTTTTCCTCTTCTTCTGCCTCACAGGAGACCTACCTCTTTCAGAGAGGCCATAGAGACGGATCCTGTCCCTCTCCTTGATAGTCCTTCTTGATAACTTCTTACAATGCTGGCAGATGTCAGAAGAGTGGGACTCAGGGAGGCAGAGAATACACACAGGATGTGTATCTGTTCTGGCCTTCTTCTTGCCACATGACGGGCAAGGATCGAATAAAGAAGGCATTTCCAAAAATAAACCTTTTCTGAAACACAGAAAAGGTGCTACTTGCACTCTAGGACCAAAAGACGTCGAGTGAAAGTAGAAAAAACTAGATCTTTATAGATATTTTTTGACAGAAAGTCAAAAAAGCAAGAGCTGAAAATCCAGGGTCCTGACTGAAGGAGCCGGAAAGAACAACTGACCTAACTGTCACCCCTGAGGCATGATGGGAAGCTAGGGGTCATGGCTGCCTTAAAGGCACGGTGTCAGTTTTTGTTGAAAATGCTTTCATTTTCTATGCTATTGGTTTACAATGCAGCCTGTAGGCTAACAATGTCTACTTATTTTGCAGTTTTTACTCTTTGAGTATTTTGCTCATTAAAAAAAAAAAAAAAACAGAGTTCAAGTACTAATTGTCCTCTGGTGTTTTTATATATTGGCAAATGTAGTTTTTATGTGTGTAATTACATTGTTTAGCCTCCTATTGAGAGCTGCATTGGTATGAGAAAAATGATATATGTATATGCATATATGTAGAGCTGTATATATGTGATTTCCATATATAATTTTTATATTTCCGGGGTCCCCGCACGTGGGCGGGAATATTCAGTGCTTATGACTTTGATGAGGATCCCCTGGAAGAGAATATAGAAAATCATTTCCTCCAAATATAGGCCTACAGCCATGGGCTATTGCGGTTACTGCAATGGCAAGAACAAATGGAATCCTATCAGACTGCTCATCAGAATGTAACAGAGGTAGTGGTTAAAAGACCATAATGACATCAGTTACTATCCAACTAGGTTGCATCGTTGCCAGATCTTGATTCACATACAGATCATAGAGTTTAGGTAATTGCTTTGTAGACTAATTCCTATACTGGGAATCAAGGTTATTAAACAGTCATTCTAGATGATGAACAATCTTCAGCAAGAACAAAAAAATCTTCTGGTTGCAACCAAACCCATTCCCAAATAACTATTCTCTAAAGGCCTACTAAAGACAAGCAGAACAATCCACAATCTGATTGCTGCTCTTCAGCATCTCCCCAACCTGGCTTACACTTCAATGCAACTTTAAATATATTATCGGGGTTATGCTGGCAACAGTTATATCTAGGGTCACTGCAAGAGAGATGGAATTAATTAGCAGGTCTGTAGTGGGGTCTCTCTCTCTCTCCCCCTCTCCCCCCACCTCCCCCCCAACTTTAGGCACTTACTGGGCTCTAGCGTAGTCGGCAGCCATCCATCAAGAGGCAATGAGGAGACATTGGTTGCACCCTCTCAAAGGGTAGCTCAGGAAAGGACTCGACAGACCTGAACAAGCTGTACACCTATGTGAGCCTTTCAACTCGGTCTTGATTCTCTTCCCGCATCATTCAACAGTTTCCTTGAACAACTCTGGAGCACAATTAATCTAGTGCCAGCATGAGCACATGCTCTTCACTGCTAGAACTGTTTGCTCAGCCACTACACTTAACCAGAAGAGGCTACATTACCGTTTTAATATATTCTTAAACAAATACACTAAGGGACAATATTTTCACTATAAACCCAAGCTACCAGACCAGTTATTTAATACAGATGAAAATAAAACACCGCTAGCAGCACAATACGTGACCTAAAAGGAGTGGCAGATGATACTGACCTGCACTGCAGTGCTGGGACCCTGAAGAGGATAAAGGATAGGTCTTTGCCATTCTGACTCAGTTTTATGTACTAGGAAAATTAAGTAAATGTACAAAATCCACACAGGAACTGTGATTATCATTTTTTACTCCAATTTCCTAACAAGGTAGATTTATGATGCAAGTAAAACAGGTCCCAGTCAATCTTCTTGGAAGCCAGAAATCGAGAAAGTAAAAACAATTAACAGGCTCTCCTTCGTGGCATCTCCCAGCACATTGTTTTCTTATGCAATAAAATGTTCTTGAATTCACAATCAGGGTCTAAAGGATTGCAAGAGCCACATTATATAGAACCCAACAACATTTACCTCAAAAGTTTACTTAGACTCCACTAGGTCACGTACAAAATATTATTCTTTTCCCACTTTCCTTCACAGTTTCAGTAACTTTTACAAGTTTATTTTTCTCCTTCAGTAATTTTATCTTATTTATTACTGTTACATGTAAAATGCACGTGTAGCCCTTGTGTCATTAGCTAAATGTGTTACAGGCAACCTTTAAATATTAAGCAGCAACTTTCGCTCTCGCCTCTGCCAGGCTAACAGACCAGTCAGATCTAACACTAAAGCATCAATCTAAAATTCTCATCAAATGAGCACCGAGCCATACTCTTACCATAAGCTTCCTCGATGAGTGCACAGTATGGGTTGATCCCTGTGCCATTCAGTTTTGTTTCTTGCTCTCCTAGCCTCAGGATGTTCTCCAAGCCATTCAATGCAACCTGCACGATCTTCGAATCCATCACAGTGAGGAGATCACACAAAGGTTTTATACAACCTAGCTCTACTAGATACCTAAAAGCAGAATTACATGTTTTTAGCAGTAAATCACTACAGGAAAGTCTATTTACAAGATTACTTCTTTTTTGTTTGTTTAACAGGCGCAGGACACACTTACTTTATTTGCTCAGCAGAGCCTCCTGAGGTGGCATTTGTGATGGCCCATGCTGCTTCCTTCCTAGTCCTGAATTCTGCAGTCTGCAGAATGCTTATAAGTGCAGGAAAAATGTTGGCATCTATCACAGTCTGTAAGAAAAGAAGTCTTTACTTTACATGACAAATTTATGCATATGTAAGGGGCATATTTTGACCCTGAGAAAGATTGCAATTTCCTCCCAATCATGCTTCTTTGACTCCAACTTTAGACGATTTTGCCCAACTCTTCTAGAAATCTACATTGATTCCTCTGTCCACGGAATCGGTACGGTTACAACAGCAGCCGCAAATTAAGCGAAAGTCATTATGAGACCGACAATGGAAAGCAAGTACTACTGATCTCCGTGGATCCCTATCAGCAATCAAAAATTACTTTCGGATCATCTGCCTTTTTTATTGGGAATATTCACTCAACTAAGTGAGGTAAAACACATGGAATTCAACATTGCAGTGATATATGAAACCCTTCACAAAGATCCAGAAGTCAATCAAATAGGCTTTATTCGATTTAAATAAACCATAAAAGCACAGAATGCATATTCACATCATAAAACATCTGAGAAAACATTAAAGGAAAATGCTACTTACCAGTATGCATCTGTTCTTGGCATGTAGAGCTGTAGATCTGTATACTTGTGCATAGATCGCCATCTGGTGTTGGGCTCGGATGTTTGCAGTTTGTTTTTGTCTTGGAAGAGTGTTTGTAGTCACGAGATAGGCGACTCCTCCTTAGGACGATAGTGCGCATGGGCATCGACTCCATCTCCAGATTGTTTGCCATGAAGGGTTGTGATGAAGTTAGCAAGAAATATAAATACTAGTAATAGAACAAAGATGCCCATGTATAGTTATCCAAGTAAGATAATACTGGAACAGTTACAGGCAACCGGGGAGGAGGGTGGGCGTATACAGATCTACAGCTCTACATGCCAAGAACAGATGCATACTGGTAAGTACGAGCTGTAGATTGTATACTTGTGCATAGACTACACAGCAGTTATCTCCTTAGCGGTGGCCACCTGTATCTGTTGCAGTAGTTTGAAAAAGTGTTTTTAATACAGCCTGGCCCACAGTAGCTTGTTGTTTTGCCTGCACATCTACACAATAGTGCTTTGTGAAGGTGTGTGGTGTAGACCATGTTGCTGCTTTACAGATGTCATCTATGGGGATGTTTCCTAAGAATGCCATAAAAGCCCCTAGTTTGCGTGTGGAATGCGCTCTAGGAGGAACAGATAATGTACGCTTTGCCTTTAGGTAGCATATCTGGATGCATTTAACAATCCACCTGGCAAGTCCTGATTTTGATATGGGGTTGCCCTTATGTGGTGGTGAGAAGGCTACGAAAAGTTGTTTGGTTTTCCTGAAAGTTTTTGTCCTTTCAATGTAGTAAAGGATAGCTCTTTTGACATCCAGTGTATGAAGAGCCCTCTCTGCCACGGAGTCTGGTTGAGGGAAAATGACTGGTAGCTGAACAGACTGGTTAAGGTGGAAGGGAGAGATGACTTTTGGTAAGAATTTAGGCTTTGTCCTAAGAATTTCCTTGTTGTGATGTATTTGCAAGAAGGGTTCTTGTATGGTTAAGGCCTGGAGCTCACTAACTCTTCTGAGAGATGTGATTGCTACAAGGAAAGCTACTTTCCATGTGAGAAACTGTAGCTCGCTCCTATGCAAAGGTTCAAATGGGGGGCCCATGAGCCTAGTAAGGACAATGTTTAGATTCCACGCAGGAGCTGGTGGAGTTCTGGGAGGAATTATTCTTTTAAGGCCTTCCATAAAAGCCTTGATAGCAGGTACCTTAAACAACGACAAATGTTGTCTGTTTTATAGGTAAGCAGCTATGGCTGCGAGGTGTAACTGTATGGATGTGTATGCCAGATTACAGTTTTGTAGATGCAAAAGGTAACAAATGATGTTCTGAATTGACGCATCTAAAGGATCGAGTGCATTGTTATTGCAGTAGATCACAAATCTTTTCCATTTGGCTGCATAGCAGGCTCTAGTGGTAGGACGTCTAGCCTCCTTAATAATATTCATACATTGTGGAGGTAGGTTAAGGTATCCAAACTCTAAGACTTCAGGAGCCAGATTGCTAGGTTCAATTGAGCTGGATTTGGGTGTCTTATTTCTCCATGGTTCTGCGTGAGAAGTTCTGGCGAAAGGTACAACTTTTGATGTGGGACTAGTGAAAGTTCCAGCAGGGTTGTGAACCATGGTTGTCGAGCCCATGTTGGAGCAACCAGGATCATTGTGAGCGACTGTTGTCTGAGTTTTTGAACCACTAATGGAAGGAGTGGGAGAGGCGGAAAAGCGTACGCAAATTTGCCTGACCAGTTCATCCATATCGCATTGCCTTTGGACAATGGGTGTGGGTACCTGGAGGCGAAGTTTGGGCATTTTGCGTTTAAGTGTGTGGCGAACAGATCTATGTCTGGGTGGCCCCACTTGTGGAAGAATGGATGAAGAACTTGTGGATGACGTTCCCATTCGTGAATCTGTTGTGTCTGACGACTGAGTAGATCCGCAATTTGATTGTGTAGCCCTGGTAGGTGTTCTGCTAACAGGTATATTTTTTTGCGGAATGGCCCATCTCCATATGGTTTGCGCTAGGCGGGAAAGCTGCAGAGTGTGTCCCCCCCCTGTTTTTGTATGTAGTACATTGCAGTCATATTGTCTGTTCTGACTAGGACTGCTTTGTGTACTAGATGTACCTGGAATGATTTTAACGCAAGAAAAATTGCCAGTAACTCCAAATGATTGATGTGGAGTAATTTTTGCCGAGGGGTCCATATGCCCTGAATGGTATAATGTAAGAGATGCGCTCCCAAGCTGGTGAGCGATGCGTCTGTTAGCACAATCTGTGGAACCGGGTCTATGAACTGCCGCCCCTTGGATAGGTTTTGTGTGTTCCACCACTGCAGAGAGCGATGTGTGCGGCTGTCCACCAACACCAGATCTGTAAGCTGGCCCTGGGCCTGGTTCCACTGATGTGCCAGACATTCCTGTAATGGGCGCATTTGGAGTCTTGCGTAAGGCACTATGAAAATGCAAGAGGCCATCATTCCTATTAGTTGCAGGAACACTCGAGCTGGGAGTGAGTGTTGAGGTTGAAATCTTTTTATGAGAAAGAACCTGTATGCTGTGTATCCTGAGTGGATTGGGATACGCAATGGCTTTTGAAGTATCTAGTGTAACGCCCAGATATTGTTGTATGTGGGACGGTTGCAGGTGTGACTTGGTGAGATTTATTGTGAATCCCAAGTCGTGCAGGAGCTGAACTGTTTTGTGTGCGTGTTGAACACAGTGGTTGTGTGAGCTGGCTGTTATGAGCCAGTCGTCTAGATAAGGGAACACATGAATGTGTTGTCTTCGCAAGTGTGCTGCTACTACTGCGAGGCACTTTGTGAATACCCTGGGTGCTGTAGTTACCCCAAATGAGAGGACTTTGAACTGGTAGTGCTGACCATCCAGCACAAACCGTAGATATTTCCTGTGAGCAGGGTGAATGGGGATGTGAAAGTAGGAGTCCTTGAGATCTAGAGTGGAAAGGAAATCGCCCTGTTGGAGCAGTGGGAGGACCTGTTGCACGGTGACCATATGGAAGTGGTCGGACTGTATGTACAGGTTTAGTATTCTGAGGTCTAATATTGGCCTCAGAGTACCGTCCTTTTTTGGAATGAGAAAGTAAAGGGAGTAGACCCCTGAGCCTTTCTGATGTAGGGGGACTGGTTCTATTGCTTGCTTTTGTAAAAGGGAGGCAATCTCCTGTTTGAGAAGTGTTAGATGTTCCGTGGACATCGGTCGATGCTTGGGAGGCACATTTGGTGGAGTAGAAGTGAGCTCCAGGCAGTAACCATACTGGATAATTTGTCTCGCCCACCTGTCTGTAGTGATGGAAAGCCACACAGGTAGGAACTGTGATAGTCTTCCCCTGACCGGTGTGGAATGGTCTGGGGGGAGCATAGGGAAGTCACTGCTTTGAGGCGGGGGAGGTGCGGGTATTGTTACCGCGGCCTCTTCCTTTGTTATTTCCCCTGTAGCCCCCTCTAAAATATCCTCTGCTAGGGGAAGATTGAGTGGGACTTTTGTATGAAGAGGTGTTGTCTGTGCCACTGGTTTTGGAGGCGCCCCTATAAGTGGAGCGACGAAAAGACCCTCTATTAAGAATTTGGGACAGCACCTCCTGTTTAAAGCCAGAGATGCGCAGCCATGCATGCCTGCGCAGCAGAACGCTTGTATTGACTGCTCTGGATGCTGTATCTGCTGCATCGAAAGCACATTTGATGGAGGTATTAGTGATGGTTTTTCCCTCCTGTATAAGGTCGTTGGCTTTAGCCCTATACTGGTCTGGAAGGTGCTGTATAAGTGTCTCCAGCTCATCATAATGCGCCCTGTCATACCTGGCGAGTAAAGCTTGGGCGTTGGCAATGCGCCAGTAATTGGCTGCTTGAGACGCGACCCGTTTGCCAGATGCGTCCAGCAGTTTTGACTCCTTGTCTGGAGGAGGGGTCTCCCCTGTGGATTGAGAATTAGCCCGTTTACGGGCATTTGACACTACGAGGGAGTCTAGAGGGAGTTGTCCTTTAATATAAGCTGGGTCGTTTGGGGCTGGCTTATATTTTTTGTCAATGCGTGGGTTGATTATTCTAGCCCTGACTGGGTCTTTGAAGATTTCTGGGGCATGTTTAAGCATGCCTTTTAATATTGGCAAGGTAGTGGACGACTTTTGAGAGCGAGTAAAAGTTTCCATTAAGAAATCTTCTTCCGCAGGTTCTGAGTGTAACTCTACCTGGTGGTACTTGGCTGCCCTGTCTATCAGTTGTGCAAAGCCAATGTTGTCATCTGGTGGGGATGGTTTGGATGGGTATGAGTCTGGCTCAGTTATATCTGGGATATTATGATAATCATCCCAAAGGTCTTGTGGTGGGATGTTATGCATGTCATCATCATCCTCTTGGAAATGCCCATCACTGTGGTCATCCCCACCCCAAAAGTCCTGTTCATCCTGTTGAAGGGCAGGTGAAGGAGGAGATAGGGAAGAAGTAGGAGATAAATGTATAGGTGGAAGGTTTTGAAGGGGAGAGATAGGTCTAAGAGGAGAAGTAGCAATGTTCTTCCTCTTTAAAGGTATCTCAGGTGGGTCTGGAACGGCCAAAGTCCTCTTTTTTGGTGGAACTGTGGTCACCTGACCTGTATGAGGGTCAATGCACAGAGTTTTCTGCTTTGGATCCAATGGATCTGGCCGAAACAGTTCTTCGGAGGCGTCCGGTTTTTTCGGCACCAAGGGTTTTGGGTCAGAGTGGTGCTTTGACTTAGCTTTGGGAGTGGTAGAGCGGTCCTTAAGCTTTGTCAGAGTCTTTAGTTCTGTAGCCGTTTTCGGCTCCGAAGGAGTATGGTGTTTCTTCGGATCCGAGGACTTGTCTTTGTGCTACTTCGGTGCCGAAGTGGTGGGCGTGGAGGCCGACTTCGGTGCCGATATAACAGGGCGTGGCCCTGTGCCTGGCTTTGGTTTTTCTTTCGGTGCCGAGGAGTGTTTTTCGGCACCGGTATGTGGCTGACTCGGCCCCGAGCCGCCTGAAGGCTTTTCTTTCGGCTTTGGAGCCGGGCCAGAGGGCAGGGCATCCGAAAGACTTCTCGGTGTTTGCCTGAGCCCGAAGGCGAAGGTGTCACCGGAGCCTTTTGTATTTTTACTGGGAGAGGAGCGTCTAGTTCAGTACTCACAGTTCGTTGTCCTGGAGTAATGGGCTGATCCTCGGCATCGGAGTAGTCTGCCTCGGAGACGCTGATGCTTCCCTCTTCTGATTCCTGTTGTTGCTGGATTTTGGCATCGAAGATGTCGTCCGGCGCCGAGGAAGTTGATCGAGCCATCGTGTGATGTCGAGCCCAGCGATCACGTATGGTCTTCTTCGATCGAAAGGAATCGCAGGCCTGGCAATCCCTGTCCTCGTGCTCTGGAGACAAGCAAAGGTTACAGACCTCGTGGAGATCTGTGTGTGGAAATCTAGCACCACACAAAGGACATTTCTTAAATGGAGTTCTTTCCATTTACTGCAGGGCCTGATGGCGCAGGTAGGCCCAACAGCCCGCGTCGACGAACGGAATCGAAGGTCTTGGTGGATGGATGCGCGTCGAAGGGGAACTCGAGCAAAACAATACCATCGAGCGGTGAAGGATTGCGCGTCGAAGGGGGATCGAATACGACACCGACCCGGAGCGCAATGTTTTACATCCGAACCCGATAGCAGAAAAAAACAATCTGGAGAAGGAGTCGATGCCCATGCGCACTATCGTCCTAAGGAGGAGTCACCCATCTCGTGACTACAAAGACTCTTCCAAGACAAAAACAAACTGCAAACATCCGAGCCCAACACCAGATGGCGATCTAGGCACAAGTATACAATCTACAGCTCATATGCCTCGAACATACTCTTTAAGATAAGCATTACAGCAACCCCCCCTCATCAATTCGGTTCCATAAGAACAATTCATTACATTTACATGCCAGTGCCCCCTCACCCATATCTCTTTCTGATTGCAATTGATCCTTTTATAAAGTTTAAAATTGCATAGCAGATACCAATTGAATCCAAAGACAGCAAAAACCTATAACCTTCTAACTGAGAACAAGGACGCAAAGGTTTTAAAATTGGGAGCAAGTATCTAGCTCTTGGAGACTTGTACAGCGGGCAAAAGAGGATAAAGTGCAAGGTGCTCTGTATTGTAAAATTATCACAAGGACAGGGGCATAAGGTATTGGACCAAGTACACTGCTGGGGGTAAGCAATCAAAAAATGAATCGAAGAAAGGCGAAATCTAGTCAAATAAAACCTATGTCGAGAATTCTTGAAATAGATCAAGTAGAGGCAAGGAAGATGAAACAAAATAGTTAAATCTAAACTACTCACTGACTTTTACTGCTCCACTGCCCTACCATGAAGGGAATTCACTCGAGTTCTGTAAGCATATTCTATTATAGTTTTAGCTTGTCGAGGCATATTTATGGGATTGTTAAAAAATACTCCCAAACCCAGTTTCTCAAGCGATTTCTTATGATGATTAACTCCGGGGATTTTGGACATTTTCATTAGATAACCAATCCATTAATATGGAGTTAGTAAAATCCAATTGAGGTGTTTGCCAGTTCTTAGCCCAACGCAGTAAAGGGGCAAGACCTACCCAGTCCACTATTAGCTCTAAACCCAATTCAAGATGGCATAAGAGAGATGACACTTTTTGGGACCATCAGTCTCCTAGTAAAATCATTCTCAATTGTCTGCAGCTTTAAACAATTTACATATCCCCAGACTACGGCCCCATAAGTGGCAACTGAGAGACACTTGGCCCTATAAAGTGTCAGCATCTCTTCAACTGGGGTCTGACCACGTTGAACAGCAAATCTAAAAAGGGCCTCCACCACTCAAGCCATTTGTAAAGCTCTTAAAGTGAGTAGTGAATTCCAGGATAACTGGGCGTTAAAAACAATTGCCAGGTAAGAACATTTTTTAACCTTCCCCATCTTGTTCCCCTGTACCTTAAATACTTTGGTTTCTGTTCTTTTCGGCCAACAGACCATTACAAATGACTTCTTATAAGGTACTTTTAAGTCCAAAGTGGTCAAATTCTAGCAAGGCATCCAGAGATTTTTGAAGGCTATTCGCTGTCCTAGAAATAAGGACTGCGTCGCCAAATATAACAGAGAAGCGATAACATTTTTCCCCAATCTTGGGGAAATCAAGATTTTTTCCCCAGCAAATAAGCCTCCAGCCCATTAATGTAAACGAGAAATAAAAATGGGGCAAGATCCTGCAGTCAATTCTCCATCGCACCCCCTTCCCATCCCAGCATATGGATAATTTCCTGAGAGCACTTGCCAGCAATATCTTTGCCAGTGCTTATGCCCGGTCCTGGTCCCCAAACACCAGCAGAGGTGGCACAAGACATGTCAGCCTGCCTCGTTTGGGAGCTGGGACCTAAGCTCCAGTGGAGACTGGGAGAGCGAAGGAGGCACTCAGTAGCTAGTCAGAAGCTGTGTGTTTTGGTGCAGACTGTACTTTCTGCAGTATCAGATGTGGCACGCTAACTTCCATAGTGACTAAGAATGCTAGGAACCACCTGTAGGGAGTGTGCTGGCAGCCTCGCTCAAGCAGTAACCTTACACAGAAACCCAGGAGAACATGCTATTTTGGGAGACAGCAGTGTGTGAGTTTTGACAACCACTTTAGAACCTCAAAGGGTCATCTAATACTTGGTTATGTCTAGACTCTACTAACTCGATTTAGATACTACTTAAAAAAAAAAAAAGTTTTATGCCTGTGACTACTCCTTGAATCATCAAGGCCAAATGTTCTGTTAACATGGTTACCTTGAAAACCTGGTACACTAGAAGAGCGTCACGCCTCAATAAAGCAGGCCTGCTTAACAGATAAACTTAATGAACAAGTTACATACCTTTGGTAATGCCTGATCTGCTAGAGACATGATCTACCCGCAGATTTCTTATGTTTGTATTTCTCAGGCAGCAGACTGGATCCGGAAGATTTTTCTTCGAGTAATACCCCTGTGCACCAGTAGGTGGCGTCGGACAGCCGCACGTGGTGTCCGCACCAGAAGGGACGTCCACGTCACCTATATAGGCACCACCCCGGTGCACTGACATCAGTCACTTTTTCACGACTTTCCACGTAAGAAGCACGGAGCAATGAAGTGTACCGACATTGGTGTGTTTGTAAACTAGGGCCCTGAAAGGGATCCGCCCTGACCCTAGAAACCGGTCCGCAGTGTGGGGAAGATGGGTGGGTAGATAAGGAATCTGCGGCTAGATCATGTCACTACCAGATAAGGTGTTACCGAAGGTAAGGAACTTGTTCATCTGATAAAGACATCTATCCGCAGATTCCTTACCTTTGAATAGATACCCAAGCAATACCCTCAACGACGGAGGGGCTACGGAAAAGTTCAGGCCAGTAAATCCTGCAGTACTGAACGGCCAAAAAGGCCGTCCCTGCGGACTTCACTGTCTAGGCAGTAATGTTTGGTAAACGTGGGCAGGGATGCCCACGTTGCTGCCTGACAGATGTCCAGGACTGGGACTCTGCGTGTTACACAGGGGTAGCAGCCTTCGCTCTGGTGGAATGAACCCTTAAACCTTCAGGAGGCTGCTTCTTTGCCAGAGCATAACAAATTTTGATGCAGAGGACGAGCCATCAGGAAATGGTCCTTCTGCACCGCCCAACCCCTCTTCGCTCTAACGTACCCCACAAAGAGTTGGTTGTCCACCCGGAACTCTTGTGCGGTCAAGGTAGAACGACTACGCTCTTTAGGTCCAGACAGTGAAGTCGCTCCTCTTCTTTAGAGGTATGCGGAGGAGTATAGAAAGTGGGCAAGGTGACAAATTGTCCCACATGGAAAGGTGCAACCACCTTCGGAAGGAAAGAGGCCCTAGTGCGAAGCACCAACTTGTCAGGAAATATTGTCAAGAATGGAGGCTTGGATGATAAAGCCTGCAGCTTACTCACCCTTATGGCAGAGGTAATTGCCACTAAAAAGTTTGTTTTAATGGTGAGCAGGTGTAGGGGCAATTATCCAAAGGCTCGAAATGAGCACACATGAGGACGGTGAGGGTCAAATTAAGGTCCCAATGAGGCACAATGAAAGGGACAGGTGGAAACATCTGCACAAGGCCGTGCAGGAATCTATGTACAATGAATGTTTTAAATAAGGAGGGTTGGTATGGCAGCCTCAGGAAGGCAGAGAAGACCGAAAGATACCCTTTCAGAGTGCCCAGAGCAGAGCCCTGCTGGGCAAGGGTCAAAATAAAAAGCAGCACATCAGAATGGGTAGCAGAAAGAGGGTCAATAGACCTACAATATGATACAAATTTGTTCCACCGACAGGCGTATACAGTCTTGATGCAGGGCCACCTGGCCAAGATAACATCGCAGACTTCATGAGGAATGACGGAATGAAGGCCGTCGCCGATTGGATGAAGATCAGCCGACTAAAGCTGAACACGGACAAAACGGAGGTCCTCATCCTCGGCTCCAACCCCTCAGCCTGGGACGACTCCTGGTGGCCAACGACGCTGGGAGCAGCCCCGACACCCACCGACCACGCACGCAACCTGGGAGTCATCCTCGACTCAACGCTCTCCATGACCAAGCAAGTCAACGCAGTCTCCTCCTCCTGCTTCAACACACTCTGCATGCTTCGCAAGATCTACAGGTGGATCCCGACAGACACAAGAAGAACAGTCACCCAGGCCCTCGTCAGTAGCAGACTAGACTATGGGAACGCCCTCTACGCGGGAGCCCCGGCCAAGCTCATCAAGCGACTGCAACGCATACAAAACGCCTCCGCACGACTGATCCTCGACGTACCACGCCACAGCCACATCACCCCCCACTTGAGGAACCTGCACTGGCTCCCCGTCGACAGGAGGATCACCTTCAAACTCCTCACCCACGCACACAAGGCACTCCACAAAACTGGCCCAGCCTACCTCAACAGACGACTCTTCTTCTACGTCCCCAACCGCCAGCTCCGCTCCGCCGACCTCTCCCTCGCCACCGTCCCCCGCATTCGAAGAACAACCACCGGCGGCAGATCCTTCTCACACCTCGCCGCCAAGACCTGGAACACCCTTCCACTAAGCCTACGAAAGACCCAAGACCTGCTGACCTTCAGGAGGCTACTCAAGACCTGGCTGTTCGACCAGTAGCAGCATCGCCCCCCCTTCCCTCCCCCCAGCGCCTTGAGACCCTCGCGGGTAAGTAGTGCGCTCTACAAATTCTGTGATTGATTGATTGATGTCACCGCTCAATATCTATGCAAGAAGGCAGAGTTGACCGGTTCGGGTGGAGGACCCTCATCTGCTGCTGCAACAGAAGATCCTCCCGAAAAGGCAGCCTGACCAGAGGATTGATGCTCATTTGCAGAAGCTTGGGATACCAAATTCTCCGTGCCCAATCCAGAGCCACAAGGACGACTTGGGCCCGGGCGTTCTTGATCTTCTTGAGAACTCTGGGCAGAAGTGGTATGGGCAGAAAGGCATACAGGAGGCCTGAGCTCCACTCGAGATGAAGTGTCTCTGAGCAAGAGCCCCCTTGGAAACTCCCGCGCGCAAAACTGACATTGCGCATTTTCGGCGGAGGTGAACAGATTTAACCAAGGCTCTCCCAATTGCTGAAAGAGACCTTGTGCCACCTTCGGATGGAGACTCCACTCGTGGACAATGGATACGTTTGTCCACCCTGGCGTTCAGGGAACCTGCCAGGATTTGAACCACCAGGGAAATGCCCTGCTGTTCAAGCCATGTCCAGAGACGCAGGGCCTCTTGACAAAGGGTCCACGATCCCACTCCACCCTGTTTGTTGCACTACCACATGGCGGTAGTGTTGTCTGAACACTTGAACTAGCCTTCCCTTGGAGGGTTGTTGGAAATGGCCTTTTTTAGGGTGCTTTCCCTCAACTTTTTGCTTTTGTCCCTCCTGGTTTACCACTGATCTATATGCTAGCCTTGAGACTGATCGCTTTGACACAGCTATTCAGTGCCAAAGCGATGTGCTTGTCATATACATACTGGTGATTGGTGTATACATGATTGGCTGATTTGAGTTAGCTGCAACTCCCTTGTCTAGGGGTAAGGCATACCTAGGGCATGTAACTCAACTGATCCTCTGTAGGCTTGCAACACTGGTTGTGCCATGCACGAAGGTAGCTCTTAAAATGTGCCACAGGTTTGCCCTGGCAGAGCCTGTGTGTGCAGGTAACTGTTACGCGGCTTGGCATTTAAAAAGCTACTTGCAAAGGTTCTGCATGTTTCACTACATCAGAGAACTCCCTGGGGGTAGGGTGCAGTGTCGGGAAAAGGCAGGGCATGGGCGCGGGTGCGCTACATACATTGGTAGTAAATGGCACAGAATGGTGTGTTCAGTACAGTGGGGCCTGCTTCTTCCATGGAGTAACATGGGGGACCAGTGGTAAGGCTACTGCGCTGTACTTCCTACGTGCAGAAGAGTAGCAGTATTGTGTTTGATATCGATGAGTTAGTAATGGAAAATCTGCTCCGGTCGTGCGAGTGGGTTCCACATTACTAATTTGGAAATATGGGGAAAGTGGGCATTTCTGTGCTTGTGTCTTTGTTCGTCTGTCAGCCTGTTTCGAATCCACATCTGGGTGCTGAGGGTACAGCTACATCTGAGAATTCCTGATAGAAGGCCATAAACTAGGGGCTCAAGGGAAACTGCAGACATCTGACTCAGAGGGGCCTTCCTGGGACAGATACGATGGTTGTGGAATTGGAACCTGCATTCCAACGGGCAGGGTCTTGGCCCCACTGTAGGGGAAGTTTAGGCATTTTGAGTTTTCTGCTGTGGCAAAGAGGTCTATCTGAGGAAATCCCCATTTTTGGAAGTACAGAAGGAGAACCTGGGGATGAAGTTCCCCTTCGTGTACTTGTTGCTGCATCCTACTGAGGAGGTCGGCAAACTGGTTGTGCATTCCTGGAAGGTGTTCTGCTAGATGAATTTTGTGATGTATCACCCAACACCAAATGGTCTGAGAGACGTGACAATTGTAGAGCGTGTCCCCACCTGTTTTTTGTAGTATATTGCGGTCAAATTGTCTGTCCGGACTAGGACAACTTTCCCTACTAGAGGAGGCTGGAAAGCTTTTAGTGCTAGTTGAACTACTAGAAGCTCCAACTAATTGATGAGGAGATGTCTGTGTTTGGTGTCCCATAAACCTTGAATTGTTAGATGCTGGAGATAGGCACCCCAACCTGTGAGATGCATCTGCTGTTAGTATGACTTGTGGAATGGGGTCGATGAAAGCCCGCCCTTTTGATAGGTTGTGTGTTCCGCCACTGCACAGAGAGATGAGTGCGGCTGTCTACCAACACTAGATCTGTTATTTGACCCTGTGATTGATTCCACTGACATGCTAAACATTCCTGTAGAAGACGCATGTGTAATCTTGCGTGAGGCACTATCGTAATGCAGGATGCCATCATTCCTAACAACTGCATGAAAGTCTTCACTGTTAGGTACTGGTTGGTTTGAAACTGTAGTAATAAAGTTTAAAAGTTTTGAATCCTGGCTGCATTGGGAGAAGCTAGAGCTGTGTGAGTGTTTAGCGTTGCTCCCAGATATGTTCGCAGTTGTGAGGGTTGAAGATGGGACTTTTGTGCATTGACTGTAAATCCCAATTGATGGAAAAGGTTTATGGTAGCTTGAGAGGGTTGTAAACACTTTCTGTGTGTTGGCTTTGATGAGCCAATCGTCCAGATATGGGAAGACATGAATTTGTCTTCTTAGATGAGCTGCTACTACTGCTAGGCATGTTGTGAATACTCTGGGTGCTGTAGTCACTCCGAATGAAAGTACTTTGAATTGAGTGGTTTCCTGCTATCACAAACCAGAGATATTTGCGATGTGCTGCGTGGATAGGACTATGAAAGTATGTGCCCTTTAAGTCTAGTGTCGACAAAGTCGCCTTGTTGTAGAAGTGGAAGCACTTGTTGAAGGGTAACCATGTTAAAGTGTTCTGACAGTATGTATAGGTTTAAGGGCCTGAGATCTAATATTGGTCATAGAGAACCGTCCTTTTTGGGGATTAGAAAGTAAAGTGAGTAGACTCCTAATCCTTGGTGTTGTAATGGAACTGGTTCTATAGCTCATTTTGTTAGAAGAGCTTGTACTTCTTGTTTGAGGAGCTGTTGGTGTTGTGAAGAAAGCTTGTGATTGCGAGGTGGAATATTGGGAGGATTGCTGGCGAGCTCGGCACTAACCATGTTGGATAATGTCTAATACCCATTTGTCTGTTATTGATTGCCAAATGGGAAGAAAGTGTTGGTCTTCCCCCAACAGGTGTAAGGTGGTCGGGTGGAATTAGAGGTAAGTCACTGTTTATTGGGAGATGGAGAGGTACGTGTTGGTGTGCCTTTTCCTCTGCCTTTGAAATTGTTCCCTCTGTAACCTCCCTTATAGAAACCCCTAGATGAAGAGGGTTGCGTGTTTGATTTGTAGGAGGATACATTTGAATATGAGGGATTACTTTTGGAACCTCCTATATAGAATGAGCGGCGATAAGAACCTCTACTGGATGGTGACTGAAGTGCTCCCATTGATTTTGCCCCTTTGGTATATTTTTTCATTTTCTCGAGTGACACATCCACTTGAGGCCCAAAATGGTGTTCTTTGTCAAATGGGACTTTGAAATAGACTGTTGAACCTCTGGTTTAAACCCAGAGATTCTAAGCTATGCATGTCTTCTAAGGAGAATGCTGGTGTTAATTCCCCTTGCTGCAGTGTCAGCAGCAACTAGTGTACATCTTATGGAGGAATTAGATATTAATTTTCCCTCCTGCACTAGTTCCTGTCTTCTTTTTTTATTACTCCTCTGGGAAGTGTTGGAGTAGCTCCTCCATTTCGTCCCAGTGGGCTTTATCAAATCTCGCCAATAGTCCTTTTGTGTTGGCAATGTGCCAATGGTTGGCGGATTGTGCAGCTATTCTTTTGATTGATGCATCAATTAACTTAGACTCTTTGTCTGTGTGAAAGGCAGCGAGTCTTCTCAGACCCTCAATGCTGCCCGGTGCAGGGTTCCACCTCTAATTCACTTTGGGTTCGCTATCAAAATAATGAGGCAAGCACTGGAAACTGGAAGAGAAGAAAATGGTTTATTTCTCATGAGGAGATCACGTCAACTGAGACACCGGGATGTCTGAGGGAAGTGTTCTGCTGACAACTCCCTTGGCTCTTCCTTTTATACAGGTTTGACACAATGCATTTGTTTGATCAACATGGTTACAAAAGCTTGGGGTCCCCGCCCCGGGCAGGTTGTCACACAAGCCCAACAGTAATTCTCTTCCCACCCAGGTCAAACAGACAATCTTATCTTGCAGCTGGACCTTGCTTCAAGGTCTAAAACATGTGAGACCGGTCAGATCTAAGAGTCCGTTCTGTTGATAAAAACAGGTCCCATTGTTGGTAACAACAAGTCTTGCTGTTTGCAGTGCAATAAATCATTTTGCAAGAGTCTTTTTGGTGTTTGGAACCTGTTTGTGTAACTAGGTGTAGTGAAGGGTAGAGCGTCCAAAGGCTTGTCTGAAAACAGGGATGAGAGGAAAAACGAGTTTGTGGCAGCAAGTGGCGCTGAGGTTTGTTGTGGCAATAGAGTTTATAGCCCCCAGCACACATACCAGGTCGGTCAGAGGGTCAGAGGGATGCTAATAAGGGCAGGGTGAAACAAAGGTGACCAACAGAGTACAAAATGGCTGTGATAGATTAAAATGACTGCAACTTATGTGCACATAGAATTCCACCAGACAAGATGGCGCAGGTAATGTTCATGATTATTGTTTTGCTTTTAACAGTGGCCCCTTTGAACATAACTAGCCAGCTTGTCAGTCTATTTCGATCTCCATAATGTCCTGTATCTCTTGATCATACATCACTCTCATTTTTGTTAGCTGAGTGTCCATAGTCTTAGGGTGTAAGGTAGTTATGCAAAGAGAACACAAAGGTGGTATACAGTGTATACCCAAACAACCACCACATATTGTCAATACTGGGACCAAGAGAATCATTGATATTTTCCAACCCCACTCCTTCAAGATGCCCCAAAGCCAACTTCCAACTGTTCAAGTCTCTGATCCTTGATGAATTTCTGAAGATAGTCTATGGAGATGTTCGATTGCTTCATAGACAGAAGGTGAATTATAGTCTGCTTGATCAATGTCTTTAGAACGCTTTTCTCGATGATGCTCTGCAGGGGCTGTGTAGGTTGGTGGCAAAACAAAGGCGATGTAGCATGTGCCCCCCCAGTTTCTTGGGAGCCAGGTGTAGGCTTTGGTTCCACAAACAAAGTACATATTGGGTGATGCAACAAGCGCTGGGGGGGTTGGCAGTGTTCAAAGTCCTTACAATGCTACAGGTGCTGTGACCCACATTCTTAGTCCCACGGCCTTCAATGCATACAAGGCCAGAGACGTTCACCACAGAGAGGGCCACAGTCAGTGTTGCAGCAGTTCTTTTCTTCAGGTAGGAAAATGTGGCTCTGTTAGGATTATTGAACACTTGCATTTCCACTCGTTCTTTGGCGGGGACATCAATCTGGAATGTCGCATTGAAGGTGTGAGGCCAGAAGGGGGCGGCTGTCGTTCCTGTTTTGTTTCGCCAGAACTCGTTGTAGAACTGGGCGATTGTTCCGTCAGAAGTGGCATTGTCTTTGTAACTTTCTTGTAGGAGCATCATCCAGGCAAGGCAAGATCCGTGAATAGAAAAGGGCGAAGGGATGAAAGGGATGGAATGTTCAGTGGCATGTGGTAACAGCCCAGAGACCCAACAGTTGGTAGCATTGGTGGCAAGATTGTGTTGGTGCAACATCTGCACGAAAGAATTATTCCAGAATTCTTTGCGTCGTTCTCGGAGATGTGGCGGTAGTGATACCAGGTAGTGTTCTTTCTTGGTGGTTGGTTGCATGGTGGGTGACAATGTTCTGTATACAGGTGCATTCTCTTCAATGATCCAGAGTGCGACCATTAGCAGGAGACAGGTGAGAAATGCGGCTACAAGTGCAATTGTCTTTGTGCTGTGCAGGTTAGCAGTCTTGGTGTCTTTGCGGTGGTTTTGCAGGTGTTCAGTTTCTTCCATCATCTTCGAGGAGCTCAACAACTGTTAGGAAAACAGACTTTTGTCTGGCGCTTTCCTGGTAGCGTTGTTTGACTGTGCTACCGATCTGAGACCTTGACTCAGTTAGTGGCCTGGTCGTTGGAGCTCCCTCCTGTCGATCTTAGGTTGTACCCTTTCCTGGATGGCACCGTGGGGTCGGGAAATTCTGATAGTTCGAGGGTGTCTTCTTGTGGGTAGCAACTCAGAGCTGGTCGGTCTCTCGCGAGTACTTCCTCTTGCACCTCCACCCCTTCACAGGTTGCCAGGGTTGGAGGGACTCGTTTGCAGTGATGGGCATGCAGCCAGTTTCGTTTTCCTTGCACTCGGAGGGCAGTTCGGGTGGTGATCAGGACTTGCCAGGGGGCCGTTCACCTAGGCTCCAGATTCTTCGTTCTTTGGAAGTTGCGAATTAATATATGGTCGCCTGGCTTTATTTTATGTCCCGGGCCCCTGGATACGTCAGGCAAGGCTTGCTGCACCTGTTGGTGGATAATTGTTAGCTCGTTTGTCAATTTATGCAAGTAATCCGACATTAATATGTTCGGGACATCGTTAATGGAGGTGGGTCTTGGTGCCGCCCAAATGCTCAAAGGGGTGGTCAGGGACTCCAAACCCTCCCCGTGGTACTACTGTCCCCTTCCCTGGGTTGTGTTGTAGGCAGACTATACATTGTTGTACTAGGCGTTTTGCAGATTCTGCTATCTTGACGTTATGCCATACTCTGGTGATTAGTTCAATCATGGGGTGGAGCCTATGTGTGCTGGTAAATGTGCCATGGTCAATATGGGGATGAGGTAGGCATTGGGTAACAGCCATTTATTTCCGTCTTTAGTTCTCCAGCAATCTTCCTCGTCTTTTAGTCCCACCTTTTCCCACTCGGTCAATTCGTCTTGTGTGCCTGTAGTCTGTATGTCCCTTACAGTGGTCCTAGCGTCAGTCCATCGTTCAGCTTGTGACCTGGTCACATACATTCGTGTCATAGTTCTGTCTCCTGCCGTGGCTCGGGCAGTAACGTCTGCTAGTGCATTTCCCTGTCCAATGAGATCAGTCACTTTCCTATGTGCTTGGCATTTTATCACTGCTAACTTCTTGGGGAGGAGGACTGCTTGCGTCAAGGCGGAGACTAAATCTCCATGCAGGATGGGTGTACCGTGTGAAGTCAGGAACCCGCTTTCTTTCCATAAGATCCCAAAATGGTGAACCACCCCGAAGGCATATTGGCTGTCGGTGTATATGTTAACTGTCGTGTCAGTCGCTAAGATACATGCTCGTGTGAGGGCAAGGAGTTCTGCAGCCTGGGCTGAACATTGGGGAATACGGGCTGTTTCCAGAACGGTTCGGGCTGTGGTGACAGCGTATGCAGCTGAGGTGGTGCCGTCGGGAGTTTGATGCACGAACCATCCACCCATAGTTCTCCATCTGGTTCTAGAAAGGCGGTGTCTCTGAGATCTATTCTACTCTTTGTTTGTTCATCGGTTAGTGTCACACAGTCGTGTAGTGGAGTCACGCTAGGATCATTTTCGGGTAGGGGTAACAGTGTGGCTGGATTGAGGGTGGTGCATCGCTTTAGGGTAATGTGCGGTGCTAGCAGGGTCAACTCATATCCTGTCAGTCGGGCGCTAGTCAAGTGTTGGGTTTAGGTCTGGTTTAGTAGTGTGTCGACTGCATGGGGTACTAAAACAGTGACTGGATTGGAGAGTTCTATTCCTTCGCTCTGGCGTATCGATACTGCTGCAGCTGCCACAGCGCGCAGGCACGCTGGCAGTGCTCTGGCTACTGGATCGAGGGTGGCAGAGTAATATGCACAAGGGAGTTGTTTTTGACCAATTGATTGTGTTAGGCCAGACAATGCACATCCTTCCCTCTCGTGCGTGTAGAGGAAGAATGGTTTGGAGTAATCCGGGGTTCCTAGGACAGGTGCTGAACAAAGGGCATTGCGTAGTTCTTTAAAGGCTGACTTGCATTCGGGGGTCCAGGGGAGAGGTGAGGGGATTAAGGTCAAAATTGTCGTGATGTCGGAAACTACTGGGTATTGTGGCACTACGATTTTGTTTATCTCCCGCAGGTCAATGATGAAGCGGTAGGCTTTTCCGTCTCCCTCTCCCTGTCTCTTTACAATCGGTAGTATGGGACTATTACAAACGTTGCTCACTACTTCCTCTACCACCCCTGCCTCTACCAAAGAGTGTATGATCTCTGTCAGTGCCTTCTCACCCTCTGGCGATATTTTGTACTGCGGTACTTTCGGTAGGGTTGCGTCCTGTCGTATTGTTACGTGTACTGGGTCAATCATCATTCGTCCTACGTCTGAATCAGCCCTAGCCCATAAGTGTGATGGCAAAATGTCCAGTAGGGATGCGTCAGTCTCGGAGATGGGAAACATGTGCTGAGAAGGGTTCTCTCTATGGCGCTGGGGGTTGTCATACAGGACGACACGCACTCCGTCTGGTGAGCATCTGATAGTCGCATGGAAGTGTTTCAAAAGGTCGAGACCCATAATGGCGTCTGGGGTGTTGGAAGAGAGGAGGAATGTCGCTTCGACGCTATTGTTGTCAAGGTTAAAAGGGATCGGTCGGGACAAAGGGTTGGTGGAGGGCGTACCGTCAAATCCTATTGAGGTCACATGTGAGCCTGACAAGGGTGCCCTTGGAATCAGTCGTTTGGATAGTGCACTACGTGTTGCTCCCGTGTCTACCAGAAATGGCGACTTTGTGCCCAGGACCTCAGCGGTAACATAAGGGCCTTGCTGATCAACATAGAGCTCGACTGGATCCCTCCCTTGCCTCTGGCTGTCCTATGCAAAGTCGTACGCATTGTCATAATCTATCTGTTGGTACTGATTCTGTTTGGGATGGTCAAATGTGTTCACTCTTCCTGGCCTTTCCTCGCTTGCTTCACTCGCGTACCCTCTCCCACGTCCTCTTCCTCTCTGTCCACTTGCTATTTCCCTCGCCCCTCTGCCCCTACCAGCTCCTAACAAAGCTGGGCATTGGGTTTTCCAGTGTCCATATTCTTTGCAAAATGCACATTGATCCGGTCCTAGGTCTTGGCGTCCTACATATGATGTCGATGAATTGTTTCTAGGTGGCTGTACTCTAGGGGTATTCTGCTGGTATCCTCCCCTATATTGCTCCCTTTCTGTATTCGCCCCCTGGAGTTGTGCTACCATTACCCTCTCCTTCAAGTCCTTCTTTTTCCTTTCTGTAGCCCTGTCATTTTCGTTTTTCTGATGCTCATAGTACTGGGCCATTTGGAGAATGGCCGCCGGTTTAGATGCTGCCCAACTACTTTCGCTGGCTTGTAATTTCTGGGATACATCTGGTAGTAGTCCTTTGACATAGTTCTGCACAAATAAGTGGTGTCCGGTTGCGGTGGACATGTCTTGTCCACTGTAATCGGAGAACACCGTTTCAAATCTGGAGAAATACTCTGAGACATCCTCTTGTGGTTTCTGGCGGCATGCGGTTACTATGGACCAGTCTATCTTTTTCTCTGGGATCAGCGTTTTCACTTTCTGCACTATTTTGTCAGGGAGGTCCAATATTGCTTTAACCGGTTTTTGACCAGGGTTCCGCTGTTTATCTAGTGTGTTGAGTTGTTCCCAGGTATGACCAAGCAGTTCGGTATGGTCTATTTTCCTAATCTGTTTCCACACATCTGCTGGCAAACATAACCCGAAGAACAAGTCTATGTCGGCAAGTGTCATTATTGTTGATCCCAGAGCGGTACCTAGCTCGGTGTAAAAGGCGGTGGGGTTCTTTCGTAAATCCGGTAAAGATTTACGGAACGTCAAAATGTCCTGTCTGTCCCATGGTTGATACACCCAATTGTAGACCACCCTTCCTCTAGCATCTTGATGGTTCATATCGTCATGAGTCCCTTGTCCTCTAGGAGGTACCCAATAAGGGGCAGCTTCTTTTATCGGCATCATGCTATCTGGTTTTTCCACCGGGGGTCCTGCTATCTTAGATGTCCTGTCCTTATCTATCCATCCTTGTTCCACGAGGTGACGGAATACCTCCAGTGTGGATGAAAAGAGTTCTGTAACATCGTTGTCGCCTTCATCTCCAGTGTCTACCTTCCTATAGAGAGCCACTAGTCGCTCGGGCCCTACATCTTGGTACTTCTCTTCATATGCAGTAAGAGTGTGGTAACAGAGACGTACAATAAAGTATCGTTTGCGGTTTTCAACATAGGAGTTGCATATGTCAGTTACATGCTCTTCTGTCTCCTTCCTATCTATGAGGGATTTAACTACTTTATCAATGCCTGCTCGCTCATTTTTACTTAATCGCGGGACCCTGGGCGCTCCTGTTTCTTTTGATCCTACCTCTACTACTGTATCCTTTGATGAGGCATTTGGTGTGGGTGACTCGGTGGGAGCAGAGGCGGTGGAGACTGAGGCGATCGTGCCATCTCCGGCTATACTTTGGTGGTCCTGTCGTTGTACTAAGGGATGAGTAGGGGCGTAAGGGGGTGGCATGTATATGATTGGGGGACCTAACAATAAATCATCATCTACCCTTTGTTTTGCTGGTAACTTGGGGTAAAGAGTCAAGGGCGTTCTAACAGGGCATTGATCTGATATTTTTGATTCCTGTTCCTTTTTATCGATTTCCTTTTCTTTTAGTTTTTCTTCTAATCTTTTACAGGCTTGGTAAGCTGATTTTCGCGTTTCTTTATCTTGTCTAGCTTCGTCCCTTTTCTTTCTTTGAGCTGCCTCTTTTCGCCATAAGCCAAAACTGTCAAACATGGCTGGTCTAGTCTTCTTTTTGTGGAGAGCTAATTCTAACGTTTCTAATTTTGGCGGGATCGAAAGATCCCGTCAGTGGCCACTGATTTACCCGGTCCTTCCTAGTGTATTTATGCCATAGTTTGCTATAAGCTACGCTGGCTAATCCATACTTTACGTACATGTCCTTGTTAGGGGTGCCGGCTGACTGACCTCTAACGAACGGTCTGGTCCAAAACAATTACAATCAAACAATCTAGAGAAAACAGGCATGACGTATTTATCGGTCAAAATGAATATCTCAATCAATCAATTTAGACAAAAAGTCTGCACTACCTGTCCTTCGCTGCCTGCAAAGAGAGAATATTCCTATTCTTTGTTGTTTGCAAGCAGGGAAATGTCGCAAATAACTCAAAATCAAAAAAAGGAATACTAGTATTTCAATCAAACTATTCAATCAATCAATTTAAGTCGTTTTTTTCACGACCTTACCCGGACCGTATGGACAGTTCTTAGTCTTCCCCTTCCAGCGCCTGGTTGTCCTCTCACTCCAACAATCAATGCGGCGTTCCTCTAAGGTCCCAGTCAGGACCGCAGGTCACTCGAGAGAGGTCCGTTCGGAACTGGTGAAGTTCAGTCGATCGGCAGCCAGACAAGGGTCTTCTCAGGCAGGTATACCCCAATCGTTTAGTTGTTCACTCCGTCGTTAGGACCTCTCTACCGGACCCACGCGTCGCTGATGGGCCCCTACGCTTGGGCGCCAATTTGTGAAAGGCAGCGAGTCTTCAGACCCTCAATGCTGCCCGGTTCAGGGTTCCACCTCTAATTCACTTTGGGTTCGCCATCAAAATAATGAGGCAAGCGCTGGAAACTGGAAGAGAAGAAAATGGTTTATTTCTCATGAGGAGATCACGTCAACTGAGACACCGGGATGTCTGAGGGAAGTGTTCTGCTGACAACTCCCTTGGCTCTTCCTTTTATACAGGTTTGACACAATGCATTTGTTTGATCAACATGGTTACAAAAGCTTGGGGTCCCCGCCCCGGGCAGGTTGTCACACAAGCCCAACAGTAATTCTCTTCCCACCCAGGTCAAACAGACAATCTTATCTTGCAGCTGGACCTTGCTTCAGGGTCTAAAACATGTGAGACCGGTCAGATCTAAGAGTCCGTTCTGTTGATAAAAACAGGTCCCATTGTTGGTAACAACAAGTCTTGCTGTTTGCAGTGCAATAAATCATTTTGCAAGAGTCTTTTTGGTGTTTGGAACCTGTTTGTGTAACTAGGTGTAGTGAAGGGTAGAGCGTCCAAAGGCTTGTCTGAAAACAGGGATGAGTGGAAAAACGAGTTTGTGGCAGCAAGTGGCGCTGAGGTTTGTTGTGGCAATAGAGTTTATAGCCCCCAGCACACATACCAGGTCGGTCAGAGGGTCAGAGGGATGCTAGTAAGGGCAGGGTGAAACAAAGGTGACCAACAGAGTACAAAATGGCTGTGATAGATTAAAATGACTGCAACTTATGTGCACATAGAATTCCACCAGACAAGATGGCGCAGGTAATGTTCATGATTATTGTTTTGCTTTTAACATCTGGAGGAGGTGCATCTGCTACAGTTTGAGAATTTGCTCTCTTCCAAGCATTGGATACCACTAGGGAATCACAAGGCAGCTGCCCCTTAATAAAAATTGGGTCAGATGGTGAAGGTTTTTTTTTTTTTCTTTCTTTTTCCAAAACTACCCTAGGTGTTAATATACGGGCACGTGCAGGGTCTTTAAAAATATCACTGGCATGTCTCATCATGCCTTTTAGCATCGGTAAACTTTGAGTTGTCCTATGTGTAGAACCTAATGTTTCAAATTGAAAATCCTCTTCCAAGGATTTGTGTATAGTGTAACTCCATGGTATGATGCTGCTCTTGAGATTAACTCCTGGTATGCTGTGTTGTCATCAGGAGGTGATGGTTTTGCACGGTATAAATCAGGGTCCTTATCCATATGTTGATCAATATTATAATCATTCCATGGATCTATTGGTGGTGGACAATTGTCATTCCCCTCTTCTATATCAGGCTGTGTATGTGGAGAGCCCTGTGGTGAAATGTTTAAGGGGTCTGAGCCTGTAATGGTGCAAGTGGTGGAGGGGACTATGGGATAGGATAGATAGGACTTGTAGTTATGTCCTTTTTTAGGGGAATTTTGTAGCTTTTATCCTCTGGAACAGTTTCTTTTGGATGGTATTGCATCATTTGCCAAAATATGTCCAGTATCTGGATTAATGTAAATTTTCTTTTGTTTAGGGTCCAGTTTTTCTTTCATAAGTTCCAGGATAGGTTCTGGAGGTTTTTGAAGGGTATCTTTTGGTTTCAGTGCCGAAATTTTCAGTGCCGAGCTGGACCGGTCTTTCTTATCCTTTGGAGCCGAAGGTTTCTGTTCCGAGGGTGTTTTGTCTCGACCCAGAGCTGGAAGGCTTGATATGCTGTTTCGGTGCTGAGCCCGAAGGCAGTGCTTGCCCAGAAGCCTTTTGTTTGGTGGAAATGATTTTGGTGGGCAAAGGAGCTTTGTTACAGCACCCTGCCCCGCTAGAACCTCTTCGGACTCCAACTCTATCTCCGGCTTCGAATAAGATTATTGGATAGTAAAGGCCTCTTCCTCTTCTGCTGCCGACGCTTCCAATTCCTACTGTTCAGTGTCTTCCCCGAAGATATCCGGTGTTTAGTCGACGTTCTGCCGCTGCAGGTCCCTACGTCGAGCTAGATGGTCCCACAAAGTCTTTTTCGATCGGAACGATCAGCAAACGTCGCAATCTTCTTCCTTGTGCTCCGGTGAGCGGCACAAATTGCAGACTTTATGCAGGTCAGTGCATGGATACTTGAAGTGCACAGAGGACAGAATTGAAACAGAGTCCGTTCCATCGGCAGAAGACTGGATGATTATGACCGAGTGGAAGTCGACCGACACAGTTAGGCCCGAAGGCCACCAACGAAGTCTTCTCATTCGAAGATGGGAGTTTTCTTATTTTTTTGACACGCAGGAATAAGGGGACGCGTCCAAACAATACCGATGAGGGTACAGTGGATTGCACACCGAGGGGATCCCGAAGAACGGTCTCGAACCGGAGTGCCGCAAACAAACATCCGAACCAAATGGCAGAAAGAAAACAATCTAACAATGGAGTCGATGCCCATGCGCACTATCACCGAAAGGAGGAGTCACCTTACCTCGTGACTGGGAAAGACGTCTTCGAAGAAAAAACAACTTGCAAACATCCGGACCCAACACTAGATGGCAGGAGTATGCAAAGCATGTGTATCTACAGCACACATGGCTCGAACACATTGTTCCAATCTAGAGGGTTGTCTGTAAAAACGTCAAAGCCAAAACTGACATGGACCAGAAATGTCCCAAGTGTCATACTACAAGACTCTATCCAGCAGTGGCAGAAGCTACACAGTCAAGATTTGTTAAGTGAACAGAGTAGAATGTGGGGTTCACCCAGAAACAGAAGCCCAATACCTGTAGGTACAGCTTTGCAACCCGATAAAAGTAAATGGAGTTCACCCAAGAGTATCAGACAGCTCAACAGATTGAGGAGCATTTGAGCAGCTAGAGAATACTTTAATATAGCCATCCAGAGTTACAGGAACTCAAACCCTGGTGGCAGAGTTAAGATACCAGTGCTACATCGAATGCACCAGCAGCCAACTTCTGCAGTGATTCCAAAGCAAATGGGTTTACTACTGGAGACGGAGATAGGGGAAAGGCTGAGAGGTCCATTTGAGGACTAAGAGCAAACTGTTATAACAGGCTGTGAAGATGTGCCGTGCAATTTGCTTGTTCAGCTCATCGGTTTGCGTTCTCTGGCAGCTGAACTGGAGTCTTTAAAAGAGCACTGGCCTTGTTCTTCTCCGTAAAGTAGTGATGTCTATGCACCATTTCCTCTTTTATTGGGAGATGGCTGGCTTCTCTGGCAAATGTATTTTATTCATATTAATTTACTGCTTATGAATGTCAAACTAGATTCCATAGTGGAGAATTGGGGAAATTGCAGTGCAGTGTATACATTTGTACCTGTATAAACTTGCGATCATTACAACAACAACAAAAACTAATCAAACTCCTTAACCAAAGTTAAGCAGGTAAAAGTTCAAAAATAGGACTGGTATAGCTTGCCTGAATCTGAGCCCGATTTCCAGCTGTAATATTGGAAATTGTCCAGCAGGCCTCCTTCTTGATTGATTCCTTAGGACTGCTAAGCAATTGCAGCAAACTCTGGAGGGCTGAGCAGTTCAACACTACCTGAAAACGTAAATTACACAAAAAGATAGTTAGCAACAAAAATGCCTTATCAATCCTAAACCTCAGCACAACTCTGCCAAATGCCCCACACCATTAGATCAACAAAGGCCAGAAAGCTCAATCTAAAAGGCGAATGCAAGAAACATACCCTAAGCCAATTCATTTTTAAATGAGTGATTGAGACAAAGAGCAAGACGTTTAGTCACCTCATTGTGTGATGGGCTATTTCTCCAATGGTTTATGAACAGACGACCCTTAGGACCGTTCACTGGCTTGCAGTCTCAAACATGAAGAACATGAAACTTAAAAAAATAAGATAAACCCCCCCCAGACAAAACTACATGTAAATCGTGTTGTACCAATGAGCTACATCCCCACATATGAAGTCCACCTTCATTTAAATAAGTTCCCTACTTCAAAGAGACACCAAGTATCCAGGATGTCATGCGCCTCCAAATTAACAGAGCACTACAGTGTCTTCAGGACCTTCAAGGGAATGTGCAAACATCCAGCAAACAAAAAAAAACACCTGTCAGAAACATAGACCAAAGAAAAGAACATCATAATAACTGCCATATCCAATTTGGGTTTGCAGAGAAAACTACCAGTTAGGCATCTAGTCTGAAACTGGAATGGAGACAGTAGCGCTAATGTATGAACTACTCTTCCTGTAGCTGGTTTGCAAAGTTCTCTAACTGGAATGTTTCTTCTGCTTTGCCTCTTCTTGAGTAGGCCTTTGACTTGCTTAAAAGGGATTGGTTTGTTTTTTGACAGAATATCATGTTTTAACATAATGTCCATATAGGCTCAATCTATCTAGCAGTCCTCATCCCAGAACAGATAGGCTCCCTATAGACCAATAACTGCTTAGTATTTCTAATCTCCTTTCTCCTAGTAGCTACGATCATGGTTCTAATGAGGACTTTCCACTTGAGACTAGAGGCTATGGATAAGGGAAAAGCGCTATAGCAGAGCTATACCCAGATTGTCTTTATGATTTAAAATTCTTTACAAATAAATGCTTTTGGGTTCCTAACGTAGCTTTACTTGAACAGAAAACCTATCTGGCTCTTGAGTCTAGTGCTTATATAATAACGATTATGAAAAGCAACTTATAGGAGAAATCGGTAAAGTAGCTTTGTGTATGGGCTCAAGTGGAGAGCCAAACGTTTTGGGAGGCGAATATGTAGCAGCCAACACTGAGTAGGGCATCTTAAAGTGGGGAACACAGTAACCATATTAAGGCTGTCCAAATGTCCTTAAATACACGAATTTGTAATAAAAAATGCTTGCAAAGGACTTTGTCAAGCAGTGATGGCCACTAAATGAACTTTTATAGAGAAATTAAATCCTGATCTTGCCAAATGGGAAATATCAAGGCAATAAAATTTGTCATGTTATGTGATCATTCAACTTCTCCATACAATACATACAGAAATTCTGTACGAAGTGCATGAAGAAAGTTACTTGGTGACTCAAGATATTTATGCAATCTGGAATTGAGATCAAATAGTCACATTGAATGAATTTAGGGGCCACGTCACCAACCTCACAAATCATTAAGTGCAAGATTCCTCATTGTGCTCTGAATAATAAGTCTGGTCTGCACAGCAATCTGTGTGGTTCTATAAAGTAATTAAATTGATTCTAATCCTGGCTTGCTTCAGCTACTCTTTCTGGTGGATTCTCTATATAAATGCAGAATATTCCCCTGGTGTCAGTTGCTTTGTTAGGCTGTTCGTGCCCTCAAATGCAGAGCCTATCAGCTGACTGGCATGACCAGCTAGGAACCTTTTTAGATGGGAAAAAGAACCCAGTTCATAGAACAGGGAGGCAGGAGGGTCAGTGAAGAATCTGTGGTTAGATAACGCATTCACCATGTATGCTTTGTTAAAATGCAATAAAGAAAAAAAAAAAGAAAAAAAAAGAAAAATCGGAAAAAAGAGCATCCACCAGAAACAGCCTTAACGATGGTTTAAGTAACTTGGTATTCTGATGGATGCTTCTAATTGCAGATTCCTCACCTTGTGAATAGATACTATAACGGTACCTCACCAGGTGGTGGTCTAAATTGGCTCAGACCAAATGTTCCAGCAGGTCTGAGCAGGCAAAATGCCCCTCTCGATAGACCCGACTGGCGAAGCAGTAGTGCTTCGTGAACTTATGTACCGACGTATATGTAGTTTCCAGGACAGGTACTCTGTGTAGACGCGCAGTGATAGCAGCCTTCGCTTTGGTGGAAGTAGCCAGTAAGTCTTCTAGAGGCTGCTTCTTCGCCACCGTGTAGCAGATCTTTATAAAGAGAACAATCCATTGGCAGATGGTCAGTTTTTGCACTGCCTTGCCCTTCCTTGCCATGGAGAAACAAAGCAATGTTTTTTGGTAAGATGAATATAAAAGCTTAATGCCCTCTTATTGTCCAAACAATGAAGCCTCTCTTCCTCCTCACAGAGAGGATGCGAGACAAAGAAGGGTGACAGCTTGCCAGACATGAAATGCAGTGACCACTATTGGCAGAAAGGAAGCTGGGGTCCTCAACACCAACTTATCTGGGGAAATGTTGTATATGGTGAGGTGACAGAAAGAGCCTGCAGGTCGCTCCCACACCTGGCTGATATTGCAAGCTGAAGGATGCGACTTACCCTGTAAGCATCTGTTCTTGACATGTGGTGCTGTAGATTCACATGCTGTGCATAGGTCCGCCATCTAGTGCTGTTTTCGGATGATTACAAGTTGTTTTTGTTCCAAGACATTTTCTTCGAGTCTTGAGGCTCTGTGACTCGCTCCTCCTCTTGGTAATACTGAGCATGGTCATCGACTCCATTGCCAGATTATTTTGTCACAGATAAGTGAGAATAGAATTGTAGTATGCCTCAGTAAAGTGATGTCCATACGAGTAATGTGTCATAAAGTATGTAAACTACAACCAACACAGGCTTATTTGGGGAGGAGGGAGAGTGCATGTGAATCTAGAGCACTACATGCCAAGAACAGATGCTTACAGGGTAAGTAACAATCTGTTGGTGGCATGGAGGGAGGTGTAGCCTCAAAGGGAAGGGAGTAGCCCCTACGGACTATCTGCAAAACCCACCTGTCAAACGTGATGTTGTGCCAGTGGGGGAGGTGATGGTGGATCCTGCCGCCCACTGGCAAATAGTGGCCCTGAAAGGTCGGACTAGGAAGGCTTGGAGGCTGCTGCAGAGGGGGCATTGGTGGACTGGCCCATCTGCTGGCCCCCAGACCTGCGACACTGGGTCTCAAGTCCCCGGCCACGCATAGGCTGGGTAGTTTGCGCGGCCCTGTGGCTCTGGGTGGAACGTGGTGGGGCACCCCTTCCGTAGCCACGTAAGGGGAGAAAGGCAGACTGCATGGGGTGCAACAGATGTTGCGAGGCCCAATGATCTGGCCGTAGCCCTAGAGTCCTTTAAACGCTCAAGCTCATTGGCCGCCTTGTCACCAAACAGGCGACGGCCATCAAAGGGCATGTCCAAAAGAGTAGGTTGGACATCCCCAGAGAAGCCAGGCGTAGTCTCTCAGGGCTACTGACGTGGAGACTCAAAGTCGGCGGTATCCAGCCCACACCGGATGGTGAACTTTGCTGCGTCTCGACCCTCAGCAACAGCGCGGGTGAGCATGGCCCGGGCCTCCTCTGGGCACTGTGGCAGCACTTGCGCAACCGTATTCCACAACGTGTGTGTATAACGGCCCAAGAGACATGTGGTGTTCACTGACCGCAGTCCTAAGCTGGCGGAAGAAAACATCTTCCCAAGATGGTCCAGCTTCTTGGATTCCCTATCTGGGGGAGCAGCAGGGAATGCGCCTTTTGAGGTGGAGGCTTGGTCCACCAAGCTCTCAGGAGTAGGGTGTTGGGAGAGGAAAAGTGGGTCGCCCGGTGCCGGGCGGTGGCGTCGGGCAATCATTCTGTCCACAGGAGCCGCTGTGCTGGGCTTGGACCAAGTGCCCAGAAAATGTCAGTGAGGGCCTCATTAAAAGGCAGCAGGGGCTCCGAAGAGGCTGCTGCCGGCTGAAGCACCTCAGTCAGGAGATTAGTCTGGACAGCCACCAAAGGAAGCTCGAGGCCCGAGGCCTCAGCCGCCCTGCGCAACACCACAGCGTAGGAAGCTCCCTCCTCCATAGCCACGGTAGGGGGAGAAAGCATAAAAAGGTCTGGGGAGGTATCCTCTCGCCAGTCCGGCTCTTCAAGTTGGTCAGCTAGAGGGTCAACAGACCCCTCCCAGTCCTCCTCACCCTCCTCTGGCTGCCACTCAGGGCGATAGGGAACGGGGGATGAACAGCGGTACAAAAGTACCCTCCGGCGCCAGTACTGATGTCGGTCCGGCACAGTGTCCGCATCCGGGGTGAGGCTGGGGTCGACGCCGGTTGGGGGCACAACCTGAGTCAGGGGTGTCGCCACTGGAATCGGCGCCGGGGAAGGTACCGTGAGGTCGACCGGCACTGATCCGGATCCAGGCTTGGATCCCTGGGGACCCTGCGGTGCCGGGGCCGGAGCCACCGGCATCGAAAGCCTAGGGCCCCCAGCAGAGTCCGTGGGGCCCGAAGGCACGCCTGCGGAGTCGGGCTGCCCAAAGATGCTGTGCAGCGCTTAGTAAAATTAACGAAGCTGGGCAGGGGGACGCTACGGCTCTGGGGAAGGGAGGGAAGCGCGGAGCCGTCCCAGCGGGCTCCGAGGTAGGAGCCGGAGAGCGATGACGCTCCGGGTCCCGCGTCGGCCGACGGACGGGGAGAAGGCGAAGAGCGCCGATGCTTCTTCGCCTTCTTCTTGTGCTTCGACTTACCAGAAGACTTCGATGACGAGTGGTAATGGCTCCGCGACCAGTCCTGCGACCTTCCCCTCGACCGGGACCTCGAGCGGCGCGGAGCACGACTTCGGGTTGTGGTCGCGCTCCAGGCACCAAAGGCACACGAGGTGCGGATCGGTAACCGACATCAATTTGTGACAGGAGTCACAGGGCTTTTAACCGGGCCGAAGGCTGGACACCCCTCATGCACCAGGAGTCGAATGACTCAAAAGATGTCGACAAAAAGTCAGAAAAAGTTAGTCAAAAAACAACTAAGGGGCCAGCTCTCTCCAGATCAGCGCGCAGGGGCGGCGTCTAAGTAGGCACCGTGACATCATCCCAGCGACGCCACCTACCGACACACAGGGGTACTGCTAAGAAAAAAATTCTCCAGATCCAGTCTGACGCCTGGGGGTAATTCTAAGGTAAGGAATCTATAACTGATAGTCTTTCAGATATGCAGCACATTGTCCCTGTCTGCACAATGGTGCAGCTTTTTGTGCGCCAAGCTCAGACAAGGGCAAAGTACTTAATTATAAAATAATACACTCTTCCCAGCATAGGTAGAACTTTGTCAGTGCCTGCCTTCACCTGGAAGTGCACATCAGTGAAAGACAGAGTCGGTGTTTGAAGCTGCAGCATCATATTGGACTGCTAGCTGACCCGGCCAGATTTTGAAGAAGTGAAAAGGGACCACCACCCCGAGCAGCTGTTTTTGTTATGCAACTGTACCCCTTGCAGGTATATTACTTGGGGTTCCTGTGATCCCTATTTTTCTTCCCAGTGGATTCTCTCTGGGTGTCCTCATTTGTGGGGCACAACCAGCGTACTGACGAAATCTTTTTTGCCTTGCACACACTTCTGCAATGTGGCGCGGGTGCTAATGAAAAAGCGTACCCTTGTATGCAGGGGCCAGACTCCCATTCAAATGAGGGAATGCCTCCATGGAATGGCGTTGGCACACATTTTAGTGTAGTTCAAACAATACCACAGATTGAGATGAACAACTGTTTTTGCAGCGCTTTCAATAACATCAAGTGTTCCCAGGGCACAAAAAGTGCCTGCAAACACCCGAACACCCGTGGCACCCACAGGGCACTTGAAAGAAGTCCTTGTTGGAGGGAGGGGGGGTGGTGTTTAGGCACAGGGGAATTCTGGGTAACATGTACACGGACTACAGTAGATCCGTTATATAATTTTTTTAAAACTAAGCAGGCTCAAATAAAGCTCAGTTTAATTGTACATCGTAATGTGAGCAAATGCGCAGCCAAGAAGAAAACATAAATATCGAAATCATTTATAGAGGAATGATAAAAATGATTTACGTTTGCAAAGCAAGAGACAGAAAAAAAAAAAAAAAAGGAAATACAATTATACGTGCCAGAGATGCCGCTCAACAGGATGCGATGTTCATGCTTAAACATTAGATGAAGCGAGTGTTGTTGGAAAGATGACAGATCAATGCTGTGCAATTTATGGCAGAGATAAACTTGTGTAATAGATGGGAGAGGGAGGATAAACTGCAGGGATGCAGAAGCGCTTTAAGGGTGGCTAAACCTAACTGATCGATCGACACAGTGAACGTAAACTAAAGATGGACAGGAGTTAAGGCATAATAAACCAATCCAAACACTTGCTAGCGCGATGAACGGGGCGGCCAGGGTAGCCGCAATAACGGACTTCCTGGCCAATCAGTGCATGTTTTGAGTGCTATTAATGCATAAACGCGGCATACTTATGTTTGGTATTTAGACGTTTTGACACGGACAACTCACCCTTGCTTAGGTCTATCTCCTTCTGTTTAGGACTGTGACGATGAATGGAGGCACAAGGTAAGGAAGCTCAAACAGACGCTAATTCCAGGCAAAAGCAGCCGATAACAAAAGAGCGGCTGACTGTACACAACACTGGCCCTTATAACAAGTTTTACCCTCGGAACGAGAGCAACTCTGACAAAAGCATAGGCATATTGGCTGTGCACTGCCTGACTTCATTGCCGTCTCAGATGAGACACCACTTTGACAGTGGTCAGTTCACAGGTGCTGGCGGGTCCACAAATGTTCGTACCATTACGCGAGAAGCGGCGGGAACTGGCTGAGCAGTTTGAAACTTGATCACTGCAGCAGCCAGACTATAGGTGTGTCTCAATATGACACGTGAGTCTCTCCTTGTGTCATCGGGCAAAATTACACTGACTCCCCTGCAGTCAGTGCTGATGCTGCACCGATGTCAGATGAAAGGTTTCCATTTGAAAACAAGGCACGCAAGTAGCGTGCACGTCGCTGCTCGTTCCTGCGGCAATACTCCATGGCAGCTGCCTTAGGAGAAAAGGTGGGCCATGCACCATTTTTTAAGGACATACTAAAGCCAGCCCAAAGCGGTGGGAGGAGTCAGACCCCACAAAGTCCATGCAACAGATCGCCTGACAGCGCAAGCGCTGTAGGCTCAACCTAAAAAGTTGGTGAATCTGCAGTCAGAAGTCTCTATGAGAAACGGTGACTAAAGGAACTACGGAGCTGTAATAACTAAAGTCCCTGACGTTTTATATTTTTTTAATAGCCTACAGTAAATCCCTGAATAAACTATAGAGGATGTGTTTTACTGCAAGGGATTCTTTAGTACTGTGCACAGATCTCCAAACTCAACGATCGGCGAGCTCATCATGACTATCAAAATGCTCTTGATGAACCCATCTGTCCACCTAACAAACTGTCAGGCAGATGAGACAACAATATGATGAACCATGACATTTAAGTTGGTGCGTCACGCTCAGCTTTAATCGTTTATGAAACTCAAGACTCACCGGTAAGCATTATCAGTGTGTTCCATACAACAGGAAGTCCCCAAAGAACCAACGTATTTCCTAAGAAAAATCCAAGTAATTTGACATTTTAAATAAGTATAGACGTTGTTACTTTGGGTAGCCCTATCCATTCCTTCCCTTGTTCTTTGTAGAACAGATGTGTTTGCCAACATTTATTTTCATCATTTTAGTCTTGCAATCTGGTGGGATGGTAGGAAAGACATTGGGATTCATCTTACCGGTGGATGCCTGCACCACTAAACTCTCTATGGCAGGATGATATGCAAGGAAAGCAGGGTCGTCTGGTTGTAGGCAAAGGTGCTGAGCGACCTTGCATATTAACTGGTTGACCTGAACATGGTCTTGCCCAAGAGGGTATCCATATAGGTTTCATTAAACAGTAATAGAGATTATGTAGGGGCTTCACCAGGCTGTGACACTTCGGTCAAAACACTGGTTTTCATCTCTATGGTGAGATGCTGTGGGGCCAGTACTTTAACAGCCAAGGAGACCCTTCAGTGGTAAGGCCAGCAAGAATGTGGAGAGGTGTGGTGCAGCGGCCAGGGCAGCTGACTTCGGAGCACAGGGTTCACGGTTCGATCCCCGGCTCCGGCGGCAGCTCAGCTCAGCTCCATGTGACTCTGGGCAATAGCTCACTTAATTTCCACTACGGCCCCCAGCGCCTTGAGACCCGTAAGGGTGAGTAGCGGCGCTATATAAAAACAGACTTACATTTTTTTTTTTACTTACATCCTGAAGTTCATGCAACTTTTCTTTATCATATTGGGGACAAAATCATCCCCCTCATCACAATTGTCACTGTCTGAATCAGCGCAGAAAAGATTTTGCAGAGTATGGGTCCTACTGCATGGAAAGGGCAAAGTATCAGATTCAGAGGCATTGGCTGTTGGTTAGACTTGGGTGCAGCCTCAGTCGAGGTCGATTCTGCTCAGAATCAGAAAACTCAATGGGCTGTAAATACTTCCCCCGGCGTCAGCGGTGTCCATTCGAAAGGAACCAGAGTAGCAGGTGGGGGTGAAGTTGGCATAGAAGCCAGTGCAGAACTAGATGCAGGTTTGAGGGGAACAGATGTGCAGATGGCAAACCTGCCAGCAGAAGCCCTACTGGAGGCGCCGGAGGACCCTTGGACCCGAAGGCGCGCTAGAGGGAACCAGTAAAGCCCCAAAAATATGCTGCATGGACTCCCTTTAGGCCACCACTTGCCGAGACGTCACTGACCGACAAAGAAATTCAGGGTACATTGGGACTGAACTCTCAATCTGCTTCAACGGAGATCAGTGGAGAGATTTCTAGAGTTTGAGAGTGGCAGGAAGGGGCAGATTTCCACTTCGATTTCTTATGCTTCTTTTTTGACAATACTAAAGTCTTCGACCGCGATGATGATATGCCGCTGGAACAATTTCAAGAAGGGGACCTTCCTTTTGACTTTGACCGATAACAGCGTGGAGACTTCCGATGTTTGACTTTGCCTCTTGGTCCTGTATGGCCTGCATAATCATCTGAGCCCATTCGTCGCAGGCTCTGGAATCCTGCTCTGACCGCAGGCACCATAACCACATTTTGTGTCCGTCACAGACCTCTCTTTGCAACAGTCTCGGCACGGCTTGAACCCTGTTTTAGGGGGTAACCTTTTCCCTTACATAAAGTGTAGAAATTTCGAAAAAAGGGTTGAAAATACCAAGAAAAAGCTCTGGATCTGTGCCAGAAGGCACAAAAAGATAGAAACGGATGTCAGAGCGCATGAGTGGCACTTACATGCAGCTCCACTGGTTAGTTCTGGAGTGGGACAATCTCGGCGCAGACGCGCACAACATCACCTATCAGAGTGCAGGAATATTTATTACATTTTGGATCCAGTCAGAAGCCTGGGGAATATTCATAAGGTGAGGAATCTACGGTTAGAAGTATCCATCAAAAGAATAATTTCAAGGTCTGAAGTAAACGGATTCAAATAAACACATTTTACATCAATCGAAAGCACAGTGCCCTTGGATCACTTCAATTATTGGTTAGAAGATAGTTCTTGTGATGTTGGCATTTTCATGGGTTCAGTTGTTACGCTCCCCAGGGGAACTGTCATGATTTGGTTTCCAAGTATGAGAGTTCCAAATGGTCTGCAATTCGTGCAAGAGGCTAATCATCCCTCATTTTTTGTGACGAAAGTACACAGTGGCTGTGGTTATAGGGTTTCCTACAGGACTAGGTAGTCAGGACAAGATGAGTCTTGCTCAATCTCCAGCATGTTTATAAAAGCACTCATGGTGGGTCCATATAGCCTGAATCTTAAGTTCCTGACGTGAGTTCCCCATTCCTGTAGGAAGGAGGCCATCAAAATTAACTATGTGGGTAAGCATTTTGGGAACTGAACCTTTTATTTGATTTTCTCTTTTCATCCAGCACAGGAAACGTTTTAAAGCTGCTGCCAAAAGATTTACCAGCATTTGCAGCAATCTGGACACAGACTACATTGGGCCTGCATATTCCTGCAGTTCTGTCCTTCGCAGTGCGCGGCAGGACTATTGACAATAAGCAGAAACTCTGCTTATTGAGCTGCCAGGTAAAGGTCCTTTCAGAATGGCACTTCAAGGATGGATAATAGTATAGATACTGAGGGATAAACTCTTGCTTGCTTTCTACCCAACCAATGCTCCATAAATATGGCACTGTTGAATTGGGATGATACTTTACTTGTACATGTGAAAGTCTGGCTTTTGCATGATTGCTTCTGCGGAGTTTAAATACTGGTGTATTCGGATATTTGAATCTGTTTTCACGGGCCAGGCACTGAGGTATGAGTATACAAAGAGTCATTTTTCTGAGGTATACCATGACCACCACAACTTGGAGAAGGTCTCCAGCACACACTTAAGGGCAAACTGGAAATGTTACTCTATCAGGTCTACAGACCTGAGGAACAGTGAATTTGCTGAAAACAATGTGAAAGTAAGTCTTTTGTAGATCTATGGTGCAACGTCAATCCCCTGGCTGTAATGGCATCAAAATATATTGTACTTTTAATGTTTGTAATGAAAATGTACTTAAGTATAATCCTAGTTTTTCAGAGGATTCTCAATTTAAGTCATAAGCACTGAATAGTTTCTTCTGCCCCACCACCTGTTCACCCTAACTTACTTCCCATCTGGGATTACTTTTCTATATAAAATAAGAAAAATAAAAACTTTTCGAAAAGCCAATTTTAAAAACATATGCACTTATAGCAGCTTATCTTAATTACTTTTTTTTAATGAAAATAAATGTTTAAAAAGAAGGAACTACTCTACATTAATCAAAGCAGCAAGAAAAACTTTCATAAAACATTTTATTTTATCTTTTTTTATGGAAAGGTGTAAGAAGGGAATGACTGTAGATAGATTGCAATCTATAGACAAGCAGATAATGGTCTTTTTGTTTAAATAAGTTCTTACGATTATTTCGTTCACAAACATGAGAAACAGTTACAAGTACAATAAGGTAGTACTACATTGCGAGCGATAGTGCCAGATGCATTACAGCATGTCATATTGTACACAACATTTCCTTTACAGGACCATTCTCATCGCAACAGCAACTGTGCTCGTGTGATCAATGTTGCGCGGGGGCAGATATGTAAAGTGCGCTGTGTTTGGGAATGAGAGCCAAGAGATGTCAATGATATTGTGGGAGGTATCCCTGCGCACCTCTAGTAACATATCTGTTCCATCTATACCGGTAATAGGAGGCGATTGAAAAAGAGTTGAACAAGGCACTAACGGGGATAACTCTGCCCAACTGGGGTGTCGTCTGGCCCTCGTGTGTGATAAGTGCAAATGTAGCACATGCGCACAAGGCTACGATTGTCAGATGCGAGCTTAGCGACTAGAGATGATTGCGCAGTCCTAGGTTCGGTACCTCCACTTAGACTACACAAAGGTGAATCAGGGTCCCTCGCCACATGCATCTGCTGGGAGGGGGGTAGTGTTGGGGGCGTTTATTTAGAGCGGCAACTCCTCCTGAAGATTATGTAAGAGAACATCCCAGTTTGCAGCCACATGGATTTTGCCGAGGCCTAGGGTGTCTTTGGTGCGTAGTGCAACGCTCTCCGCCCTAACCCAAACTAGCAATGAACGTCTCCAAGCTGTAGGGTCAAGGGGTTCAGGTGACTTGCACCATTTCGTGATAAGTCGTTTGGCCACAAGCATACCCACATCAAGGAAACGGGAGGTTACTTTTTGCAGTTTGCTCCGGGGGTAAAGATGCAGAATACATACTTCCCATGTTTGCGATACAACGCACCCGGTGCAAGTGGATAACGCTGCGACGACTGATTACAAATGTGTGTGTAGGGCTGGGCCTGTCCAAAGCATGCGGAGGAGATCAGCGACGACAGTGCGGCATCTGGGGAATGTTGCATCCATGCAGTGAAAGAATCTGTTGATTTTGGCTGGGGTAAGACATACCCTCTGTACGATGTAATGCTGAATGGAGCAGAAGCAAGCATTACGGGGAATATAGGTTGGACTTCCCAATATCTCAGCCCATTCTTTGTCAGTGTAGGGGCGGTGCCCCGTCCACCTCCCAATGTTGCCTCAAGGGCGAAAGTAAAACTTCTGTGTGATGTTGCAGTGATGCAGCGAACCATTTAGTAATATGTCTCCTTCACCCCATAACATGCAAGTCCTGTATAGTCAAATGTGTTTGATGTTCAGTGGTCACGTGTCCCCATTTGCTACCCAGGGCAGCAATCAAAGAGCTGTACAGCAAGAAGTGGCCTGGATGTAGGCCACTGACTTCTGTCAGTGTGACATAAGGCGCTAAGGTGCCATCTTTGAACAGATTGCTCAGGGAAACCAAGACCACCTGCTTTGGAGCCTGGCGCACTAGTGCCGGCCTGCTTGCCAAGACCAGAGTGTACTATGAGGACATTTTTGACCACTTTGTAAGAGTCGGGGTGAACTTTTGAGTAAAGCCTACTAGTGAGCATTCCCTGGATGAGACCACCAGTAAATGGAGAATAACCCTGACACCATTATGAGTGGATGGTGCAAGGAGTGTAGTAATACTCCTTTGAATGCGTTAGAAATAAAATACTTGTAATATAAAAATAAGTATTTGGCTGTACATTAATTTACTGAAATTGCTGTGCGCTTTGAGTTCTAAGTCGTGTTCACTAACCTGTATCTAAATTCCCTCCCTACCCCACCCCAACCCAAGAGAGCCTTTGACTGCTTGTCCTTAGTACTACTGAGAGTCAAGTGCAGAATGGGTACTTAGTGTCCATAGTAGGCTGGGCCCCGGGACATCAGGAGTAAAAGGCCTCAACTACTAAGGTTGGGCCCAGTAACTCCTCAGTAAGGGGGTCCTGACAGCAGTTCTTCTGGAAGAACGAACTGGTGGTGGTACAGGAGATACTTGGTGGTAAAGGAGTTTGGGAGGCTAGTTATTTCTTTTGTCAGGTAATATGCTCTTGAATAATCTAAGAGACCTAGCAGACTCCTCCTTTACTTAAGATTCCTTATCCATGACGTGAAAAGATGCAAAAGCGTGCAAGCTCTATGCACAATTGCATTTGAACGTAAAACGCTGCTTTGACATCATGGCATCCGTTGAGGTCAAAAGCCTTCGTTTTGGAGTGTTGTCTAGAAGGTGAAATGGCCCTCAACAGTTAAAAAGAGGTAACTGTGCTTTAGATATGCTGCCTGTTGTCGAAAGGTAATGACCGTGCTTGTCAGCTAAAGATCTTTCTGGATCTTCCTTTCGTTTGCCTCAGAATCACCGGTAATGACTTTGGTAAAGGCAGGGGTCACCACACCTCTTGTGCACAAATTGCCATAACCCTCTGTGCTCCTTCTGCCCATGCAGTCCTATTTTCACCTTACCCTTCAGGGTCGTGGGAGAAAGTTTTAGACACAGGGGAATGCGTCTGTACAATATATATGGTAGGCACACAATCCAACAATAGTTTGGATTGTTTTCTACTGTCTTCCTGAAACAGTCAGGACACAAAAAGTGAAGGCATTTTGACAAAAAAGAAAATATTTTGCCATAATGACAACATACTGAAAAAGCACACAGATGTAGATGTTTTGAAAATATTTCTCAAGAAAAGCAGCCTCAAAAGGAGATCTCCCTGCACCAAGACCTTGTTAACAGGAAACAAATGGTACTGTAGCAACTAACAGAACAAGGAGAAAAAAGTAGAACCCGTTTCTTTAAAGCACTATTTGTTTAACCTCAATCAGCAGCAGTCTACAGATTGCCCTTTATTTTTCTGATTTTTCATTTAAAAAAGGCTTTTGAAAGTTTATTGCCACTCTCGATAATATATTGACATTTTAAACAATTAACTTTTTTTAAAGAAAGAAAACTTGACTAACACAACGTTCTGATATACTGCTTAAAATAGATCTTTATTTGTAGAAAAGATTTGTCCACTGAAGACAGTTTAACAATCTTATTTAAAACATGCTGCAGTACTGGTGGGGACTAGGCAAGTTAAATGTAGTTTATGCTGAAGCATAATCTATAGTTTACCAGAAGCATGTCTTACCTGGGTTTGGATGTCATCTCCAGTTACAATATTCCCTACAGCTCGCAAGGCAGGAGAAACCACTTTGTAATCGCTGTGCCTACAAAAAAAATATTTAATGAAATTGTGTTAATATTTTTTAATTAAAGAACATTTCATTTGACAGTGGGATTAGATTCAGGGTACAGACAATGGCTGCTCAACAATGGCACAAATGAGAAAACGTGACTAGTTTAACAGTGGTTCCAATGTTTGTGAACACTTTTAAGTTGTGAAATACTAGAGCTACATTTTGCAGTTAATATGAGAACTAAAAAGAAAAAGTACATATCTGACACATATTTTCAATGTGCTCAGCATACTTGGGCATAATTCCAAGGTATCCAAGCATCATCATATCTTAGTGATTGATGAGAATCCACAATTTCAGGCTACATTTGCAAAGGAGAATTGTGGATGTTTGCTGGGTTATGGCAAGGTTCTTTTCATATATCTTACAGGACATTATTCAATTTCCCTGATCAGAGAAACATTCAGCACGTGAGCTGTGGATCTATTTATGTATTCTGTGTATTTGAATATACTTACAGCTGTCAAAATTATAAGGATAACCCTGGATGTCTAAGTATTGCAAATTTAACATATGTGCATTGTAAATTTTACTAGTTCAAAGTAAAACTTCGGAGTCCCAAGGATTCTTGATTGTAATATTTCAATTTTATTTTTTTGATTACAATGTTGCAAAAGAAGCAAAACTGACATGTTGGTGATTAAAAAAAAAAATTTAAATTGAAAATGGTTTATCTTTTATTTTTTTTGTGTCGTAATTCTTTATTAAGAAATTAAAGATATATAAATACATATAGTGCAACATAATAGACCCAAAGTGGTCTAATGGCATTACATATACAATGTAATATAGAGACATAAAGAGAATATCATAAGAAAGGAAAGAAAGGTAGGGAAGGGGTAAGATAAAAGACAAAGCTAATAATGAGAAAGAAGGGTATTGAACATGATAAATTAAAGAATCCTAACTGTGGTTTATTATAATCACAGAATAAGTTAGACAGAATGAGTTGTGAAGTGGGCAAATGTATTTAGAGCCACTAAGTTATTATATGTATAAAATATGTAATATGGTATATATTATATATTGGGAGTGATGAAAAGATCATAAAGGTTAATAAATAAATCAATAAATAGATAAATAAATAAATAATTGTTAAATAGATGAGGAGAGATATGGTTGAATAAATGGAAAAGTAAATAGGGGAGTGAAAAGAGAAGAAATGAAAGTCCAAGTCAAAACCAAAGCCATCTCTCTACCCGGTAAGGAGAGGCAAGAAGTGAAAGGACAGAAGGGAAAAGAATATGAAGGGAGAGGAGGATAGGGGAACATAATAGACAACATAAGAGGAAAATATTTAAGAATCTCAGAGAAAAGAAGCCCATACTTGGAATATTTCTTCTTGATCCTGAAGCTTCTATATTATATGCTCATGTGATGCCGTTTGAATCATCGCAACCATCGAATCCTCCATAGAGGGAGGGCTAGGTGATTGCCATAATCGTAAGATACAGATTTTGGCTGTAGAGAGTGCAGTATGTAAAAGGCGGCACTAATGACGTGAGATGACAGGTGGACTCCCAGGATCATGCAATAGAATAATAGAAGGGGTAAGAGGAAGTGTATTTCCTATTTGTGTGCAAAAATATTGTATAGAAGGACATTCAGAGTATATGGAGAAGGTCGCAGTTGGTAACAGAACACCTCCAACATTTAGAGTGCGATAGTAATCCTGCTCGTAATTTCGATGGTGTCCAGTACCAATTATGTAAAGTTTTAAAAAGACCGAATTTCAGCCGCGCTTCACGAGTGTTTTTATCTACGGCTTCCAATATGCCAGGCATCTTGGTCTATGATAATATGTAGGCGTGCTTGCCAATGTTCGTGAAGAGCTTAATGAGTGGTTGTGAGTATAGGTGATTAGTTAAAGTGGAGTAGAGTCCCGGCATTACCCCCTTATGCCGACCCCAAGTATGAAGATAATCCAATATCTGCGATGTTTCTAATATCCAGGGAGAAGAACCAAAACATCTCCTCAGGTAAGGCTGTAATTGTAGATGTTTTGGAGCTCGATGCAAAGGAAGGTCAAATTCTTCACGAAGGAGATCAAAGGATTTCAATTCACCATTTAGTATAATCTAATGTAACGTCTGCATACCTCTTGAACTCCTATCAGTCCAGTAAAGTGCACGACCATTGATTCGAATACTTTCATTCCCCCATATTGGAGCTTTAGAGTGCATATGATGGGCAGTCCTTAAAAGGCGATGTGCACGCTGCCATGCTTGATATGTGGCTTGAAGTACAGGATGCGAAGGGAAAGTTCGAGGCTTACGAGTATAAGAAGTTAAGGTCATCATCGCATTCAAGTATTAAGCGTTCTGTTGTGACCCATTGCAGAGGATCATTCACACCTGGGAGTAGGTAAGCCAGCTGTGAAAGATGTAAGGCTAAGAAGTAGTGTTCTAACTATGGTAAACCTAAACCTCCATGGGAATGACTAGCAATTAATTTAGCCGTCTAGTTAGCCATGAAACACAGCACCATGGGAAAGGAGCTGCTTACTGCGGGTCTAAACGTTCGGGCTATTCGTGCCCGAGGAGCCCCATCTGGCGACAGTCAGTGTTGAAGAGTGCATCCACGCAAAAATGATAACAGTTTTCGAACAATAGAATAGGTTTTAAAGTTATGGTTGAATGAATAAAGGAATATAGGAATAAAGGAATATAGTAAAGAGATTTATATCTTGAGGGTATAGTGCAAGAGGGGATGAGGGAGTAGAAAGAGGGAAGGAGAGGGAAAAGTAAATAAGAAGAAAAAGGGCAATACAATATGAAATTGTCAAATATAGTACAATTAAGGAAGGTATTGTTAGCATAGTATTAAACGTAATTAAATATTAAATAGCATATATAATTATTGTCATATTTAAATATGATCTCATCTGGATAACATCATGTAAAAAAGGCAAGAATATCATAATTAAATATTAAGGCAGTTAAATAATAAATATCATATATAAATAATATATATATAGTGTTTAAGTAGAGGGGGAGGAGGTGGAAGATATGTAGGAGGAGTTGATAAAGGAGGAGCATAGTAGGACTGATAATTCGTAATGAATTCATGTCCAATTCATAACAAGAGGCGATCAATCATGTATATAGTCAATAAACCTAATATCTATATTAAAGTTTTAACAATATCCAATGAGAGGGAAGGATATTAGCAAATAGGTTAATATATCATAAGTAAGTTATAGTAAAACAGACTTTACACAAAAGAGCAAAAAGAATAAATAACGTTAAATGTTTCCTAATTAGCCATTATAACAATTGAATGCTATCATTGATAAGAACTAATATATTATGAATATATATCACTATAGTTAAATATCAAAACAATTATATATTACATATTAGAACATTGGAATGTGGATCACTCCATTGAAGACAAGAGTGCTCCCTGCTCTACGGGCCGGTAAAGGCCCGCGAAGCAACATTCCAATGTTGTTTTCACAAAGGCCTCTCGGAGCCAGAGGGGATTTAAACCCCTCGGACTCCGAGAGGCCTTTGTTTTATTCTAAACAGAGCAATATTGACATGTATATAAATTGAGGGATGATAGGAGGAGGAATAGGATAAAAGAAGAGAATAATTAGATATCATTGGTTCACGTTTAGAGGAGAAGTAGAGGGGAGAATAAGGATGAACAAATCAAATAATTACAAATATATAACAAATATGTATAACAAATAAACAGATGTTCAAGTACTCATCCGACCATCTTTTCCAGCGATCATCAACTGGACAAACTCCCATCTGTTGGTTAACGTAGAAAGTCAGTTGAACAGTCATAGTTCAAGATCTTTCTTCATCACATGAAAGGGATTTAAGAGGAGAACGTGATTTATCCCAATCTCTTTCCTGTGTAAGGGAAGCTACTACCTGAAGGGCCTTTTCTCGATCTCCCAGGGAGCGTATGGGTCGATCTAGGTCTCGTCCTCTACTCTGGGAACGGCTTGAATTACGTCGAGTTTCACCCAGAGATTTCATAGATTTCAATGATAGAGGTTGTGGATCAACTTCTGGTAAGGATTCCGTATATTCCATGTTTTGAGGGAGAAGATTATCCAGAAAATGATGAAGCTCGCCTGGATCAAAGAAGTCTTTGGAGATCCCATCCTTGGTGACTCGTAAGCATGCAGGCTCGAAAAGACCATATTTGACATCAAGCTGACTAAGACAGGGTCGAAGAGAGAGAAAAGCTTTGCGGCGTTCATTAAATTCTTTTGAAAAGTCTGCAGCCATTCTGATTTCATGACCTTGGAATATATACGGACCTGGAGTACGAGCCGTTATGATCAGTTGACGTGCTTGTTCATGACCCAGGAAGCAGGCGATGAGCGTGCAGGGCCGTATATTTGTCAGTATTGGGCGGCCCAAGACGATGGGCTCCCTGTATCTCTAATGGTGGATCCAAAGTAAGACCTATAAGTCTTGGTAGAGTATCTCTGAGAAAGGATTTGGTATCCAACCCTTCTATTTTTTCCGGAAAGCCAAAAAAGCGAACATTGTCATGACGGTTCCTGTCTTCCAAGTCAACTATTTTACTCCTAAGAAAGAAGTTCTTGGTCACGGTCTGGTATAGCATCAAGCCTGTTCTCAACTGTTTTCATTCGTGTAGATAAAACATCCATCCGATTTTGGAATCCAGCAATATCCGTGCAAATAGGTTTGGTTTCAGTCGTAAGAGTGGATATGGAAGTTTCCATACCTTCTAATCGTCGACTTACAGCAGAAAGTTATTGGAGAACGTGATCCATAGTGGAAGCTGAAGATGGTTTAATGTCAAGGTAGCAGTACTCCTTACAACCGATGTAGAATGACCTTGGCTTAGAGCTTCTGAGAAGAGGGACTGTTCAACAGGTTTCCCATTTGTCTTACCAGAAGGCATCTTTAATTTCTTAGTGGCAGTCCTTTGATCTAGAACTGTGAGGGCCGTTTTTCTTTTTCAAATATACTTCACTCATATTAAAGGAGTAGTTCGTATGCCAGGAGGATTATTGAAGAACAGCAGACAGTAATTTGTTTTATGGTTTAGAAAGTAGACTCAGGTCCAAACTTCTATATCAACTTTATATATTAGGGATTTCTTGTGAGACCGTCTCATTCATCTGATATGCTTGTCACATAGGGCTAATCTAGACCTGTAAGTAGTATTTGGGTGAGAGGTACACAAGATAAAAAGTAGTATGTTAACTGCTAGCGTATAAGTCAGACTGACCCAATCAAGAACGCAGCGGAGCTCATTTATCAGAAATACTAGTTGATAAGCTGTATATGTAGAGGATAATTAGTAGATATTAATCTCTACAACTATTTTGAACCACGTTCAGCATAATATAACTCCAATATTTATCTGCAGTAGAACAGAGTTAATCTCAGAGGATCACACAATTCTCCTTCAGTGTTTACATTTAGTAATGTAAGGACATTACTGTGTATGTTAAATATTGTTACACCATAGTTCAATAAAATATCAGCACATATCAATACAGTTTCAATCTTAGGTAGGTCTTCTCCTGTACCTCAGTATGGCAGAATAGCTGTAGTATATTGGTAATTATTCAGTAATATATTATATTATAGTGTGGGTCCAGCACGTTTTGTCAAGTTAAAATTCAGTGCTTAGCGCATTATTGCATTAGTAAAGTAGCAATAGTAGCAAAAAGTCAGGCAGGGGCATTGTTCCAGTGTAGTCTGTACTATTTGCAACAATGTAGCCAGTAGTGCACTTAATCTCCTCAGAATTGGCAAGGATAAAAGTTCAGAACAGACCTGACAGTAGTGAAGAGTGCAAGTAATGAAAGCACGTCTCGTCGTTGAAAAAGGCAGGAATCCTTCTCAGAGTTGCCAGAATATATCTAGACTGACTGGGGCCACTCGAACTTCGAAGTACTTCAGGAGCGCTGTTCCTGCGCTCTTCCAGTCAGCTCTTCCTGTCAAATAAGCTCCTTCAGTTATACGCGGAGAAAATACATGACTGGGGTTATTCTTCTTCACAAAATATGTCACATCTTAAAACCCGGGCTTTCCGCAATGTTAACAGCCGATTTTCAGCTGTTATAAAGCCCAGGAGCAATGTTCTTGCGCTTTACGGGGCGGCTCTCTTCCTGTCAGATAAACTCCTTCAGCTATACGCGGAGAGAACACATAACGGGGATTGTTGTTCTTTACAGGAAACGTCGCATCTTAAAGCTCGGGCTTTCCGCAATGTTAACAGCCAGTTTTCAGCTGTTATAAAGCCCGCAGAAAGCACTCGCCGCCGTCCGGGGCTCTCCACGACACAGGCTCAAGCGGCCATTTTGTGGCGCAGCCAAACCACGCCCCCCAAAACATTTGTTCTTAATGGAGCATCATAATCATTCACTAGATGTCAATTTGCAATTCTGGTTATACTACTTAAACATTTGCCTTAGTTGAGAAATCAAACTAATTTGAACACAAGTCCGAACCATCTAATAACCTAACACTGAACCCGAGACCATTATGTGGCATAGAGGAGGGGTGTTTCTAGATGGCTAGGGTGCAGCTTATTTAAATATTTGATGAATGAAAGTTGGAGCTAGATTTAGTAATTTTATCATGAAAAAAGGGGGGGGGGAATTTAAAAAAAAAAAATCGCTAGCCATAGAAAGGTTGATGAATGTGGATGAATATAATTCTGGAGCACTGACCAGTAAGACCAATTTTGGAAAAAGGCCAAGAAAAACTGAGAGGGGAGTCTGAGACAGAATGGGTGATCAGGGAGGAGACCATTCTTTTTAGCAAATAAGGGGACAAAAACACAGAATTCCTTGGAGTCCTCGGGGACCCCATGGGGGAATAACATGACAAATGGCACAGACAACTCAGTTGGAAAAAACTAATGGGGCAAGGTATTTCAGCAGCTACTGTAGGCAATACAGAAAACAATATGATGTCCTTGTTTAGGAGGGTAGGTTCATTAAATACGGACCTATAGTGATGGAAGCTTTTGAAATTCTTCTGGAATACATTTCCGTTGTAACCAGTAGGAAACATCTGATAAGGATCGCTCATATCTGATTAACCACAAAATAAAAGGTGTTGTTGACAAACACGGAGTTGTGGAATAAACCGCTGTGTATGACTGACTGAGCAGTCTTGTCAATTGCCAGAATTTAAGTATTTTATGGTATTGATAGATTCTTTTGAAGCAAGCTGGGTTGCCAGAGTGTGTTAGCATATGAACCTCATTAAAAGTTTTCAGAATGAAGAACTTCTCAAATGCCTAATTTCAAGGCATCCAATTCAAGAAAATTAAAATTAACACACTTAAAAGTCATAATAACTGAAAACAAAGCCCATCTTACATTAAGAGTTCCACTAATTTCCTGCACACTCCTGCATCAATCACTGCCTGGATTTTGTCATTTGGTCCATCGGACAAGTACGATAATGCCCAGCAGGCATCTGCCAGAACATCAGTGTCATTCACAAAGAGGAGCCAGGACAGCACAGTAAGAGAGGGAGAGACCTAGAAAAGAAAAATCATTTAGCACAAGAATTAGACAAAATATTTTTTAAAGCTCAAGTATCTCAAGCTGAATAGATACTCTTCCCTTATCTACTCAACATCTAAGGTTTACTTCATAACTAACCGGCTGCCTGACAACCTTGCACAGTCTGACTGAACATTATTTATGGGCACTCCTTGCACGCAGATCAATCTAAGAAATCATATACATGCAAATAAGTATTCAATCACAGTTATCACTGCATCCCATGCTCATTCACACTGGCTGACAGCCATGCTAAGATATCAACCTTTTCATCCTTCACTCACCAAAGGCACCTATCAAAACCATTAAACTGCTTTACATTCCTAGTTTGTTCACAATCAGAAACACACTGCATTTATGCATTACCTTTGGGAACTCAGGAGGAGGGTTTTTCCCTCGGCAAAGGTTCGATAGAGCCCACACGGCATTTCTGGTCATTGTGAGGCGATTCTGCTTTGAAAGCAACCTAACAGCAAAAACAAGGCATTCACCAATGAAAACAGACTACAACAACAAATTTAGATCTGATAAAGGTTTTTCAAGTTAATTCAATATATTAATGCCAGTATTCTTGGGACGCATCAAGAGGTTGGTTTATTTGGGGGTACAGGGGTTAAGAAAGGGGCAAACATTGTTGAGATATTGAAATATCCACTCTGTAGAGGTGTGGACCTCTAGGGATGTCATGTCAATTTTGCAGATGCAGGAGGAATATAAACTACACATCTCCCAAGTGTTTATTTACATGCAGCTCTGGAATGTTCTAAGCTCCTGAATTGAGTAAGGGGGAAATACCATGGAGCAATCGCCACTAGCATACAGACTACTGGAGGTTGGATGAGCAAAAAGGCTAAATCACTCACTTTTATGACCCTTACGGTCAACATGCAGCACAGTATACTGAACGTAAAGGAACAATGGCATCAAGCTATGGTCAGTAATTAAGATACTAATGGAAGGAGGCATTAATGTATCCCCGTGGAGTGTTAATGCGATCAAGTTTGATTGTTTCAACTAAAAATTCTAATAAAAAACATTATACAAGTGTCCAGATTCAGAAATTTGGCAAAGCAATTAGTGAGGACTATGTATGGGGATGTGGAATGAAAGGTACATATTTTCAAATCCTTTAGGACTTCCAGATGATAAAGATATACTGGAGTCAGGGCTGTAGTGGTGGTGAAGACTTTAGGTTTCCCATGGGACTGGAAGCCATGACAGTACTACTGAGGATACTACAATACACTAGACCCGGATGACCACCAACCACCATCCCATCAATCACCTGCCATACATTGGTAAGATCACTGAAAAAGCAGTACATGTTCAACTCCACTCACATCAAAGCTAACAATCTTATGTATGACTACCAGTGCGGCTTCCGATTCACGCTGCAGCACAGAGAAAGCCATCTTACACATTATAGACTACGCCCTCTTGATGACCCCCTGCTTCTGGATATTGCTGGACCACTCAGCTACTTTCGATACAGTCGGCCATCCCACCCTCATACACACCCTAGAGTCATAAATGGGATTCACTGGCTATGTCCTTCACTGGTTCTCCTCCTACCATTCCAACTGACCAGTTTGTTTACATGGACACCTCCAGGTCAGAAAAGACACCAATACCATATGGAGTCCGCCAGGGTTCCATACGGTCTCCTGTCATCTACAGCCTTTACATGGAGCCCCTTAGTGCTCTACTCCGATAACGGCAACAAGAGTCACCAATATGCCAATGACACACAACTCTACTTGAAAGTCTTCTCGGTTTCAGGCATCCAAACAGATATAGCACAACACCCAGACCAGCACCTACCTAAAGCTCAGCCAAACCAAGACAGAATTATTTGCCAAGAACAAAACATCCAGTACAAACCTGCACAATGACAGACCTTGACAGCTTCAAACCCAAACACTTCCCAAATGCGAAATCACTCTGATTCACCCTGAACACTAACCTCTCCTCCAAGAACCAATCCCAAAAAACACAGAAGGCCAGGTAATAACTTCCTCTTCTAAAGAAAGTCAGTTTCTTACAGAAACTAGCTTCCGAACTGCTGTTCAGGCCAGTGCACTCTTGCATTTGGATGGTGGTAATGCCATATTTCATGGCCTACCAGACTGCAGCACGTCATTCAGGTCCTGAAGAAATATGGCCACAAACTCCCAACCTGATGGAACATTGGCTACCCTTTGCTAGCCCGAACCAACTTCAAAACCAGCTGCATCATTTGCAAAGTCATCACAACCAGCACCGCCACTTATCTTGCAGACAAGCTCACCATCTCTGATGGTTCTCGGCACACTCACAGCCAAGACACCATCAGACTGCAGGCTATGTAAAAAAGACAAGAGGCATTTTCCATCAATTCACCCAGGATCTGGAACAATATCCCCGTTAGAATACGAGATTGTCTCATGTTCTTTTCAGAACCTTTCTATAGGGTAATCACTGTACCCAACTGAGAAAATTGTGGGATTATACATGGGTCCTCAACGTCAAAAGTTTGCATGGTAGGTTTAATGGTCGCTCATGAGTGTAGCTTTAACTGCTGTAGGAAGGAAAGACATGGATATAATCTGCTGAAGACTGAGATCTGTGCCAGAAAAGGTTACTTATCGGTAATCTTAGATAGACGCCAGGAAGATCCTCAAAGTCAAAAGATTTGAACTGCCTGATCTATGCAAGGGATCTCTCCCTAAAAAAATATTTCTATAGATGAGTAATCATTAGCCAAATTGTTTATGTTCAAATAATCACTACTTTAATAACCAGCATTGGCATAGCCAATAGGTCTCGCTTTTGGGGGGGTGGGGTGCGGGTGGGGTGTCCTTTTTGTGTTCAGAGATCAGCCCCTCGCTGATTGCATCAGAACAGTAACTGATCTCTGAACACATCTCTGCACCCCTTCATCTGAATTATGCACAGATTGGCATCTCACGCTGGTGCCAAATTGTTTGTTGGGGGGTTAGCAGTGTGTGACATCAGGGGTGAGAGTTGATAGGAGTGCAAAAAGCAGGGTGATGAGGTGTTAAATACAGTGCCTGCAGCAAAGGAGCCAAGTGACAGGGACTCTGCTGTCTGCATGACCGACAAGCTCCTTAGCCCCTCTGAAAATTGGTGCTCTGGGCCTGGGCCCGGCACGCCCATGCCAGAAGCCGGGCCTGAGGCTAGCAATAAAATCTTGGGACTGGAGCTATGGAGCAATGTGGCAACCAAGGCTTTAAGTGGGATGAAAAAACTGGGGGGTCTCTCATAGGAGCGTCGCATATGTAATTTAGGGCGTTGCTTAAAACAGTTAAGCTAAAAATCTGTACTTCGCATAGTGCGCCGCCTAACTGACATTTTACCGCTTCTGTCCATAAACGCAGATATAATACAACAGGTAACATTACACCTACAAGAAGCAAGGACTATTGGCTTTGTCAATGGTTGTAAATTGCATAGGAATAATAAGCAACAACTATGACTTCGGTGTATAAAATATTGAAGATGCTTCAGTTCTTGTGGGCGAGGTTATGGTGTAAGGCCAAAGATGCCGAATTTCGAGCTGAGAGAGCAGTATGTTGATCTGCAACTCTGCCTAACGATGCGGGCAGAGGAACGCCCACTGCTTTGCCTAGGCAGAGCCATTGGAATTATGCGTGAAGAGGAGGACCAAATTATGTGGTAGGGTTGACAAACTTATGCGGCAAGCAAAGGCAAATTGTACAGAAAACACAGCTGCTGCTGCCCAGAGCATTCAGGATCTGCGGCCGCTGACAACACGCAGCTTTTATAAAATCAGCGATGAACACCAATGACACATTTAAATCACAGATTGTGCCAGAATAATAATTGCTGGCATGCAGGGTAAGTCATATACATAATACTGTGGGCCACCATTAAGTCAGAACAGAATCGGACTTGGAAGGCCCTGGAGTTTCTTGCATAGTGCACGGTCCAGATTGTGCTTTCAATGGCCCCGGCAGCTTATCCGTCATTCAGCCCTGCACTATGGTAACATGACTTAAGTCAAAAAAGAGAACTCCCCTTTGGGCAACAAAGTACTACCAAAACCTTATGCTTCCACACTCAATCGGATCATATCACCAGAACATAACACATACATCATCAAAGGCCAAGTGTTGATAAAATATATATTTTTTCAATTTATTATTTATAGAACATTAAAAAGATTAAAAACAAATCATTCAGCAAATATATGTACATACAAATTTAAAAACAATAGACAGTAAATTACAAACCAATATTGGGAGAACCAGCAAGAAAAATTATTTCTGTTGGCTGACAGGCAAATACATTAGACCCAATTCATTGATCTAACATTTGGTTTTTGTGTCATAACTTTTAACAAATAGAAACAAATTGACAATAGAGTCTACAGTATGCCTGTTGACAGAAGGGCGTCGACGAGTTTCGGTGGGTATACTGCTTAAACACCACCTTCTTCAGGACAGAAAACGATAACTCCGACAAAACATTCAATATCTGTTTAAAATCCAAGAAATCTTATATGGTGTTAACTGCAAGTTAGCCTCTGCAGTCACAATCGGAGGGGTAATTGGACCTCACTCATAGTCGAAAACCTCAATAAATTTAGCGAGATTTTCTCCAAACGACTTTTAAAACCACCAACTGATAGTTGTACATCAAAGCAATACGTTTCTCTCTTTAAATTCGATGCATAAACTTTGTAAGGCACCCCCTAGTTTTCGTAAAGATATTCTCGGGATGCCACGTTACGATGTAGTTCCCTCACAGGATTCACCACTCATTCTAGCAGTCTGTTGTATGTTTAGAAGAAACGTACGGGGTGCCTCCGCCTCAAGTCTATTTGATGCCCTACTCCTTTGGCTTTAGAAGGGGCCCCTCTCATTTTTTTGAGCTATGGTAACATGAGCCTGACCCATGCATAAGGTCATCTGAACGGCTAGCATTTGTTCCCATGGTAACAGGGAGGGCTGGACTGCAGCACAGAGGGAGTCTTGCACAGTTCAGCTTTAGAAACACATTTACCACTTAGAAATGTGTGGTAACTCGAAGAACGACCACACAGGAAACATTGAGGTAAAGCTGAATTTATTTTAAGTCTCAAAGAAGAGCAGAGCTGCCCGTAACGAAACACAGCCTCCGCCACGAAAGTAAACTCCAACTGCCTAAACTCCCCCCGTCATAATCACCCCGCAACATTCTAGGTTCCCTACTGTCGTTCTGGCACTGCACCTAAGCTATCCAGGACCAGAACAACAGCAAGGAATATTACAAAATGTTCATAAAACGGATGTGAACAGCAGTTTATGTCCCAAATCTGAAGGGGCTGAATAGCCTGTGATTCAAACAAGTGTGTTTGCAGCTGGACAGGCACTTCACGAGACAACAACACTCGCCACTTCAAAGGAAAACAAACACTTGAGTTTTCGTCCGACTGCGCTCGCTTTTAAAACACGAAACATCTTTTGTTCGGGACAGATTACCAAAGAGGGGGACGAAACCGGCACCTGGCATACACTCGCGTGATAAAAGCAATGCATTAAAATGGACTTGCTTTGAACTGCCTCCCCCCATTGTGTTCAGCTGCAGGGAGGGGCGCAGGGGAGCCGTGGGAAGTGCCGGGGAGCCTAGAGCAGCGCATGCGTGCTGGCTCAGGCGAGACCTAAAAAAAAGCCCGCGAGTGGTGCGCGCGCACTGCAAAGAATTTAAGGAATGCAGCAGGCACAGTGCGGGGCTGCTGCTCGCTCCCGAGCTCCCTAGGCCAGGGGAGAGAGAAGGCGGGACATGCACCCGCCTTCGGCCAATTGCGTGCTGTCTTTCTTAGAAAGACGCACGCAAAGGCCAATAGCGTGTAAGCACAAAAAAAAAAAAAAGAAACCAAACACACGCACGAGCATGTGGTCCGAGTTGGAAGTCCTTACTAGAAGCCTCGCAGAGCAGCGCAAGCGTGCTGGCTCAGGCAAGACCTAAAAAGGGACTAGAAAACTCTTCCCCAAACTTTTCTTTTTTTTTTTTTTATTTAAGAAAGGAAAAACAGGGCAATGTTAGCACATAGGCTGTCACAGATATAGGCTGAAAAGCGGACCCAGCATTTAAGGATCACCTCTTTCTATTGTTCAGTCATGCCCCGCAGGTGACAGTTGGCAAGTCATTTTTATGGTTAAAAATAGGGATTCAGGGCAGAAGATAAATATTTCATATTCATTCTTGCAGGGAAGGTTTCTTAGTACCTTGATGAGGATTACTCTAGTAAAGAGCCGAGATGATGAGTAACTTTTCTTTCTCCTCCAGGAAAAACAAAATAATTAGTCTGAAGCATGGAATAGAATAGCAAGCCCATCCAACATACACCACGCAGATGAATGAATGATTCCTCAAAAAGATTCCTCAAGGAAGCCCATCCCATCAGGGCATCCATCATGGACTCCAAATCAAAACAAAAGTGTCATGTAAGATGTATGGACAGACATCCAAGTGGCAGTTTTTCACGTATGAACCACATTTCACAAAAAGCTGCAATAGTAGCTTTACCTCTAGTAGAAAGGCCTTTAGGTGCTCTAGGCATTTGTTTGTTGGCTCACTGGAGGCACAGTGAGATAAAAGAAACTATCCAGCGCAAACTAGACCTGAAGGTATTGGGTATCAGAACGCTTTACATGAGCACCAGTTTCGTTACAGACGGACACATTCATTTTTTTTTTTGTTAGGCACGGGGAGATTAAGTGATTGCCCAGAATCACAGGATGTTGAGCGTCGTTGCCGAGACTCGAACCCGGTTTCCCAGATTTGAGGTTGACTGCCCTAGCCGATAGGCCACATCCTCTCCCCAAGTTAAACTGATGAAAGGTTGGGACGTAGGATCTGGACTCCAAACTTATGAACCAGATCCAGCCTGCATGGCAGCCTCCTCTGTGGTGCAGAAGATCTGTAAACCACCACTGGCATGCTACTCCAGAGCCAACAGGATTATTCTGACCTTGCAGTGGAACAGCTTCATCAGCACTGTAAGGATCAGATAAAGTGTAAAGTGATGCTATAAATTTGAAGCACACGCCATTCAATTCAATTACAGTTGTGTTGTGTAACAATTATTCGGTATGCATTTTGGTTATCGGTATACCGTGGAAATCCCGGTCACAAACATCTAGAAGTTGAGGTAATAGGTTGTTAGTGGACAGAGACACATCTGTCCCTTATATTCAATTCCTGGGCTCTAAGGGAAAATTATTAGCATAATCCACGTTTGCCACATGCCCGACACTCGAGTCAGAACCTTTGCTCACGTGTATGAGTTTCAAACAGAGTACATGTAGACACCCTGCACTAGATTCTGTGTGATACTTAGCACTGGGTTTACAATTTAACAGTTCCATCAACTTCTAGGTATGTTTGAGACAGGGATTTCCACGATATAACGATAACCAAAATGCACACCGAATGCAAGGGTGCTCCAATTCTTGGTGTATTAGTGAGCATGCACTGTAATCAATTATATGTATATTGTGTCAAAATATTATGAAACAAATGGTGGTATTTGTATTACTTTTAGCCCTGATGAAGTCGTAGGGATATCTCCCAAACGATGAAACACGTATTGGCTAAAAGAAGGTCATCTGGAAGAAAAAATAAATTCAACACTGAAAAAAAGAAAAGAAATCTCCTATGTTCATCAATAATTCTTTTTATTACACAACACAACTGTAATTGAATTGAATGGCATGTGCTTCAAATTTATACTATCTGTTCACCGATCTTAGGATTGTACCAGGGGAGTAGGGTGCTTCACCACCACCACCACTGAACGCACCGCGGGCGAAAACCCCGTTGTATGAATATGCATGTAAATATTGTATGAGCGCTCGACACCTCACAAACACCTAGTTCTGAGGTTAAAGTGTAAAGTGACCTCCTTGATATGTATCAAAAGGGTATTTCTCCATCATCCCTGGTTTATAGTATGTGGAGGTGAAGTCTGGGCATACCTGAATTCCTGCGTCTGAACAACTCTGAGGAAAGCCCCAGTCATGAAAGATGCTTTGCAGAACTTCATTGTTAAATTGTGTATGGTTTTCCCGAAACGATCTCCTGAGCAAACCTGTCTCTGCATTCCAAAAAACTAAGAACCGCTGTGCTTTAAGTCCTTTACAATGCACCATTTCCATGGACGTTGATTCACCAAAATACTAGGGGTAGCAGAACTGGCATCAAATATCCGCTGATGTTAATGATGTCACAGGAAGTGACATATGACCCTTGACCCTGCATCGTCCCAAGTAGTAATGTCACAGCCTTAATCCTGATGACATCACAATAATTAACAAAGCTGAAGCTACATAATTGCATAATCTATATTCTTCTAGGGAAGAACAGAGGGTGAGGGTTTCTCTCCCCTGAGAAATCTTTGGAAAACAAATGGGCGTTACTAATTCATTTTAGTACACAATTTTCACATAAATTTGCTACAAAGCCATAGGCTCTAAAAAAAGACACTCATTAAATAGTCAAGTCCTTTCGTAGTGTGCCAAGCTACTGAAATCTGACAGTCCTATGAGTTCACCCAATTATGTTTATAAAATGTCCTATGGGTGCCCCCTTATTACAAATTATCTCCATTGCTAGGACCAACATTTTCCCATGGTGGCACCTTTTGCCTAAACATTGCATACTACATGCCTGAATTTTCCTAATACTGCTTCTCTTGCACTATGGAGGTCCCTTATGTCAAAGGTTATGTCTAATATTTCAAGGACCACATTATGTCATAGATGGCCCCATGACCTTGCCACAGCTGTCTGATGCCAAGAATTTGCTTCAATGTGCCTTCACCAACAATTTGCCACAGGTGCCACCTATGCCAAGAATTTCCTCTAGGACGCCAGCGCTGGCATTTTTTACCTACAATGTGCCGGCATTAGCATTTTGACGAGGGTATTGAATATGCAAGTATTGCCTCCAGTATTCCAGTACCAACATTTTGTCAAGGGTGTTTCTATAAGCTAAGAAGCATGCCAGGGCCAACAGCAGATCTGCAAGCATAACAAATGCTCACTTACAGTCACTTATTCACACCCATTCTATCATTAGCACTCACTTGCACTCATAATTTTCACCTACTCTTGCACTCACACCTTGAATCAATCATTCGCACTATCACTTACTCACTTATACTTACTCATTTTGACAGACACACACACACACACACACACACACACGATCCCATATACAAACATACTCGCTCACACATACACTATGGTAAATCGCAGTGTCCTCCCACATTTAACACTAAAATAGAGTTTGAAGCACTCGCTGTGCCCCAAATAAACTCAGAGACAGACGTCTGGTTGCTGGAAAGCCGTGCTTTGTTCTACCAGACACTGAATACCCAAGAACTGTTTTGGCATCCAGTTTATGTTAATTTAATTTCTTAAGCGCAACTGTTACCCAAGGGTGTCCTGGCGCTGACTGCTACCTATCGACTGCCGAGGTGTGTGATGACCTATATGGTGAAAAGCCAGGTTTTCAGTCCTTTCCTGAATGTCATGAGCTTGGTGGTGTTCCTGAGCTGGAAAGGGAGCTCATTCCAGGCCCTGGCGACATATGTGATTAAACTTCTATCACCCCAGTTGGCTTTTTTAACTGGGGGTATGATCACTCCTTTTGCTCCCGTGGAGTGAAGAGCTCTTCTGGGGTCGTACCACTGAAAACGCCGTTTCACATGGTCTGGGCCTACTCCTTGGAGGGCCTTTAAGACCATGCACAGGGATTTGAATTGAATCCGTTGTTTGATTGGGAGCCATTGTAGCCGTTTTATTTCTTTTTTGACAGACAAACTTAGGCGTCCCGGTCAGCAATCTGGCTGCCGCTTTTTGCACGAGTTGGAGCCTGTTTAAGTGTTTCCTTTGGATGTTTAGATACAGACTATTAGTCGTCCAAACGTGACAGGATAAGAGATGTTATCACTGTCCTATGGCTGTCTGCCGGTAAAAATGAAATTTTCCTTATCATTCTAAGAAGGTGAAAGCTAGCAGAGACAACCACATTTACCTGGTCCCCGAAGGCGAGTATGTTGTCAACTATGACACCCAGGTTTTTTTGCTTTCCTAGTTGGCTCAGGGAGAGTCCCTAATTCTTCTGGCCAGCAGTCTGGCATCCAAAAATTGGCATTATTGCCAAAAAAAAGGACCTCCGTTTTGCTTGAGTTTAGCTTCAAACAGTTCGTGGTCATCCACCGCCTGACCGCTTTCATGCAGTCATGAAACCTTTTTCCTTTCTCGGCCTCTTGTCCAGGCCGTAATGACATCACTATTTGCGTGTCATCTGCGTATGATGTCAGCTGGAATCCAAAGGATCTGATCAAAGCCGCCAGAGGTGTCATATAGACATTAAAAAGTGTGGGACTAAGGGAAGAACCCTGTGGTACTCCACACGGAAGGGAGAAAGGTTTCGAGCGGACTTTATCCAAGTCCACCATTTGAATTCTTTCTGTGAGGAAAGATTTCAGGAGGTTCCAAGCATTACCTTGTACCCCGCCTTCTGATAAACGGCTCATCAAAACGTCATGATGGACCATATCGAAGGCCGCTGAGAGATCTAACATAATTAATGCTGCATTGCCTACTTGGTCCAGAGCCTCTCTCATTTCCTCGGTGTATTTTATCAAGGCCAACTCTGTGCTATGTTCTGTCCTGAATCCATATTAAGTGGAATCCAATATGTTATTTGCTTGGAAGAGCGTGCTGAGTTGAGTATTCAGGATTTTGTCAACCATTATTGCCGGCAAGGGGAGACGAGAGATTGGTCGGTAATTATTGGGGTTCTTAAGATCAAGATTTAGTTTTTTAAGTAGCGGAAGAATGGACGCAATTTTTCATCTCTTGGGAAACTGCCCAGACTCAAACATGGCATTGAATAAAGGGGTGAGTGCCATGCCAATAAGCTCTGGTACTTGTTTAATCACGGACACTGGTCATATGGTAATCTCGATCTGATAGAGGCCAAGAGATTAATAGTATCCCGCTCTTCCAGTCGTGCAAATTGGTCTAGAATTGGTCGAGATTCAATAGTACTGTTTGCCAGAGTGGCTGAAACACCTGTCTCCACTGTCTGGGGGAGCATAAACGAGGAAGAGGACTTCCACCTTCTGAAGAAAGAAGGTGGCTATTTCCTCACATAGTTCAGCACAACTCTGAATTTTAGGGATACACGGGGCTGTCTTAAAGTGTTCTTTGGATGAGGATTTCGCCTGTATGGTTTGATCTGTGAAAAACGTCCTTTTGGTATTGAATAGTAGTTTTTGTAAAGGGTAAGGCTCTGCCTGTAGGACTCTGTCGGTTACTATAGCCTCTTCTGCAGATGCGCTCTAAGCGCTTACAAGCGTGTTTTTGCTTCCTCAATTCTTCGGAAAACCAGGGGGCTGACAGCTGAGCGCGCTTGGGGGTCCATAGTTTCACCGGGGCTAGTTTGTTGCACACTATCTATCCACTCTGTATAAACGGTTGTGGCGTCCTCTACTGCTGGGGGAAGAGGGCGGGCCGTTGTCCTAAGTAGATCTCCTAACTCAGAGCCTTTGATTTTTTTCCAGGCTCTTGTTTCTATCTCCTTTTTGGTTTCTTCCTTGCAGTGATGGGGTTTAGGAGGTGTCAACTCGAACTGAATAGCGGTGTGGTCTGTCCAGGCAAGTGGTAACACCTCAGTACAGGTCATATAAGGGTTGTTGGAAAAAATCCTGTCTAAGGTGTGCCCTGCTGCGTGAGTTGGGCCTTCTACAAGTAGCCTTAATTCTCCACTATTCATCACCTCCCCAGACTAATTGTGTCGGGGTCAGCGAGTGCTTCCAAGTGGAAGTTAAAGTCTCCAAGGATCGTAAATGAGTCAGGGTCCCGACGGACTCTAGGAAGCCCCCTCTTTGACCTGGAGTCGGTAGAGAAGGATGCCCTTTAAAGAATTATGATGAGTAGTGTAAAAACTAAAGGAAAGTGCTTCACAGGCCGAGTTGGATGCTATCTGGAAGGAGGACTGTAGGGAGTTGTGATATATAACCGTCATTCCTCCCCCTCTCCGGAGTGGTCTGTCTTGAGTGAAACACTAAAATCCCAGAGGTGTGGCTTTGGCCATTCAAGGGCCCCAGGCCACACTAAAATCCCAGAGGTGTGGCCTGGGGCCCTTGAATGCGCCCCAGGTGTTATATACAAAACCCTGCAGAGCTTTTCAGCAGGATTTGACACTGTCAAAAAGAGAAACTGATTGGAGCCTGCCTGGCTGGAGGGGGTGAGGTGGGAGTGGCTGTGGGGGGAGTGATGTTGGGCTGAAACAAAGGAAGGGCCCTTCCAGTGGTAACCCAACAATTGCCAGTGACAGGGAGGCCTCAGAAAAAGAATACTGAAATTCAAAACATTAAAACACGATAACACACAATTGGGGAATACGTAGTAGCAGAAATGTCTCAATACTACAAACCTGCCGCAAGCTACAGCTAAGTGTATGTAGCACTGCGGTTGTGAAAAGAACTCACTAGTAGTCGATTGTAAGGAAATGCCTCTTTTTGTATGATCACCCCCAAGTTTTTTGACTGATGCTGCTGGTTTCTCAACTGAGATTGCACTAGGGCCTGCTAACCAGACCTTAGTGCCAGTGCCCTGACAAAGTTTATGTCGAATTGGCTGTACCCAACTGGAAATGGCTAACTTACCTGCAAGTCCCTAGTAAATGGTACCCAGAGGATGTAAATTAGAGAGGCACCCCAGGACTCAGCACTGGGGGTGCCACCCTGGAGGTCCCCAAAGTAAAAAAAGAGCCACGCAGTCCGCCACTGAAGACTGGGAGAGCAGTCGCGCACTGCTAGCCCAACTTTGCCATTAAAAGCAAAGGCAAAGCCACTGCTTCCCTGGACATGTGTGTAAGTCACCCCTCAGGTGGGCCTAGCGAATCCTAAAGGCAGGGTGCGACATATGACAGACATGTACTGTACATGTGCTGCCAGTAAAACCCACAAAGCTACTGTTTTACTGTGGATAGACTTGGTCGCCCAAGTGGCAAGTATAGGGTTACACACTGATCCTTCAGCTGTGCTGACTCATGAACTGTGCGACCAAAGTGGGCACTCCAAGGTATCAAACAACTGGTTACGTTAAGCCCAACTTATCTCAAGTCGAAACTAATGTAACTTGTTTCAGTGAGCAGCTTTAGCAAAGCTGCCACTTTGCCTTGAAAACTCCTGTGCCTTCCCGAGCACACATGGACCCTACTCCACGAGCCAGCTTTCTGCCCTCGAGGAATGACATGGCAACGACTCTCAGGAAGGCGAACAATGAGGGATTGCAGGCCACGGAGTTGTCACCTCCCTCCTGCAGGAAGCCACTTGGGCGTTGGCACCAAAAAGGCAGACTTGAAAGGTGAAGCCGCCTTTCAAGGGCCGATGTGTAGCACCAGGAGGGAGGGCTGCCCCGCTGTAGAGGTAGACTGGCTGACACAGGAAGCAGAGGGGGCAACCCAGATGCCAAACCGGTATCTCTAGGGGCATGTAGCCGGAGGTAGCTGTAGTAGCCTATGCTTGTGTTAGAATGTTTCTCGGTTCGGAACCTCACTGCGTGAGGGTTCCGTACCAAGCGTTGGGGCTGTGTCAGTTGGTGGTTGTCGATGCCTCCGCTGCTCTGCCTGTGATGGTCCAGTGATTGAATTATCGACGAATTCAACCCACCGGTCTCCCGTGCCTTCTTCACAACATCTTTTTTAGGCGACGAGTGCTGGGCCATCAACACAAACCTGCGTGCCTGCGAGCCAGTGTGCAACCGTTTTCCTGACGACTTGCTGTTCAACATTTTCAAAGTTTCCTGGAGTTAGCTCTTTGTTTCAATCGATGTCCGAGTCGTCGAGGAACAAGACCGGACACTTCCATAAGGCACTGTGGGCAGAGCAGAAAAATTAAGGTCAGTGCGCTACATGAAACGCATAGAGGGCCCTGCGTTTCAGCGCTGATGACGTGGAGGCGTGAATGACGACAGCGCTTTTACGAGCAGACGGAGCATCTCAAGTCTGGAACTCACACCTTGCGTTCCAGAGCGCCAGGATCCTGCGTGTCTAGAGAGCTTTGGGAACGTTGTCTGTTTCCATTGTTCGTGCTACAGCACAAAGCCTTCTCCTTTAGTCAGCAGAGAAGCAACGTCACAGAGCCTGCTCGTCGGATCAGCAGTGGAGCAGCGCCACAGAGCCTGATCTTTAAAGGTGTTCCCTCAACGGTGCAGCAAAATCACGAGTTTTACAGCCAGTGTGAGGTACTGTTATGTACTGGTTGGACGTTGCAATTTGGTAAGCGCAGTGTCTTATCCAAACGAAGTACTAATTTGGGCAGTGCGCATTGTGCTGGGAGCCAGCTTTGTTTTTCACTGTATTTATTTTCATTTTATTTTTTGTGCGTTTGGTTGTTTCGACCACGCTCTCAGTGTAGGCCACTACTGATTCATTATACAAGTTGGTGATTTTAACTTTGAGCAGATTTTATCCTTATCTGTTCAAGTATGCAAACTGTTACACCTCCTCCACCGTTTTTGGAAACGCCTGGTGATCCACCCATCAAATGGAAACAGTGATTTGATGGGTTTGAGACATATCTGGGCGTAATTGGCGCAAATTGATTCAGACCTGAGCGGAGGAAATACCTCTTACTTCATTCCTTGGGCTTTGAAGGGAGAGCAATCTTGAAACATCTCCCCCCCCCCACCTGTTATTGAAGGAGAAAATGTTCTTGATTACCAAGACACCGTGAAAAGACTTCAAACCAGGTTTGATGTTCAACCCAATTTAGTTGTCTTGCGACAAGTTTTTTTTGCGTGTTCAGTATATTGGTGAAGATGTTGACACTTACATAACCGCTCTGAGGAGGTTGGTCTCTGAATGCCAATTTGAAAATTTTGCGGACCAGTTAGCACGAGATCAATTCATTTGTCATTGCACAGACAAAATGATCAAACAAAAACTTCTTTCGATGGGAAACCCAACTTTGGATGAAACTATTAAATTGGCAAAAAGCATTGAAACCTCTCAGTTGTCAGCAAAGGAACTAGAGCAAGAACAGTGAGGCAGTTTCTGCTGTAAAAGTTAAGGATTATAAGGAAACTAAAGACAGTAAAACCCCCGACAGGTCACGCTTTGGTGAAAAGCTAAATTCTTTCTTTTCACAACAAAACATTTGTTTTAGATGTGGGTACAGGTCACACATGAAAGGTAGCAAATGCCCAGCTAAGTTTGTGTCTTGTAGAATTTGTAACAAATCTGGTCACTTTGCAAAGGTATGTCAAGCTGGTAGAAGCAAACTTTCTCCACAATCTTCGTCTGTCAAATGTGTTGTTGATGAAAGCATGCGTTGTGACGGTGATGAGTCCATCACTAATTATCTTAGGGACATGGTTGTGGTGGTACAAGATGACGGGGGTCAAGGTGGGCAATCCAGAGTTGTGTGGACCCCTATGTAGAGGTCCAAGTTGGGGATAAGGTCTTGAAACTTTTAGTAGGCTCTGGTGCTCGCATTTCAATGATCACGCAAGAGTTTTTTTTACAAGACTTGGCCTTCTAGATCACTTTTACCCCCTGATCGTAAAGCAGTTTCTTATGAAGGGCGGGTGATCAATTTGTCTGGGTACATTGAGGACATTATGGAGTTCAGAGGAAGGAGAATTGCAGGGAAAGTGTATGTTGCACACAAAGGCTTAAACATTCTGGGCTGGTTTCACCAGGGGTTATTCGGCATGGTACTTAGGCCTGGGACCACTGAACAAGTTCTTGTTGTAAGGGACAATCCGGATCTTGAACTTGTCAATAAATTTCCTCACGTATTTTTTGGGGAGCTTGGGAAAATCAGGGATTATCAGCATAAGATTATTGTGAAAGACGGTGCAAGAACCATCAAGCACAAGCTTAGGAATGTTCCTTTTAGTATAAGGCAAGATCTGGAGAAAGAGCTTAATTCCCTGTGCGCCAGGGGGGTATAATAGAACCTGTTGACTCCTCCATGTGGCTTTCTCCTTTGGTAGTTGCCCATAAACAGAAAGGGGAGTTGAGAGTTTGTGTTAATCTCTGCTGCTTAAACAAAGGGATTTGGGTGGATTCCCATCCCCTCCCGAACATCAACGAACTTCTAGCGGTTTTGAAGGATGCAAACGTTTTTTCGAAGTTAGACTTGGCCTCTGCCTACCACCAGGTAGAGTTAGCTCCTGATTCCAGACATCTTACTGCATTTGTCTCTCCTTTTGGCACTTACCAGTACGTCCGCATGCCGTTTGGCCTTGCGTCAGCTGCATCCGTTTTCCAGCGGTTGATGAACAACATGCTAAAGGGGATTGATGGTTGTCTGTTTTTCAGGATGATGTCTTGGTTTTTGCACCCAACAGCGCTGTCCATGATGACATCCTTCAAGAAGTGCTGTCTAGGTTCCAGTCCAATGGTGTGGTGCTGACTAGGGACAAATGTGTCTTTTTTACGAAAGAGGTTGAATACTTGGGGCACTTGGTCATTGAACAGGGGATTCTTCCTAAGTCTAGTCTCGTAGAATCCATTATCAAGTCTAAGGCCCCTTTTGATAAGGCTAGCCTCAAGTCCTTCCTAGGGCTATGTGAATTTTATTCATGTTTCGTACAAGATTTTGCAAGTAAGTTGAGGCCTCTTTCACAAATGCTCATGAACAGCATTGCGTTTGAGTGGCGTGACGAGTGTCAAGATGTGTTTGAGTGGGTAAAGCTTCAGCTGATTTCGCCAAAAGTGTTAAAGCATTATGATCCTGTACTTCCTTGCACTTTGACTGTGGATGCTAGTAATGTTGGTGCGGGTCTGTGTTGAGTCAAACCAAAGGTGGGGGAAGTCAGGACTATTGGGTTTGCCTCTAGGGTGCTATCTCCCACTGAGAAGAAGTATTCAGTTATCGAGAAGGAGTTATTGGCTTGTTGGTAGGCAGTGATGAAATTTCGTAATTTTATTTGGGGTAGAAGGTTTTGCCTCCAAACTGATCACAAGCCATTAATATCTATTTTGAGTGGAAAGAATGTCAGAGGCTTCACTCCTCGCATTGCTCGCTTGTCATCTAAACTTCTCCAATTCGATTCCCCCCCCCCCTCCCTCCGAGTTCATTCCTGGAAGTAAGAATGGTTGTGGAGACTACCTTTCGCATTCTTCTGACATCGTAGAAGATGAGTATCTTTTGGGTGAGGAGGACAAGGAGGAGTTAATTGTTGCGGCTGTGGATCTTTCACAGTTGTGTGCGATTTCAGAGAGTGAATGGCTTCAGGCTCTCAGTACTGAAGTCTCCTTATGTGGAGATGGGGTGGCCTAGGGAGAGGAATCTGAGTTTTGAATTTAAAACCTATCTTCAAGTGGCGGATGATTTGTCCATTGAGGATGGTTTGTTGACGAGAGCTGACAAGTTATTCACTCCTGTATGTTTGAGAACTGGTTTAATTAGGCGTGCTCACGAGGGGCATTTGGGAGCTACTATGATGAAGAAGAGGGTGAGACTTTCTTTTTGGTGGCCCTCCATGGACAGAGAAGTGGATGAAATAGTCAAGGCATGTGTGATTTGTTCAAGTTGTGATAAGACTTGAAAGTTGCACACACCTCTCTCTCCCATTGAGTTGCCGTCTGCACCTTGGGTAAAGTTGGGGCTCGATATTGTTGGTCCTTTACATGCACTTGATGCCTCATCAAGGTTTGCATTGGTCATGGACTAATATTCCAAGTGGCCTGAGGTCAGGTTTGTGAGGGAGGTGACCTCGAGGACTGTTGTTGAGTTCTTAAGAGACGTTTTTTTGAAGGAGGGTTTTCCTGAGTTTCTCGTGACTGACAATGGCTCTTAGTTCGTTGCCAGCGAGGTCGAGGATTTTCTTCACACCAGTGGAATCAAGTTCACTGTATCACCCCCAAACCAATGGTTTGGGGGTGATGAAAAACTGTCTTTTGTGGGACATGCCAATGCCATTACCTCATCATGTTTTTTCATCTTTAAATCACTCAGGAAAGTTTTTCCTTTTATCCCTATGGACCTACACAAAGCAGTGATCACAACACTGATCTTTTCTAAAATAGATTACTGCAACGGGCTCTTCCTGACCGCCCATAAGAAAGCCCTGGACAAACTACAAATGGTCCAAAATGCGGCCGCTAGATTGCTTTTGGGAATTCCAAAGCATCAGTCGGTGTCCAAGTCCCTCCCCCTACTCCACTGGCTCCCGGTCAAAAAGAGGGTTATGTTCAAGGCCTTGTGCATAGCCTTTAAGGCCCTCCACTCGGAGGGTCCAGCCTCTATTAAGCAACTTTTCCATCTGTACACCCCTGCCAGAACCTTAAGATCGGCTTCCCAGGCTAACCTAGTTGTTCCCAAGTTTAAAAGAGCTACCTGGGGAGGCAAGAGCTTTGCAGTGGCCACTGCCAAACTCTAGAACACGATGCCACTAACACTCAAAACTTCAGGAAATCTATTCACGTTTCGGAAAGCTCTTAAAACTTGGTTATTCAACCACTAGTTTATCTTGCTCGTCCGCCTCTCTTGTGTTTCACTAGGCTGGTGTTATTTGCACTCGGACCCACCCCGTTTTGGCAGTCAGCGCCTAGACACCCACGGGTATTAGAGCACTTAAGAAATCATTATTTCATTTCAACAGGGTGTTGGGGGAATGCATACAGTGGGCTCTTGCTAACAAGTGTGTTGTTTCTAACTCCGTCAAGAGCATGCTTTGGTTCCATCGCACCACCCCACATTCAACCACTGGTGTTTCACTTTTCGAGTTGTTGCATGGTCGGAGAGCCACCACCACCTTTTGTCCTAGTTGGATGAGTAAATGGGTCAAAGGTGGACAGTGGTCTGATGTCTGTGTGAGGAGTCGTGTGAATATGACTCAGAGAAGCAGAAGAGGTACTTTGATTCTAAGAAGAATGTAAAAGAAATGGAGTGTCGGTGATCATGTTCGTGTAAAGAAACCTGTCCATGTGAGGAAGGGTTGTTCCAAGTTTGGTCCTTCTGTTAGAGTGGTAGAAGTTAAGGGAGATTCTGTGAAACTTGTGAACGGACAGTGGTGAAATAAGTGCCTGCTGGTGAAGTGCGGTGTCCTTTGTGTAGGATCTGGTGGCTGTAGTGTGGGTGGTGAAAGGAGTTTCACAAGCGAGGGTCAGTCTGATTTGAGACGTAGTTCTCGGGTTAGGAATCTTCCTTCAATACAGAGATTGACGTGCTTCGCTTTAAAGCTCGTTTATTCTAAGGTACTGTTGTATTATTTATAACGTGTTTTGCTGAATTTTCTATTTTAATTCTCCTTTCCGGGTTCCGTTTAGCTCGCCTTGTATCTTACCTTTCTCTTTTTTTTCTCTTTGTTGGTGTTTTATTTACTGCATTTGTTTTTTTTTAAAATTGTTTTCTTAAGGGAAGACCCATGTAGTAGCCTATGCTTATTGTGTTAGAATGTTCCTCGGTTCGGAACCTCACTGCGTGAAGGTTCCGTACCGAGCGTTGGGGTTATGTCAGTTGGCGGTTGTCGACACCTCACCTGCTCTGCCTGTGATGGTCCAGTGATTGAATTAAACTACAAATTCAACCCACCTGTCTCCCGTGCCTTCTACACGACAGTAGCCACACCCCAGGGGTGGGGTAGGAAGGTCTGAACTCACAGAAGGGTCTCACCATCTTGGGAGTGGGCAGAATGGTGCATAGCCTGATGCGAGGTGGTAGGGCACCTGGTAGCCCATTGGCCACTAACCGCATCCTGCTCTGAGGGCACTTTCCGAGCATAAAGAGGGCACCCCTAGCACCCAGACCTCGACAGACTTGGAAGGAGCGAAAGAGGACAGCCTAGCTGCATTGAGGGACCAGCAAAGAGGCTACACTGACTATGACTGCACCTGCTGGGTAGTGAAGAGAGGGACTGTGCCTGCCGGGTCCTGCTCAAGGAGAAGCAGTCTCCAGAGCCCAGTCAAGTCAAGAAACTCCAAGGGCCAGCTGACTGGCCTCCTGTTCGCAGCACAGGGACACAACAGCTGAAGAAGCCTGCTGGGCAAATGGCACCCCAAAGTCTTCCAGTCGCTAACACCACCGCCGTGCAGCAACGAGGGCCAAGACCGGACGCACAGAGTTGCACCAGACTGGAGACACCAGACTTTGGCCAGACCGGGGTGGACTTCATGGGACTAGGACCCCCTCCCCATCTTCGCGGATCAAGGAAGTCCTGCGTGAAGACGACACCATATTATAGACCCAGTTCTTCACATGGATCGAATAATAAAAGCACTCTGACTTTTCAGTAAGAGCTCCAAAATGATTTTAAAACTATTACAAAACGTGACAGGACTACCTTAAAATGAATTAGCACAAGCTCCCACTAATTTCTTTTCTTCTAGTAATGCATGCTGGGTCTATATATCCCCCACCACCCCCGACAGTACATACTACTAAAAATAAAAACAAGGTTTCCACTTACTGTAATAAAGGCGGCAGGATGTTGCAGTCTAATACATAGTCTCTGCACACAGTGCTGTCTCCAGCAATGTTACCAAGAGCCCAGACTGCCTAGAAAATGAACGAGAATTAGCATGACACACGATAATGCAACGACATGCCTGTTTGGCAAGATAAACAGGAGTAAGCAAGAATCAGTCTCTAGCATGAGAATAAAAATCTAGTTATTCAAAAATGTTCGGCAATGTATCATCATTTCAAAGGCACACTGAGGGCAATTGAATAGTACTGAATGTACTGACACGTCTCATGCAGGACGCATCATTACCTACTTAAATTCATGGGAATTTAAGACAAGGAGCAAGAGCAAAATCAAAAAATTACACTGTTTAAGAGTTATAGAAAGGGATACGTCACCATGGCCACTTCAGAGAGCGTTACGCTGTAGAATAGTTACTTACCTTGGGTAATGCCTTATCTGGTAGAGACTATCTACCTACAGATTCCTTAACTTAGAATAATCCCCAGGCATCAGAACGGAACCAGTTTTTTTTTTTTTTAAATGAGCAGTATCCCTGTGGGCCGGTAGGTTGCGTCGCTCGGCTCCGCTTGTCGTCATCCGTGCTGGAGGGGACTCGCACGGTGCCAATACAGGCGCCACCCTAGCGCACGGACGTCCGTTGCTTTTCGCAACCTTCCACACCAGGAGCGCCAAACCACAAAGGAAGAACACAGACTACTGGTGTGTGAAACCAGGCCCCTGAAAAAGGAACAGCCCTGCACCTAAAAATCTGTTTGCAAAGTGAGGAGGATGGGTGGGTCGGTAAGGAATCTGTGGCTAGATAGAGCCTCTACTAGATAAGGGGTTACCGAAGATAGGTGTTCATATAATAGAGACTACTAGCCGCAGATTCCTTACCTTAGAAGAGATACCCAAGCAATACCTTCCCAGAGGTTGGTCTGCAAACTTGATTTAGACTAGAAAGTCTTATAGGACCGAACGGGCAAAGTGCCCATCCCGACGGACCAGACTGTCTAGGCAGTAGTGTTTGGTGAACATGTGCAACGAAGCCCACATTGCAGTCAGAGATATCCAGGACCGGTATGCCACATACTAACGCAGTTGTCGCAGCCTTTGCTCTGGTGGAATGAGCACACAAGCCCTCCTAGGGTTGCTTCTTGGCCAATGCGTAGCAGATCCATCAGGAGATGATTCACTTCTGCACAGCCTTCCCTTTCATGGCTCCAACATAGCCCACGAACAGTCATGTGTGTCAAGGTAGAACAACAACGCTCTTTTTGGGTCCAGACAGCGGAGTCTCTCCTCTTCCTTAGAGGGATGAGGCAGAGCATAAAAGGTAGAAAAGGAGATGGACTGGCCTACACGGAACGGGGTAATAACCTTCAGCAAGAAGGATGCTAGAGGCCAGAGAACAAGTTTGTCTGGGTGAAAGGAAATGTGCGGAGGCGGAGATGACCGTACCTGCAGTTCATGGACTCTCTGGGCAGATGTAACTGCCACCAGAAAGGCTGTCTTGCTGGTGAGGAGCCTAGACCAAAGTTATGAAGCAGCTCAAAGGAGCGCATATCAAAAAAGTAAGAACCAAATAGAGGGCCCATTGAGGCATAACAAAGGGAGCTGGAGGAAACGTGCTGAGGGTCTTTAAGGAAAATTTTTACAATTGGGGACGACAAAAGGAAAGGGTGATCTGGCAGCCGCAGAAAGCCAGAGATAGAAAATAACCCTTACGTGCCCAATGCAGAGCCCTGCTGAGCCAGGTTAAGGATAAATTAAAACTTGGGAAAAGGGTGCAGATAAAGAGTCAAGGCGTTTGTCTGTACACCATGCCACAAATTTGCTCCAACGGCGGGCGTATATAGTCTTAGTGGAGGGACGCCGAGCTGCCAAGATAACATTGCAGACTTCAGACAGAAGGTCAAAAGGTGTCAACTGTCGACGTTCAATCTCGATGCCTGAAGGCGGAGCGTTGACAGGTTCAGGTGAAGAACCCCACTGTGTAACCCCCAACCCCTGCTGCAGTGACAAGAGCTCCTCCAGAAGGGGCAGCCTGAGCAGAGGGCCTATGGACATGCTCAACAGCTCGGGATACCATACTCTCCGAGCCCAGTCCGGACCAACAAATAGGACTTGGGCCCGGTCGCACCTGATCTTCTTGAGAGCTCTGGGAAGGAGCAGTATTGGCGGAAAGGCGTACAGGAGGCCAGAGCTCCACTTGAGATGAAAAGCATCTCCAAGCAAGACCTGCCTTGGAAATTCCAGCGCGCATAACTGCTGAGATTGCGCATTGTAGGCGGTGGCGAACAGATCTAACCATTTCTCTCCCCACAGCTGAGAGAGATCTCCGGATTGAGACAACATACGGTATCCGCTAGGCATCTTTGGCTGAGCAAGTTTGCACTGGCTTTCAGAGAATCCACCAGGGAAATGCCCAGACATTCCAGCCATGTCCATAGATGTAGGGCCTCTTGACAGAGGGTCCACAACTCCACCCACCCCGTTTGTTGCAGTACCACATGGCGGTGGTGTAGTCTGTAAACACCTGCACTAGGCTTCCCTTGATGGAGGGTAGAAAGGGCTCTAATGCCAGCAGGATCGCTCAGAACAGATTGATGTTGAGTCCGGATTCTGCCAGAGACCAGAGTATTCTGATCTCCACCTTTCCAAGATGGCTCCCCCAGCCCAGGAGTGACGCATCTGTGACTACTGTCAGATCTGGTTGCGGAAGGGAGAGGAGTCTACCGCAGACCCAATCGCAGCTCGTCAGCCACCACTGCAGACTTTTTGCATTGCCCTCCGAGATCGGTTTCATGTCTGAGACATTCTTGTGATGCTGCGCCCACTGGAATTTCAGGTCCCACTGCAGAGCCCTCATATGCCAATGGGCATGCATCACTAGCAGAATGTAGGAGGCCATGAGGCCCAGCAGCTTCAGAACCAGTCTCACAGAAATACAGGATAGAGACTGAAACATCGGTATCATAGCTGGAATATCCTGGACTCGCTACTCGGGCAGATAAGCCTCGAAATTGAACAGTGTCTAGAGCCACTCAGATGAAAGGAAGAGTCTGAGAAGGGATCAGGTGAGACTTCGGCACGTTGATAGTGAACCCCAGCCAGTGCAGGAGGTTTGCTCTAAACTGGAGGTGGGAGATGAACGCCTGGGGCAAGTCCGCCTTCAACAGCCTGTCATTAAGACAGGGGGGGGGCGGGGGAGAGACTGGAACCCCTGGATATCTGCAGATGAGCTGCAACCACTGTAATCACCTTGACGAACACCTGAAGGGCACTGGTAAGGCCAATCTGAAAGTAATCGTGGTCCAGCATGAACCGCAGGCAATGCCTGTGGGCAAACCGGATGGGAATGTGGAAGCCCGCCTCTTGCAAGTCCAAAGCTACCATCCAGTCTCCCGGGTCCAGTGCAGACCGGACTTGAGCCAGCGTGAGTATTTGCATTTCTTCCTAAAAAAGGAGAAATACAAGACAGTGAAAGTCAGGGATAGGACAAAGGTATTCGTCCTTTTTGGGCACTAGAAAGTAGCGACAATAACTACTTCTGATGCCAGCACCCTCTCTATGGCTCCCTTGACCAAGAGAGTCTGCCTTTCCTGGCAGAGTAAAGAGATGTGGCCCTTCATTAGCCTGTCGCAAGTAGGTGGCATGGGTGGAGAAGTAGTCAAAGGGGAGGGAATAGTCCCTTTTGACAATATGGAGAACTCAGTGGTCGGATGTTATCGACCTCCAGAGGTGCAAGTGATGGCATATCCCGCCTCCCACTGAGTGCCCATGATAGTTAGGGCAAACTAAAGGGGCTTGGAGGCTGCGGATACCGGGTGGGTTGCGGGGTGATGGACTGGCCTGGCCTCTGGCTACCTGACCCACAACGTCTGTGGGTGCTGCGTCCTTTGACACGCAAGGAGTGGGAAGTCTGCTGGCTGTGGTGGCTGGGCAGTTGGAGATGCGGCTGGAAGCCCCTACTGCGGCCACGAAAGGAGCAGAAGGAGGACAGTGGTTGGCAAGGGGCCATGGAAAGGCTCAAGGGCCTGGCCATATCCCAGTTGTTCTTGAAGTGTTTGAGCGCTGAGTCCGCCTGGTCTCCGAAGAGATTGGAGCCATCAAAGGGCATGTACATGAGAGAGGCTTGGACATCCCCAGAAAAGCCAGTCGTCCTCAGACGAGCGTGATGCCACAAGGCCACCGACAATGAAACCACTCTTGCCTAGTGAGTCGGTTGTATTCAGCCCACAACGAATGACGAACTTCACTGCGTCTCTCCTGTCAGCAATAGCTTGGAAGTGTATGACTCGGGCCTCCAACAAGACCATTGGCAGCACCTGCGCAACAGAGTCCCAGAGCGAGTGGGAGTATTGGCCAAAAAGTCACACTGTGTTCACCAACTGCGGTGCCAGGCTGGAGAAGAGAACATCTTCTTCAAGGTATCCAGCCTCTTGGATTCTCTGTCTGGGGGAATGGAAGATAATACGCCAGGATTTAACTTGGAAGTGGAGGCTTAGACCACCAAGCTCTCCGGGGTGGGGTGTGTTGTGAGGAAACTGGGGTCCCCCTGGGGTGGGGCGATGGGCAATCGACCTATTCACAGGATCTCCAGAGCAGGGTTTGGACCAGGCACCGAGTTGGGTGTCTATGAGGGCTTCGTTAAATGGGAGTAGCGATTCAGATGTGGTGACTCAAGGTTGAATCACCTCAGTCAAGACATTCGGCTCAACAGCCACAGAGGATAGCTGAAGGCCAAGTACCTCAGCCCACCTACTCACCACCATAGTGAATGAGGATCCTTCCTCCGCTGTCACAGTAGGAGGTGAAACCAAGCCAGTATCTGGGGCGGTATCCAAGCCAGTATCTGGGGCGGTATCAAGCCCACTGGCAATTGTGAGATCCTCACATCAGGTGTTCTCAGTGACATCCAGGGGCTGGTATTTATCAGGGTCTAGTGGCTCCTCCCAATCATCCCCAAGTTCTAGCCTAAAAGATTAGGGCTCCGGCCTGGGTGGTCCGCCCCCTACCGGCACCGAAGTCTGTGTTAGACGACACCCATCCGGCTCCGTATGGGGGATGCGCTGCCAGTGGGCACTGGTGACGTCGGCAGTGGAGCCGGGGAAGATCATGGTGGAGCTACCTCGCGAGCTAAAGGGGAGATGGACTTTGGATTCCCTCCTTGACCATCACCTACCCAGCCGGACTTTGGGCAAACCCTCCTGCGTCTCTCCTGACCTTATCTCCCCCCTCCCCCTACCCGCTCTACTCTTCTCCTCTTTCCTGCCACTGACCTTTGCCCTCACCTGTCCTTGCCCTAAGTCCCCACCCTGTTTATCTGTGAACCTTTTCCCTCGCCACTTGAGACCTAGCTATTTTGACTGATGCCCGATTGAGTTACCTTGTTTAGCTAAAGGGGAGACGGGCCATGGATTCCCTCCTTGGACGTCACCTACCCAGTCGGTCTTTAGACAGACTTCCTTTCGTCTCTCCTGTCGTCTCTTCCCTCATCCTCCCTCTTCTCACCTCCCCTTTCCCCCCTCCACTATTTTTTTCTCTCCTTTCTCTCCTCTCTCAATGTATTGCTTATTTTTTGACGTAATGTGTAATTGTGATCATTTTCTGTTACATTGTGGAACCTAATGTAAAGCGCTCCGATACCTTCGGGTCTAGCCAGCGCTATATAAAACTCTTTAAATAAATAAAATAAGGTGGTGCGACCGGTCCGAATCCAGCCATGGATCCAAGCGGCCCAACTGGCGCTGGGGGCAAACTCGCCTGTGGAAGACCAATAGGGGCCCCTCTCGCGCCTGAAGGATGGGAAGCCCAAATATGAGGTGCATGGCCTCATAAACCTCTCAAAGTTGGGTGGGGGTTGCTCCAGCTCCTGGAAATTCAGGGAGGCCCAGGTGCAGGTGCCAGGCCTCAAGTGCCAACACTCCCTCGCCTGTCGGATGACTTCGATGGACGGTGGGAACTTGAAGACCACTTCGGCTTCTTTTTTTTTTCTATTTGTGGGACTTACCCAGACAACTTCGATAAGCGCTTTGAGTTACTCCACGACCAATCCCGGGATCTTCCTCTTGAATGGGACCGAGGCCATCGCAACGTCGCACGTCGAGCAGCAAGGACCTTGAGGGACTGCACTCTCTCAAGGCCTGGGGTGCATGGCATAACAATCGACGCAGGTCTTGGGGTCGTAGCCGCGCTTGAGGCCGCACAAAGTGTGGCTCAGTCACCGACATCTGCCGGTGACAGGTGCTACAGGGCTTGAAACTAGCCTTCCTTGCGGACATCATGCCACACCAGTCTAAAAAAATCTTCGACACAAGGGTTGAAAAAAGGTCAGTCAAAAAGTCACTGGGGGTAGCTCTTCTCCGGATTGGCACTGACGTCAGCGCGCTGTGATGGCGCCTATATAGGGGCCGCACAAGTCACTTCTGGTGCCCACTACGCCATGTGGAGCCGAACAATGCCACCTATTGGCATGCAGGGGTACTGCTCACAAAAGATTTCTAGATCTAGTCTGAACGTCTGGGGATTATTCTAAGTTAAGGAATCTGCGGCTAGAAGTCTATCAGAGTCTCCAAAGTAAGCACTGGAGATTTATGAAATTTACGAAGGAAAGACAAGGAGTGACAGTCAGATTATTCCAGGTACCCATTGACCTGTGATGGAAGACCAGAGACCTTGCATCTGTGGAACACAAGGAAGAATAAACTTGTGTCTGATAGACTTCATCACTAAATCCCTTTAATTGCCTTAGGCTACAAAAAGATGCAAAACAAGCCAGCAAGACCTAAATAGAATTTTAGACTACAGTTTCTTCAGCAAGGAGGTGGAAGCGGAAGGTGCTGAAGAAATAACAGAACCCAAACTGAAAGACTGAAAAGCAGACAATCCGTGTTTCCCAAACTGTGGGTGCACTCCCACTTGTGGCAGTAGATTTCTGGTGGGTCCAAGCAATAAACCAAGATGCCTTTAAATTCTGTGTTTATCTTCTCACATTTGCGGTGCTTAAACGAGACAGATGTCAAATGTCAGGCTATGTCTGCTCATAAGCTGCTGCTTATTCTTTTAACATGGGATTGGAGTTTACTTTCCTTTCTCTGACAACATAGTGCGGCGTTTATAAAGTGAATTCTATGTCAATGTTAGGATGTCATTTTTTTGGGAACACACAACAAAATGTAACTACCTGTAAATTAACTGTATATGCATTGAGCAGTTAGGAAATCAAAAGTGAAGTAAATTGTTTTGTAATTCGGAGGTGTGCTGAACACAGATTTTAATTGGATCAAAACTAATAAAGGCACTTTAATTGGTAATGCATAAATGATAAATCACAGAAACCTCATTTCCACTCTATCATTTGTGTGGAATATGGTTTTAATCAGTAAAACAATGTCAGTGCAAAGTTAGTGAATTATTTAATGGAAAATGTACTGCCTGTAAATGACAGTGCGCTACCAAACAACGCTTTAGTTACATTCAAAAATCACCCCTCATGTCCATTAAAGGAAGGAGGGTAAAAACATTTATCATTCTAGAAAGTGGGTCATGGTTCTAAAACGTTGGGTAACCACTGATCTAACCAGTCCAACTACAAGTCTGCTATGTTGAAGACCCACAGGGGAAAAACAAATCTCTAGACGCTGAATACAAATGTCCTTTAAGAAATCACAGTATCCTGTGGTCCAATAACTTATTCAATCGAGAAAGCAAACTGGATCCCTTTGTCAAGACAGACTCCGCTGCACGTATTGTCTAGCCTTATCATATCAGACCTCCCATCCCCATAAAGAAAGGACTCATTAATTTTGCCTCCCTTAAAAGGATGGATAAAAAGAACAGAGGACAGAATGAATGGACTACAAAATTAAAGTGATACTATCCTGTGGTTCACTGTTTTGAGATGTGACCAGGTCTAAGGTTTAATTTATTCAGATGATTCTGTGTACTGAAGCATAGTTTCTTTTTGGGTTTGACAAATTTGCAACTATTTAGTTCAACAGGGTGCACATATCTAGTACATCTATTATATTCCTGTGCCTTCTTTACTTATGAGAAAGACATCACTCCTAGATGGTTGCTCCGTCAGGAGATAGGGTAAGAATCAAAGCGCGATTAACAAAAAGACTTCACAAAATACACTTCCGAGGTGCATGAAACAATGCACAGCATTTGATTTGTAATTTATTTATCATCATATGCAATTCATGACTATTCAAAGTGCTCAATTCTGCAATGGGCTCACCTTTGCAGTTTGCATTTGATCTTACTCCCTAGCACAAATATTTATGCTGCATTTGGGTAATACACAAGGGTTTTAGCAGTTGCACGGCATGTAATAAAAAGCTTAGCATCACAAAGTTGTACCTTGAAGAAAAACTTCTACATTGTAAGCTATTGCAAAATTCTCAGGAGAAAGTGAAAATAAATAAAACATCTGTTTCCAACAATCTATCTATCGTTTTTCATAATGATAGAGGACTGTAAACACATTTTTCTTTCACCACTGCTATACCTGTTCTTGGACATCTTCAAACTCTGAGCTGAGCAGCTCGATGAAAACTGGTACAGCCCCCGCTTGAATAACGATGCGGGTCTGGAGAGAATTTCCTGATGCAATATTTGTCAGTACCCAGGCAGATTCGAACTGAAACACAAATGAATCCGGTATTCACAACAGAGTTCATAACCATAAAATCTGGTCAAAACTAGATAAAAATATCAGCTGCATAACAATAAAAAAAGTTACTTACCTGTACACTGTGGTTCTCTAGTATTGATATCTTTTATAGATTCACATGCTTGAATCTTCCCCGTCATGTTGGGAGTCCCACGGTAACAGTAGTAATAGTAGTGTTAAAGCATTAGCACCGACTCCATTGAAAAACAATAGTATTTCACAGTATCTTCACAGGTCTGGCTCAGCGCATCTGTCTGCTTCTCACATCCCCTTCAAGGAGCCATCCTCACTGACAAGACCGCCCGTCGACGGCACAGTCGTCCAAGACTGTGCCGTCTACTACGAAGACTTTGATTTCAGACGCACCGGCGACAGTCTCGTTGGCAACATCTACCACCTCGAAGGCGACAGCATCATCAAGCAAAGATGTGACCCTGACGTCGGAGAAGAGACCTTCCCAGACGACAAAGATTAGCTCGTCAAGCACCTCACCGTTGGCGGCTCCGTCCATGGCTGCTCTGTCGACGATTCCTTATGCCGCATTATTGGCTTTACCATCAGCCATGTTGTTGACTGCATCGTCGATGGCCCCATCGACTGAAGGAAAAAACTTTTTATGACACCATATAAGCCAGCGCTTCAGGGTTTTTCAAAAATGTATCCTTTGCCTCCAGCTTGCCTCCTGGATTTTTAAGAATCAGAGAGGGAAGGGTCATTTGGACCTGCGTACAGTCCTTCCCAATTGAAAGTCAAATGACAAGAATCAGAGGAGGAGGAGGAGGAGGAGGAGGAGGATGATGATGATGGGGACGAAAATCCATCCGTTTACTTACAGGATGACTACTCCTTCACTGAAAGAGATCCTACCTCCCCTCAGCGCATGGACTCCTTCCAGGCGCATTATCTTTATGAGGCGCAGGAGGAAGAACACCATCAACTGCTTGAACCCTCCGTTAGTGTGCATATATCCCTAGTTACAGGCTTACGTCTCATGATCAATGACTGTTATAAACACTTCCCGGATGCCACCTATGCTCAGCAGCCACCACCTCCACAAGAGGTTCCTATCACTAGCCCTGCTCCTCGGAGTACTCCAAGACGTCTTAAAGAGAAACTAATGACACCGGCTATTTCCATTCCGGATGATCTGCAAGACCTTGATGATCAGCAAATGGAGGAGGGTGAGCTGAATTCAGATCCCGATGAATGGGAAGATTGTTGCCCCAATGCCACTGACTCCTACCCCGCCAGTTGCTGATTCGCACCTGCAGATGCACAAGTTACTAACTTGTGTAACGATATATCTGTAAGAGACAGGAGTTAGTGACAGATTCCTTACCTTAGAATATCCCCAGGCGTCAGGCTGGATCCAGAAAGTTTTTGCGTAGCAGTACCCTTGCGCGTCGGTAGGCGGCGTCGTGCGGCTCCGCGTCTGTCGTCGGCATCGTGATCGCCGGGATGACGTCGCGGGCAGTACTTAGACGCCGCCCCTGCGCGCTGACGTCAGTTCTGTACACGACTTTCCGCGCCAGGAACGCAGAGCCATGCAAGAAGCTGACATAGGTGTCTGAAAAATACTAGGGCCCTGAAAGATGTCCTTAACCCTAGAAATCAGTTCGCAGAACGGGGAGGATGGGTGGGGCGGTAAGGAATCTGTCACTAACTACTGTCTCTTACAGATATATCGTTACACAAGTTAGTAACTTGTGCATCTGAAAGAGACACGTTAGTGACAGATTCCTTACCTTAGAATAGATACCCCAGCAATACCAACCCCGGTGGTGGGTCTGCGAACAAAGATCAGACAAGGAAGTCCCGGAGGACAGAACGGCCAAAGAAGCCGCCCCTCCGGACCTGGCTGTCAAGGCAGTAATGCTTGGTAAACGTGTGCAGCGAGGCCCACGTAGCTGCCTGACAGATATCCTGCAGCGGAACACCGCGGCCTAAGGCCGTGGTAGCAGCCGTTGCCCTGGTGGAATGGGCACGCAGCCCAACAGGAGGCTCCTTCTTAACCAAAGAATAGCAGGCTTTGTTACACAAGGTTACCCAGCGGGAAATGGTTCTCTTGTGCACCGCCCGACCTTTTTTGGCGCCCACGTAGCCAACAAAGAGCTGGTCATCCACCCGGAAGTGTTGTGTGCGGTTAATATAGAAGGAAAGCGCACGTTTTGGGTCCAGACGGTGGAGCCTCTCTTCCTCTCTGGAAGGATGCGGAGGCGGAAAGAAGGTGGGCAAAGTGATGGTCTGCCCAATGTGGAAGGCAGTAACCACCTTTGGCAAGAAGGACGGACGCGTCCGAAGAACAACCTTGTCTGGATGGACAGACAGAAAGGGAGGTTTGCATGATAGAGCCTGGAGCTCACTCACCCGCCGAGCGGAGGTGATGGCGACCAGAAAGGCTGTCTTCAGAGTCAAAAGACGAAGAGGACAGTTATGTAGAGGCTCAAAGGGAGCGCACATAAGAAAGGTAAGAACCAAGTTCAAGTCCCACTGAGGCATCACAAACGGAACAGGAGGGAAGAGGTGTGTAATGCCTTTAAGAAACCTGTTAACAGGGGACTTGAAAAGGGAGGGCTGATCAGGAAGCCCGAGGAAGGCCGAGATGGCACAAAGATAGCCCTTGATGGTACCCAGGGCAGAACCCTGTTGGGCCAGGGAAAGAAGGAACAGAAGAACCTCAGAAAGAGGGGCAGAAAGGGGATTCACAGCCTTTGCTGTGCACCATGCCACAAACTTGTTCCACCAGCAGGCGTATACCACCTTAGTGGAGGGACGCCTGGCTGCCAGAATCACATCACAAACTTCGGGAGGCAAGTCTAAAGGAATCAACTGCCGCCGCTCAATTTCCACGCAAGCAGGTGGAGGCTGGACAGGTTCGGGTGGAGGACCGTCCCCTGCTGCTGCGACAGAAGATCCTCCCGAAGAGGCAGACGGATCGGGGGATCTACGCTCATACTGAGTAGCTCGGGATACCAAACTCTTCGAGCCCAGTCCGGAGCCACAAGAATGACTTGGGCCCGGTCTTGCCGAATCTTCTTCAACACTCTGGGTAGAAGTGGTATAGGCGGAAAGGCGTACAACAGACCGCAACTCCACTCGCGACGAAAAGCGTCGCCGAGCGAGTGCCGCCTTGGAAATTCCAACGCGCAGAACTGATGACATTGCGCGTTCTCTTCGGTGGCGAATAGATCTAACCAAGGCTCTCCCCACTGTAGAAAGAGCCCTTGCGCCACTTCCGAGTGAAGACGCCATTCGTGTTCCATGATGCACCTGCGGCTGAGTTCGTCCACCCTGGCGTTCAGGGAACCTGCCAGGTGTTGAACCATCAGGAACATGCCCTGATGTTCCAGCCATGTCCAGAGGCGCAGAGCCTCCTGACAAAAGGTCCACGACCCCACCCCGCCTTGTTTGTTGCAATACCACATGGCGGTGGTGTTGTCTGTGAACACCTGCACTACCTTCCCTTTGACAGAGGGAAGGAATGCCTTGAGTGAAAGTCGGATCGCCCGGAGCTCCAGAAGGTTGATATGGAGCCGGGACTCCGCCGGAGACCAGAGGCCTCTGATCTCCGCCTCTCCCATGTGACCGCCCCATCCCAGAAGGGACGCGTCCGTCAAAACTGTGTGCTCTGGCTGGGGAAGGAGAGGGATCTGCCCATGACCCATTGCCGGTTCGAGAGCCACCACTGCAACTGTTTTGCAGTCCCCTCCGAGATCTGGACGTGATCGGACAGGTTGCCCTGGTGCTGCGCCCACTGGAACTTCAGGTCCCACTGCAGAGCCCGCATATGCCATCTGGCATGAGTGACCAGCAGGATGCAGGAGGCCATGAGGCCCAGCATCCTCAGGGTCATCCGTACCGAAACCCAGGATAAAGGCTGAAAGATCGGAATCATAGCCTGAATATCCCGGACTCGCCGTTCGGGAGGATAGGCCCGAAACTGCGTCGTGTCCAGAACTGCTCCGATGAAAAGGAGCTGTGGAGAAGGAATCAGATGCGACTTCGGCACATTGATGGAGAACCCCAGCGAGTGCAGGAGTTCGGCCGTAGTCTGGAGGTGGGAGACGACTGCCTGGGACGAGCCCGCCTTCAGCAGCCAGTCGTCGAGGTAGGGGAAGACTGGAACCCCTGCCCGGCGCAGATGAGCTGCGACCACCGCCATCACTTTCGTGAACACCCGAGGGGCACTTGTAAGGCCAAAGGGGAGCACGGTGAACTGAAAATGCTCGAGGCCTACCGTGAACCGGCAGGACGGGGATGTGAAAATAAGCGTCCTGCAAGTCCAACGCTACCAACCAGTCTCCAGGGTCGAGGGCAGTCAAGACCTGAGCTAGGGTGAGCATCTTGAACTTCTCCTTCCGGAGGAAGCGATTGACGTTCCGGAGGTCCAAGATAGGACGCATGTCCTCCTTGTCCTTTTTGGGCACCAGGAAGTAGTGGGAGTAGCAACCACGTCCTACTTCTGGGGTCGGAACATGCTCGATGGCCCTCTTGGCCAAGAGGGCCGTGACTTCCTTCTGCAGAAGTACCAAGTGATCCCCTGACATGCGGTGGAATTGAGGTGGCATGGCTGGGGGTGGTCTCGAAGGGGAGGGAGTAGCCCCTTCGGACAATGTCCAAGACCCACCTGTCCGAGGTGATGGGACGCCAGTGGTGAAGGTGATGGCGGACCCTGCCCCCTACTGGCGTGCTGTGCACCGGAAAGGAGGGACTAGGAGGGCTTGGAGGCCGCGGACGGGTTGGAGGTGGTGGCCTGACCCGCACGCTGGTTGCCCGAACCGCCACGGCGGTATCCACGTCCTCGGCCACGCGAAGACGCTTGCTGCGCGGGCCGGTGGCTGGGCAGCTGACGTGACTGGGCGCCCCTTCCGTGGCCACGAAAGGGGCGAAAAGCAGAGGTGAGCGGAGGGCGTACTACAGAAAGGCCCAGGGACTTGGCAGTAGCCCGTGAGTCCTTAAACCGCTCCAGCGCATGGTCTGCCTTTGAACCAAAAAGACCGACTCCATCAAAGGGCATGTCCATGAGTGTATTCTGGACATCACCCGAGAAACCAGTTGTTCTCAGCCAGGCGTTGCGACGTAGCGCCACCGTCGTCGCAAGCGATCTGCCCAGCGAGTCTGCGGTATCAAGGCCACAACGGATGGTGTATTTAGCCGCATCTCACCCTTCCGCAATGGCGCGGGTAAGCAGTGTCTGGACCTCCTCAGAACACTGCGGCAAAACAGCCGCCACCGAATCCCACAGGGAGTGGGTATATCGGCCCAAAAGGCAAGCGGTGTTGACGGACCGCAAGCCAGCACTGGAGGAAGAAAAAGCCTTCTTCCCAATTTGGTCCAGGCGTTTGGATTCCCTATCCGGAGGGGCGGTAGGGAAGGCGGTTTGGGAGGCAGAGGCTTGGACAACCAAGCTCTCGGGGGTGGGATGTTGGGAGAGAAACAAGGGGTCGCCCGGAGCAGGGCGATGGCGTCGGGCCACGTTCCTATCCACAGGAGCCCCTGTGGTGGGTTTGGACCAGGCACCCAAAAGAACGTCAGTTAGTGCATCATTAAACGGCAGCACAGTCTCCGAGGAGGAAGCCGCCGGCTGAAGCACTTCTGTCAGGAGGTTAGTCCTGACGGCCACAGTAGGCAACTGGAGATGTAAGGCTCCAGCTGCTCTACGCAACACCGTTGCAAAATTAGCTCCCTCCTCCGTAGCCACGGGAGGAGACAGCATGCCAGTGTCAGGGGAGGTGTCTAGACCACTGGCATCCCCAAGTTCCTCAGCCCAGTCCGGATCATACTCACACTGTTGTGTGAGAGGGTCCCTCAGACCCCTCCCAGCTCTCCTGGTCCTCCTCTTGTTCAAAATATGGAGGAGGAGGGACATTTGGGACCCAAGGTCTCATCGGCGCCAGAGCCGGCGTCGAGCGGCAGTCGGTCCGGCTCCATGTCCGGAGCCGGAGAGAACCGGGGGCGACGCCGTCCGGAGCCCCGGACGGCGTCAGGAACGGCACCGGGGACATCGGCGGAGGCGTGGTTAGGTCAACCGGCGTCGATGGGGGTTGCGGTACCACCGGAGCCGGGATCGAGGCCGGGGCCGAGGCAGGGATGAAGGCTGGTGGGACAGGCGGCGCCGGGACCGGAGTCGACTGCGGTGCCGGGGCAACCCCATCAGGGCCCGCGGGGCCCGAAGGCGCACCGGAGGGGCCTGAAGAGGCGGGCCATGGCCGACAGGAATTCCTGTATTTCGGCCGGAGTCGCCCCCGAACCCGGTAAGGACGGGTAATGCGGGGGCGGCTCTACAGGCATGTCCGGGGCCGCGGGGACGGTGCCGACTGGGGCCTCAGCCGAGTCGCATGACCGGCGAGGCTAAGTCTTAGAGCGATGATGCTTCTTAGACTTTGTGCTTCGACTTACCCGAGGAGCGCGAAGACTTGGACTCCGACAACCGGCGGGGACTCCGCGACCGGCCCCTCGACCTCTCCCGGGACCGGGGCTTGGTGCGGCGCGGATCCGACTGCCGGACCTCGAGTAGCTTTCGAGACCGCTCTCGCAAAGAATTCGGATGAAGTTTCCGGCAGTCAGGGCACGACTTCGTGTCGTGGTCTCGGCCGAGACAGAAGAGACACTCGAGATGCGGGTCCGTGATCGACATCATGCGACCACAGGCTCCGCATGGCTTGAAGCCGGGCATCCCTACGACACCTAGGAGTCGTGAAGACTCGATGAAGAAACAGTGAAAAAATTCACAAAAAAGGTTAGTCAAAAAGTGACTAGGGCACTGCTCTTCCCGGATCTGCGCTTACTGGCGCGGAAAAAGAAGAACGGACGTCAGCGCGCAGGGGCGGCGTCTAAGTACTGCCCGCGACGTCATCCCGGCGATCACGACGCCGACGACGGACGCGGAGCCGCACGACGCCGCCTACCGACGCGCAAGGGTACTGCTACGCAAAAACTTTCCGGATCCAGCCTGATGCCTGGGGATATTCTAAGGTAAGTAATCTGTCACTAACGTGTCTCTTTCAGATATTGGAGGTTTCCACTGTCACCTCAGTCCCACTTCAATTCGGTCCCGCCCTGTCTCAATTTTCAATCAGTGGAAGTCCAGAACTTCCGACAAATGGGTGTTAGACATTTTTGAGCATGGTCACACCCTGGAATTTGTTCAGCAGCCTCCAAATTTTCTGCCACGGACGACATCTCAGTCATCTTCCAATTCTCCGAAAATAAATACGATCGCTCATTTCCAAATACGCAATAGAAGAGGAACCACTCTATCAGCGCAATCTGGGATTCTACTCCCTCTTCCAGAAGAAAACAGGGATATGGAGGCAGATACTGGACATCAGGTTCTTGAACAAGTTCATAAAATTCAGGATGCTTTCTCTCCAGGAGATTTTGCTTCTCATGGATGTGGGAGACTATCCTCCCTCGATCTGCTAGATGCATATTTCCAGTCAGCACCCAGAGTCTTCACCAAGTGCATGGCCCCGGTGGCAGCTTTTGTACGATGTTCCGATCACCAGGTATTTCCCTAATTGGACAATTGGTTAGTCAAAGCTCCATCCTTCCAAGCAGCCAAGAAATCCATGCAAGCCTGCCGGCAACTGTTTTAGTCTTTAGGTCTCCGCATTAACGAGGAAAAATAATCTCTCGTCCCCTCCAGGTTGGTTTTTCTAGGGACGATCCTCTACACGGAGCTTTCAAGAATTGGTATCTTTTATAGATTCACATGCAACCCTCCCCGGTCAGGCTCACCTTTTTCTACCTCTATTTTAGTTAGTTTACACTGTTACTCGAAATCTGAGGTATGGTGACTCTGCAGGGGATGAGTGCTCCAGGGTCTCAGCTCTGATTGGCTGAAGTTTAGATGTTTTAAAACAAGGTAAACAGGTTAAAAAATACAATTGTTTTTCAACTGAGTCAATGCTTATGCTTTAACACTATTACTACTGTTATCGTGGGACTCCCACCATGACGACAGGGAAGTTTCAAGCATGTGAATCTATAAAAGATACAATACTGGAGAACAGTCGTCATATTTAAGGGAACATGTTCTGGTGAAACTGTCGAAAAAACAGTCCTGCAGATTTTCATTTTCATATGAATGTCCCTTCCCATAATTTTGAATTAGGTCCTGTGAATGCGGTTTGTGGAAATAGAAGACAAAAACATGATGGCTGGAATTACTCAATCTCAGCCACTTGTAATAACTCAGGTCGAAAACCAGCCCATCTTTTTTGGCCTTCCATGCTAACAGAAGAAAACTAGCCATATGCAAATAAGCCGCAGTTCTGCTCCATTCGGACCAATCCAGCCCTGACCGATGTTCAGAAGGACAAATGATAATCTAAATAAAAAAATCTTTTGGGATTACTGCTGCCTAGAATGCCTTCTGGCCATCATGACAATCAACACAGTGAAGAACTACCGTGTGTGGTGGTAGCTGACAACATGGGAATAAAAATTTGTTTATTCAACAGAATGCTTAAACCATGACCAAGGTCACAATGCCAGTAGTCAGTATTGTGTAGGCACTTCAGGGTTCCCAAATGACAGGAACAAATAAGTTAGAAAGTAAGGTAGCTATAAGCTTGGCTGAGATCTCTCTCACATTTAAGAGTCTTAAATAACACTCCTGCACCAAGACCAGACCACCTTTTTACACTAGGAATAAACAGATTACTCACAGGTGAACACAAACTAGAAGTGAGATGTAACAAGAATAACACACAATGGGTACACTTTTAAACACACTTTCAGTACTCTGCAAAATTACCATTGAAATGCCACAAAATAAAGAAGAAAATTGACAGCCTGTGAAAAATTCTATATATTTGAAAGTAAAGACATGCTTCAGTTAAGGTAACTGGGTTTTTAGGTTATTCATGAAGGCAAAACTGTCACAAAGAGGCAACACAAACTGCACCAGTGGCAACATAGGCACTGCTACACCACTCCTCCAATTGGTACCCTCCTGGAACTGCAGGGGCAGGATAAGGTAGAGATAGGGGGTATATCATCTACTGTTGTCTCAAGAGGATCGCTCCCGCATGCCTTTGCCACCCTTGATGGTCTCCAGAAGAGCCAGAAAGTGAAGCGCTAGGGATGCAGGAACCGAAAAAACTGGAGTGGCAGGCCATCTGAGCTCAGTTAAGAAGGGTAATCAAACTACCCCTCTCTTCAGGTGCATGCTTCTTGCTGTAGAATAGAGAAGAGCTATGAGCTCTGTCAAGGAGCTCTAGACAGGTCAGGACAAACTATACATTACCAGGGGAAGCACAGGAATTCTGGGCATGTAGTTAAAAAATTTCATAGAAAGAGGAAAAGAATGGTCATCCTTGGTTCATTTGCCAATTATCTTATAGTGAACACCAGCATGGTCTTTTCAAGATGCTTGTATTCTAGTGTGGGTTTGGACTTCAAGTATTGCTGTATTAAAGTACACGATCCAGCAAAGTCGGTCTTTGGTCCTCAGACAGTTCCTTCCTTACTCTGCTCAATGCGGGGTAAGGCACGGAGTTTCTTTTTCGCTGCCTCTGGCATTCCTTTGGTGTGTGTGTGCAGTTTGGGAGTCACTTCACTCACTCTCTTGGGGTGTAAACACACTGCTGCATTTCCAGGTTTCCTTTCCTCGGTATTACTCCAGGAGTCCCTCCCCATGAGCCTAAACAGAATCTAACCCCATTCTGTTTAGGCTTAATGTAGAAAAGGCATATCTTAGCCACTGACCAAATGACAAAAGTCCACGTAAGCCCACTAGAGGCCGCACTGGCTGGGCAGCAACTTGTAAACAGATAAATAAATCCAGTTTTTAATTAATCCAACTGACCACCAAAAGGGCACAAAGATTTTCATAGTCGAAAAATAGTGCTTTTTGTAACTGTAAAAAACCCAGGGCTCCACTTTCCTAAGAATGCTCATACTGGTGCACTTTACAAAGTAGAGGCAGAAAACAAGGTGGCAGATAAAGGGTGCTGGATGCCATATGGATAGTGAAAGGGGAAGACCGCAAAGACCAAATGAAAGAAAGATGAAGTACTGATGTTTAGATTTTTAAGCTATTTCCATATTAAAGAGGAATACCCTTCAGAGCGGACAGGCAGAAAGGTTTCTCTGTACTGGATGGAAAATCAGATTTTTTCAAATGTATTTAAATACAAACATTGAACACAGTTTGCATAGGGACTGGGTGGAGGATGGGAGTGGTGGAGGGGTCTGGGTTTTGGAGATCTTGATGTGTTCTACAATGCCCAAAGTTTGACAGTTCTTGAACAGTGCTAGCAGTAAAGACATTTCTTTCATGATAGAAAAAGATATGGTTAGATGACAGTAACAACAACTGCCTATCACGGATATCTCGTTAAACATTAAATACCATCAAGGCAAGGCTAGGGAATCTGGAACACTCATGATAGCTAGAAACAATTTACTCTACATGGGACATAAACAATGCCTATGTAAAGAAGGCTAACTTAAGATGTCTGGTACTTTATCTGCCCAGTGATGGATCGATCTAATTTCGCTTGCTGGTTTGTAAATTATCAAGACCTCCAGGAAACACAGGATTCAACTTGTTTGGCCAGTGTCACCAATTTTGTAACTTAACAGGTGCTTCGAAGAGAAATCAAAAACGAACATAGCTAGCACAGCAATAGGACAGCAATGTGTAAGGACATCATTGGCTGTTGTCACAAAGAGGCTAATGGCACCAAAATGAGGAACACAATAGTATATTGTGTTTTGAGTCATAGAAGGATCGTAGTTGGGCTGTTCTCCATCAAGAATCCTAAAACAAAAATCATCCTCTAGCCCAATTATGAACATGATCCTAGCCAGAAACTAGCAGCTATCACCCTCCCCTAAACAGCTTCTGTAAAGCTGGCAGTTCAAGTGGATGCAAGGCTGAACACAGCCCATGACATAATTCAGCCACTTCTTTTTACATTAAGTTGGAGTATTTCTGAAAAATCTTTTGGATAACTGTAGGATGCTGGTTCTGTATATGCTATACCAAAGTAAGGTATAGTGTGCACAGAGTCCAGTGGATCCCCAGAGGCGTACAGAGGCTTAAGTAGATAATATTAAAAGTTCTATTTGTGGTAGTGTGGTCGAGCAGTTAGGCTCATCAGAGGACTGTGTTAAGCATTTGTTGAACATACTCAGGCAAGAAATGTTTACATACACTGAAAAACTGAGTCCAAAACCAATTGTTTTGTATCAAAAAGTTATTCCTTTGTAATTTTATTTTTAGAACCAAGAGGAACTCAGTTGCAGGTAATTAAGTTTAAAAGTAGCAATACTTTTCAAATGCAGTAGGAACTGGCTTGCAAGGCAGTAAACAATGATTTTACAGTAGTAGAAATACTTTTGTAATATCAGTTTAGAACAGTAGAACTGTGCAATAGAAATAGACTTTTGTATGCAATAGGATGAAAATGCAATGCAATCCTATGTGAGGAAAACAGGGTTATGCATTAACAGGTAATTTCACAACTTACTCTTCCAGTCTCCAAGGGTTTTGACCAACATTGGGCAAGGTTCAGTTTAAGTTAAGTACTGCACCACCAGAGGCAGTGGGGCGGCCGAGTGCAAATCCGCGTCAGGCGCTCAATGCTTTTCTATGGAGGTTCCCGGTCGCACAAAAAGGCTACAGGCTCAAACCAGGAGGCTCAACAAAGGTGACCAACAGCTGAGCAGGTAAGTTGGAGAGCTGCTGGACACCGTCGACTGGGCTCCTCAAAGTCGGGGGCGGAGGATGCAGGGGTGCCTTTTGGTGTCAGGTTTTCATTGCTGGAGCCAGTCGCGGTCAGGAGGACCCTTCATAAAGAGGCTGCAGGCGACTTCATGGAGTCCAGGAAAGGTCAGCCACCGATTGAGTCAAAGTCTGGATCGTTGGGGAGATGTCGCTGGACAGGTAAGCCACTCAGACTTGGGCAATGGGCGTCAGGTGCAGAGTGGTCAGGGGTCGCTGATCTGCCTGGATCCGGAGTCCTTGAAGATGGAGTTTTTCTGGAGAGGGCGGCTGTCCTCGGGAGATCTGGTCATTATTGAAGAGTGGCAGTCCTCCTCAGGTTCGTGGAAGTTGCTAGCCACGGGACAGACATCTTCGCAGGCTCAAGAAGCAGGAGACAGGCCAGTAGGGCTGGGGCCAAGGCAGTAGGTGTCTTCTTGCTTTGCTGCACGGCGTCCTCTTCGTCAGTCTTCTTAGGTTACAGGAATCAGAGGTTCAAGGGTGCCCCTAAATACTGAATATAGGGGTGTTACAGGTACTGGCAGATGGTAGCCAATGGGCTACTTGCCTTTAGGGTGACTACACCCTTTTAATGGGTTGTAGGACGTTACAACGCATGCCGTTACAACGCATGCTGTTACCCCGTCTTGCTGTCGGGGGTGCGCTGGAAGTTGGAATAGTATAATTTACTATTCCAACTCCAGTGTGTGCAACAGTAGGGAAGGTGTTGGACCCCCTGCAACAAGCCTTTCGCGTTGTAACGACATGCGTTGTAATGGCATGCGTTGTAACGCTTCCATTGTAAAGGCTGTTTCCCCTTTTAATGCCCCCTCTCTTTGGGGACGGGGCATTCCCCCCTAACCGGATTGGGTAAAATCCTTCTATTTAAGATGGAGGATTTCCTAAGGAGGAGGTCACTTCAGCTCTGGACACCTTAGGGGTGGTCCTGGCTGAGAGGGGATACACCTCTCCTGACTACTAATTTTCCTGCCGACATTGCAGCCAAAAGTGGGGCCTGGTCAGGTGGGCGGACATCTCCACTGGCTGGAGGGGCCCTGGCTAGCATTACAAAGGGCAGGAAGCCTTTGAGGCTCACCGCCCTGAATGCTGTTCCTGCTAAGGGGTAGATGTGAAACACCTCCACCCAAGCAAGCTTGGTTTCTGACCCACGAAAGCACAAGGGCCCTCACCTCAGGGGGTCCGAAACATGTCTGTGTGGCAGGCTGGTGCAGACAAGTCAGCTGAACATGAGGAAGTTGGTCGTTTTTCAGGGGCATCTCTAAGATGCCCTCGGAGTACATTTTGTATTAAATCCCACACTGGAATCAGTGTACGTTTATTATGCTGAGGAGTTTGATACCAAACTCCTTGGCATTCAGTAAATCCATCATGGAGCTGTGGAGTTCGTAATGACAAACTCCCAGCCCATGTACTCAATATCGCTACACTGCACGTACAATGTCTGAATGGGCACAGACACTGTAGGGGCACATTGCTCATGCAGCTATGCCCTCACCTGTGGTATAGTGCACCCTGCCTTAGGGCTGTGAGGCCTCCTAGAGGGGTGACTTACCAATGCCACAGGTAGTGTTGTGTAGGAATGGCACATATAGGTGTCTGCCATGTCGAGGTTTTGTCTGCACCACAACACAGTCTGCAATGGCAGTGTATGCGAGTTAGGTGAGGTGCCTTGGAGGGTGACAATATATGCTGAAGCTCTTAGAGACACACTCTGGTCACAAGGCCCTTGGTACCCCTGGTACCTTTTCCCAGAGACTTACATGTGGGCCAGAGGTGAGCGAATTGGGGAAACAAAGGTACAGTTTTGGGAAAGAACACGGGCACTGGGAACCTGATTGACAGGGACTCAGTGAACACTCAAATAAAGTGCATCAGGCAAAAAGTGGGAGGTACCATGGAAAAAGGGGCACTTTTCTACACCAACCAAATGTTTTTAACATCTTTGTTAACATAAGAGGAAGAAGCACTATTCCTCCAAGAGCTGCCAATAAAACAAAGGGCTGTGTTGGCGCATATTGATGCTTAAGGCCCTTGGCACTATTCTAAATCTATTTATCAAGAACAGAGTTTTGAAAATGTTAACTGCTTTGATTAGTTCATCCTCGTCCATGGATAGAGACGACTTAGAGCACCTCCATACAGCAGAACAGGTTCCAACAGCCTATTCTTGTCCAGAGTGGATAAAAAAGTTATGTTCGCTATATCAACTAAATCTACTGGATGCTTATTAAAGTCCTTCTACATCTGCATCAATATTGGTGCCATTGGTCCGAGGGGGAGAAATCCATGCAAGTGAACCCCTTGCTCCTTGGCTATGTTAAACTGCAAGCTTCTGAAACTTTTCAGCAAGGTAGCAAAAAACAAACAGTGAAGGTTCTTGTTGAAAAGTAAAATGGGCTGCCAGGTCTAGCCAGGAACAGCAGTACAAGAATCAAGTGCCTACAGGACAGCTAGCAGAACTAACCAATGGATACCCATCAAACACAGAAAGGAGACTGGATCTCAGAAAAAGATACTGTTCTGGCAGGGGATGAGGCTGTATTAAAAATAATAAATAAATTTAAAAAAAATAAAAATAAAAAAAGCCAGCAACTTCATTCTCCTTCAGCATCTAGGCTCTTTTCACTAAGTGTGCACTAGGACTGTTTTGAGGAAGATGTACTACTTCATGTTAGACTTACTCGAATTGCTTGAAGTTAATTCAGCATGTCATCTGAGTGTTAGACATCCCCGAAAGAAGGGAAACAAAAGCAGTATTCCTAGTAGTGCTGTAATGGAAAGCTGTGCTAAAGTGCAGAAATCATACTTTTTCTGATTTGGTAAGACTAAGTGACAGCTCACTTACTCAGGTGAGACGATGTACTTCCGACCTGGCAACACAGAGGTAAACTCTAGCAACAAAATCCACCCAGATGAGGTTATGCCTAGGAGCAGGGTTCTTGGGTGGTGATGGCAGGCTCCCCATTTGGGTTTTATGATAATTTCAGAGGCAATATCTGTAGGTCTACGAAGGACCGATATGAGAGGGAGTTTAGGGTAATGCATAAAGTGGAGAAAAAAGGATGCCATTATATGTACCAGGGGCCAATCAAATCTTCAAGACTTCAGTTACACCTTGGACCTACACACAGTTAACTTTCACTGATACCATATAGCAAAGCCTGCTACTTGAGATCTTCTCAGGATGTCATTGCAGTCAAGTAAGACCCGAGAATTAATGTCAGAACTGAAGATTCGTGGGGATAAGTCAAAAACACTTTAGAATTGAAGGCCATTATTGTAACTGGTATCTGGACACTTGGAGTTGGTCCTAGGAGAGCAGTCTGCCTAGTAATTATGAAAGGTCTTCCATACCCAAAAAGAGCAGTTTGGAAACCAGACACCCAGAGTGCGGTCCAAGATTAAAAAAAGTCTTAACCATCTTTTCCTCGAGTCAAAGGACAGAATCAGAAGGAAAACGATGGCAAAGATGACCACTTCACAATGTAAACATCTAGGTGATCTGATGAAAGGCTAATGGAAGTAGAAGGATCTATTCTATTCGACTTACAAAGCGCATGGCTACCGGCACCGGGCCGCCCAGTGCTAAGTAGGTCAAGACCAAAACAGCTCATGACTAGATCACACAAAGGGCCAAATCTACTTTTGAAAACTCTAGGAAACAGTGCTGAGTGAGAGGTAGATCATCTCAAAGATCTTGCTGGGCTGCAGGGTTGATGTAAAAAGGACCGGACCCTCATTGTTATATACTCGACATGTAATGCAAAGTGCTTTGAATTTAATCCTTTTTTTAATGAAGCTTGATCAAAGAATCTGAAACTGAATGATTTCTAGGCAGCCTTAATAGTAGGCGTGCTGCAGCATTTTGAATAACCTGTAATCTGTTCAGTACACATTGTGCAATTCCTAGATATATTACATGTCCATAGCCGAGGCAAGAGGTTACAAACACCAGGACGACGGTTCTCTCTGTAGATTTTAGTAATATTTCCAGAACTTTTCTCAGCGATTCTGGAGACCGAAACATCCGGCAGCCAGTTTCTTTACCTGCATCTCAAATGACAGCTTGTTATCGAGTTACATTACTAGATTTTTAACAGTGGCTTTAGATTGGGGCTGAGGACCATAAGTTTCTGGCCAGCAATCTAAAGTCCAGCAGTTTAAGTTATTACTAGTTACCATAACTTCCATTTTATCACCCTTGAGTTTTAAACATGTGGCCAATCCATTTGGCTACTGTTGTAAGACAAGATTTTAGTTGACCTACTTTAGCATGTTTTCTGGAGCCAGACAGATGACAATCTAGGTGTTGAGCGCACAAGAGACCAATGAGTGACCAAATGATTGAATAATATTTGCTAGAGGATGAACATACAGATTATATAGACTAGGATTGATTCAAGGAAAACCCATGAGGCACTGAGAGATAAGGGGTCTGAATAGAAAGGTTTCCCTGAAAACTCAAGTCCTGCAGAAAGGAGGCAATCCATTTACAGGGCAAACGAGTCACTTCTGAGTTGCATATCCTCTCAAGAAAAATTGTATGAGACTGTGTCAAACACGGCACTAAGATCTAACAAGATCAGAGACGCTGAGCCAACTTGATCCAATGTCATTCTGAGGTCCTGCACAAGGGCAGTCTCGGTGCTATGACTGGGCCAAAAGCCTGTTTGGGAAAAAAGACAGCTTTTCTCCAAAAACTCTAACAATTGATTGCACATATTTTTTTGAAAATCTTGCCCAAGAAAGGAAGCAAGGAGAATCGATTGTAGTATTCCGATAAAAAAATATCTTCCTTGGATGTTTCTCTAACAGTGGTTTAATCACTGCATGCTTTCTGACTTTGGGAACCACCCCACTCGAGACAGATTCAGGATCCCCTGAAGGGCCGAATAAATAGTCCCTGCTGGCAGATTAAAAATATTTGGAGGAGAGTGGTTGAATGGTGAGCCTGATTTTACTTTGTTCACTAAGGAGCCCAGGCCCTCCTCTCATATGGAATAGAAACAGAACGTTTCTTTAGTAGCTTCAGATTGAATGGATGTTTGAACTACTGAGGAACCTATATGAAATAGCTGTGCAAGAATCATAAATTAAATGACTCAATGAGAAGAGAAGGTTGCAATTTTGAACGCAAGGACAAAATGATCAACTGAACTTTGAATGAACATGTGAGGGGACAGATAAATTTAAGTTTTTCTACTTTAAGCTGTGCAATAAGTGCTATGTTAATCTCCTCTGCCAGTATGGGTATGAAGCCTAAAAATAACTTCCCTCTCCTGGTCCCCTACTACAACAAATCTTAATCAAGTGCTGAGAAAATTAATTCACTCCTTGAACAAAACAACCTAAAAAGTAATTTTGTAATTGTTTCCAATTTTAGTAATTTATTTGGCCAATGCTTGTCTAACTTGAGTAACTAATAACTTAATTGCATGGTTGACTGTCATTCCCTAACCGCCGTGAAACACTGGTAGGCCTGGGGAGCAGTTAATCGCATATCTGCCCCGTCAAAAATACCTGCAGTCAATTCTGTTTTACTGGTTAAGAGCACTTCACATGCAGAGCCTTGGGAGCACATGCTTATAATAGGAAAAGCAAAACGAAGTGCTGGAAGGCAGAATGCTTCTGGCTAGAAAGCCAGGACTGGATGAAGACATCCCACATGACAAAGGGCAACTTAGCAGCACAGCAGCCACCCGTTAAGATCATCTCTGGAAGACTTGGGAGCAGAATATCAAATGCGAGGTTGCCACTGGCAGGCTCGCATGACTGAGCAATATTAAGTCATATATTAGGATCACCTGTAAAAGGTAAGTATTAAGTAAATTTAATGCAAGATCTCCCTCCGTAATACTGGTAGGGCTGGTTCAGATTCTGTCAAATGTCATCACTGACTGACTTAGTAGTAGTGTTGGGCACAGTGAGTCTCATGTCTGTGTCAACGGAAACAGGCACAATATCTATAGAAAGCATGTTTACTAGAGGGATCTCTTGGCAATATGAACAGATTAACTTTTACTGTCGACCAATTCGATGGAACTCATTTCATCAATGTCTGCAGAACGAAAGGCCTCATTTGTTTGTGTACCTGTAACTTAATGACCAAGCACAGGTGCCAACAGTGCATGCATTAATTCACTGAATCACCAGTTCCATCTTAATACAATCAGAAAAATCTACCTAAAATACATATTGTACTTCTACTTCAATACAACAAAATCAAGTGGCAGTCTTGCAGGTCTAGTAAATGTATTAACTTGCTCAATCTCTAGGTGGAGACTAGTAGGGCTGGATGCAGCAGTATAATTCGGACCGTTAATAAAGCAGGCATAAACAGTCTGCTGCAGCCTGCAGTCATCATACAAATGTCAGTAGCAACTGCAGAGATTATGTTACTCTACACAGACTAATAAGACAATGTATGTTTGCTATGAAACCATGATTGAAGAAGCACTAAGGTTGTGTGTAAAGTATGCATACTAGAGATACCTGCAAGTTCAAGAGCAGGAGAATTATGGTATAGCTAGAATAAATAACAGTATTTGATGAACGGTCGACATTTAAAATTTGACACCCGCAGACAAACGTGCCCAACAACTCCAACAATTGAGTCTTCTCTAAGGAAGACAACCAACTGGTGTAAGGGATACACTTTTCTTCTCAAAACCCTCATATATTAAACTAAAAAAGTAGGGCACAACATGGGAAAAGCTGTTGTGGGACTGCCTCTCAAACTGTATAAGCTGTGGCCACTATAATGCCAGAGGATGAAGGCTGACAGATCGCTGATTATCAGGTTCTACAGATGAGACTGAGCAACTTCAACATAATTTAACAAAAGTAGTCAGTTTATTAGAATTTAAAACAAGAACATATAAGCTGAATAGGAATTGTCAATCTTTGCCTCTTAGTGATTTTAAAGCAAATGCGTAACATGCTGAAAATGCAAAGCGCGCACCTGTAATGTACAGTTTTCTTTCCTCTTGAGGAATTCCACAAATCTGGCCACCACCCCAGGAGTGCCAATTACTTCATCAATAGGAGGATTCGGTTCTGTAGAAAACAAATGTTAAACAATCAGTAATTATCTATGTACAAACAAATCTGTTAGTTATCAAGGAGCCAAGATAGAAAAGAATACTGCCAAGTAATTGTCTCACCGCACAACAATGGCACAATTGCTGAATCTTGAGTTACCCGCTTATGAATATGTATACCCCAGATCTCCAAAAGGATGAAATAAGGAGAAAAAAATAAGGGAATGCCTGCACAGAGAGGAAAAGATGGAGCATGCAGCATCCCTACAAATCAGACATATGAGAAGAAGGCACCTTAAATAGGCATGCTACATGTGAACAGGCCTCATTGATCTCCATCTTTGCAAACACTAGTCATTGGAGCTCAGTGAGAGACGGATCCTTGGAAGGAAGGGCTTGTCTTGGAGAGTCATGGCATGCTTTGGGACTAGTCCAGCTAGATAAGATAAAGGCCAGCAAGTGAATCTTTGAAAGATATGCTTCAGTTGGGTTGCTAAAACTTTGCTGCCTGCTATTAGGAAGGTTTTGCTCTATGTAGTAAGCATTACTTTTTTTATTGCCTCTGACCAAAGTTAAAAACAAAACAAAAAAAAGCACAGGAAGCTCTTCGTATGGATCCACATTGCAGAGAGGAAAGTGAGTGGAGAAAAGGATTATGTTACTTACCCAATGGAAGAGGTGTGGCGCAGCGGCCAGGGCGTCTGACTCCGGAACCCGGGGGCTCACGGTTCGATCCCCGGCACCAGCGGCAGATCAGCCCAGCACCATGCGACTCTGGGCAATAGCATGCTTAATCTTCCCGACAGCCCCCAGCGCCTTGACACCTTCGGGTAATTGTTCACGCTTTACAAATACTGGACATTTAAGCATCTGTTCTTGGCATATAGAACTGTAAATTCACATGCTTTGCATACTCCTGCCATCTAGTGTTGGGTCCGGATGTTTGCAAGTTGTTTTCTTTTGAGTCACAAGGTAAGGCGACTCCTCCTTTCGGTGATAGTGCGCATGGGCCTCGACTCCATTGTTAGATTGTTTTCCCGTAAAAGGGTTAGAATGGAGTAAGTGACTGTAGTAGAGATGTCCATGCGTATGTAATGTGGATAAGGAGAACTGCAACTACAGGTGCCCGGGGAGGTGGGAGGGCGCATGTGAATCTACAGCTCTACATGCCAAGAACAAATGCTTACTGGGTAAGTAACATAATACGTTCGAGGCATGTGTGCTGTAGATACACATGCTTTGCTTAGACTATATAGAAGTATTCTCCCAAAGCGGTGGCTAACCAGTAGATGTTGCAGTTGTCTGAAAAAGTGTCTTTAGCACTGCTTGGCCTACATTGGCTTGTTGACTTGCTAACACAGCCACACAATAGTGTTTGGTAAATGTGTGTGGTGTGGACCATGTTGCTGCCTTACAGATGTCAGCTATAGGAATGTTACCTAAAAAAGCCATAGTTGCTCCTATTTTGCGAGTGGAACGGGCTCTAGGAGGTATAAAGTTGTTTTGGCTTTAGCATAGCAAGTCTGAATGCATTTAATAATCCATCTCGAAATGCCAGATTTAGAGATAGGATTGCCCTTGTGAGGTGGAGCAAAAGCACCAAACAGTTGCTTTGTTTTACGAAAATCCTTTGTCCTTTCAATATAGTACAATTGCGCTCTTCTGACATCAAGTGTGTAAAGAGCTATTTCTGCCATGGAATCATGCTGGGGGAAGAACACAGGTAACTCAACTGATTGGTTAAGATGAAAAGCAGAAACTACTTTAGGAAGGAACGTTGGATTGGTGCGAAGAACTACCCTATCTTAATGGAGCTGAAAGAAGGGTTCTTCTAAGGTTAATGCCTGTAGCTCACCAACTCTTCTTAATGAAGTGATAGCAATGAGAAAGGCAACCTTCCATAAAAGGAACTGTAAAGGACAATTGTGTAATGGTTCAAAAGGTGGACCCATGAGTCTTGTAAGCACAATGTTGAGATTCCAAACTGGTGCGGGAGGTGTTCTAGGTGGAATAACTCGTTTTAAGCCTTCCATAAAGGCTTTATTTACTGGAACTTTGAACAAAGATAAATGCTATCTGTTTTGCAAATATGCGGCTACTGCTGCAAGGTGCAATCTAATAAATGTGTAGACTAGACCAGCGTGCTGTAGATGCAAAAGATAAGATATAATGTTTTGTACAGAAGCATCTAGAGGATTAATTTAGTGGTTGTTGCAATAGACAACAAATCTCTTCCATTTAGCTGCATAACTAGCTCTGGTGGAAGGCTTTCTTGCTTCTTTAAGAATAGTCATACAATCTGGTGGTAAATTTAAGTATGCAAACACTAGGACTTCAGGAGCCAAGTCGCCAAGTTGAGCTCCTTGGGATTTGGGTGCCTGACTTCTCCATGGTTCTGAGTTAGAAGGCTGGAACGGAGAGGAAACGTTTGTTGTGGAACCACCGATAGCTCTAATAGTGTGGTGTACCACGGTTGACGAGCCCATGTGGAAGCTACCAGAATTAGTGTGAGCGATGTTTGACTGAGCTTTCGAACCAGAAACGGAAGGAGTGGGAGAGGCGGAAAAGCGTAGACAAATATCCCTGACCAATTCATCCATAGGGCATTGCCTTTGGATAGTGGGTGTGGGAACCAGGAGGCGAAGTTTGGCATTTTGCGTTGTCCACTGTGGCGAACAGATCTTTTTGAGTGGAATCCCCATTTTTGAAAGAATGGAAAGACAATTTGGGGATGAAGTTCCCACTCGTGTATTTGTTCCCTCCTCCTGCTGAGGTCTGCAATTTGATTGTTCACTCCTGGGAGGTTTTCTGCCAGACGATGAATTTTCTGATGGATTGCCCAAGAGAGGCGTGACAGTTGTAGAGAGTGTGTCCCTCCCCCCCTGTTTTTGTACATAGCTGTCATGTTGTCTGTGCGGACTACAACAACTTTGACTGTGAGGTGAGACTGAAAGGCTTTCAACGCTAGAAATACTGCTAGAAGTTCTAGATAGTTGATGTGAAGACGTTTGTGCTGGTCGTCCCAGGGCCCGTGAATTGTGTAGTTGTGGAGATGGGCACCCCAATCTGTGAGAGATGAGTCTGCTGTTAGCACAACCTGTGGAACAGGGCTGATGAAGTGCCGCCCTTTTGATAAGTTTTGTGTGTTCCACCACTGCAGAGAGCGATGGGCGCGGCTGTCTACCAACACTAGATCTATTAATTGACCCTGTGATTGATTCCACTGACGTGCTAAGCATTCTTGTAGGGGACGCTTGTGTAGTCTTGCATGAGGCACTACTGCGATGCATGAGGACATCATTCCTAGCAGTTGCATGAAAGACTTGGCTGGTAGGTATTGGTTGACCTGAAACTGTAATAACAGAGTTTGAATATTTCAAATCCTGGCTGTATTGGGAGAGGCTAGAGCTGTGCGAGTATTGAGAGTCGCTCCCAGATAGGACTGCATTTGTGAAGGCTGAAGAGAAGACTTTTGTGTATTGACCGTAAAACCCAATTGGTGGAGTAGGTCTAACGTAGTGAGAGTGTGTTGTAAGCACTTTTGGTGTGTGCTGGCTTGGACGAGCCAATCGTCTAGGTAAGGGAAGACATGAACCTGTTGTCTTCTGAGATGAGCTGTTAATACTGCTAGGCATTTTGTGAACACCCTGGGTGTAGTAGTTACTCCGAATGGGAGTACTTTGAACTGATAGTGTTTTCCTACTACCACAAATTTGAGATATTTGCTATGAGCTGGGTGGATTGGAATGTGAAAGTATGCGTCTTTTAAGTCTAGCGTGGACATAAAAATCGCCTTGCTGTAGAAGTGGAAGCACTTGTTGAAGTGTTACCATATGGAAATGTTCTGACAGTATGTACCGGTTTAACTCTCTTAGATCCAAAATCGATCTTAAAGAACCATCTTTTTTGGGGATTAGAAAGTACAGAGAGTTAACCCCTAAACCTTGGTACTGTAACGGAACTGGTTCTATGGCTCCTTTTGTCAATAGCGATTGCACTGCCTGTTTGAGTAACTGTAGGTGCTCTAACGAGAGTTTGTGAGTGTGAGGTGTAATATTTGGAGGATTGGTGGTAAGCCCCAGGCAATAACCATGTCGGATAATGTCGATCAACCATTTGCCTGATGTTTTGGGGAGAAATTGTTGAAGTCTTCCCCCAACAGGTGTTAAGTGATCGGGGGAAATGAGGGCAAGTCACTGCTTGTTAGGGGAAGGGGAGTTACGCGCTGTGGCTCCTCTACCCCTACCTTTGGAATGGTTTCCTCTGTACCCTCCTCTATAAAAACCACTAGAATGGAGAGCGTTGTGTGTTGGATTTGTAAGAGGAAGCAGTAGGGTCTGTAAAACGAGCGGTGAAAGGAGCCTCTGTTCGATGGGGACTGGAGAGCTCCCATGGACTTCGCCACTTCTGTATCTTTCTTCATTTTTTCTAAAGCCTCATCGACTTGAGGTCCAAACAGGTGCTGTTTGTCAAAGGGGGTGTTTAAAATGGACTGTTGAACTTCGGGTTTAAACCCTGAAATCCTAAGCCAGGTAGGTCTTCTTAGGAGAATGCTGGTATTCATTCCCCTCGCTGCAGTATTAGCAGCATCTTATGGAGGAGTTAGAAATGAGTTTGCCTTCGTGGAATAACTCTTGTGCTTTAATTTTGTGTTCATTTGGGAGATATTGAAGTAGTAGTTCCATCTCGTCCCAGTGTGCTTTATCATACCTAGCTAGTAGGCCCTGTGTGTTAGCAATGCACCAGTGGTTAGCGGCTTGAGCAGCCACTCTTTTAGCAGATGCATCGATTAATTTAGACATCTTGTCTGGATGAGGTGCATCGGCAGAGGTCAGTGAGTTTGCTCTCTTATGAGCATTCGAGACCACTAACGAGTCTAGAGTCAATTGTCCCTTAATAAAAATGGGATCAGATGACGATGGCTTATATTTTTTATCCACCCTTGGAGTTAAAATACGGGCACGCACAGCGTCTTTAAATATATAGTCAGCATGTCTTATCATGCCCTTTAACATAGGAAGACTTTGACTTGTCCTATGCGCAGACCCTAGAGTCTCGAATAAAAAAAATCTCCCTCCAAAGATTCTTTATGTGATGCAACCCCATGATAATCTGCTGCTCTAGAAATAAGCTATTGGTAAGCTACATTATCTTGTGGTGATGGCTTTGCAGGATATAGATCTGGGTCAGTATCCATGCGAGTATCAATAGTGTAATCATTCCATGGATCTACAGGCAAATTAGTATTGTCATCATCATCAACTATATCAGGTAATGTATGAGGAGACCCCTAAGTGGATAAGAGTAAAGGATCTGAACTTGGTAAGTGTGGTGAAGATGGTGGAAGTGGATGAATAGGGCTTGTAGCTATGTCCTTTTTCTTAGGAGGAATCTTATAAGCAGGGTCCTCTAAAGGAAGTTTCTGTTTGGATGGTGTCTTAGCTAAAATATGTCTAGTATCTGGATTGATGTAAATCTTTTGTTTAGGGTCTAATTTTGCTTTGAAAAGTTTCAGGATAGGTGCCGGAGACTTTGAGGCTTTCTTTCGTTTTCGACATCGAAGGTTTCGGTGCCGAACCAGTCTTGCCTTTAGGAGCGGAAGGCTTTGGTTCCGAACCAGTCTTGTCTTTCGGAGCAGAGGGTTTCGGATCCGAAGACGATGACTTTGGACGATTCGATCCAGAGCCAGAAGGCTTGAATGTTTGTTTCGGAGCCAGGCCCGAGGGCGGGGCGTAGGAAACATTGTCTCTGTGCCGACCAAGGACCGAAGGCAGAAGTGGTGCCGAAGCCTTGTGCTTGATGGAACAGGTTTTCTTGGGTAAAGGGTCTTTAGTACTCACGGTACCTTGTCCCGGAGGCACGACTCTAAATCAATCTCCAGTTCAGAATCTGATTCTGGAACAGAGAAGGCTTCTTCCTCTTCTGTCAACGCTTCGACCGCTTCATGTTCGGATTCTTCCCCGAAGATATACGGAGTATGTTGAATGCTTTGGTGTTGCATTTCTCTTCGTCGAGCCCGACGATCGCGTAGAGTCTTTTTCGACTGGAACGACTTGCAGGCGTCACAGTCTTCTTCCTTGTGCTCTGGTGAGAGGCACAAACTACAAAGTTTATGTAGGTTGGTGCGAGGGTACTTGGAGTGGCACAGAGGACAGGATTGGAATGGAGTCCGTTCCATCGGCAGAAGGGTAGACCGACGCGGCTATGCCAGAGGGCCACCCACAATGTTTCCGACCGAAGATAGTGTGTTTCCCAATCGATTCGATACCCGGAGAACAAGGAAACGCGTACGAGAACAATACCGTCGAGGGTACTGTGGATTGCGCACCGAGGGGAACCTGAAGAACATTTTCGAACCGGAGCGCAGCAATACACGTCCGAACCAGATGGCGGAAAAAAACAATCTAATAAAGGAGTCAATGCCCATGCGCACTATCACCGAAAGGAGGAGTCACCTTACCTCGTGACTGGAAAGACTTCTTCGAAAGAAAACAACTTGCAAACATCCGGACCCAACACTAGATTGCAGGAGTCTGCAAAGCATGTGTATCTAAAGCACACATGCCTCGAACATGATTTAATACCGCTATCCTAGAATGTGCACACTGTTCATTGGTCACCAAAAAATTATGAATATTTTAATTAATGCTTTCTACAGCAACAAGTGAGCAAATAAATGTGAATTCTACTATTCTGCAATTTCACTGCAAATTGTTTATAATGACTGTTTTTCCCTTTGTCAGCTGTCCCCAGCTGCACACAATTGTTGTTGCAATCTCTCAGCGCACCGGTTGCAGTTATGTACTTTTCAAAATCTGGTTTAGTAACCAGTGGCATGACAAATAGCTGATTTAACAGAGTATAATGGATACAACTATGAGGTAGCATGCATGGTGGACTGGCAATAGTGTTCTAGGGAGAACATCAGATGACTTATATGTAGTTATGTTAGAGTGCCCAGTCAGAGCCAACCATGAGTGGGAATTTATGGGAGGTAGAAAAGTAGAAAAAGGTTGTTGGTGAGGGGGCAACATGCTCTATGTCACGAGCAGCCAGTCAGGTCTGAACACAAGGCGAGTTCCTAAATGTTATTTCGTCGTTTAGGGAACAGGAGATGAAACGATTTCAGCTAACACAGACAGTACCTAGAAGGGAGAAATCTTTGAAAAACTTAAGACTAAACTCACTCCTTCAATTCAACTGAACGCTGAGGCAAGATCAAGACAAAGAAATGCTACCAAAGAAGAAAAGACACATGAACAGCCAGAAAACACAGACGTCTGTGCAGTGACTCAGAAGTGCTGCAGAAACTAATCACAGCAGTCGAAGATTGAAGAATACTGTCGAAGGCGACACTAATCAACTAGAAAGATGAATCAATAATAATTGCTCATCTAGTGAGCATGTTAGGACGCTGCGTACTGGCAGGAGAAGCGAGAAAACTCACTTACTTGTTATTCTAGTAATTTTGAATCACAGGAACCGGTAATCAATTCATAGATAAAGAATATGTTCACCTGCATATTGGATACCCGAGCACTTCTGCCACCTAATCTAAAGCACATTTTTTTTTTTTTTTTAAGCTAACCAATTAAACTTCAAAATAAAGGAAGGCATTGGCATGGTCTTTTTTTGCTTTTTAAAAAAAAAGGAAAAATGTAAGAAAGGTGGCAGATAGGCAGCAGAAAACTGCACTGTGCATTAAAGCTCTGGCAGGTGGGCCTCAATATTTTGCGGCGGAGTGTAATTTTTATAGGTTAATTTTGCTTTCTCAAGTTCGCCATCCTAGTTTCGATACAACCAACATATGTTGCTCCATGAATTCAGCGAAGAATCACTATCAGAGAACTAAAATTACAGGGATGTAACTTTCGTTCTTAGTCACCATACCCCCACTGGGAACAGTCAATCTTCCTACAGGAGCTGCCGAATAGCTGCATTTAAAGGTGTTGCAGACGTTCCACATTTGTGAAACTCCTCATTCTGATCTCACTCAAAACCAGCTGTATCATTTACAAAACCATTAAACTGGCATCTCCCACTTATCTGGACAACAGCTCACCGCCTCAGGAGCATCTCTGCACTCACGCAGCCAGGACACCATAAAAGTAGAAACAAAGAAAAGGGTACTTGTAATCTTAGTTCTACATTGAAGGTATCTTCGAGCAAGTCAAACTTACAATATTCCCACCTGCGTGCTGGGAACATGGAACAATTTTCATAAAGTAAAATCATCCAGATCTTGAATTGTAGGTAAAAAGCTGCCAAAAAGCAGGTATAACCTTCATAAATGAAAACATGCCAGCTACTTCAATAACAGGCAGTATTGGAGTATCTAAAGGAAAGTGTGCTGAATCGTTATATTTGACTGTGCAAACTCCTACGCCACAGAGAAATAAGAAGGAAAGGGGGTATGTCAGGTTGAAAGTCTACAAGGTTGAAAAACATGCACTGTTTTTTTTAAGGAATCCGTAGGTTCCATCTCCCAGCATGCACTGTAGTGGCAGTTATGCCGTTATTTTTTAAGGAGATTTTCAGAATTTTAAAAGAATAGAAAAGAAATATGCTGCTGGAATAACTGACAATCAAGGAGGAGGGAGGGTTATTTAGGACTTCAGTGAAGATGCTTACGATGCAGAACTAGGTCTACAAGTAACATTTTCTTCTCTATTGTCAAATATTCAGAGTCAAACAGAACAGAATAGCAAGCTTAACCCAAAAATATTCAAATGTCAATAAATTACTGAAAAAGAGAATTTGGTATGGTTCACTAACAATCATAACCTTATCTGTAGAGATTCTTCAAAGCAGCTTGGCCAATTAAAGTGCCAGCTCTTGAATCCTCATCTAAACAGTAGCGTTTTGCGAAAATGTGAATAGGCTCCCAGGTGGCTGTCTAACAAATCTCTGCTAATGGTACATTACTTAACCATGACACAATAGCCACCTTTCACCTTGTAGAATGTGCTCTAGTTTGGACAGTAAGGCGATTGTTGGGTAACTGGTCATAAAGGGCAATGCACAAGACTTTCTATCTGGCAATGGATTGACTGGAGGAAGCCATGCCAACATTGAGGGCCATATTTAGCAAGGAGCTGATTAATTTTATGCAAGGTATAGATAAAATCTCAAACCTCTTCTGTCAAGAGAGAAATGACTTTTCTGCTGGAGAAAAGGGATTACGGTTGACAAGTACAGCAATTGTTTGGTTGATGTGAAAGTAAGAAAACTTCAGGAGAAAGGCTGGGCGTGTCCTTAAAACCACTCTTATGAAATGTTGTGTAAAGTTCTACTTTAGCACTGCTCATTAACCCTCTTGGCCAATGTAATAGTCCTAAAACAAAGCTAACTTCCAAGTGAGATGCTGTAATGAGACATTATGTTATCTGTGTTTGCAACACCGACATTGAGCAAAATCAGCCGGGAAGGCTTCTTGCAGGAAACAGAAGATTAGAATAACCAAGTTTTTAGTTTTTCCCTAAAGTTCTGCAGGAACATTTGGAGAAAAAAAAACTTGCTCAGGCAGCATGCGTGTTCAGGCAGTGGGAAAATAGCAGTAAAAGGACCGACACCCAATTGTGAAGTGGTAGATATGTGGGTTAGAGAGAGACAGGGAGGGAAGGTTTCTGGACAGTGTGTGAAAGAAAATTTTGTGCGGAGGTTGAAGGGGCCTAGGTTGTGAAGACAAGATTTAAGGGCACACAGTTGTGAAGGAGAGGCCAATAATGTGGTTCATTGGTGGTTGGAGAATTGAGAAGAGGAAAATTAAACACTAAGCTGGCAGCCACTTTCTGGAACACCTGAAGCCTCTTGAGGTGGTGGGCTGGGATGAATACGTATAGTGCATTTCCACAGTCTAGTCTTCTAATGAGGGCTTGAGTGACAGTTTTTCTGGAATCTAGTGGCAGCCACCTGAAGTTTTCTGAGCATTTTAGGGATGCCATGCACAGGCCAGTCACTACTGTGAGCTGGCTGTCCGAGATGATGCCCAGATTCTGGGAGAATTACACCAGCTGAGGCAGAAAGGGGGTCCTAGATCTGTGGGCAACCAGGCATTGGACCAAAGGGATATGTCCTTGCTGATAAGACTATTTTTGTTTTACCCCCATTGATCTGAGGCAATAATTCACTTCCCTACGGCGATTGAAAAGAGGGGGCGGTGGCATCCACATATGATATCATGTTAAATCTGAAGGATCTAATTATGCCCGCAAAAAGTGCCATGTAAATACTGAAGAAGGTGGGGCTGAGGGAAAAACCTTATAGGACACCACACAGGATGCTGACTTGATCCGAACGAAAAAGGGGGAGAAAACCTGACTGGAGTGCGGTGGGAAAGGAAAGACCGGAACCACTTGAAGGCAGAAAAGCAGTTGCCCACGTTGTGGAGGTGCTGTAGGAGGTTGGCATGGGATCTCATGTCGAACAATGCTGATAGGTTCAGGAGGATCAGAGCAACGGTGAGCCCCCTATCAGTAATAAGACCGATGTCATCTGTGGCTGAAATCAGGTCTGTTTTAGTACTGCGACTGGCCCTAAACCCTGATTCAGAGGCATCAAGAAGAAGATTGCAGGCCTTGAGGTAGCAGGTGATTTGCAAACTGAACAGTTTTTCAAGTACTCAGGCCGTATAGGAGAAGAGAGATGGGTCTAAATTGGCTAGGACTTTAGGTCGTCTGAGATTTTCTTGAGTAGGAGCTGGACCACGGCATGTTTCCATTCCATGCGGTAGGAAAGCGGCAGCAGCAAAAAAGCACCTTCCTTCGTTAGTGAGAAGTGGGAGGGCGATCTAGGGTTAAACTAGCACATGGTGAGAGCAGAGTAGCAATTTGACCTGAAAAAGGGTTGTGGAATTGGACAGGCAAAGACTGACTGGTCTTCAGCACACCAGCAGCACGTCTGTACTGCAACCGCCTTTTTAAGTTCCCCAGGGATGGGGGAAGGCAGTGCTTCAAAGGGTGGGGGACAGAGGTAACAGGAAACAAAAAATAGACAACCAACAGAGCTAAGCGACTAACCTGGCACTTCGCTTTGGTAAAGCTTGGATGGCTATTCTAACCACAGATTCCTCACATTTTAAGAAGAATTTGCACCACGGCCAGAAAGAATCCAGAGAAATCCTCAACATTGCTCCTAACCATCCGTAGGTGAGGGCATGTGGTTACATGGTGACTCCACACTGTCCCAGAAAGGACATCAGTCTTGCATATCAGCATATATTTTGGCAGAAAAATCCATTTGAGATAGAGTGTAGTTTTGTATTTTTTCCGCACAATGTTATTCATTAATGCGGCACTTTGTGCAATTTGAACTGCAAATGTCTTAGTGCAAGTGTTTAAATGTCTAATCTAAAACTAGACGATCTGAGTTGTCCGGTTTCATGACAGGAAACAAAGGATTGTTCAATGATGAGGTGCAATTTTCGATCACCCCTTGGTATTCAAGTTGATCTAAGAGCTCCCTGACCTGTTTTTTAGCTTCTTGCTTTATTGGATATTGTCTCTGTGCATTTGGTGAAACATTTAACGGGATCACATGGTGGGTTGAATACTCATGCCATCCGGCATGATTTTTGTACAATGCTGGAGCTAGGGCAACTGCCCACTCCCGTGCATATGTGAGTTTTAAATGAATGGGAACGAGGTCGGAGAAGGCTGGAAAAATTACCGTTTCTCCCCTAGGGCACTCCATAACGAATGCTGGCGGCCAATCTTGTTCAGCTAATAGGATGTCATAACCAGATGACAGATTCTTCCAAAAGAGACCTTTAACTTCCCTGGGCTTGTCCCCCTCCATTTGGAGTGTTACTTCATATAACTTATGTGGGACGCTTACCCTCGTATCTGGTGTTTCCACCATGATGTAATCATTCAAGTCTGCTGTCACCAGAAATTCCATCAGGTTCTGGCGAGCTATTGTTACTTCTGCCGCACTGTCTAGCAGCGTCTGAGCCCATTCCCCATTCAGAAGTTGGGTCCTCAGAATTCTGGGCATGTCTGATCATTAGACCTGCAACTTTCTTCTTAAACTGAGGTTTTGATTTTGGCTTTTCTTCTTTTTTGGAAGTATAGTCTTGAGCGTGCTGTTTGTCTCTGGACTTTGTACGCTCTTCTTTGTGTTCTGACCGTCCTCTCTGAGTTTTTCGTCGAACCCTGAAAGGAACGAGAGGAACGTGCATCAGTATCCTGATACCAGTCAGGTTTCCTAATATCCCTATTCCTGAGATTATACCTCCTTTCGGAGGGCTCCTGTGGAGATCTACCTCAGGATTGAGATCTGTTTCCTTTAAAGTTTTGTTGTTTTTTATTATCCCACTTCTTTTTAGAAGAAGCAGGTGCCTGCTTGTAAGTGTCCTTTTCAGGACCTCCCATCAGTTGTGGTTTTAAAGCTTTCCCACCTAAACTGTCTCTGCCTAATTCTGCATATGCAGCTTCAATTATTTTGGGTAGTTCGTGTTGTTGATCTAACAGACTGAACTTCCTCAGGCGTTGGCGGATTGCCACTGAAGCTGCTTCCCCTTTAATATTAGCTAGTATTATGGCGGATACCTGGTCAGTTACCTAGTAACTTCATCCCTAAGTTTAGGGCAGGCTCTGCTCCGTACTTGTTTTGTATTTGTCTTAATACATCAGGTACTACTGCTAATGAAGGAATACCATGAGTTCTGGTATAAATTGCAGCAAAGACTGTACCCCAAGTGGTACAATCTTCTACTTCTGGTGTTATCCCCATGGGCAAGCAGATTGTTAGCATTCTGTGCTTTTCATACGGGGTAGTATTCGGGAATACTGCGTCGAGCGGAGTTATTTTCTGAGCTACCCAGAATGGCATTTGTTCACGTTTCGTGGGCATTTTGCCCATTACCGTGTGTAACGTTTGTGGTGTAATTTTAGTTGTTGTACCCTGAGACGGAGTGCCATTTGTTGCAACTGTTGCAGGTTGGACTGTGAAAGTCCTCATGACGAATTGCGTCAAGTTTCTATAGATTTTAATTAAATCCTTGTGTTGTATGAGTAAGTCTGCCTGCGGCATTGTGTCAATGTCAGGATGTGGTGTGTAGGTCGCTAATATCGGCCATGTTGCCCCCTCTCCTCCGAGCGGGCCTAATCTTACTCTTCTTGTGTGGGGTAGGGCGCCTTTAAACCAGTATAAGTGTTCCTGGTACGCGAGTGGAATCTCTATGTCCTCGAACGGACCATATTCCACTGGTGCATCTCCTTCTGTATAGTAGTGAAATGTCTGTTCTTGCATCTGCTGCTGGGAATGTAACCCATGAATAAAATACCTCTGTTTTATTTGATTTGTGTGCCTCAATCACGAAAGCTACTTCTGCCAGCCCTAGCTTGTAAGCCATTTTCTAATAGTTTCAGGGTGATCGTATGTCTGAATTTAGGTGCAATTTGAATTGCGTTTGTATCTTCTTCTCCGGCTGAGATGTGTAGATCTACTACTGGGTCCTCCCTGCCCTCAGTCATTTTGTAAAGAAGAAGTTTTTGTTCAAGGGAACTAAGAAGGTTTTATTGCACAATTTTAGGAACACTGTCCTTCAAGCTTGATTAACCAACAGCTAATAAATAGGATTTCTTTTTAGCCTACTCAGCTGTAGAGGATTTTGTGCCTACCCACTCCAGACGTGTCTGGCGTTTTGGGAATAGGGGTCTCTGAGAATTAGCACGACTGAACTACTCAGATTCTACTGTTAAATAAGTACCCAATCAACATTGGCGGCGCCATGTCGTGTAGTTCCTATATTACCCACACAGGATCTGCGCGTTCGGATAACAAACTGTAGGATTGGTGGCAGACTGGCTCTGAGCACCCCCACCGAGAACGTTAGCCTTTCTGTTTTAGCTAGCTCACAGTGTCACTGGATCCAGCGACACTGACTGTCACTCAACGTCGATCTCCTGCATGACTGTGGCGGGGCTTCGACGTCGACACTCTTGACGCCGACCGTATCTGCTGCGACAGCGGCGGACTTCTGGACGCCGACTGTTGTCTCGACGTCGGGAACGGCGACGCAGGAGTTTCTTCGACGTCGACCCAAGCTGCAACGTCGACTTTCACTTCTCCGATCTGACATGCTCCGAGCCAGAAGCAAAGTGTCTCGACGTCGACTTGCCTTTCAACGGCGGAGAATCCGATCACCTCGACGGCGATCTGTCCCTCGATGTCATCGCATGGCATGCATGCTTTTCCTAGATGACCGTGATGCTGAAGGGGAACAGTCAGTTATCTGCTTCCTTTTTGATGCTGGAGAAGGAAAACAATGCCGTTTTTTCTCTGATCTGTGTGATCTAACGTGAGAGGAGGGCTCTTTGAAAGCATGACTGCTCCCAAGGCCACTTTGTGATCCTTTTCCTCTCTCCAGCAAGGCATGGTATTGTATTGTAATTGCATTTGTATAGCGCTTACTACCCCTGACGAGGCGTCGAAGTGCTTTTTTCGGCGAGTAGCACGCTACTCCGGGACCCATAGAGGATTAGTGTTGAATTAGTATAGTGAAACATGCAAGTAAATTTTAAGTGGTGGATAGGTTAGTCAGTTATTTGGATTCGGAAGGATAGAAGAGGAAAAAAGGTTTGTATTTATATAGCGCTTGTTACCCCTGATGGGGTGTTGAAGCACGCTACTCCGGAAACCCATAAAGGATTAGTGGTGAACTAGTATGGTGAAATATAAAAGTAATTTGAGTGGTGGATATTAGTCAGTTATTTGGAGTGATAAGGATAGCGGAGGGATAGAAGGGAAAGAGAGGTTTGCATTCATATAGCACCTGTTACCCCCTGATGGGTGTTGAAGCGCTTTTCTGGCGAGTAGCACGCTACTCCGGAACCCATAAAGGATTAGTGTTGAAAATTAGTATAGTGAAATATGAAGTAATTTGAGTGGTGGATATGTTATTCAGTTATTTGGATAGAGAAGGGTAGGTGGCGGGATAGAAGAGGGAAAGAGGTTTGTATTTTGAGGTTTCACAATGCACTGTTGAACTTTTACAGGAGTGGTCTCCAGCGCTCTTGAAATTGTTTTTAAAACATTCAGCCCCTAGAATAAGCTATGAAATGGATAAAGATTATTGCATTCAATTGAAGCACTATAAAGCGTTCGCAGAAAAGATAGAATTTAAAACTTATGCTCCCTATTTACGATTCCAACTAGAGAACGGGGTAAGGCGCTGTATTCTGCTTTTACGTTTGGGTATACTCCCGTTAGCAACATTCTTAGCAAGCTGGGATGGTTCAAATAACTCTATGGGCATATGTGAATTGTGCAAAGGTGGTCCACAAGATTTGCTTCATGTTTTATTAATCTGTCCTAATGCGAGTGTGGTAGAGGCTAGACGTCGATATATAACCCCAATTCAACTAAAATATAATGCTACCTTGGCCCATGATTTAATTATGTTGTGTAACTCTCCAGTCAATGAATTTGTATGCCATAACTTGTTTGTTTTAAAAAAGTTTCTTGAAGCTGTTTTAAAGAGAAAGCACACCATTTTAACATCTTTATTTTATTGAATGTTGTATAAGTAGAAGATAAACATTATTACTTCTCCATTCTATAGTGTGTTTTAAAAGTTTTACCTTTTTAATAATTTTAAACTTTATAATAATAATCTTGTATCTGTATTTGTTGATCTCTGTTGAGGTCTGAATCTTTAAACTATTGTATTGTATATAGCGCTTGCTACCCCTGATGGGGTTTTGAAACGCTTTTTTGGCGAGTAGCACGCTACTCTGGAACCCATAAGGATTAGTGTTGAATTAGTATGGTGAAACATGAAATTAATTTGAGTGGTGGATATGTTAGTCAGTTATTTGGATTGAGAAGGGTTGGGGAGGGGTAGAAAAGGGAAAAAAGGTTTGCATTTATATAGCGCTTGTAACCCTGATGGGGTGTTGAAACGCTTTATTGGCGAGTAGCACGCTACTCTGGAACCCATAAAGGATTAGTGGTGAGTTAGTATAGTGGAATATGGAATTTGAGAAGTGAACATGTTAGTATGTTATTTTGATTGAAAAGGGTTATTGAGGGAAAGAAGAGTGAAGGATTTTTAAAAAAAAAAAATTTTTTAGGTCATAGCAGTAGGAGGAGGCTTTTGGATGAGTAAAAGGGTTTTTGGAGGGGAAGAGTCAGAGGAAGAGTTTATAGGTTTGTTTTGGGGGATCGGTATAGTAAAAGAGGTGTCAGGTGATGCAAGTAGGGGTAGAGTAGGAGAGAGAGTCTAGAAAGGGTTATTTTGGGGATCATTGTAGTGGTATGGGGTTTGAGATAAATGAGAGAGAGTAGATGTATAGGGTGAGAGATAGGGTAGTGCATTGGAAAGAGTAGTAGAAAGTTTGAGCTGAGTCAGAAAGTTGGGCTAGAAGATATATTGAGAGAAGTATAGGCTGAGAAATAGGGTAGTGCATTGGAAATGCCAAATTAGAAGAAAGTGATAAATATATAGATCCATAAGTACATTGAAAGTATATAGATGCATACAGGAGGTAAGTATATGTAGATTAAAGATATTGATAGAGGTACAGGATGAGAAATAGGGTAGGGCATTGGATATGCTTTTTTAGGAGAAAAGTAACAGACACACAGATCCAAGTACATGGAGGTACATAGATGCATAATGGAAGCAAGTACACGTAGACCAAAGATGATTTAAAAAAAAAAAAAAAAAATGTTACATAATTATTGTACATGTTTATACAAAGCAATACACAAAGATAGGTACATATCTATAGTGAAAATAAATGCTTATATACAGAGGGATATGCTGTAAATTTCTGTTTGCGTATGGTGCTTATGTGGGGAAGAGCCAATTCTGGAGTAGTTTTCTGAAGATAAGGTGGTTGTCGGTGGATCTTATGTTTGGGGGGGGGGGGTGGGGGGGTAAAGAGTTCCATAGTTTGGCTGCTTGAACAGAGAAGGATGAGCCACCCATGTTTTTTTCCTTGTATCTTGGGATTTTGAGACGAGATGCCCCTTTAGAGCGGAGGTTCCTTTGTTGAATGTGTTTGATGATTTTATTCCTGATGAAGAGCGGTCCCATTCCATGTATTGCTTTGTGGGTGATACAAAGTAGCTTGAACGTGGACCTTCTGGCAACCGGTAACCAATGCAGGGCTTTCAAGGCAGGTGAGATGTGGTCTTGCGGTTTGATATGCAAGAGTAGTCTGGCAGCCGAGTTCTGAATCCGTTGTAGTCTTTTCATGGTTGTTAAAGGGGATCCATGGTAGAGGCTATTGGCGTAATCTAGTTTGGACAGAACAAGGGAGATGATAGCTTGGACTTTGTGTGGAAATCCCAAATGAGGGAAAAATCGTCGCAGCGTTTTTATAGTGACAAAGCTTGATCTTGCTAGTTTGTCCACTTGGGCATTCATCGACAGCTTGGAGTCCATGGTCATTCCGAGGTTTCTTACTTCCTTCGATACTTTAGGCGGTGATCCCAATTCATCAGGCCAGGCGGCAAGCGGGTCATAATTTTTCCAATCGCCACATGTGAGTATTTCCGTTTTGGAAGCATTCAATTTGAGATGGCTTCAAGTCATCCACTGATCCACGGCTCTGAGACAACTGAAAATTGGGGATTTTCCGATGTCTTTGGGGCATTCCAGTTGAAGGAGTATTTGCGTGTCATCTGTATAGTTATAGCACGTGAGGTGAAATTGATTCATCAGTTCCGGTAATGACTTCATGTAGATGTTGAAAAGCATGGGCGAGATGATAGAGCCTTGAGGGACCCCTGCTTTTGTGGAGTATGGTTTGGACGAGAAAGGTGTAAGATGACATTAGTTCGGTTTCGAAGGTAGGACACAATCCAGTCTAGAGCAGTTCCCTCTATGCCGGCTTCATTGAGTCTTTGTTTCAGAGTGTTATGGTCAACCGTGTCAAAGGCAGCCGAGAGGTCCAAGAGGAGTAGCGCAGCAACCCCGTTGCGGTCTACTGTATTCTTCAGGTCATCCCAGATGGCAAGGAGGGCAGATTCAGTGCCTCTTCCCGGATGGAATCCTGTTTGGAAGTCTGAAAGTATGTCATTCTCTTCAATGAATTGTGGCATCTGGGCGAACGCTGCTCTTTCTATCAGTTTGCCCAGGAAAGGTCCATTTGTAATGGGTCTGTAGTTGTCAGGATTCAGCGGGTCCAAGTTTGTTTTCTTCAGTAAAGGGCGTATGTGTGACTTTTTGAGTTATTCTGGAAATATTCCGGTAGTTAAGGAATCGTTGATGATTCTTCTTACTGGAGTGGCAGCAGAGGTTGTTAAAAGAATTGTCTTGAAAGTTTGTGGTGGACAGGGGTCAGAAGGGCTGCCGGCAGGTCACTTTGCTTGACCAGGTCCATAAATTCATTGTGCGAGATGTGTTGGAAGGAACGGAGAGGCTGGATTAGAGTATTCTTGGATTGTTGTTTTGTACAAGGGTTAGTGCTGGTGCTTTGTTTCTGTTTTAAGTACGAGTCCAATGTGTCTGCTTAGTCCGTGTAATGATTTGCCAGTTTGTCTGTGAAATCTTGAGTAACAGGATGAGTTTCTTCTAGGCAATTTGGTTTGCGAAATTCATTGAGTATTTTATAGAATTCTTTATTTGCACATTTAGCATTCTGTCAGAATAGTACATTTTCTTAGCTTTTTTGATAGCTGACTTGTATAACCTGTTAATTTTCTGTAGGTGAAGTTTGTCTTGTTTGGCGTTTGTTTTGAGCCAGGTACGTTGCAGCTTTCTAATTTGTTGTTTTATGTCTTTTATTTCTATGTTTTTCCAAGGCTCTTTTTTTCTTTTGTTCTGTTGTGTGGTTTTGAGTGGTATCAGGATATCAAAAGCTTCCTGTAGCCACTGATATAGATTTTGAACAGAATTTATTGTTTCCAGATTTGTACTGGATGTTAGTTGTGTTTCTAAGTGTTCCAAATTGAGTTTGTTCCACGGCCGATAGGTGGATGGATGTAAGGTAGTTTTAGGTGAGTTGCTTAGTGTTGTTTTATGTTGGAAAGCAAGCAAGTGGTGGTCTGACCATGTGACTGGAGTTATAGTTTGAAAGGTAACTAGTTCAGTATTAGCAAAAATGACATCTAGGATATGTCCAGCGATGTGTGTGGGTTTGTGGACAATCTGATGTAGGTTCAGTGCGTCTAGGCCAGTGATTATTGTTTTTGGATGGGCCATATTGGGTTTGTCAAACCAAATGTTGAGGTCACCCAGAACGCATAGGTTGGAGTGTATTGTTATCAGTATGTTCATCAACATGCACAATGGTATTTACTCAAACTGACAAAGGAAAATTATCTGCATTATATCTCTATGTGGCTTTTGCTATACAAAACAATTATATAACATCCTTGTATCACTAGATGTTGGTTAGCCGGTATTCCTTATTTTGCTCCATCCATTGGCTATGTACAGTATATTCACTGTGGGATATTATTGCAGTTTGCCTGGAAACATGGGCTGCAATTGCTCAGTCCCACAGGTTTGAGAATCCAGTCATTCGTGACAGATGTCAATAAGCAGAACTGGCATTGCCACCTCTTTACTCTACCCCAAATCATGTATAGTCCCTCAAGATTCAGTTCTCTAGCGGTTAACATTTACTAGCGGCAGTTGGTGGACGAGATTGTATAGTAAACACTCATGACCAATGTATGCCAAACATTCATCTACTCATACAACTGGAGACAAACCAAGAACAGTACGAGTACCAAGATGTTGAATTTCTTAAAGCACATCTATTTTTTCACTGAAGGATGGTTATCCTGTACAGTTCTGAGAGTCACAGGGCATGATTAGTCAACACACTACAGAGTGTGCCTTATCTTTCTTCCTACAGCACCCACACAGGGTAAACCTGGGAGTCTGCTTTGACTTGAGCATTTCTTTAGATCATTACTAAAATAGTGCTTACAAGTGTCTCCAAATGCCATTCCCCCATTTTCAACTAATCTCGATACTCATCACATACCTCACTAGCTGAAGATTGGCCAAGGGTGTTTGGATTGCTCAAGCACACGCTGTTACCAGTTTTGTGGGATGAGTTATGAGGCACTCCCAGTATTCCAGACTGCTTGAAAGTGCTGTGGTGATCACACAAGAAGTCTGCCCCATTGCTAACCAGTGATGTTACTTCAACATTGCTCTAACCATACTATTTAAGGTAAATGGATACATAGTCCTATAACCCAGTATCAACACTAGATGCCTTATGAACCCCGAAAAGTAGGCAGTTTGATGTACAGAGGTTCCGATATTTTGAACCATTGATACTTACTCGGAGAATTGTTTCTATGAGAGTACGGACTGGGGTATGGACTTCAGCGGTGATTCCTCAGCGATGGGTATCGTTCACAGCCATGGGATGAGGAGAGAGATAGTGGCGCTCCGAACTGAGGGTGGGAATTTCCAGAATGACAAAGGGGTCCAGGGCCAGGCATAAGCCAGCCGCCAAATTGCGAATAGCATGAAGCTTTATCCTTTCTCTGTCCCGGAGTGTTCTCTTAGAAAATTGCTGGCAATAACACTTCTCTGGATTGTGTGAGGATGGTAAACACACAATGCAGACAGAATGCGGGTCAGACTTTGCCATCTTCTACCCACAAGAGGGACATTTATTGAACAATGCTGACATTTCTGACAGAAAAAGCTCTCAAAATTGTCAGAAAACGGCTAATAAAGCTACCAGCAGTCAAAAAACGTTGAATGAAGATAGAAAATATTTCAGGAAAACCAATTTCTGACTAGAACAATTAAAAATTGACAGGCTCAATGCTCCAGGATCCTCACAGAAGGAGCCGGAAAAAAGAACTGACCTGTCACCTGTGGTGCATGATGGGAGCAAGGAGGTCTTAAAGGCACAGCGCCAATTTATTTATGTGTTTTTATCTATGCAGCCTAAGGGCTAATTGCCTGCTATTACTTGCCTTTTTCTTTGAAAATAAAAGGCTAGGTTGGAACACTAGTGGAGTGCATGTTCTTTATAGAAATGCTATATAAATTTATTTTTATTTCAAATGAAAAATCCAGTGCAATTTTGGCATTTTTGCCTGTTGAATGGTTTCTAGGCTGCATGTTTATGTATATGTATATACATGTATATATGTATGTTTGAAGGTACTACGTACATGTTATTTTTGCTAAACATACATATGTATTTTGTATATGCTCCGGGGTCCCCGCACGTGGGCAGGACTATTCAGTGCTTATGACTATTGAGGAGTATCCCCTGGAAGAGAACAGAGCAGGCAAAGTGACCTTCCTGCTGGACCAAATGTCAAGGAAGTAGTGTTTTGTGAAGCCATACACCAATGCCCACATCCCAACCTGGCAGATGTCTAGAACAGGTTACCTCTCTAGCTACAGATGTTACAGCAGCCTTGGCTCTAATGGCGTGAAGGCCTTTAGGGGCTGATTCTAGGACATCGTGCAGCAGATCTTAATACAGAGGACTATCCACCACGACAGGGTCCTCTTCAGCACAGGATTCCCATTCTTTGCCTCAAGGAACCCACGGACAGCTGATCATCCATGCAATGGTCTTTTGTGCTATTGATGTAAAAACACAGGTCCGTGTTAGGGTCATGACGATGAAGCATCTCTTGAGGGGTGATGTGAAAAATGCTGAAGTATAATCGACTGGCCCACGTGGCAGGCAATCATGACCTTTGGTAGTAAGGTCGCTCCAGTACATGTACCAGTTTGCCCGGAAAGAATGTGGTGCAAGGCAGATGGATCGAAAGCATCTGCAGTTCACTCACATGGCAGGCTGACATAATAGCAATGTGGAATACTGTCTTTAGCGTAAAAAGGCATAGGGAACAACGGTGTATCTTCTCAAAGCGTGCACACATGAGAAATGTCAAGCCCAAGTTAAGATCCTATTAGGGCATAACAAAGGGTTAGTGGGAACTGCGATTCAAATCTTTTGTAAAAAGCATCACAACACATTATCTGAAGAACAGCAGTTAGTCAGGTAAACAAAGGAAGGGCCAACACATAACCTTTCACTTGACTATCACGCAGCCTTATCAGGCTAAAGAAAAAACAAAATAAGTCTAACTTGCAAGGGGTCAGTGTTTTGGAAACAGAACACCAAGATACAAATTTGTTCCAGGGCCCTGTGTAAATCTAATTCGTGGAAGGGCATCTGGCAGGGAGTATGACAAACACAACCTTGACTGGCAAATTAAACACATTTAGTTGTTGCTGCTCAATCTGCGTGCCTGGAGGTGAGGGTTTTGGACACTCAGATGGAGGACCCTACTGTGTTGTCGAGACAGGTTATTCTCCCGAAGTGGGATCCTGATAGGAGGATACCAAATTCTCCTGACTCAGTCTGGCAAAAAGAAGGACTTTGGCCTGGACTATATTGTTCTTCCTCAGAACCCAAGGCGGTAGAGGTGGGAAACCATACAGAAGTCTGCTACTGGTGTCAAACCAGAGGCGCTGGATTGAAATCTGGATGTATACTCACTGGTTGTGCTTTTGTAGTTTCAAAGTCTGATGTAGGACTGGATCAGGCTGGGGTAAGATCAGCATCAAATCAATGATCTGCACCAGTTCCGTCTGTACCAGCATAGAAGAAACTGCCTTGGACCTGAAGCTTGATCTATGCCTCGACCACAACCCCCTTCTTGTGCTCAATAACACCTAATGGTCCTGCCCTGCCTGGGGATGGGTGAAGGCACACCTAGCGCCAGACTCAGTACAGTGCCTAGTGCTCAAGCACCACAGACAATTCATGTGGGTCCATGACCGACACCCGCTTACTACGTTCTTCCAGTGTTTGAATCCTGTTTTTTGTGGGCACATCTTTCCCTAGAACACTGCAAAAAGGTTTAGAGTCGCCAGAAAAACACAACAAAGGTGGAAGGGAAGCATCAAAGGCCACGAAAAGAAAGAAACTAAAAAGTCAGCATGCAAGGAAGGTGCTCCAATTTTCAATTGTTGGGCGATGTGGAGTCACCACAAAGCACACAGGAGCACTGTTGAAGAATTCTCTGAATACAGTCTGGCACCTGGAGATATTCGAATGGTGATGAATCAGATGTTAGAAGAATCCATCAGAAGTAAAGTTCCAGAGCACAGTATCTAATTCATGAAAGGGTGATAATTACACTTATAAATAACAATTAATGGTTTAGCTTTCCTTGTTCATCATTAATACAAGTAATCAGAGATGAAAACATACCTATTGAAGCTGATTTACCAGACCACCTCAGGCGGAGACAATTATATAATTTACGCCGTTTGAAATAAATAAACTCAGCAAGGTCAAATTCTTCATGCTACCATAGTCACATTAGCATCCACTCAGTACTCACCTTTAGATAAGAGTTTTCGAAATTTCTGTGTGGCTGACAACTGCTGCTCTGGGTTGTTTGAGAAAATCATTTCAATCATATCAGCAGTAATGGTGCCAATCTGCAGATTGAAAGGAGAAGTTAGCTAAAACAGTGATGTGAATCAACAGTCTAATTTAACTTCCCTATAGGCTGGGGCTTCTTTTAAAAAAGGTAACGTGCTTTTACAATGAATGCTCAGCAACCTACCAAGCATCTTCACATCATGCGGACTAACAGGTGTGCAACCAATAAGTGAACTGAACACAAATAGCATAAAAATGTAGTCTATGTCCCATATGCAATTATCAATCATAACAGGCTTAACTAAAACCTGTTTAACACAATTAAAACCCTGTTCGTTAATTAGATCATTCTCTATGCCTAGGATACCAATGGCCTCAAAGATATTATGGCCGGCACTTGGGGAGGAATCCGAGGGATATCTCCATCTTTGCAGGAGAAATTACTTTATAAAGCACAGACTGGAAAGAGTTATTGCAGACAAGAACATGGGACTCTCCGCCATATAGGGAAAGACCAAATAAGTAGCCGATTAGAAGCACTAAGTCATATGGGATCTTATAGACAGGAGGAAGGAGCACGCATGACCACAAATAATGGCAATCAGATGAACCGACAGAACTAAAGAAATATTGATCTATATGTTATACACTTGTTTTTAAAGACCTGGTTGAAATATTTATGAAAATAGCTTCCCAGGTGTTAATGTTGTAGGCCGACCTCCGGCTTTCTTAGGAGGTTTAGCAACCTTACTTTAATCAACTGGGACACTGTTTCCATATTTGATTCCAACTGTAGCAGTCAGTCAGTATGAGCAGACTGACTTACTGGCTTTGCACACTGTGCTCATTATTACCCTACTCCTTTGGCATCAATTAGCCTCTAAAAAACAGGTATCTGCCACTCATCCTCCTCATTTTTTACTCCACCATTCCAGAAACACATGTCGCATACAGCTATGTATATGCTTGGCTATCACCTAAAAGCAAAGTTGTCAATGTATAACCTAGTGAGTAAATGCCTTAAAAAATCAAAGTGCCCGAGTGTAGGAAGCTGGCTCTGTATATACTATACCAAAATGAGGTATAGTGTGCACAGAGTCCAGTGGAACCCCTTAGGTAGGCAGAGGTCACAGTAGATAGCGCCTTACTCTCCATTTGTGGTAGTGTGGGCGAGCAGTAAGTCTTTATCAGAGGGTAGTGTTAAGCATTTGTTGTACACACTCAGGCAAGAAATGATGTCACACACTAAAAGACTGAACTCAGACCAATTTGTTTGTATCAAAAATGATTTAGTTATTTTATTTCTAGAACCAAGCCAAGTCTGGTGCAGGTAAGTAAAATAAATGCTTTGCGAAATCTTATGCAATGATTTACAGTTGAATTCAGGTTCAAATGCAGTTGGTTGAATTACAGGTAAGTCAACAGTTTGAAAGTACTTTTTAGTTACTTTACAGATTACTGTGCACGTTACTTTTTAGAATACTTTTGCTAATCAGTGTGATATGCCTAGATATCACATAGACATTTCCTAGACAAAAGGTAAGTAATTCACTATTAGTACATTTGCAGTTTTTCAAGATTCCATACAAACCAACTCCAAACTAAAGAACAATTTTCAAGAAAAGCAGTCAATGCAATCCTATGGAAGGAAACGGAGTTATCAGTTTACAGGTAAGTAGTTATTTGTGGGAGTTGGTATTCTGGGGTTAGAACCAGGGTTCCCCCAGGGTCGAGGATGCACTCTCATAACACCCTCAGTGGCACTAGGGTGCAGAGGGCCAATGTTATCCAATGGGGGGTAGGGGGCCTCCGGTTGGAGGCTGCTCACGAGCTGGCAACAAGGTTGTGGGAGCAAAGCTCCTGGTGTTAGTCTCAGGGCAAAGGGGGATCCGACTGAGCACACAAGGTGCACCCGCAGCGGCGGCTGGGTGCAGGGTGCTGTTTTGGCATCGGGTGCCCTGTTTTCAATGGGAGTTGCCGGTTTTGGATTTTGGCTGCAGGCTCGGTCCAGGAAGACCTCCGGGAGGAACCAACAGCTGGGCAGGTAAGGTGGAGGGCTCGGGGACATGGGTGCACCTTGGGTTCTCTTCTCCAGGGCACAGGGCAGCTGGATGCAGGAGTGTCTTGAGGTCGGATTTCACCTTATGGGGCCACTCGCGGTTGGGGGGGGAGGGGGACTTCGTGCAGAGGCAGCAGGCAACATCAGGGAGTCCTGGAGGGGTCAACCCACGGTGGACTCTGGAGCGATGGGGGACCTCGCTGGGACCAGTGGGCCACCCGGATTTGGGCAGTAGGCATCGGGTGCAGTGGTGGCTCAAGGCGTCTGGTTTCTTTGTCCTCAGCAGGCTCGGAGTCTTTCTTGGCTGTTTCTTTGGAACAGAGCTGCTGTTCACAGGAGATTCGGTCTTTGTTGAAGGCAGTCAGTCCTCCCAGGGGTTCTGGAGGTTGCTGGCTGCAGGACAAGGCAACTTTTGGCGCAGGATCTCTGAAAACTGCAGACAGGCCGGTAGGGCTTGGGCCAAGTCAGTTCTTCTCTGCAGTCTCCTCGGCTGGGCGTCTTCTTTCGTCCTCCTTCGTAGGTTGCGGGAATCTGTCTTCTTGGTTCAGGGCTGCCCCCCTAAATACTATATTTAGGGGCGTTTTAGGGGTCTCGAGGTTAGTAGCCAATGGGCTACTGACCTTAGGGTGACTACACCTTTGGTGTGCTCACCCACGTGGGGGAGTGGGCACAATGCCTAATCCCGATAGGAGAGTGCCTGCCATCTGCAAGATGGCGGGCACTGAAGAGTGGGCTTTTCCTCGCCTCCCCACCTGAGGGGTGGGGTTGGAAGAGGTGGGCACATCTGGGCTGTGCTCATTTTTCCTGCCGGTCTTTCCGCCGAAAAGGAGAGGAAACAGGAAGGGGGCCTGCTCCTGATAGGAGAGGCTGGGGGTCGCGTTACAAAGGCGGCAGAGCCTTTGAAGCTCCCCTGCCACAGATGGCTCTTCCTGGCCTGGGGGAGGTGTGACCACCTCCGCCCAGGAAAGGCTTTGTTTCTGGGATCAGTGAGCAAAGGCTCCCACCACAGGGGTCCAGAAAAATGGTCTCGTGGTGGCAGGCTGGTGTGTACCAGTCAGGGAACCCACCAGAGGCTGGTCGTTTTTCAGGGGACATCTCTAAGATGCCCTCTGAGTGCATTTTTCATTAAATCCCACACTGGCATCATTGTGGGTTTAATGTGCTGAGAAGTTTGAAACCAAACTTCCCATTTTTCAGTAAAGCCACTATGGTGCTGTGGAGTTCGTAATGAAACTCCCAGCACCATACACTCTTAATGGCATTACTGCACTTACAGTGTCTAAGAATTGGTCTAGACACTGTAGGGGTACAGGGCTCATGCACCTGTACCCTCAGCACGGGTGTAGTGCACCCAGCTAGAGGGGTGGCTGACCTATGCCAGGGCAGTGGGTTGTAGGCATGGCACACAGGGATGTGTGCCATGTCGACTCTTCACTTTGTTCTGCACCAAAACACGCAGCCTGCAATGGCAGTGTGTGTGTGTGTAAAGGTACAGGGCCTCTAAGTGCCTGGCTGTATGCGACTAGCTCTGTTAACCCAAGCCCTCTTCACGTTCTTCCACCAAAACTTAGGACTGCTGCCCAGGTTTGCTGGATTTGATTGATTTTTTCAGTCACTCTCTAAATGAGCACTTTAGGGGAAGTGATAATAAAAAGTTGAGAAATCGCAGGCAACACACCATCAATAGTTTCCTTAACAACCATACTCCCAGAGTCTCAAAGGTGGCAGGTTAAAGTCAGAAATGCAAGTGTCATGAACCTATCCATTACTGAAAATGTGTTTGGTTGTTGAGTTGGGACTGCTTCACAGTAAACAACAAAGGCATAACACCTTGTGTTGAAGTCGCAAACAAAAAGGTGGAAATTAAGAAGGCAAATGGTCTGAGCTATTATACTACCACTGCCTTTAAAATCCCCAGGCAAGGTTAAAAATCAAAGCAACTTCACACGCCCATGTAAAGCGTGATGCCTGCATTCATTACATGGGTTAGAAACATTTTTACATGGGTCGATCAGAGGCTTCTAAAGAGGTTGTGAGCATCCAGGGTATGAATTTTACTGAAGAGATTGAAGGTGGGCAGCTTTCAAACTTGAGGGAAAGCAGATGTGAGAGGTTTATATAGAGCTGGAGATTGCAAAAAACGTCAGCTGCTTAAAATGGTGGAACACTAATGAGAGTATTATACAGAGGGACAGCTGCTAAGTGTAATTAAGAGATTCGGGACAAATGAAACAATTTGCTGTCGAAGTGACTAAGCGTGGCAAAAATCTCAATTCAAAGTTGCACAATTGTGTCAGCAGACAGCGGGAATAAGGAGGGTAGATTTTTATTATCAATATCATCATCATCACTTTAGATGTCGCACTGATGTTACAATGATATCTTAGAACATGCCATAAGTGATGTATTATGGGAGATCATCAGCATTGAATGGCGAGGGCACAAGTTATAGTTTTTTCAGTTAATTTAGTTTAAAATGTAAAGATTTAACTGACATTTTCATCTATCATGTCTCTTTAAACGTTTGTGTTTTTTTTGTGATTTTCTATTTCATTTTTTTTAAAGCAGGTTTCGTGGAAGGAGCAGGCCGGTAGGGCTGGTGCCAAAGCAGTTGTCGCCATGTTCCTCATCTGCAGCGTTGTCTTCTCTGCTTATCGTCTTAGGTCGTCAGAAACTAAATTCTGGGTTCAGGGCTGACCCCTAAATACTGTATTTAGGGGGTGTTTTAGGGTCTTGAGGGAGTAGCCACAGGGCTACTGACCTTAGGGTGACTACACCCTTGGTGTGCTCACCCCACGTGGGGGAGTGAGCATATTCCCTAACCCAGATTGGGGGATGCCCACCATCAGCAAGATGGCAGGCACTGAGGAGTGGGCTTCAACTCACCTCCCCCACCTGAGGGGTGGAGTTGGCATCAGTGGACACACCTCCTGGGCTGGCTAAAATTTCCAGTCTGTCATCCCACCAAAAACGGGGCTAGACAGGAAGGGGGCCTGCTCCTGATAGCAGAAGAGGCTGGGGGTCATTTTGCAAAGGCGGCAAAGTCTTTGAAGCTCCTGTGTCACAGGTGGCTCTTCCTGAAAGGCTTTGTTTCTGGGCCCTGGGAGCGAAGGCTCCCACCCCAGGGGTCCAGAAACATGTCTCATGGTGGCAGGCTGGTGATCACCAGTCAGGAACCCGCCAGTGGTTGGTTTGGTTCAGGTGTCCCCTCTAGAAGGGACCCCTGAGTGCCGGAAATAATAAATCTGACGCTGGAATCAGTGAATGTTTATTATTCTGAGATGTTTGATACCAAGCATCCCAGGATTCAGAAAAGCCATTCTGGTGCTAGGAAACTTGTAATGACCAGTTTCTAGACCATATACTCAGGATGGCTTTACATGCACTTATATGATCTAAGGATGGCCTTAGATATTATAGGGACCTGTCTGCTCATGCAGATAGGTCCTCTCATGAGGTATAGGGCACCCTGCCTTAAGGGTGACTTAACTAGGCCTCATGAAGTGCTGGGCAGGCATGGCACACGGGGATGTGTGCCATGTCGACTCATCACTTTTAGCTGCACCACAACACGCAGGCTACAATGACAGTGGTGTATGTTTGAAGTGAGAGGTCCCAGAGGGTGGCATAATGCATGCTGCAGCCCTCAGAGGCCTTTCCCTGGCTACCATGCCCTTGGTACCATAGGTCCCCCTTACAAGGGACTTACAGGTAGGCCAGAGTTGTGCCAATTTTGGAAACAATGGTACAGATTAGGGCGAAAACACAGGCCCCGGGAACCTGATTGGCAGGGACCCAGGGCACACTCAGTCAAATTGCAAAACGTTAGGGGGCAACTATGCAGAAAGGGCACTTTCCTACAAGCCCCCACTGTGCTCAACGTTTGGCCATGGTGTTACCAAAGCCAATCCCCTGCACATGGCAAATGCAACGCGCAGCCTCTGGTCATAGGGCCAGGTCCTGCACCCAACCACTGCAGGTAGCCAACATCCCACAGTTGTCCAAGACACCATTGCTAACCAACTTCCATGGCCTTGCAAAGCCCAGCCTTATTTTTTGGGGCGGTACTACTACGAAATTACACAGAGGCTGTGCTGAGTTTCATGGTAGAACCATGGTACCACCGCGCACCGCATACCCCCCTAAAAAAATGTTAGTAGACTCCTTCCCTCTGGATCCCCTTACATGGTCAAGAGGTACAGGGTACCCGTACCCTGCCCTTTATTCTACTTTTTAATTTGTTTTTTCAGGACACAGGGACACACATACATACACACAGTCACTTATCACTACAGTGCAATGCAAAGGTCAAATTTCACGCTATTACCAAACTATAGTTTTACTACAGTAAGAAACCACTGCGTACTGCTTCACAAACTTCTTAATAGAGTCTTAATGAGAAATGGATTTTTAAACTCATTGTATGAAGGTTCTGTAAAAAAAATTTAATTTTTTTTTAATCTTATGTACATATTCAATAATGAATTTTCTCTGTATGAATTGTAAGACTGTTTTTAATTATTGTGCTTTTATGATTGTCTGTTTTTTCAATCGAATAAAGCCTTCTTTGACTTGAGTCAATTTGGAGGAAACCTATTAAATTCATACTAACGTGGCCTTTTTAGTGACATTATCTTTACTATTACACCCCATGAAAAACAAGCATGGTGTTAATCATATATGCACATCTGCCGCCAGTCACAGGATACGAGTATAAAGCCCCACTGGAGAATTCAACCCTTTGCCACTCCCCATTACATAATGGTAGCAGATTTCATTTGTCAAGCATGTACTTGTACATGTGGTCAATGATGGAATCTATGGTTCCAGTTCAGATGGTTAGCTCACCAGAAAAGTGTCTTATTGATCAGAACTATGGCTCTAGTTAAAAAATTGACGGGAATTAGCAGGAAAGGGAATACTGGTGTCCCAGACTGGTCAAGGAGGAGGAAAATAATTTTGCGGACGGAGCAAATACTAAAAGATGCATATTCCATTTAAATTTCCATAAGAATTTTGCTCACCCACTTATCAAAAACCATTTTATCAATTTACACGAACCACAGAGCTTTGTCCAGTTTAAACCTTTTGATCAATTTTCTGGAAATCTGTTTAACAGTTTTGAGAAAGTTGAACATCTTGGCGGTTGAGTTTGCGAACCATGTTTTTATTGTAAAAGTTTTCCACTTGCAAGGCCATTTAATCTTTTAACATTTTTAACCTCGAGTGAGTGATAGTTTTCCTTATAGAAGAACAGATTTTGGGACACATTCGTTATGTCTTAAAACGGCATTCCCATCATCCGTTTGAAATCCAGCTTATTCCATTGTCATTCTTAGACAGAGGAAACTGCCCTTACAGCTAATATTAAAGTTCATTTTAACCCCTTCGGTGCGGACGGCCGGGGGCCGTCTGACGCACCAGTGCTCATGTGTGTCAGACGGCCCTCGGCCGTCCTCGCACATGGCACAGGGAATCCCTCTGGTGCGGGCACCAGAGGGATTCCCTTAACCCCCCCCCAACAGCCTCAGGAGCTGGGGAAGAGCTTCCCCAGCTCCTGAGGCTGCATGCACGGTTTCCCTGAAATGACGATTAGCGCGCATGTCGCGCTGACGTCATTTCAGTAGACACCAAAACTGAAATGAGCCAAGAGGCTCATTTCAGTTTCGCTTTCTACGTGCTCAGGGGCTATCTCAGCCCCCTGAGCATGTAGAAAGACGGAGAGGTATCATTGGAAAGGGAGAATCTCCTTTCCAATGGTACCCTCCTCAGTGGATCCCTGCTTGGGGATCGCCCCAGGAGGGCGATCCCCAAGCAGAGATCCACCCACTAGGCACCAGGGAGGGGAAAGCGGCCCCTTGGGCAAGGGCCTTTGCTCCCCCCATTTTATTTTGGGCACAGTCAGTCTTTCTGCCCCCAGGGGGGGGCAGAAAGCCCACTAGACACCAGGGATTTTTTTTTTTTTTACTTGGAATTAGGGGTGGGGGCTGCCCAATATGGGCATGTCAATGCCCCCACCCCTCCGCCGCAAAATTAGTCTTTCTGCCCCCCCCCCCTGAGGGGCAGAAAGGCCACTAGATACCAGGGATTTTAAAAAAAATTATTTGGGGTGGGAGCTGCCCAATATGGGCATGCCAATGCCCCCACCCCTTCGCTGCAAAATTACAGTCTTTCTGCCCCCCCCCTGGGAGGCAGATGGGGCAGTAGCCCCCAATCTGCCCCTCCTGGGAGGGGGGGGGGCAGAAAGCCCACTAGACATCAGGGTTTTTCCCCCCCGATGAATGTAGGGGTGGGGGTAGCCCAAGATGGGCATGCCAATACCCACACCCCTCCCCCCCACAAAATTCTAGTCTTTCTGCCCCCCTGGGGGACAGAAAGCACCCTAGATGCCAGGGATTATTTTTTTCATAGGCCCTGGGTGGGGGCTGCCCAGAATGGGCATGCAAATGCCCCCACCCTACCCCCCCCAAAGAAAACAAAAGACTTTGTGCCCCCCAGGAGGCAGATGGGGCAATCGCCCCTGATCTGCCCCCCCCCCCCCAGGGGAGGGGGGGGCCAGAAAGCCCACTAAGCGCCAGGGATTTTTTTTCTCTCCAAAGTTTGGGGTGGGGGCTGCCAAGAATGGGCATGCCAATGCCCCTACCACCCCAAAAAAGATGCCACAGTCTTTCTGCCCCTCCCAGGAGGCAGATGGGGGCAGTAGCCCCTGATCTGCCCCCCAGGGGGGCAGAAAACCCACTATGCACCATCAATTATGCTGGCTTTTTTATAAGCAGGGGTGGGGGCTGACCAGAATGGGCATCCCAATGCCCCAGACCCCCCAAAAGAATAGCCACAGTCTTTCTGCCCCCCTCGGGGGAATAGCGGGGCAATAGCCCCCGATTTCCCCCCGCCCCAGGGCGGCAGAAAGCCCACTAGGCATCGACTTTTTTTCGGAATGTGCCTACCTGTGGATTTTGGGCCCTAGCGCAGCCGGCACCCTCGGAAACATAGCAAACCTATAAGCTTTTGAAAACTAGACACTGAGGGGAATCCAGGATGGGGGGGGGGGGGACTTGTGGGGCTCACTAAGTTCTGTTACCCAGAATCCCTTGCAAACCTCAAACTTAGTTAAAAAAAACAACAACAAAAACATTTTCCTCACATTTCTGTGATGGAAAGTTCTGGGATCTGCATGGATCCACAAAATTCCACCCACCACGCATTCCCCAAAGTCTTCCGAGAAAAATGGTACCTCACTTGTGTGGGTAGGCCTAGTGCCAGCGACAGGAAACTGCTCCAAACGCAACATGAACACCACATTTTCACAGTGAAAACTGACCCTTTTTTTTGCAAAGTGTCTAGCTGTAGATTTTGAACCCTAGCTGTGCCGGCACCTAGGGAAACCTAGCAAACCTATACATTTTTGAAAACTAGACACCCAGGGGAATCCAGGATGGGGTGACTTGTCTGGCTCTCACCAGGTTCCGTTACCCAGAATCCCTTGCAAACCTCACAATTTATCCAAAAAAACACATTTTCCTCACATTTCTGTGATGGAAAGTTCTGGGATCTGCATGGATCCACAAAATTCCACCCACCACGCATTCCCCAAAGTCTTCCGAGAAAAATGGTACCTCACTTGTGTGGGTAGGCCTAGTGCCCGCGACACGAAACGGCCCAAAACGCAACGTGGACACACCACATTTTCACAGTGAAAACGGACTCTTTTTTTGCAAAGTGCCTAGCTGTAGATTTTGAACCCTAGCTCTGCCGACACCTAGGGAAACCTAGCAAACCTATACGTTTTTCAAAACTAGACACCCAGGGGAATCCAGGATGGGATGGGGGGAGGGGGGGACTTGTGTGGCTCACTAGGTTCTGTTACCCAGAATCCCTTGCAAACCTCAAACTTAGCTAAAAAAAAAAAAAAAAAAAAAGATTTCGGTGGTGGAAAGTTCTGGAATCTACGTAAATCCACAAATTTGCTACCACCCAGCGTTCCCCCAGGTCTCCCGATTAAAATGGTACCTCACTCATGTGGGTGTCCCAAGTACCCGCGATGGGCAAGGGCCCAAAACATATTGAGGAGACATCAAAATGACCGATCACAAAACAACCTGGTTTTGCAAGGGGAGTCACCTGTGTTTTTGGCTCCTGGCTCGGCGGCCACCTTGGGAAATCTACCAAACCCACACATTTCTGAAAACTAGACACCCGGGGGAGTCCAGCAAGGTATGGCTTGCGTGGGTCCTCCAACGTTTCCCTACCCAGAATCCCCTGCAAACCTCAAATTTAGCTGGAAAAAAAACAAAATCACTTTTTTCTCAAATTTCTGTGTGGGAAAGTTCTGGAATCTGCGTGGATCCACAAATTTCCTACCACCCAGCGTTCCCCCAGGTCTCCCGATACAAATGGTACCTCACTCGCGTGGATGGGTCAAGTACCCACGACAGGCAAGGGCCCAAAACCTATTGAGGCGACATCAAAATTACCTATCACAAAACAACCTGGTTTTGCAAGGGGAATCCCATGAGTTTTTGGCCCCGGGCTCGGCGGCCATTTAGGGAAACCTACCAAACCCAGACATTTCTGAAAACTAGACACCCGGGGGAGTCCAGCAAGGTATGGCTTGCGTGGGTCCCCCAACATTTCCCTACCCAAAATCCCCTGCAAACCTCAAATTTTGTTGAAAAAAATCATTTTCTCACATTTCTGTGTGAGAAAGTTGTAGGATCACCGGGCTGACAAGTTTCCTACCACCCAGCGTTCCCCCAGGTCTCCCGATAAAAATGGTACCTCACATGTGTGGGTAGGCATAGTGGCTGCAACAGGAAATGGCCCAAATCATGTTGTGGAGACTTCAAAATTACCTATAACAAAACTACCTGGTTTTTGGGGGGGGGCACCTGTTTTTTTTTACCCCGGGCTCGCCGCCATCTAGGGAAACCTACCAAACCCACACATTTCTGAAAACTAGAGACCCAGAGGAGTCCAGGGAGGTATGGCTTGCTTGGATCCCCGAACGTTTTTCTACACAGAATCCCCAGCAAACCTCCTATTTTGATGAACAAAATCACATTTTTCTCCAATTTCTGTGTGGGAAAGTTTGAGAATATACGTGGATCCACAAATTTCCTACCACCCAGCGTTCCCCCAGGTCTCCCGATAAAAATGACACCTCACGCGCGTCGGTGGTTCAAGTACCCGCGACAGGCAAGGGCCCAAAACGTATTGAGGAGACATCAAAATGACCTATCACAAAACAACCTGGTTTTGCAAGGGGAGTCACCTGGGTTTTTGGCCCCAAGCTCGGCGGTCATCTTGGGAAACCTACCAAACCCACACATTTCTGAAAACTAGACACCCGGGCGAGTCTAGCGAGGTATGGCTGACGTGGATCCCCCAACGTTTTACTACCCAGAATGCCCTGCAAACCTCAAATTTAGCTGAAAAAAACCAACACATTTTCCACATATTTTTGGGTGGAATCACCGTGCCGGCACAAATGTCCTACCCCACAGCATTCTCCTTAGTGTCCCGAGTAAAATGATACCTCACTTGTGTGGGTGTCCAATGCAGAATTGGCTAAAACATTTTTTTTTAAATGTAGCGCTTAGAATTGTCGGTGGATTGGGTGGAATTTTGTGGATCCACACAGATTCCAGAACTTTCCACCACAGAAATGTGAGGAAAATGTGTTTTTTTTTTTTTTTACAATTTTCAGGTTTGCAAGGGATTCTGGGTAATAGAACCTGGTGAGAGCCAGTCAAGTCACCCCATCCTGGATTCCCCTGGGTGTCTAGTTTTCAACAATGTATAGGTTTGGTAGGTTTCCCTAGGTGCCGGCAGAGCTGGGGTTCAAAATCTACAGCTAGGCACTTTGCAAAAAAATGGTCAGTTTTCACTGTAAAAATAAAGTGCGTCCACGTTGCGTTTTGAGCCGTTTCCTAACTCGGGCACTAGGCCTACCCACACAAGTGAGGTACCATTTTTATCGGGAGACTTAGGGTAACACAGGATTGTAGAGCAACTATTACCTATTGACTTTCGATGCATTTCTGCCTTCCAAATGAAAGACAATGTGTAAAAAGAAGTCATTTTGAAAAATGACCTATAATTCTCATGCTAGTATGGGTACTCACAATTTCGGGAAATGTGCAAATATCTTCTGTTTCTAAACTCTATATTTTGTTCCAATTTCCGAAATACATAGGTGTCTTTCATACCGATTTTTCCATGTATATATTTTCCCAAATTAATTGCTATATACCCGGTACATAATAAAAAACCTTTGCAAGACACTGCTCAGTTATTGGCTCTGGGTTCGTCGGGTTCTTGGTGAACCTACAAGTCCTATAAATCCCCACAACCAGAAAGGTCCAGCGGATGTAACGGTATATTGCTTTCAAACAGCTGTCATAATTAGAAGAAGTTACAGGTGAAAACGTTGACACAAATACTGTTTTTTTCAACCAATTTTCAATTTTTCCTATATTCAACTGGTAGTTTCTAGAAAGAAACCTTGAAGGATCTACACAAATGACCCCATGCTGAATTCAGAATTTTGTCTACCTTTCTAAAATGTATAGCTTTCCAGGATCCATTATTGCTTTCATACCCATTTCTACCATTAACTGGAAGGAGGTTGAAAGCACAAAAAATAGCAAAAATAGGCTATGTCCCAGAAAATTCCAAAACTGTAAAAAAAAAAAAAACAATTTGGTTTTCTGGCAAAAGTCTGCTTGTCCCTGAAAGCTGGGAAAAGGGTGATTTCAGCACCACAACCCCTTTGTTGATACCATTTGCATGGAAAAACCAGACGCTTTTATCTGTAGCCCTTTTTCCCAATTTAAAAAAACAAAAAAAACAATTAGCTATATTTTGGCAAATTTCTGGGTCCCCTCCAGGGGAATCCACAAACCCTGGGTACCTTTAGAATTCCCATGATGTTGGAAGAAAAAGACGCAAATTTGGTGTGGATACCTTATGTGGTCAAAAGGTTACAGGTGCCTAAGCGCGAACTACCCCAAATAGCCAAAAAAAGGCTTAGCACAGGGGTGGAAAAGGCCTAGCAGCAAAGGGGTTAATAAACCGATTTTACATGTAAACTTTTCTAGATTATTATTATGACAGCATTAGTGCGAAATTCATCAGGACAGGAATTTAAAATAAAAGTGTAAGCAATGGGAGGTTGCACAAATAATCAAAGGTCAGCAAAAGGAAATGCTGGCAACTAAAAACATGCAATGGCAAAGCCAATGGGTCTCTCCTGGGTAAGAGCTTTTGGTTTTGCCAAAGTCTTTTAGCTATGCTGTACAGAAGTGTTGCAGCTGTTAGCAGAGTGGCACCTGGGTTAAAAGTAGAAAAGCACATTGCATACCGAAAAGCTTATATAATAAAAACAAATAGTGCACAGCAAAAAGAGAAGCAGGAATACATGTACATTGTCCATGCTCCACGGAGGAGCTAACGCAAGAAAGGAAGGGAAGTCTAAAGGAAATAAGCAATTGAATGATTGCAAATGTGAATGACATAGGATACAACTAATGGTATGCTGTGGGCTGGTTGTAAGCCCACTAAATGTTAAACAATACGTCTTGCAGCACAGCGTATGCGCGGTGTAGGCGAGACCTAAAAAAGGCAGCCTAAATGTTGCATTCAATACAGTTACAAAAAGATCTGGCAGTGAACGTAATGCTATTTAACCCAACCACATACCTCCAACTCCCTCAATCCAACCTAGAGAATTTATGCATAAAACCTTGTTTTTTTCCCCAGTTTAGGTCCTGGGTACTTAAGCTCCAACTGATTTACTCAACTAGCTAGAAGTACTGCTGGCTTCAAATATTAAAGTACACAAAAGGTGATGGATGGAATGCTTGAATTAATCTCAACCACTGATAATTACTCAGGGTTGCATCCCAATCCATCCTTATTTTGCACACCATGCCACCTCAGTTTGGACCCAGCCATATGCATATCAGTCTTGACCCTCTCCAATGTGACAGTCCAGCCCGAACTGCCAAGCCAGCTCCTCCCTGAACCGAAACACTAGCAATCCAGAGCCGGTTTCACCCTTGCTGGGCCCAAACTGAGGTGGCATGGTGGGTGAAAAACGATGGATTAGGATGCGGCCTTGAGCGATGGCGTGCGGCTGCGATTAATGCAAGCATTTTTTGATAGCTTCAAATATTAAGCACTTCAAATAGACTACTGCTAGCATTCTAGGTTATTCATTAAACACAAATGCAGTTACATCCTAAAACATGATTTCCACCAGTGTTTTTCGCCCCAGAGAAGGGCAACTTTTCCAATATCAGAAACCTGGCAGTAGCCATGCATCCATATCATTAAAAAAATGCTGTCATCACAAGTACCACAACTTTATCAATCCTATCAACTTTATCAATTCAACATCTCTGGTTGGTAAACCTTTCAGTACGGGAACAACCAAACCAACACCCAACACTGTACTTACTGCAGCAAGATCCATGTTATTGATTTGTGCTTCATGAAATCCTCCATCCGACATGCCTTCTTCCTCAGTTTCTTCTGCACAGGCAACATTTCTTCGTTTGAAGAGCTGAAAACATAATATTCCAGATACTGACATTTAATCAGATTAACTAATTACGAACCATAATAAAAGACAACTCAAATTGTGGCTTTCAGGTGACAATTATTTTTCGATAGAAAATTTTGAAAAGTTACATACTTGTAATAACTATAGGTATTTGGCATATTCACCAGAGTGCATTCATGAGAGGGCTCTAACTTAAGGATGGAAGGAACCAACTCCAGTAAACTTTAAATGTCATTGGTGGTAGCCATTCTATCAGGCCCACCGTATATGGTCAAAGCAATGTAATTTGAACCTGAAGACTCTCCTCTAAATTCATGAAAGGCTAGTGAGAATATATGTATGTCAATCTATAATGTGATAGAGGACTTGATAGATCACCAGGCACCAGCCACTGTAGTTGAGCCCTGGTAGGAAAGTGATTAGAATGGTCTGACCCTCTGTAAAGAGTGGTATGTGTGCCCTCAAGAGAGGATATAAGTGGTCCGAAAACTAAAATTGATTAGGTCAAGCCACCGGAATGACTGAATCGGAGGTGTTCTGAAATTTTCAGAAGGAGTTTCAGAAACAGACGGGTCAGGGTAAACACACAATGTTACTTACACCAAAACAGGAGCTGGGTTCCCTAACCCTCCTGAAAGTAAACAGAACTCTGCTGAATATCAAGCAGGCACCAAGCGCCTTTACGGCTCGGCACCCCCAGGCTTCAAGTCAGAGTCAATGTTCTATCCTCCAGATATGGTTGTAGAGATCAACCCAATATTGACCAGTGGTTCTATTGCCATCAACTCTTGCAATTTAAGAGGTCATCAGGCAACATGGCTGCGGTGATGACCTGCTCTCGAACAAGAAAGTTTTGTCATGCGGTTGACTTTTAAGACTATGAACACCCAGGACGTCACCACTGGAAGAAAACTGCTGTGGCCCGCTTTCGGTTTCAAGATGTTTGCAGTGAGGGACTCATCCGATGGACTCAATGTACTGAAGTAAAGATTCTACCAGAGTGAGAACCTAACCAGGATGATGAGTAGGAGCCAAGTAAGGAGCACACCACCAGAAGGGTTGGGGCATGGACTACCAGTTCAGAGTTAGCACCTGCAATGTGCGGATATATGAGAGACTGTCCGTCCAACAGGGAACAGTTTTTCAGAAAGAAAAACAGTTTGCACTTGGTGGTTCAGAAGAATCATTGAAGTCATAATTTGTAGAGAAATATGTAGTAAAGACTATTATTTATCTCTTTTCCTATGAAAAAATAAAGGCGGATACGAGAAATGCAATAGAAAAGCGGTCAAGGGACATTTGGCCAGGACAGTTTAAAAGCTGCATTTTTGGACATTCTTCTGTACCACTCAGTAAGGCATCTTTTTGCTTGGTTTTTCAAGGTCATGAGTTATGTCTCCATTAGCAGATTCAGCATAATGGAGATTTAGGCTTAACTTCAGTAGGGCTGGTTTCTCCAATGCGATTTTTGCCGTTCTTGTTTTTTGCTGACTGTGCCGTCCTGAAGCAGTCTTCAGTCGTGAAACTGCTTCCTGCACTAGAACCAGGCTGAGTGAAACATGGTCTGGCACCACTCCAGTTTCTTGATCTTGGACGGTAATTAGAAAATATTGAATCTGCTCTACTCTATTTATATTATAGTAAATTAGTAATCCTTGCCAGGTATTTCTTTCGGAAACATTTTTCCATATAAAATTTAAGTAATGTAGTAAATCCTTAGCCATCATGGAGTTAGAACTTCCTGGTACTTCATGCTCCATCTAGGTAACTCGTCTCTGAAACTTATAAAAGGAAACTGTTTAGCCTTGTGTGTGTGTGTGTCACAACTTTGGTCTCCTACTTGATACAGTAGATTTCCAATGATTCCTGCTTTAATCTATGTATTTTTTCTTCTGGAAAGTTCCAATTGTTTATATTGATCCGTCTCAAAATCTTGCAACTTTTTTGCCCCAAGATCTGAATTTTTCATCAACCTGCTACTAGTTCTACTCCTCAGTAGTTAACCAGTGGCAGCTGCCCGCTATAGGGACTGGGGGAGATGGAAATAGAGGGCAGAACGAAAAGAAAAAAGAAATCACTTACCTGGCTTGCACGTCTTCACTCCTAACGATCTTCTCCACTTTAGCATGGGCCCAGCCAACTCCCTTAACCAATCCTGGCACTGCTCTCATGCTGTGAGAGCAGCACCAGAACTGGATGGAGTGGGCTGGCTGGACGCTCCTTCAGGCCCTTTAGGCCTGTGCTTGGTCTCCACCCAGCTGTTTAAGACAACTGGCCAAAGCTACATGCAAACTTTGGAGCATCCAGACAGCCACTGCTAGTGTCCTCTGCTGCCAATCTGCAGCAGAGGACACGGCCCGCATGTCTCTGGGCAGGCTGGATGCTGAAGTGCGGTGAGTGCGCACATCGGAAAAATAAAATGGCAATGAAATCTTTTCAGCGCCATTTTATTTTTCCTGCGAGGCGTGCAACAGGAAGGAGGGCGATGCTCCCCTGCCCAAGTGAAGAAACCGCCGCTGTAGTTAACATTCTGGTTCTGAATATGGAATTAGCAGGTGCCAGGACATATCTACAGACTAGAAGGCACCCAACAGAAGACCAAAAACTGACAGCTTTTTTTTTGTTCTTGGGGAAGGGAAAATGGGGTGTTTGTACAATTTATCAAATTTATGATATTCATTTATTCTGACCTGGTAAATTCTTACATTTTTAATTAGATTTTTTGGGCAAAACTAAATATAATTAAAACACCAGTATTCACAACTAATGATGTTTCATCATAGATATCAAATACCTCCCTGAAGCAGGCAAAGACACTAAGGGCAATGTTGAACGCATGCTTCACTATCCAATTCAATTCTTGATAGGAGCAGAACGCTTCAATTTCACCAACATTAAAACTATTATCTTATAGTTCTGAATCAATGCTTAAAACAACGCATGGCAAATGTTATGTTCATTGCAACATACTATTACACAATTTTAAGCAGACTGCAGAGCTAAATTCAGTGCCATGACAGATCAGAAATGGGGATTACCATGATGAAAGATGAAGGTAGACTCCGAAGCCTCTGCACAATATGGTGTTTCCATAAGTGCACTAAGGAACGACTGACGAAACACTAGGTGAAGAAACGGCTTTACAAGTACTTAGTCCAGAAAAATCAGAATTGACTTGTTCCTCTAAAACTATTAGTATTTAGGTTTTTCATTGAACAAAATATTGAACTGTATTCAGAGGGTTGGGGCCTAGCAGATTTAGGATTATGGTGTTCCGATAAAGAAATAATTCAGAAAGGAGACATTGGTAATGCAAGTTTCAGACCGAGAATTGGAGTTACTTTCGTTGTGCCTTACTGGATGAGTGTACGGAATCATTGTACTGAGCAAAGCCAGCTGCCAATTTGAGAAGGATCTGGCCCAGTATCTTGAACTTCAAGGGAGAAACTGGCTGAGACAGTGAAGCACTAGACTGAGTGAAAGTCATCCAACCTCTGCCCTTACACATGTATATTTCCAACCCTCTTTCAAAGGGTGTGACCATCTCCTATACTCCTAAAAAGAGCAGCCTTTTTACCTCCAGAAGTGGTTTCTCTGATGCACACAGGGTAAGAGGTAGACTGCATAGAAGCAGCAGGAAGACCACAGCTTCCACACTACTGATCGGATCAATGAGCTGTGTTGATTTAGGTACAATGGACAGAAACACTTCCCTCTATGAGAGCAAAGTAAGCCTTCTAGGACTAAGGACAAAAGAATATGGAGACAGAGGAAAGGCGCTGAGACCTCTTGGCCGCTGTGATGCCTGGAGTGCAAGTCTGATCTTTCCCCTAAAAGCACCTTATTTTAGATGGGAGGGTATGGGCATGAGGAACACAGTCCAGCTCCTGGAGACTTGGAGCAAAAGAAGGCTAGTCTTGAAAGGCCTTCACAAGCTACAAAAAAAACCTCATCTGTCCAGGACTATTTGAATAGCCCTTAGGTTTGGCTGGCAGCGGGCCCACATTATACTGTTGGCTTTAAGTGCAAAGACTCCAATGATGCCCACCTATGCCCAGATACTCTGTATTCATGGGGTTGGAAGGGAAGTATAAATGTGCAGATCTTCTGGCAATAGTCTGGGAGCAAGGAATTGTAAAGGTCAAACATATGCCGCAGTTATAGCTCATAGCCAGTCATGAAACTGGTGTTGGTATGAGTTAGAGACCCTCCAGCCCTGCGCCAGAAAATACATTTTGCACCATGTCCATGTGGAAGATGAAGTCATGACTGCAATTGCCCACAACAGCCTGAGCTAGAGGGTTTGGCGTTCAAACCCGCTTTTAGTGCAGTTGTCCAGACACCGAAGATAGCTAGATTCAGTGTGTCTTTGATCGGAGCCTGCTCAAAGACAAGGGATTCTCTAATTCGTGCTAGCTATAACAAGGGAAACCAGCAACACCACTGCATTGGTACCCTCTTTTTCCATCATGGGCCCTGGTATCGTGGTAGATGGAGCCCAGGTTAGTACCAAGTGACACAGCTTGGTTGGGTTTAGGTCATAGTATATTAGTAACAGCCTTGAGGTCAGTGTCTTTGCCAGGTTCTAGGCCCCACAAGTCAAGGCAGGACTTAACAGTTGCATAAAAAGGAGCTTTGCCCATCCTCCCCCAATGTCCTATTGGGATATCTGGGAAAGTACAGTTGACAGACAGAGCTCAAAATCTTGGATGAGGCAGTTTCCAGAACCAGCATTAGCAGGGAACAAAACTCCAAGATTGAGAATGGATGAAAGAAAGGGCAAATATCAGACCCATGATCGAAAATGGTTTAAGTATGTAGCTTTACCTTTTTTATCATGGAATTCTCATTAATATTTCTACACATTAGAACAGAGTAGCAAGTTCACTCCAAATTCAGACAAGGGATAAATCAAGAAAATAGAAAATACAATCATGTGTACACTTTATAGAGAAAAGATTAACCATAGATCTTTAGTAGGTGCGAACAAGCAGAACCACTGGTCTTGCTCAAGGCTTCAGACAAAGCATCTCGAAAATTACTTCATTCTGTTGAAATTAAGTTTCCTCAAGCTGTTGCTCACCTCATGGAATGTGAGGTCATTGAGACCAACAGTGTCTGCACCAAAGAAGGCCTTGCCTTTGCAATATGTCGCGCCTCTGGGCATCTCTTTCTAAAGGGCACCCCTTCCCTGCTCTCACTTGTGGAGAAAGCACGAGCAGGGGACTAGATAGGAAACATATAGGTCTGATTATTTGCTGCAGCTAACCTAGGAACAGGGAGGCAGCTTTAAGTGAGAGCAGATTGTAAACAGACAGCTGTTTTACATGCTCAGATGAGGTACTCTTCTTCCTTGTGCACTCCCATGTTGAACATTGTGATGCAGCAACTGTTAAAACGATTGCCGGCTGATGTTTAAGAAGATGTGAGCCACCTTCCCCCCCAAAATGAAAGTTTCTCTACAGCTAATGGAGCCTAGAAGTCAGCAGGTCACCAGCAATGTTCTCGACAGTGGAGGCCTGCATGCCAATGTTCACCATCAGCTGTAGTGAGGTCATCGCTTTTTTGAGAGAGTATGTCCTAAGATATCACAATTAGTTTCTCTGAAGTGCAGAGGTGAAGGAAACTTCTTCTGGTTCTTTTGGGGGGGTGGTGATGTTTTCATCTGGCTCAGTTTTGCCAGTAGGTAAATCCTCTGCCTATCCTTCAAAGTGTATGCCACACTGCATAACATTAGTAATGAGTACACTTCTAAAGGGAAGCTGACATAGTGGCCAAAGGAACAGCACCAGAGGAAAGTTTGTTGGGAAATTTTGAGCAAATGTCAAAAAAATTATTTAGCAGTTATCCGTTCAAATATGAAAGGGAATCCTTGCTCTAATGAGAATAAAATAGTAAATAGCTTACTGACTCTCCAATCATGGTGGGGCATGGAGTGTCAGAATAAAGATAAACACCATTCCTTGCTTAATTTTTCTTTTTTTAAAACAAGTGTACAAGGTGTTTTCAGTAAAATGATATTAGGGTATGGCTCAATATTAAAGGACATTGTTTTAAAAATAACATTTTAAATTATGTTCCTTTGCAACATTAATTTAAAATGAGCAATGAGGGTTTGCAGATGTGAAGAGAAATTACACTGACTGGGAATATGTTTTTTTTTTTTAAATCCCTTTATGGAGAACCAGAGTCTCTAACATTGTTGTACGTTTGTGTTTTGAACTACTCTTCAGTGTTGAAAGAGGACTGGTAATCCTCCTTCAGACCTTGGTGCTGATTGCTGATGTCAGATTGACAGAGTCATTGTGGTTGCTGAGGCTTTTCGCTGCACTGCTGGAATACTCTGCCACGGTTACCCTTGCAATTGTTTTCAGTGAAGAAAATCTGGCCGGTGCCTTTTATCCTGCCAATAGAGTATCAACTTGTTAGCGGGAGAAACCTCTGCAATAGGAATTACCCAAGACTCTGGGGAAACTCATTACTCAGCCCCAAGGTCTCCAAAACCTATAGAGTCCCATTCCACAAATGAGACCATATAACTTGCAACAAATAGATCTAACTGCAGTCTGGAATTACGCCCAATTTGGACACTCTCGAGAGCTGCTCTCTGTCTTGGTAAGCACAGCGAACAAATGGAAGAAGCACCCTCTTTATGGTGGACTCCCAAGAGGCCTTATACCAGAGGGATAAGAATGTGCTCTTGCTAAAGGATTCAGTTGCAGGGATTTTGGAAATTGAGATGACAGTACCCGTGGGACAGTGAGGTCAATCTTAGAGGCTCTACCTGCAAAATCTGTGTCAACAGGACAAATTACTCCAATATTATACTTTTAATGTTATATCTGAAGTAAAGCAATTCAGTTTACCTCAATTGCCCTAATAAAAAGCTTTGAAATTGACAACAGGACAAATTTCTTGATGGAATGCAATGACGAGACTGGAAGGGGAAAGATTCAGTTAAGTACAAAAAAACACTCTCCTCAGATTTTGGGAAAGGGTTCAGGGAAGGACCACACAAGACCGTGCCAGACATAAAAAATCATGTTATGCCACCTCAAAGACATAAGTTCTCAGGATAATAAATCGGAGTCAGATCCATTATAACCATCAAATGTACTTATTATATCTAATTATAAATGTAGTTACATGAATGGAAAACGTTCAAAATCCACCTGTCCGATACCCACCTCCTGCAATACAAATGAGTAAAAGGATAAATGCGTGACTCTGCTCAATGATTATTTTTAAATCTCAGGGCTTCAGAGGAAATCTCAATGAAAACTCAGAAAGTCAATCAAAAAAACGTAAAGACTGTGGGAGTGATTCTCACATATTCCCTCAAAGAATACAAAATGCCAAAACAAAGATTCCTGGATGCTAACTTTTACTATTGGGTAACTATTTAAATAGAGTGTCAATACATGGAAGATGCCATACTGAGGAACCATAATAGCTAAAGAAAAGACAGAACGCTCACACCTAGCAATGGAATCAGAATGAAATCACAGTAACGAACACAGGAATCTTGTGAGAAGCAACGTACACCGATACCAAGTGCCACAAGACGCAGACTAATATCAAGGAGTCTGCCAGATTTCTTATGGCAAACTGGAGCAGTGCAGTCCAAATGATGAAGAATCTCCTAAATTCCATCAGAATAGAAGCACCTTCAAACAATGGTGGTATTAAGATGGAACAGGTGAGCACTCTGGTTTTCACCTGTACAATCTTAAGGGAGGGGATACGGAGGATGACGAGAAAGTCTTAACCACAGATGACGGAGGCTTTTCAAGTTCAAACTAAATCCAGACGCTAAAGGGATGGTTAGAAATCACGGATTATGGTTTTAAAATAAATTGTGCAATACAGGATGAGAGGCACAAATGGAAGCCACAGAGCTCTCCTACTCCCCTCACCAAGGAGGCAAGAGTTGCTTAGGATTTACAAATAAAGAGGTTGCATCCATTCAAAGAAAACTATATTTTTTGGTGCATTAAAAAAAACTGCAACTACTTGAATATATACCTGATCTTCACGTTTCTGCTTGCGCAGCTGAAGCCCCTCTTCTTCACGCCGCCGCCTCATTTCATCAGTATTCAAAGACTTGTTCTTATAACTCTTCAGACGGACGTTCTCTTTCCCTGGAGTAGTCATTTTGATTTCTAAAGACAAAAAGCACAAGAAAATGCTAACATTTAGATTAAACGGACCAATGCAAATCAAACCTACACTAGGGCAGACCCATAGCACCAACACTTAAAGCCCGTTTTAGTCACCAATATTCCACTTAACATTAATAAAAGCTCACTTATTTTCTTTCAAGTTACACCCACACACAAAGTTGCTTTTGGCACCAACGTGTTTATGCCGTAGTCTGAACTAGTTTAAAACAGATCTACCTAAAGCAAACTGGTTAAGTGTTATTCTTGTCCTTCTATAACACTAGAGATCAGAGCAGCTCATGGATCACACCAATAGTGGTAAACAATGGAGGATGTGTGTTGTCCAGCCGTGTAGGAAATGCTGATCAAGATACTCAAGAGAACCTATACTAAAGTGATACAGTAAAATGCAACCAATATTTAGAGTCCTACAGGGCAGAGTCGATAGAATATGAAAACATTACTTTTTATAGAAACAACTTCAAATCTGAATCCGTTTTTCATGAGAATGGGTTCTGAACAGGTGGGTGGGCTTCCCACTCCCACTCTCCAGAAAGCAAAAGAAAGTGCAATCGGAGACGATGGAGTGAGGCTCCTTCGTTTATCCAGAGACCCTCAGAGAGGAGTTGAGGGGGGAGGGATGGAGACATAGGATGTGCAGGCACTGCTAACAACCATATTGCTCCAAGAGACAAGTGCAGACCTATGGTTCCAGCAAGTATACCAATGCAAGGACTCCAATGCAGACCCACAGTATACCGGAGCATTATCTTTGTGCTGACAGCGGCTGCCGGCACAGTGCCTTATCCCATGACCTCCGTGAGAGAGGAGAGCTCGGCCCACAGAAGAAAGGTGGGGGTGTGGAAGGTCCAGGTGTCTGCAACCTTTTCTACAGCGAGAGGTACTTGTGCTCAAGAAAAATCCTCCCAAGCTACCAGCAAATGTTATTACTGTACAATAGTGACCATATATGTTCGCATTACAGTAGTGACCACCCTTAGCAGGATTATCCATAGTGACCACCCAATTCTTCAGGCAACCAACAGCTTTAAGTGCGTTTTCGAAATGCAACCTTTAGTCTTCATCAGACTATCAGTTTCTGAAAATATACATATTGTTTGCCATTTTGGGCAAACAAAACCAATTTCACAGATGGAAAATCTTTCCTGAAAAAATAAAATAATTTCTTTGAAAGTAGGTTCTAATTTTTAAGTACACATACCCAAACATCGCCTTGGCATTTTCATCACATACTGACATGTACAAATCCATCTCATAGGCCATGGATGTTCACCGGAACATCATCGATGCCTATTGTATGCTGATAATGCTCACATTTATACCATGGCCAGCATTGTGACAAGAATGGACAAGATAATGGCAAGGATGCCCACGGTATTACGTAAAGGTGGTTGTGGGGGAAACATTAGGTCAGGGATGGCTAAAATTAGGCCAGTCATGCTCTAAATATGTCAGTGATTGCTGTCCGTAGGACAGCAATAGACTAAGAATGCCCAAAATATATCAAGGATGACCATTATTATGCAATTACCACTGTCATTCCATGAACAGAAACAATTGTGCCAGGGATGAACCCCTTATGATTGGTGCACCGTATACTTTTGGTGACCTTTAACACCAGGCATACCTTCATTGATCAATTCTGTTTTTAAGGAGGGAGACACACACACACGCACACGCACATGCACTGTCCCAGCTCTGGACCCAAACCGTGTTCTCCTGGGCTAATCTGGCATGCAACTCTCACATTTTCACTCTGGCTTCTGCAGTCCCACACTTGGAGTTCACACTGGCTACTGCTGTAGCTACTGCTGGAACATTTGCACTCTTCTTTCATTGCCCATTTTCCATGCTCTTCATAGTGTGACTTGGGGCAGGATCTAAAACTTGTCTAATCTCCTTGTGACTTTGCTAGATTGAGAGTGGAGACAGAAAGCTGTGTGGCAGACCTGGCAGGCCAACAGTGTGTGTTTTAATGTTAACATGAGACCTTGCCGTTGGGTTAGCTGGCTGCTACTCTAAGGGTCTTGAGATGAGCAATGCTGCCTTCTTTAATATGCACATGTCCTGTGAATGAGGTACCAGGTTTGGCTTCACCTCGGACAGCTAATTCTAAGGCGCTTGTGAGCTACTAGTAGCTCCCGAGCTACTCGTTGCAGACCCCTGGTCCATAAGGATCTGGAGATGGTAGAAAAACCGAGGTATTGTTTAACAGTTGGGAGCAGGGTGATGGGAGGGTGGTATTAAGACAGTAAATTTTTTTTAATCAATACTGTAAATTATGCAGGGAGTCCTCACATTTTGGTCCAATGGTTATAATTTCTTCTAGCCTTAAATACAATTCCAGAGTACCGGTTTGCACAACACATCTGCCTACCATGATATTTTCTGGTACAAATAATCAAATTCTTAATCTATCTTTATGATTTTGCATTACTGAACAGCTTCAAGATTCCATTTTTGCCTCTTGCAATTCCAAAAAAGGGATTACCTTATGCTTAGCATCTACTCATTGCAGTTTCATTCTTCATAAGCACATTCAACTCTAGATACCATGGCAATCTTCTCAATCCTTTTGCTGTAACCTTAATCACATTTTATATAACCTGTATAAATCAAAAGCTCGTTAAATATTAGGATTTCTTGTTTTCAGTATTTATTTTTTGAAAATTAAAATGGGAATTTCACAAATTCTGAAAAACAAGGTTAGAACTATTTATAGATTTGAGCAAATAAGTTTGGTAGAGATTTTTTGGACCGCACACATAATAGATGCAAAGTTAAAATTTTTCATTTTAACAGTCATATAACAATAATTGTAGCACAGCACAGGCATGGAGAAAATGTTACTTACCTGCAAGCATCTGTTCGTGGCATGTAGTGCTGTAGATTCACATGCTGTGCATATTGCTGCCATCTAGCGTTGGGCTCAAACACGTGTGACTTGTTTTTCTTCAAAGAAGTCTTCAAGTCACAGGCAGGGCTCGAGTCGGGGTAACACGCGGGTGGACGGCGTCCCCCCACTTATTTTACCGGGTGGACGCCATCCCCCCTGCCCAAAAGCTGGCCGCATTGAGGGCTTCACGAGGAAATCAAAAAAATCCCAGCACACCACCAAATAAAGCAAGAGAGGAAACGGCGCGCGCTCACAAGGGGCCCGGGTTTGGACTAGGAAGGAAGTGTGATGATAACGCCAAGGTTTGCTGCTGGCAGCCTGCCCCCATCACCTTTCGTGACGTCACTTCCTGTCGTGACGTCACTTCCGGTGACACCACCCAACTTGGAGCGTCCCCCCACTTCTTTTTTTAGGACTTGTGCCCTGGTCACAGGGTATAGTGACTCCACCAATTAGTGATAATGGACATGGGCATAAGCTCCATTGTTAGATTGTTTTTCCGCACGGCGGGTGAGGAAGGAATGGAGTACAGAGATACTTATGAAGAGGCCAATGCAAGAATAAAGGTAAAAAGAGAAAAAGGCATCTGGAACAACCATGCGCATCTGGGGAGAAGGGTGAGCGCATGTAAATCTAAAGCACTACATGCCACAAACAGCTGCTTACAATGTAGCTAACATTTGAAATTCATGGTATGTTTAATTGTAGATACACATGCTGTGCATAGACTGAAAAGCAGCTCTCCCCCAAGTAGTGGCTTGCCAGAGGATGCTGCAAAGGACTAGAAAAGGGTACGGAGTACAGCCAGGCCAATGTTGGCTTGTTGGCATCCCAACATGCCCACACAGTAATGTTTAGCCAATGTGTGTGTGGAGTAGACCAAGTGGCTGCTTTGCAGATGTCAGCTACAGGGGTGTTACCCAAAAAAGCAATAGAGGCCCCTTTTTCATGGGTAGAATGGGTTCTGGGACGGACAGGCAAAAGTCAATTGGCTTTGGCATAACAGATTTGAATACATTTGACTAACCAACATGCTAATTCGGGTTTGGAAAGAGCATGGCCTTTGCGTGGCTTTGAAAAAAAGACAAAAAAAGAGTTGTGTCAACATGAGGGCCCTTTTGGCATTGAGTGTATGGAGAGCCCTCTGCTTCTGAATTTGGAGAAAAAGAACACTGGAAGTTCTATAGTGTGGGTAAGGCGGAAAGAGGAGACCACCTTAGGGAGGAATCTAAGGTTAGTTTGGAGGACTATTCCACCCTGTGGACTTGAAAGAAAGGCTCTTCCAGAGTTAAAGACTGAAGCTCACTCACACATCTGTGAGAAGTGATGGCCACGAGGAAGGCTACCTTTCAGGAAAGAAATTGTAAGGGAAAAGAGTGTAGGGGCTTGAATGGAGTATCCATGTGTCTTGTAAGGACAACATTAAGGCTTCACACCAGGGCCGGTGGGATGACTCGCTGGAGTCCCTCCATAAAGGCCTTGATGACAGGGACCCTAAATAGTGAGGTACAATCCCTGTTCTGCAGGTAGGCGGAAACTGCAGCCAGGTGAAGCCTGAAAAAAGTGTAGGCATGGCCTGAGGACTGCTGGTGAAGCAGATAGATTATGCAGAACGGCTGTATGTAGAAGGTCAATGTGCCTGTGGAGACAGTAGTGGATGCACATTTCCATTTTGCAGCATAGCAGGGGCCAGTGGAGGGGCTATGTGCTTCCTTGAGGAGGACCATGAACTACGGGGGAAGGTTAAAGTAACCAGATTCTAAGACCTAGAAGGCTTGAACTCTTGCTGGACTGTTGGAGTTGAGGAATGCCACTAAGAAGGCTTAAGGCTGGAGGTTGGATTGATGGTGAACCCTTGACCGTGAGGCACGTGGTGGCCTGGCGGAGAGCTAAGCACTGGGGTTCAGTTGCGATCTTAATCAGCCAGTCGTGGAGGTAAGAGAAGACGTGAATGCTGGGTCGCCTGAGGCGCACTGGCCACAACTGCAAGACATTTGGTGAACACTCTGGGGGCAATAGGCGACCCCAAAAGGAGGCACTATGAACTGATAATGCTGACCACTTACCATGAACTGGAGGAACCTGCAGTGAGCGGGGTGAGTCGGATTTGAAAGTAGGCGCCCTTGGAGTTATTACCCCCTGTAGCCCCCTCGGAAGTATCCACAGTCAGTGGTCTACTGTGGTTGTTGCCCCTAAAAAAAAGGTTGAGGCCTCGTGAGAGGGTCTTGTAGCCTCCATGGTATTGAGATCTCCAATAGGAGCTGCGGGCAGATGGTGTGTGCAAAACTCCCATGGCCTTTGCAGTATCTGTGACTTTTTATAGTTTTTCTCCAACATCTAGTCAACCTGCGGTCTGAAAAGGTGCTCTCCATTGAACAGCACGTTGAGCAGATGCTTTGGCTTGAAGCCAGCGATACGCAGCCAGGTGTGTCAACCTATGAGGTCACTGGAGTGGATACCGTGCGCTCCTGTGTCAGCAGCAGAGGGCACATCGGATGGTGGTGTTGAAGAGCTTGATTTGGAAACTAGTGTTGCAAGGTGACAGTACGGAACCCACTCAGAGTTATGGTCTCGGGAGTCCTTAGACCTGTTCACAACAGCTAGCACAATTTTATCTGGCTTAGGGGAGCGGGGTGGAGAGGTGCACTTTAGCTGTGAAACGGAGCGGTCAATCAGGCTTGCGGTGTTGAAGGCGGTTACCTTAGCCAAAAGGTGCGTGCGGGGCGAGTCGAGCAAAACCCTCTGGAAACAGAACAAGGAGTCGGCACTGGGACAGGTCGTCCAGCCAGTGAAGGATGGCTGCCACAGGTGAAGAGCTTAGCTCCTCTCTTCGTGGAGTCCTGCCTTGTCGTTGAAACTGGTATCTTCTTGGCATCACATTGAATCAGAGGGACTGGGGTGCCCTTAAATGCTAGATTTAGGGAGTGTTAGTGGGTGAGGACTAGTAGTCAAAGGCAGGGGTGGGGAATTCCTATCTCCCGACGCCCGAGACATCTAGATTTCTTACAAGGGCAAGAGGTTTTAATTTCTAACTTGTCCAAAGGACAAGTAGACAGTCTTACGGTAATCCGATACACAGCTGTTCAACCCTTTTGGTCACAGCCAGTTAATAAGGAGCTCTGAGCAGTTTATTGGGAGTGAAAAGGGTCAATGCAAAAGCTGGGGCTTACACTTTAATTTCCCCAAAGCAGAACAACATCATGATGGAGCCGAGCTCAAAGTTGCAGCTACATATAAAACATCCACAGCACTGTCAGGTAAGAGTCTTTTGCTTTCTCCCGAGGCTCGTGTGTGGCTTCCAGGCCCTCCTCTGGTCCTTTCATTTTCTTCGAGCACGGAGCACGAGACGCAGCTCCAGAACACTCACATCACTGGAATGTAAGAGGCTGCCTTAAGGGCCTCTTGGCTCCTGCTCTGACTTTAACCTTGTGACCCCCTGCCTTTTATTCTGTGCTTCACCCTTGAGCCTCAAATCGGCCCCAAGATCCCTCCTCACCCTCGCCTCCGGGGGCCTACAGTAAAGCCCATGCTTTCCCTTGCTCATGCAGCCCCTGCACAACCCTCCTTTGCACTTTGCTTTGCCTGTACACCGTATGTTTCACCCGGTGCCTGTACTTGCTAATCCCACCCCCTCTGCTGCCCCCTCTGACTGCCCTGACCCGATCCCCTTGGCCTCTCATATCTTATCTCATCCAGGGCTTACATTAAAGTTCATTAGTTTCCCCATGGGGAATTCATGCAATCCTCAGGCGCACCCTCATTTCTCTCCTTGCACTGGACCTCTCGTCTCACTTTGTGCATGCACCAGGGGCATCTGAACACGCCGCTGTAGCAGCTACAGCAGCTGTGGAGTTCTTAATGGGCCTCTTCTTTCTGCAGGTCCAGGCAAAGGTTCATAATTGACATGAAAGGGTGGCTGGATATATACATGGATGAATGAGTGAAAGGATGGATGTAAGGATGGATGAGTGAAAGAATGGATGGATGAGTGAATGGGTGGATGAGTGCAAGGGTGAATGAATTGATGGATGGGGTGAAAGTGGATGGATGAGTGAAAGGATGGATGGTTGAATAAAAGGGTGGATTGATGGATGAGAGAGTGGATGAATGGCTGATGGAGTGGGTGGATGAATGGCTGATGGAGTGGGTGGATGGATGGCTGGGTGGATGGATGGATGGCTGGGTGGATGGATGGATGGGTGGATGGGTGGATGGCTGGATGGATGGGTGGAAGGATGGCTGGGTGGAAGGATGGATGGCTGGGTGGAAGGATGGATGGCTGGGTGGAAGGATGGATGGATGGCTGGGTGGAAGGATGGATGGCTGGGTGGAAGGATGGATGGCTGGATGGATGGCTGGATGGCTGGGTGGAAGGATGGATGGCTGGGTGGTGGAAGGATGGATGGCTGGGTGGAAGGAAGGATGGATGGCTGGGTGGAAGGATGGATGGATGGCTGGGTGGAAGGATGGATGGCTGGGTGGAAGGAAGGATGGATGGCTGGGTGGAAGGATGGATGGCTGGGTGGAAGGATGGATGGCTGGGTGGAAGGATGGATGGCTGGGTGGAAGGAAGGATGGATGGCTGGGTGGAAGGATGGCTGGCTGGGTGGAAGGATGGCTGGGTGGAAGGAAGGATGGATGGCTGGGTGGAAGGATGGATGGCTGGGTGGAAGAATGGGTGAAAGGATGTGGAAGGATGGATGGCTGGGTGGAAGAATGGGTGAAAGGATGTGGAAGGATGGATGGCTGGGTGGAAGAATGGGTGAAAGGATGTGGAAGGATGGATGGCTGGGTGGAAGGGTGGATGGCTGGGTGGATGGCTGGGTGGGTGGATGGGTGGATGGATGGCTGGGTGGATGGCTGGGTGGATGGCTGGGTGGATGGGTGGAAGGATGGATGGGTGGAAGGATGGCTGGGTGGAAGGATGGCTGGGTGGAAGGATGGCTGGGTGGAAGGATGGCTGGGTGGAAGGATGGCTGGGTGGAAGGATGGCTGGGTGGAAGGATGGCTGGGTGGAAGGATGGCTGGGTGGCTGGGTGGCTGGATGGATGGGTGGATGGGTGGATGGGTGGAAGGATGGATGGATGGGTGGGTGGAAGGATGGGTGGCTGGGTGGATGGATGGGTGGCTGGATGGATGGGTGGGTGGAAGGATGGATGGGTGGCTGGGTGGATGGGTGGCTGGGTGGGTGGATGGGTGGATGGGTGGATGGGTGGGTGGATGGATGGATGGATGGAAGGATGGAAGGGTGGGTGGATGGGTGGGTGGATGGGTGGGTGGGTGGGTGGGTGGGTGGATGGGTGGGTGGGTGGGTGGATGGGTGGGTGGGTGGGTGGGTGGATGGGTGGGTGGGTGGGTGGAAGGATGGAAGGGTGGAAGGGTGGAAGGATGGATGGGTGGAAGGATGGAAGGGTGGAAGGGTGGAAGGATGGATGGGTGGAAGGATGGAAGGGTGGAAGGATGGATGGGTGGATAGATTGATGGGTGGATAGTTGAGTGAAACGGTGGATGGAGGGATGAGTGAAAGGGTGGATGGATATGAGTGGAAAGGAGGATGGAGGGTGAAAGATGGAAGAGCAAAAGGATGGCTAGATGGAGGGATGAGTGAAAGAGTGGATGGATATGAGTGAAAGGGTGGATGGAGGGGGTGAAAGTGGATGGATGGATGAGTGGAAGGAAGGAGGGATGGATGAGTTTGAATGATAGATTTGGAGCTGGAAGGATAGGTTTGGCCCCAAGGGCGTTGTGAACCACTCGCTTTAGCAGGTACAGCGGGGGTGGAGCTCTTGATGAGCCTCTTCTGTCTGCAGCTAAGCAGACAAAGGCCCATAATTAACGTGTAAGGGTGAGTGAGTGAAAGGATGGATGTGTGGGTGAAAGAGTGGATAGATATGAGTGTTAGTGTGGCTTGCTAGATGGATGAATGAGTGAAAGGATGGATGAGTGACGGGGATGGTGGATGGACGATGGATGTGTTGAAGGAAAGGGTGAAAAGATAGATGGGTTGCAGGGTGGATGGATCAGTAAGCGAAAGGATGGATGAGTGAAAGGGTAAATTGATGGATGAGCAGAAGGATGGAAGAGTGAAAGGGTAAATTGATGGATGAGCGGAAGAATGGGTGAGCGAAAGGATGGACAGATGGCTGAGATGGATGGATGGGTATGTTTGGGGATGGATGGGTAGATTTGGATATGGATGGGCGGATGGATGGATTGACAAACAGAATGGTGAAAGGCTGATGAAAGAATGAATGGAAGCCAATGTAAAGCTGAAATGCTAGAGATCAGTGGGTGAATGAAAGGATGAATGGGTAGATCTGCAGAAAAGAGGCAAAATAAGGAAATCACTAGTATTCAAATCCTTCTATACGATGAGCCTGACATAACCAGAGAGGCTATTATTCGAGCTCTTCTATAATGAGTGCTGCCATTATTTGACGGTGCACTACATGATGGCACCAAAGGGACAAGTGGATTTTGTACTGGACAAGTAGATTTATGAAGCTACCTGTCCCATGGACAAGTAGATATTTTAATAAATTCCACACCCCTGCAAAGGGCATCTAGTCCTGCTGCTAATCTGCCCCAGCAGTGACAACATCCTGTGGGTGTAGGTCACTAAAACTAGACAGAACCTTTTTTTCAGCCCAAGTTCAAGATGGCCAGAACCATCTTCAGTCGTACACCTCCGCTGTCAGATCCAGAGGTGTGGTCAGCCTTGTGGAGGTGGACGCCTCCTGCATAGCTAATTTCCAGCTGGCCCGCGAAAAACAGTGCCCGGGGCAGGTGGAGGGTTTGTCCTCAAGTGGGGGACAGTTCCTTTGTCCAGTGGCATCAGTGAAGCCTTTGAGGCTCACCGCCACACTGGTGTAATTCACTAGCCATCCTGTGTGGGTGGAGGCTCACCTCCTGCTCACACAGGTCCTTAGTCTCTGACCTCTGGGAGCAGCACACACTTCCCAGCATGAGGTCAGACTTGTGTCTTGGCGGCAAAGCTTCGAAAAAGCCCACCAAGGCACGAGAACACTGGTTAAACTAGGTGGGCACTGTCTGAATGGCCACCTGGGCACATGCTGGTTGAACCTCACCACTACTAGTGTGACAGGGGTTAAAAAGCACAGTGTTTGAAACTATAGAAATCGGCCGGGCCATCATGGTGTTGGATATATAGGTAGTGTCCTAATGCCAGCCCATGGTAACTTATGGACCACCGGTCACTTGCGTTAGAATTACGGTTAGAAGGCTACCACAGGGCAGTATATGCTTGCACATATACTTCTACACATACAACATAATGTACCCTGCCTCCATGGCTATAGGAGGCCTACCTTAGGTGTGACTGACACTAAATGCAGCGAGGTGACCCAGTCACACATGGTGTGTGCAGGGTCAAACATGAGCATGCAAACTGCTCATACTGGGCTGAAATGGCAGACCTGCAGACTTCAACTTAACTCTGGTCACTCAGGGTGGCACAATACATGCAGCGGCCCTGGTACCCCTTTTATATCCCTACCCTGGGTACTACTGGCACCATACACTAGGGCCTTACAGGTGGGGGAGGGGGGGAGGATCGGGGGGGGGGGGCATCCAAAAAGGGCACTTTACAACAACGAGTTCCTGGCCTTGCATACGGAACTGGTCAGGGAGGTGATGGAGGAGCTTCTGCATTTCATTCCACTGCGCCCTGCATTTACGAGATAGCAAGGCGAACCAGTTGGTGAAGTGGGGCAGATTGCGGAGCGACGTGCTAACCAGCTGCGTCGATCTTGTTCTTGTCTGGGTGAGGCGCAACCCCTGTGCCCTGAGCGTTTGCATGCTGGGGGATCATCTAAGACATCTTGTTCACTTAACAGATCTGGAGTGTCGGCGTCCTGTCATTGCACTATGGAGGTGGATGAGAGTTGCCAGTTTCGACGGTAACAGTCTTGTTGCGGAAAGTGGGACAAGCGTCACAGAAGGACTCTTCGTGCTCCGGAGACAAAGGTCTACCCTTGGATACTTGGTGTGACACTGTGGGCAGTTTCTGACAGGAAAAAGGCCCTGAGAGGGGTGATTGAGTCTGTAGTCGAACCGGATGAGAGGAGCACGACAAACAAGGGAAACACAATGACTGTAGAATATCGATGGATCTAGAGGATCCGAATGGGCCTGAAGATCACATCTGAGGCGTCAACTTGGAGCTCAATAAAACACGTATGAACCGGACAGCAGAAGAAAAAAAATAAAGAATCTAACAATAGAGCCGATGCTCATTTTAACTAATAGGTGGAGTCGCTATACCTTGTGACTAAGACTTCTTGGAAGAAAAACAAGTTCCACACGTCCAAGCCCAACGCTAGATGACAAGTGTATGCACAGCATGTGTATCTACAGCTACACATGCCACAAAGTTACACAACCATATAGAGTTGTACACTACGCCATACACTGTCAATATATAGAGCACTTACACACACACACAGAATACATGCATGGCCTACTCTGAACAATATGGGGTGCCTGGAAGAGCAGACAAAGTGTACCGCTGCAGAGTGGGAAGTGAAAAGAGGCTGGAGTGTTGTGCAATGGCATAGGTCTGATGCAGCGTGACCACAGGCCGACAAGAATGTGATACACTAGCATTGAAGTGCAAGGAATACAGTCTTGTCTGTCTGGAAAGACACATACTAAGTGCACTCATGTTACAAATGCAAATTAGAGAGTCTTTAGAAGGTGCACAATCTGGTATATTTAGAATGGCACAGCACACAGCCCTGAGCTCTTTATGTAAGGCAAACAGCACTATGGTCTCTTTGGGAGGGGGCAATGGCAGATGACTGGTAATTGTTACCTTGGCAATTGCTGGGAAGGGCAGGCTATTCTTGCTAGTGCAATGTTTCGGTATTGGCTGTCTCTGTCTGCACTTCGTCACCAACTCCACTATACTCTGCATGGGTGGAGGATGAGGTGTCTGGATAAGGAAAGTCACTTAGACTACTGCAGAGACAATCAAAGAGTTACTTGAATCGAGCAGAAAGGAAATGGCACCAAGCAAATCATTTGCCCCACAAGATTGTTTAATGCCTCAGCATAAACCCCAACACAAAAGACAGTCCCACTAGTAGTTGGGGAGCAAGGCATCAACATGTCCTCACCCAACTTCCTCCTCAAGAAATGAACATGCCCCTTCTCGTAATCCAGTATGTAGGCATATCACACTGGGTCACCTGCTACTGTTGGAGGCTGCGCCCCCCTCTCCCTGCTTACCAAGTTCTCGTACTGCCTCCAGCAGCTTCTGCAGAACCTCAAAGCCAGTAATCACTGCCCCCGACCTAGATGGTCCCCATCACAGTGAGCATGTGCGGGTATCATTTGGGAATGGTTAGAGGCTCAGGGAAATAAGTATTTTCTGGTTTGTTTAGGGAGCTAATTGTTAGCCATTTTCGAACCAAAATCTTGATAGCATAATAAATCTGAAACAGAAATATTAACCACAGGAGCTGTCACCCCCGCAGTGCACACCAGTCAACCACAATAGGGAAAAACAGCAAACCTCTAAGGTCTCAAGACAAGGTTCTTATAGCACAAACTGCGTCCTCTCAACCGCACTAAATGTTTCTGTGTTTAATCAAATCCCATTGCTTGCAGAAATGGGCACAGCAGATTTAAGACTGGCTGGGATGGGAAAAAGCTTACTTAGAGAGAAGTACTAAAAGTATAGTCTTTCCCCCATCTGGTAAAAACTTTAGGTTTGAAAAGCATTAACATCCTGGTTGGGTCTTGGGGTAGCTATAATCTCAAAGATTGAAATTATGCCCCATGTAACCACTAATTGCCTAGCTTTAACCTGCTCTGCATGATTAGAAACAAATCAGAAACTTCGATGGAGTATCTCCAACGATATTTGTTTTTGGCTATGGAAATCTCACTTACAGAAAACAGGAGACGCTTCCACAAAAGAAGGAACATTTAGTTTGGCCTATTCCATGCAACATGGCCGATTTGATAAATCATGTCAATTAATGAAGAACAAACTGCAGAAATCACAAATATTTCTAAAATAAGTGTCTAGCCTTCTGACACATTCAGAGTTCAAGCAGCTTTAAAACAGATATCGATCAATTGCAAGTAAAAAAAGAAAAATATTTCTTTAAGAATCGGTCTGTAATAGTTAAAGTTATCTGGTCTGGGGACTCTAGGAAATTTTGGATGGTGATAAAATCAGGTCTGCTCTGGGTTTTCCCTTGCTTTGGTATGTACAGTCGCTGTCAGGGGGAATTGGTGGGCCTAACAATATTACCCTTTCATTGGGTGACAAACTGACCACCTTCCTGTTTCCAGGTAAGGTTCCACAGTGAAACCAATACACAAAAGGGATGACTTTAGACTTCCTTATAATTGAGGATTGATGCGTCTGATCAAAAGTGCAGTCAAAGTATATAGAAACATTGTTTTGCAGTACCTAAGGCATGGGCTTCCAAGGGAAATGTAATTCCTTAACTATAGGCACTCTAGGGCAATGGTACACAAACTTGTTCGAACCACAATTACATTCTGTTTTGTTACAAAAAAAAAATGACTTCCTTTCACAGACCTATACCCCCAGCAAGATTGTCGCATAATTCACTTACTTTTCTTACTCGGACAGCAAAGTGAGAGGAGTTTGGAAACACCGATCCATATGTTAACAAGCATTGGCATAGCCAATAGGTCTCGCCTTTGGGACCTTATAAGTGTTTAGTTATCAATCAATCAATCAATCATGTCACTTATAAAGCACACTACATACCCGCGAGGGTCTCAAGGCGCTGGGGGAAGAGAGGGGTGGTGCTGCTACTGATCGAAGAGCCAGGTCTTGAGGAGTCTTCTGAAGGCCAGTAGGTCTTGGGTCTGTCGGAGGTTGGTGGGGAGGGTGTTCCAGGTCTTGGCGGCGAGGTGGGAGAAGGATCTGCCGCCGGCGGTCGTTTTCCGGATGCGGGGGACTGTGGCGAGGGCGAGGCTGGTCGAGCAGAGCTGGCGGGTGGGGGTGTAGAAGCTGAGTCGTCTGTTGAGGTAGGCTGGTCCGGAGTTGTGGAGTGCTTTGTGTGCGTGGGTGAGGAGCTTGATGGTTATCCTCTTGTTGACAGGGAGCCAGTGCAGGTCGCTCAGGTGGGGTGTGATGTGGCTGCGTCGGGGGATGTCGAGGATAAGACGTGCAGAGGCGTTCTGGATGCGTTGCAGCCGTCTCAGGAGCTTAGCCGTCGTTCCTGCGTAGAGGGCGTGTCCGTAGTCCAGCCTGCTGGTGACGAGGGCCTGGGTGACTGTTTTTCTTGTTTCGGTGGGGATCCACTTGAAGATCCTGCGGAGCATTCGGAGGATGTTGAAGCAGGATGAGGAAACGGCGTTGACCTGCTTAGTCATGGAGAGGGTGGGGTCGAGGATGACCCCTAGGTTGCGTACGTGGTCGGTGGGTGGCGGGGCTGTTCCCAGTGATGTTGGCCACCAGGAGTCGTCCCAGGCTGAAGGGTTGGAACCAAGGATGAGGACCTCCGTCTTGCCAGAGTTCAGCTTCAGGCGGCTGGTCCTCATCCATTCGGCGACGGCCTTCATTCCTTCGTGGAGGTGGGCTTTGGCGGTGTGAGGGTCTTTGGTGAGGGAGAGGATCAGCTGGGTGTCGTCGGCGTAGGAGATGATGTTGAGGTTGTGCTGTCGGGCGACGTGGGCGAGGGGTGCCATGTAGATGTTGAACAGCGTTGGGCTGAGGGAGGAGCCTTGGGGTACGCCGCAGATGATCTTGGTGGCCTTGGATCGGAAGGGGCGAGGCGGACGCTTTGTGTTCTGCCGGAAAGGAAGGATGTGGTCCAGTCCAGGGCCTTCTCTTGGATCCCGGCGTCGTGAAGGCGTGTTCGTAGTGTGTGGTGGCAGACCGTGTCGAAGGCGGCTGATAGGTCCAGGAGGATGAGGGCTGCTGTTTCTCCGTTGTCTAGCAGGGTCCTGATGTCATCGGTGGCGGCGATGAGGGCGGTTTCGGTGCTGTGGTTGCTGCGGAAGCCGGACTGGGAAGGGTCCAGGATGTTGTTCTCCTCGAGGTAGCGGGTCAGTTGTTTGTTGACGATTTTCTCGGTGACCTTCGCGGGGAACGGGAGCAGAGAGATGGGTCGGAAGTTCTTGAGTTATCCAGCACAATATCCTTGGTGCAACATCAACTGTTGCCAGGCTAAACACTTATAAGGTCCCAAAGGCGAGACCTATTGGCTATGCCAATGCTTGTTTCATATTGGCATGAATTAAACCAGGGGCCCTATGACAGTGCCGTGTGGGTTTTGGCTAACATGTTAAAATAAACACTCTTGTTTTTCTTGACATAAATTTCCTTTACACTGCACAACAAAATTAGAGTATTTGGCTTCTCTCCCATCTCAGTCTGTAAGATCGTTTTCCTTAAACAGATGCACATCAAACAAGCCAATGACAAATATGGGTGGAGAGTGGGCGGGGCTTCAATTCCGTACTCCAATACAGCATGCCGCAGAGCAGCACATGCGCTGCCCTGGCTCGACCTAACAATGCGGCCATTGTTACTTCCTGAATAAGTGTGAACATGATCATGCGATCACACAGACATTTGTGCGGGGGTAAGGGGGAGTTATCTTTCCCAGCTCTCCAACAACTGTAGACTGTAAACACATTTTCGAACAGGAATTCATCGCTCCACTTGGCACAGTGCTCAGCAGTGTCTGTGGATGTTGGAAGACCACTGCCCCTCTGTCTCAAATGTCGCCTCTGTATACCTTGTATGTATATTTATATGTGTGCTGAAACATGGTAAATCTGTAGAACGTGTTGAAACACAAAACTCCAGCACTTTCAGATTCTGAGCTGTCCTGGGATTTCGGCTCAGATATCTTGTTGGAATAAAAAAAAATTTTACGTTTTATTTGCTAATTGTGTATTTTTTCCCTGCTAAAAACCTCCTTCAATAAATACTAATTAACTAAAGACTAATGAAATGTCCCTGATATTTTTTACTACCTGGCTCAATTTTGTACTCAAAGGGCAGGGCCACTGGAATTATGCGGCAGGGGAGGACCAAATTATGTGGCAGGGTTTACTAAACCATGCGGCAAGAAAAGGCAAATTATCTGGCATAATGTGGCACATTGTGATATTTCATTTTTTAGTACTTTGTTTTGCTGTTTTACATGTTATGGTCTAGGCAAAGGGTTCAGCTCATGAGTTCCAGTCTGACATCCGAAGCCAGCAAGAAACAGAATGATGACAGTCAACCTTTACGAAGGGCCTTCCATTTAGTAACGTTTGATCCGTTTCAGCTAGAAACCTTTTTTGTAAAGAGGTGAAGGATGTGAAGCAGATGATGGATTATGCGGCAAATTCATAATTATGAAGGAAAAGCTGTGCCTGCAAAATGGTATAATTTCAGTGGCCCTGCTCAACAGACTACAAACACTATATGGGATGGAAGAGCATATCCTGATGACTGATGCATCATTCGGCCTCATATGGAGTGCTTAGACTGCAGTGTATTATGGACTATTTTACCTCCCAAAAGTAATGTGAAGCATCACTAATTAAGTTCTTTATCTCGTAGACTCATTGAATACAATAATTCATTTTTGTTTTGTTCTTACAGCGCAGCAGCCTTTTATTAATGTGTACTCAGGACTCACTGAAACAGACCTTTAGGCTTTGCCAGTGCTTGTTGTATATAGCACACACCCTGAACTAAATTGTCTCTCGGCGCTTTGGTGAAATCAGTGCTCATGGAAGGTTTTGGATTGAGAAACTATCACAGAAACGGGCCACCCACAGCACACTGTACTTTCTCAGCCAGTGGGGCTGGAAGTAGTTCTGGCTCCAAGCTCTGTTCAATTCTTGGCCTCTTTGCTGCAACTGGTCTCAAATGTGCTATTGCGAGGGGATTCAGACGGCCAAATAAGTGAAAACAGCTTCTAAATTCGGACGGTTTAGCAAATAAATCACCAGGTAGATCTGGATTGTTCCAAAGGTGAAAAGTTCTAGAACTTTGTGCCCAACCATAGAGTTGTAAAGACCTCTTACCTGTAGCCCCGCCATCTCCACTCCCCGGAAATGGAATCATAGTGAAGCCTTCCTCTTTTCTTCCAAGTTACTGACCATTCACCTGCTATTGACCGATCCCATCTGATTCTTTTTTTAAGGTGGGTCTTCAAAATGCAGGGAAGTTGTGAGCTATTGGGCTAGAACACCACGGGGGGAAGACACTGGGTGCTGGGGTTCTTTGGGGCTTTGGTACCACCATCAGGAAAGCTTGCACGGGTCGCCCTCCAGCAGTAATCATGCTTATTCCCCCATGTCCACAGCTCCAGCTCTTAGGATCCTAACGATTCACAATTTTCACTTTTAATCGCATGGGAAATTTTGAAATCATATGTGTACGCACACTTTTAGAAGTTCAGCCAACTCAATGACCTCCGCTAGTTTTAACAAGCATTTGAAGGCATGAACGGGGAGGAGGGGGGCGGCGGGCGAGCAAGAAGGCAACCGGACTGCGGGGGAAGAGGGACGGGGAGCGAGAAGGCACCAGACTGAGGAGGGGGAGCGAAAAGGCACCGGACTGCGGGAGGGGGTGGGGGGACGGGAAGAAATTGCCTCGCGCTGTAACGCAAAAATGAAACGAGCTTGCCTCGCAGTAAAAAAACAAGCAAATGCAAGACTTATTGCATTTCCAATGCTTGTTTCAAACTTTTTTCAGGAGATTGAGGGGCGACCTTCTTAGTCGTATATTTTTTAATGGCACCTGACTAAATGTGGCAAGCAATGAATCCACCGATAGCAGCAATTAGCCTTTCCAAATATCTTCCCCAAACTGGCGCGTTTCATATATCAAAGCCCTGAGCAGTTGATGTCGGTGACGGCTCCGTCTCTGTGACTCTCTAGACTCTTAGCGCCTTTGGGGAAGGGGGTAAATTAGAGGGGAAAGGGAGGGGGTGGGAAAGGGGCTGTGAGATCCAACTTTTTACTGCTTAAAAAACAAGCATTGGCCGCGCGGCCGTGCGAGACGTGCTCTGTGGTGGGGGAGGAGCGGGAGAGCAAGTGACGCGCGGCCGTGAAAGTGACACGGCCGCGCGGCCCCGAGAAGCGCTCTGTGGTGGGGGAGGAGCAAGTGACATCAAAGGCAGATGGCCTGGAGCATGCGAGGAATGCGCGTTACTGTGCGCGTACTCGCATGCTCTAGGCCAGCCAAAAGTTGTGGTCACATTTCTGCAAGCCCACTACAAAATGTCTCGCCCAGAGCCAGCGCTTTCAGGGCGAGACCTAAAAAAGCAGCAATTTGTAAAAATACATTCTGACATTTGAGCTCTGTCTTTCTAGCACAGCAAAATGTGACAAGATAATGAATTTAAAGGCAGCTTTATTTATTTCTTGGACTTTCACTATCAACGAAGAACCAGCTCACGACCCGCAATTTGGGAAACACTGCTCTAGGGTGTGGAATTCCCAGCACCCAACACATATTGCTTGAGGTCCAAGAAAACACGTGTTGATGTTTTTATCCCTTGCACAAGTAGCCTCAAGACACTACAGCACTAATTTGACTGCAAGTTTCCAGTGCCACAGTATGGCTGTGGGAAAGAACTGTTTGCTGCAACAGCGAAATATGCAGACATAAGTGTTAAGATGTTCATAATGATATTCATGGATCACTAATGCAAAGCTTTTACTGTCTGAGCGAGCACTCTGAGGAAATACACAGAACTGTAAGCTCAGCTTACACTGCTTAGTTGTTCCAATATGAAATCATGCACGCATGTTTGCAAAATCTAACAATTTTGTGGTTCATTTACATTGCTCCCAGAATGCTCTTTAATATGTGAAATACATGCAGTAGGATAGAAACAAGACTGATTTTATTTTGAAAGTAAACAAAGTATTTACAATGTGAAAAAACAAACGAAGGTTGCAAACAGTTTTGCTAAACTATTAAGTACTTTGCTTGCAAAATAAAATGTTCCCAAAAATATTTGCAACGTGGTAAAAATGGGCAAAAGTTGTACACTGTTCACATAGTTTCAAAACTACAATGCGATTTCTAAGGACAACATTGAATAACATTAATCTGAGTCATCTTTTAATAGAACATGCTGGATGCATGTGAATATTTAAAATAATAAAGGAAATTCAATTTAAAACGCTGTGCAACGTGTGGAAAATCGACGAGAGGCTCAATTCTTAAAGAAAGGAACAAAACTGCCTTAACCTTGCCTGGGAGCAGAACTAAGACTTTCAGAAAGTTGCATGTTTCTAGAAACAGGCCTGGAAAACTGAAACAGTTCGAGGTGTACGCCAGACAAACTTGTGAATTCCATGTTCACAGGTGTGTAATTACTTAAGCATATTGCTCAGGCAAAAATGTGCTACCTAAAAAGCTATTTAAGTTATTTTAACTTTTACATTTCTCGCCCTCCCCCCCCCCCCCCTGCACTCCTGCCCGCAAACCAATTAACTACTTTGTGTGCAGTCATCTTTTTTGGGGGCCCATACCCAAAAAAATCTATTCCTGAATGAACTGAACTACCGTGAACAGGCAGTGCAACCGTTACTAAAGCTGACAGGCACAGTGTACACTGCCTGTCTGCGCTAGTACAGATGAGACTAAATTCCTGGCTGGTGGGTAATCGCTTCATTCAGCACTTTAAATAGCCACAATTTCTAAACAAATGCCATGACTCAACCAGCGATTCTCCAGTGGCCATATCATTCAACCCCTTGATTGGTAAACATTTTTTAAAACAGAGCGGTCGCACCCTACCACATGAACTGCAACTCGTTGAGATGCATTCCACATAATGAAATCTACCTACGATTGATTCCGATGTCTCAGTCGAAATTCATTTCTCAACTTGCTAATTAGCAACTTGAGGTACCTCCAACAGTCGAACATAATTTGCCCATGCAGCAATTGATTCTCAGGGAAAATGGTGTCCCACAACAAGTTCATCCTGATGAGGACAATGAGATCAATTACAGGGTCGAAACGCTGACAACAAAATAACAGATTATATTCCGATTGGGTGATTGATGTATGTGGGAACTTCATCAAAATATATGTGCTACCTGTAGATAAAATAATTGCTCCCATTTGTTCTGATGTATACACACTGGTACTCCCTTCTATTAGTTCATTAGTGTGTGTTCATCAAGCACTTTTCCTTGTACACCCCCCATCCCGGATTACTGTGCAAATTAAACAGCGGATCTATAGATTGGTTACTGTACATTATTGATATGAACACAGCATACTGTGTAGAACACATTAATTGGGTTGGGTTGGCTGAATTGCATCTACTCCAATTTTCCACCATGTGTATACTTAAATGAAACACTTGTGAACCATTCTTGCATACATCTATGATGACCGAGCTGCCTATGAATATATTGGGTTGCTGGGGGCGTGGCCAGCCACGGCAAGATGGTGGACACTTTAAAATCACTCTGCTCAGCGACCCATGATCCGTCTAAAATCGCCACGATACGTGCACCAGCGGCCCAAGAGTGAGTCTAAGTGGCATGGAGCCGTAGCGGAGTCTCCTGAACTGACAGCGAGGTGGCGGGGACGCGCTTTGACTGTCTTGAGACTGAGTGCAGCCCGGGACCATGAGCCAGAGACCGAGGCCTCAGTGGCTAGCCCTCTGGCCGCCCGTGGCGGTACCTGCGTTTGCCGCCTTGCTGTGGCAGCAGTGAAGAGCGGGGGAAAGGGGCTATTGCTGCCCCGAGACGGCAGGTAAGAGCGGGGGAGGCCACCGCCCCCACCCAAAACTCGTGCTGCCCATGGCGGACAGCCTCCTCTGCGCCCCAGCTACATCACTGCGAGGCCTGAAGGACAGGGGGAAGGGCACAGCGCCCAGAGAGACGTTCAGCCTTGGGCAGGGTTGGGAGGAGGCAGACCTGGAGGTGCCTGCCTCGGGCCAGTGGACCCGCAGAAAAGTGGCGAGGTCGTCTGAGCCAGATCGCCGCACCTGGACCTGCTCTGAGGCCTGAGGAAGTGTAGTAAGTGTTACTTGTGTATTGTGTATTCTTGATTGAGGACACACGGCAACCCCGCGTGCGCTCGAATGTGATGTACTTACAAAAGTTGCCCCGCGTTCCTGGGCGATGGTCGAGTTCCACGGCAGTTCCTGCGGCGTGAGAATCCGACCGGCTGATATGGGTGCATCGTGGGCTGCTCTATTACAATAAACCTCTTTGGATGATCACACAGCCTCAGAGTGAATCCATCTCAACAATTTGGCGACGACCGGATCTTGCCTTGCACTTTTATGATCACACAGCCTCAGAGTGAATCCATCTCAACAATTTGGCGACGACAGGATCTTGCCTTGCACTTCCACAGCCCACCGATGTTAAGCCAGACGCCAACAGCTCCGTGCCCGCATTGGAGTTTCCTCACCTTGTCAGCAGGTCGGTTATATCAGCGGTCAGCTTCCGCTGTGCCGCACACACTGAAGCCTTTTCAAAAGTCTCTCCAAGAGCCCGCTCAACACTTCGTGAGTTCTTCAAAATGTATTTACTTAATCCTTGGGGCCAGCACTACTTAGCCTCGTGGAGCCACGTTGCTCTCTCTCTCTCTCTCTCTGCGCGAGTGTTCTCTAGCACGCTATCCCTTATGGGCATGACATCACACGATGTCCAACGTGGCGGCCATCTTGGTGCAGTTTATCCTTCACAACTGCACAGATAGTCTCCACTTCCCCGGAAATCTCTTTTCCTGCGCCGTGAAGTCTACACTTCTGCCAGCAAGTCTATTAACTGTTTCTGCTCGCCACTGCGCTCTTCTTCCTCAGCACACTAATTATCAACAAGTTAAAAAATTACAAATCATTTTTAAAAAAGTATAATATAATATATTTTTTCTTTTCATTTTATAAATTTTTGTATACATAGGCTTGTTACATTATACTCAACATGGCAACCCCTCAGCAAATCACCCAGCTACCTCCTTTTTTAAGCCAAACCAAGTAAACCAGCCATCAAGTGGTCAGAGTGGCTCAGACTTTTTGAAAGTCATCTTGTGGCGATCAACGCTGGCAATAACAATCCTCAGAGGAAATTTGCCCTATTATTTGGCAGTCTTGGACGTGCTGCCCAACAGATATTCGATAATTTACCACACATTCAAGCTTCTGCTGGTCGTTCTGGTGATTCTCAATGGAACACATATCGAGGCTCTTGAGCGTTTAAAAAAACTATTCGCAACAGAACCCAACCTCATCTTAGAGCATGTCAATTTCTTCAAGCGCAAACAGGCCGAAGGTGAAAGTGTGGAGGAACAGGTTACAGAACTCAGAATATTAGCGTCCACTTGCGCATTTGGTCCCACTGTCGACACCAGCATACGTGATCAGTTTGAATTTAGCTGTGCATCACGGATAATACAAGAAAGAATACCAAGTTGCCAACACCCTACCCTTGATGAGGCTATTGACTTAGCGAAAAGCATTAAACGTTCGCTCATTTCCACCAAGGCTCTGCACAGCGATGCTTCAGTCAGCACCCTGACAACAGAGGACAATACTCAAGCTGATCACATATGTGCTGTGAACAATAAGTACAAGAGTATCAAACCTACTCAGCGCAAAGCTGTTTTTTTTGTTTCAGATGTGGGTCCAAGAGTCACATTGGTAGCTTTGCAGGATGTCCAGCTTCAGGAAAACGTTCTCTTTTACAAGAAATTCGGACATTTTCAGTCGGTCTGCAGAAGTAATAAGAACACCATAAGAGTCAGCTCTATTGACACAAGTGGATGAATGTACTGACTCAATTAGTAACGTAGTCTTAATGATAGAGTAATTCTGTAAGTGTTCCAATCAAACGTCCCACTTGTGAAGCCAGCATCAATGGTGTAACTATGCATATGATGGCAGATTCTGGCTCCCCTATTACCATTTTGAGAGATGCCACATCCCATGAACTCTGGGATAGAGAACGGTCTTCCAGTGACGTCAACCCAAAGGCATTTGGTGAAAAGGACATTGACATGCTGGGATTCTTTTCTGCTAAACTAGTTTGCTTGGGTAGAGAAACTGCAACTAAAATTTACGTGGCTGTGAGAGGTAAGAATATTATTGGGTGGCAGGATTTAGCAAAAATGGGCATTATTCTGAAGCCTGGTTCTGATAATCCTATTGTCTTGGGGGATTTACCTGTAGATTATGTTTGTAACTTCACAGATCTGGTACAAAGTATTCTTACTCAATTTGAGAACGTATTTCGTGAAGTGGGCAGTGTAAAAGGTTTTGAACATTTCATAAGACTTAAGCCTCATGCTCAGCCTGTGGTTCATAAAGTTAGAAAAACACACAAGATGATGGACGGAATGCTGCACATTGTCAAACATTCACCCCCAGTCACAGATCTGGGTTTAATCCATCGTTATTTTGCTTCACCACGCCACCCCAGTTCAGACATGGCCATATGCAAATCAGTCTTGACCCTGTGCCTCATGGGAACAGTCCAGACCGAACTGCCAAGCCATGTCTTCCCTGGACCGGAATCAAGCATCCTAGGACCGGTTTCTGGCTATCAGCCTTCATCAGCCAGGATAGCTTGACTCCAGTGGCGTAGTGAGCACGGGACCCACGTCTGGGCATACCCTTCCCACTTAGGGCGAAATGCAAAACACACAAGATGATGGACGGAATGCTGCACATTGGCAAACATTCACCCCCAGTCACAGATCTGGGTTTAATCCATCGTTATTTTGCTTCACCACGCCACCCCAGTTCAGACATGGCCATATGCAAATCAGTCTTGACCCTGTGGATTAAACCCAGATCAGTTGACTGGGGGTGAGTGTTTGATTTGCTCAAGCGCTCCGTCCATCATCCCCTTTGGTATCGCTTTGTTCGCCCTAAGTTGGCAGGGTATGCCCAGACGTGGGTCCCTTGCTCACTTTGCCACTGGATTCAAGCTAGCCTGGCTGATGACGGCTGAATAGCCAGAAACCGGTCCCAGGATGCTTGTTTCCGGTCCAGGGAAGACATGGCTTGGCAGTTCGGGCTGGACTGTTCCCATGAGGCACAGGGTCAGACTGATTTGCATATGGCCATGTCTGAACTGGGGTGGTGGAGTGAGCTAAAGAATGATGATGGATTAAACCCAGATCAGTTGACTGGGGGTGAGTGTTTGATTTGCTCAAGCACTCCGTCCATCATCCCCTTTGGTATCGTTCATAAAGTTAGACCAGTTCCTCTGTGTGAGAGATGAACTCAAAACCCTGCTGCAAAGTTTATGCTCTCAGGGAATCATCGAACCATATGACTCCTCACTTTGGGTCGCACCAATCGTGGTTGCACGCAAAAGTCTGGAGAAATCAGACTCTGCGTTGATTTGAGGAGTCTTAATGCCAACATTTTCATAGACTGTCACCCCCTCCCAAAAATACATGAGTTGTTGGCCAATTTAGGAAATTCAAAATGGTTATCTTTGATTGATCTGAGGTCCGCCTACCACCAAGTTGCCCTAGATAAAGACACACAGGAACTCACAGTTTGTCACACCGTTTGGAGGCAACAGGTACTTGAGTTTGCCATTCGGGTGGGCGTCAGCCGCAAGAGTCTTTCAAAGACTGATGGATCATCTGTTTGGCAACCTCAGGGGTGTACAGGCTTACCAGGACGATGTCCTAATCCATGCTGATACTTTAGAAAAGCATAATCTGTTGCTACATCAAGTATTGGACATTTTCACTCAAAGAAACATGACAATCATGAAAGATAAATGCAAGTTTGCCACAAACGAATTAGACTACCTGGGTCATACTATATCGAGCTCAGAATAAAACCCAAATTGTCACTCATCAAGGCCATCAAGGAGGCTAAGGCTCCCATTGACAGGGATGCTTTACGCTCTTTTCTTGGCCTCGCTGAGTACTATGCCAGGTTTGTTCCCGAATATGCGAAAGCTGTGGAATCTCTCCAGTCCTTATTAAGAAAAGGAGCCAAGTAAACATGGTCTCAAGACAAGGAAACAGCATACATTCAAGTCAAAGCACTCATTGAGAAAGCTCCTGCCTTAAGCGCTTTTCAAGAAGGTCTGGCTTCTGTTATCACTGTAGACGCGAGTCAGATGGGTCTTGGGGCTATTTTGAGCCAAAAGCAAAACAGGTAAAGAAAATACAGTTGCATTTGCCTCACGAGCCCTCAAACAATGCGAGAAACAATATAGCACAATCGAACGGGAGGTTTTAGCTTGTGTCTGGGCCGTTCACAAATTCAAAATGTACGTCTGGGGTCGTAAATTTATTCTACAAACAGAACAAAAACCCCTAGTGCACATTTTTTATAACTGAGCCAGTAAGAACTTGTCAGCAAGATTAACAAGATTAGTGTCCAAATTGCAAGAATTCGTGTTTGAAATTAGGCATGTTCAAGGGGGAATTTATTTATTTTTTCGCGCGGACTGCCTTTCACGTATGCATGTTGAAGAAGACGACTTTGTGGATGATGTGGTCTGTGTGGCGTCAGTGGATGCCATTAACCTGGATGTGTGTGCAGGTCTGAGTGAATTGGACTGGTTGACTGCTTGTCAAGAGGCTGAAACCTGGAACAAAGTCTGAGTATGTTGTTCAAGGTTGGCCAGAAAAAGGAATGCTAAGTGAATCATTGAAGTCATTTGCTCAAGTAGCGGATTAACTGTCTCTAGCCAATGGTTTATTCATGAGAGGGCTTTTGTAAGTACCTCCGACAAAAGTAAGGGATTCTATCAGTAAACATGTACGCCAAGACCATTTAGGTTCTACCAAAACCATCATGAAAATTAGGCAGTACTACTAGTGGCCAGGAATTGATGCCCAGATGAAGTTCTTGATTGATAGGTGTCTTGAATGTGTCATTTCCGACAAACACTGGAAGACACACAACACCCCTCTGCATCCTGTCCAGTATCCTAATGCTGCATGGTAGAAATTGGGGTTAGACTTTTCAGGACCATTCCTTTGATTGCCAGACCACATGAGGTACTTTTGATAGACTATCATTCTAAATGGATGTACTTTTCTTTTGTAAAGTCTACAGACTGAGTCAGCTATTGAGGTTTTAAGACAGGTTTTCTTCATTGAAGGTTCACCCAAACAAGTGGTTACCGATAATGGTTCACATTTTACATCTGATTGTATGTCCGAATTTTTTGTAGAACATGACATCATACACTTACGGACGGCTTTGTATGCTCCTTCATCCAATGGTTTGGTCGAAAGTGGCAAAAGATTCATCAAGGAAGGGATGCAAACTGCATTGGCAAGCAACATGGATGTTGGAAAGTTTATTAAACAAAAAGTGTGGTGTTATAACACGTCCCCACATTGTACCACAGGCATTACACCTTTTTCCCTGCTTAGAGGCAGAGAAGCTCACACAAACCTATTACCATCTTGGCTAGATGATCAGGTAGACAAGGTTGCCATTTCGAAAGGGAAACCAGTTTCCAAAGTGACACTCTCTCAGCATAACATGATAGAATACTTTGATAAAAACCACAATGTGTCCTTGCAACCATTTACTGTAGGTGATTGGGTGCTCATAAAGAGTCCTATAAGAGTCACCAAAGGTCAATCCACCTATTCATTTCCAGTCCAGGTGGAAAGAACCGGCAAAGCTTCTGGATTGTTAGCGGGCAGAGGGTGGTGGAACAAACGTCAATTAGTCAGATTGACGCCTCAGCAAGCCAAAATCATTATTGACAGAACTAAACCAGTTTTGGAATCAGCCTGCGCAACTAGGGTGCAACCATTTTCAACTGGTGTGTGTTTCAGCCTCAACTGACGGGGGTGTTTCTGGTAGTCCTTTTACCCACTGCCCATTTCAGTCAACACCTCGGTGTCTAACGCTACTGACACTTCAGTGACAAGGTCCCGCACTATCAAAACTCCTTCAAGATTTAGAGACTTTGTAATGTGTTAATTCTTTGCTTGCGTTTTTCATCTATGCTTATGCCTTTAGTACAACATAATATTGATACCTTTTGATTGTATAACCCATAAAGTTTCTATTATCATTTTTTCGTTGTAAAGGGAAAGGTGATGTAGTAAGTGCTACTTGCGTATTGTTGTGTATTCTTGATTGAGGACACCGGCAACCCTGCGTGCTGTCGAATGTGATTTACTTACAAAAGTTGCCTCGCGTTCCTGGGCGATGGTTGTGTTCCACAGCTGTTCCTGTGGCGTGGGATTCCGACCGGCTGCCCTGGTGCGTTGTGGGCTGCTGCATTACAATAAACCTCTTTGGACGATCACACCGCCTCCGAGTGAATCCATCTCAACAGGAAGGCGTCCAGGGGGCTAAGGAGGTTACAGAGCTGTACGCTATTTCGGGAGGCACAGCGGCTCGTGTACGATCCATACGGGGGCAGTTTCTGCAGCCCAGGACCCGCACCGGAGGACAACAGGGTATGGGCTGTGCCGGCTGGAGACTATGCAGGGAGCGGCAGTGAGTAGCCCTTGGGCCTCAGTGGCCAATCTGCACGCTTCCCCGCAGCTGACAGGGCCTCGCTTCACGCTGGAAAAAGGTCCCCTTGACCTGGCAGTCCATTAACCTCCCCCCAATCCAGGTGAGCGTTGCATCAGGTGGGGGGGGGGGGGAAGCGGGAGATTTTGTACTGACAGCTGAGATGTGCTAGGCCCTCCCCCCTGTGATTTACACGCTTCAAGACCAGCGATCTGCGTCTGCGTGGATCCTCCACTCCCCTCTGTGAAGGTAATACTGTTGCGTAAGGGTGAAGATTCTCTGCTTGTGTCCCCTAGGCTGAGCCCAACTTGGGGGGGGTGCCCAGGACGGCAGGGCGCGCGGCCATCCCCCATGTATCAGAAGGAGGACTGGTAACCACTGGGATCACCACATGTCCGGGGGCCCGGTCGGAGGCCTAGGTGGAGTGAGCAATTGAAGGCCCGATACGTTTCCCTGGGTGACAGACTACCACAGTAGGCCCGAACATCATGCCGCTCGGCAACAGTAGAGAAGGCTACACCTACTGGCGACCCTTGGGACACCCAAAGCAGGGTTCTTTGTGCAGGGGCCATTCGAGATACTCTGCTTAACTCTGTGGCTCTTCGACCCCCCCCAAAAATCAATAGGAGACCGGGTGCCATTGGTATATATACTGTGTCCACATAGCCTGTCCACAAGCAGTACGTCTTGCAGGGAGGGCTGGGAACCGGCCCACCATTGAGACGGCGCTAAAAGGATCGCCCCGGTGTGGCTACCCCTACCTAACTATTTCACTGACACAGCGAAGACTTATGAAGGAGCTTGGAATGCTTGTGCCATACTTTGTCAGGGCATGAGCGGATTCACACACGATACCGGGCAGCCTCCACTAAGCAGCACAGTCGGCGGAGCTTGTCTGCCTATACCAGTGAACAGCACATCCATTGGTATTGAGACATCCTGGGTTAGGATGCATAAGGGGGCCCAGAGATGTTTCTGGATCGCTACCTGGGAGTGTACACTGCACCAGGGCTGCGCATGCCGCTTTGCCTCCCGGACTCTCTTGGGTGACCAGGGGACTGGTAGGTCCAGGGGAGAGGGAGTGGGGGGTCTGCGACAGGCGATTTTTGTGCCAGTGGGTCCCTGGTCGGGCACAGCTGTTACTACCTGAAACCTGGAGGACAGTTTGTTCAGATCATAGGGAGACGAGGAGGTGCAGGCCCCCCATCGGTGGGGCATCAGACTGTAGAGACCATTGTCCACTCAGACAGAGATATTGCCAGAAGACTCTCCCACAACCCACACAGATGTGAAGCTGGATAAAATATTGAAGCAATTGCAGACACTAGAGAAGAGCTGCGCGGCAGGATTGACGCTGTGGCAGTTGGAGTGGGATTGTTAAGCGATGAGCAGATAAAAACTCACTGCTCGTGTTGACCATATGGCAAGTGCAATAAATGAATTCTGACCCTGAACAATTGGAACTGGAGCGAAAGGTCCGGTCTCTTACTGCCAAAGTCCAGTAACTTGAAAGTAGGGCGGAAGACTCTGAAGGGCGATCTTGTCGCAATATCTGCATCGTTGGCTTCCTTGAAGGAGCAGGGGGCTCAGATTCTGTGCAGTTCTTCGTGGCCTGGCTCCTGCAGGTGGTGACATCTACTCAATGGTCGCCTTAGTTTGTTGGTAGAGCGTACCCACTAAGTTCTAGCACGCAGGCCACCAGTGGGGGCTCCCCCTAGGCCGGTGGTGGCCAGACGGATGAATTACAGAGACAAAGAAACCATACTCTACGCGACCCGATCAGCAGGCCTAATAATCCTGTATGAAAATACACGCATCTATCTCTTTCCAGATTACACTATGGCAGTGCAGCAGCGCAGAGCTTCCTTCCTAGGAGTAAAGAGGAAGCTCCGACAAGTCAGCCTCAGATACTCATTATGGTTTCCTGCCAAGCTTAAGGTCATGGTCAACAATTCCAGCTATTTTTTCACCGAACCGATGGGCGCCTGGGACTGGGTGTAGCAGTGTCAGTACGACACGCCGGTCCCACCTTTGCTGTCATTGAGACTCTGAGCAGACAGGCCTGGGAGGAGAGGCAGGCCGGGACTATGAAAATGGAACCGCCTAGGTCAGCAGAGCCCCCACATTGGCACATGCAAAGGACGACCAGTACCAGGCACTGTCTACTGCAACTTCCTGGTGGGCTGAGAAGCGCTCTCCGGCACCTAAGGCCTCCAAGAACACTTTCTGAGACAGACTAGCGTACCTCGATGGGCAGTGCCGCATCCTTGGTCCACCCAGATGTAACCCCACAGACAGCTGACAACATAATATGAGTCCTTAGTAGTCGCCATGGGCGATAACTCATCCAGATTCTGTCCAAAGCCCACTTCTAATATGTCTTCTACTAGGTACTGGCCCATTCTCCTACACTGATTTACTGTTGAGGACAACCATATGCCCGTTACCGCCAAAGGCTGTTAAGAGAGCAACTCGAACTGGTGGTCGTGAACTCCGCACTGTCTCCCAGTACTTCTGTCGTATTGTAGAAATGGGTCAGCTACCCTGTCTTCGCCTCGCTCTCGTAGTTGTGCTTTGATTAGCAAGGGCATGTTTACCGCCCTCCACTTCTCTCCAGAAGTTGATTTACACGTGTGTATGATCTGCAGCTTCCCATCCATGGGACTTTTGGTTACCTGTTTGGGTAGTCACCAGTTCTGTGGCCACCCTGGGTTGGGAGTTGAGGGTTCTTCGATCACGCAGTGTGGATTGGCCCAGTCCCCCACAGAGATCCCTCCACAAAATGGTGCATACAGGCAGGTTCAGGAGGCTCCCTTCTTTCCTTTCCCCCTCTCTGCTCCCTCTTCCTTGCTTCCCTTGTATAAATCTACATGGCTAGAATGGGTGTACTAACGTGGAACGTTCGTGGGATAGGGACAACACGCAAGCGACATGCAGTGCAACAATACATTAGGAAGGGAGGAGCCCAGATAGCGCTTCAACAAGAAGCGCACTTCGTTTAATGGTGAGGAAGTTAGATTACAAAAGCGCTGGTGGGGCCAATGCTACAGCACTATATATTCTAGTTTCGAACGAGTGGCGCTCATATGGATCTGCCCAGGGGTCCCATTCCATTGTCTAGCTGAAGAAATTGACCCAGAGGAACGAAATGCCTTTCTGGAAGGCCAACTTGATGGCAGGCCCATTCTACTTGGGAGTATTTACATACCAAATGCAGCGCAGCCAGCCTTCTTAGCACACCTCTCGATTTTCCTCACTAGGTGGGCACATAGCCCTTTGGATTATCAGGGGGGATTTTAACTGTGTCCTTAATCCACAATTAGACTGGCTGCTAACTACCTTTCACAATGCCTATCTCATTGATCTCTGCATGGCAGTTAGCGAGTCCTTAACCGGAGAGCCAGGGAATATTCCGATTACTCGTCCCCGCATGAGCTACATGTGCGGTTAGATCGTATCCTCTGCCACTCCACTATTCAGTTACAGGTCATTGATGCAGAATACCCGGGGGAAACATTTTCCGATCATAACCCACTTCAAGTCCATCTCGGTTGGGGGGCGCGGCGACCACCAATCCCTATGTGGCGTTTGCAACCTGCCATGTTAGAGGACCAAGCCTTCAGAGAAGAGACACAAGGTTATATACCATTACTTCCCAGGCAATTGGGGCTCAGCCACCTCCAGGCAAATAGAATGGGAAGCGTGAAGGTAGCGGTTAGAGGTAAAAGCATTCGTGCAGTAGGCGGCGCCAGCGCAGGACTGCATAGGGATTTCGTGCAGACTGAAGCTTTGCTAGGGACTTCAGAGGAGGCGGGCGGACTAGACCCTGTGGAGCAGCCAGCCTGTACAACGGCCTTAAAACACCACACCCAATTGATGGAGCAGTTACGTTGCCTGGACTTCGGAGCTTACCAGGCAAAAATGCATGCTGAAGGGGGGACAAATCAAGCCGCCTACTGGTTTGGCTCTTGCGCAGCATGACACCTGTCTCCCCCATCACTATGGTCAGAGTGACCCGACTCATAATTACTAGCCAAGCGGAAATTCACTCTGCATTCACCACCATACCCTATACGAAACCCCCTCTCCACCCCCATAGACCGCCAGGCACAAATCAGCAATTTTCTCAATGGGATTACACTACATGCCCTGGAGCCCCTGAACAGAGGAGCTCAACGCACAGGTCACAAACCAGGAAATCCGAGGAATCATCAGAGGAGCAGCCACGCATAAAACTCCAGGTCTTGATGAGTTACCCTTAGAGTTCTACAAAGCCTACAAACCCCTCTTAGCCCCCAAGCTTCTGGAACTATACCAAGCTGAATTTACAGAGGACCAGCTCCCGCCATCACTCAGTGAATCACCACTAGCATCCCTCCCCATGCCCAATAAAGGCCCATTGGAGGTCACTACATATCGTCCATTATCAATGATTGGAACGGACTATAAGTTTATCAGTAAAATTACTGCGGTGAGCCGGTTGCACCCGAACCAGAATGACTTTATCCCAGGTAGATCAACCACCCTTAATATCTGTAGATTACACAGAATAATGGAGTTAGGAGGTTTAAACTCTTCCTCATTAAAATTCAATATACTCTTAGAAAAGCATTCATCCTTATAGTCTCTCTATCCACATCCAATTAGAAAACAGATGTTGAAGCAGAATCTGAATCCATTTTCTCAGAAATATAATCTTCACATATCAAATCCATACTTGCAGCTAAAACCATGTTGTAAGAAATGTGGTTATCTGGGGTGGGTGACTATCCACCACAACTCTTGTCAGAGTGAACTCACAGTCACTCAAACCTGAGCTCAAATCCCTGGTTGCTATGGCACAGAGCAGACAGGCTTAACTTAGTGCAACGTGTAAAGTAAATATGCAGTACCAAAACAGTAAAAGGTTGAAAACCAAAATAATAAAAATCCCAAACCCAATTAGAAAAACAGAACGAACAAAATGACAAAAATCCATTAGGGGGAACAGATGATCTGCTTTTTTGACGTTTTAAGTCGGAATAGCGCCAAGAAGCATAAAGTACCAATGATAGTCAATGGTTGCGGTAGACCAGGGCCTAGACATAATTTGACACAGAACACAATGGAGCGCGGAATGTATACACCAACCACAATACCTGGGCAAAGATTTTACTTTTTAACTTTAGACCTTCAAGTCCGAATCCACCACAGGAGGACACTTCTAAAGCTCCCTAGGGCCTCAGGAGAGGTGCTTAAAGCTACACACAGAGTACCAGACAAGGGCCAAACATCAGGGTCCAGTCCAGACCAGGCCTAGTTGCCAGTGGTCAGCTGGGCAGTTGCAGGCAAGGCCTCTTGTAGCTTGTCGTATCCCTGTAGCTTTAACAGGCCAGTTTTATGACCCTCAGAGTCTACTTCTTTGTCCTGGGTACAAGATGGAGAGCTGGTTCAGTGTTCTAGGCTCTTTTCAGGAAGCAGAAGACAGGTTCAGTACTCTTCTGATCTTCCTCGGGTACAGAAGTGTTCTAAAGGGGGCGCCTGGAGATGCCACATTAAAGCTTGGCACAAGCTAGTGATTGGGAATGACTCCTGGCCATGCCCTAACCAACAGCCAACCCAATCACTTTCGACATTTTCAAGTTAGTTTTCGGTCACACTAAAATTGAGGTTTAAGGACTGAGGTGTGTATGGGGAGTGTACTGTGATAATACTAGTGTCCTCCAAAATCAAACACTAAAATCCAGATTGGGGCAATCACTCTGCCTCCAAATAAACCCAAAGATAGCGGATTAGTAGAACAAAACAGGGTATTCCAGTAATCAGACAACAGATACACAAGAACTGTTCTGGCATCCTGCTTTCAAGTGCACCTTCAGTGTTATTTGTAAACCCCAGCAGACCTGTCCAGCAGGATTTGGCACTGTAATGTCAAAAAGAGGCCCACTATGAATGAAGCCTGCCAGGAGGAACAAGAAAGGGCCCTTCCTAGGTGCCAGCCAGCATTTGCCTTTTACAGCAGAGAACTCTTTGAAGGTAATCCAGTTCCTGGGCCAACCCCACTGGTAATCCTGTACAAAGGAGTACCACCACATCTCCGCTCAAGGCCTTCTGTTCTCTGCTCTGGAAGCAGTTTTCACGCATCTTCAAAAGCTGGCAGGCAGAAGTCTGATAACAAATACAAATGGGCCTCCAAAGGCATTAGGCAGGAAAAAGAATTTTAAAAGTACCTTTTCATTATTATTTATCAAAAATCCGATTTGACCACTGAACTGGGTTTGTAATAGTTACTAAAATAGTTGTTTATTTTTCTAGGTGTTTTTAAACCGAAATTAGCATTATTAAATGCAACTCCGTGTTTTCCTATGGAACAACCGGCCTTGCTACAGTGAAAATTGCTTTAGGGGCTTTTTCACTGTAAGGACATGTTTAACATGTAATTCCTACATATCCTAATATTAAATACCATGTACCCTGCCTTATGGGCAATAAGGCCTAAATGAGGGCGACTCAAATATTTAAAAATAAGATTTGACCACTTAAAAACAAAAATTGACAGATCGAATATGCAGTTTAAAACTGCAACAGCCAGGCTAAAAATGATACCCTGCAGTTATGTATGCACTGTCAATGTAGCAGATGGCACAATGGGTGCTAAGGTCCACTAGTGACATTTAACTTACAGGCTTAAGTACCCTTTGTACCATATATTAGGCACTTACAAGTAAGCAGACATGCCAATCAGGGGTATGCTAATTTCATTATGTTGAAAGGGGGAGCACAGGCACTTTATCACCGATTAGCAGGGGTAAAGTGCACAGAGTTCTACAGCCAGAAAAACAATAGGGCCCAGCAAAAGGAGAAAATCTAGAGTGACCCTGCATAAAGGGCAAATTTCCTTAACGTTACCTTGTGAGTTATCATATGCTGTCATAAATTCTACGTTAAACTTTCCTAGAAAGAAAATTAGATTTCATACAAACATTTGAGAATCATTCCTAGCCAATACCTAGACAGGATTTAAAAGTAGACCCGTTGTCTTGAACCACAACATTAACACCAGTTTTTAAAATTTACATTCAAGAATTTAACCATTTTCGCTCTAAGGTTTAGATCGGTCTAACACGTTCCTAGAAATAGCAGCCACTTCAAAAGATTTGGAATCAATAGATTAATTAAGATGTTGATGACAAGCTTAACAATTAAAAAGCTCCATCAAAATGTGTGGTTCCTCTGAAGTGAGCTGCTCGCTTGTCGTGTAGTTCCTAAAAATATAAAGGATCTGCGCGTTCGTTGGACAACATAAACTAAAGGATTGGTGTCTAGACTGATTCCGGACACCCCCGCAGGATAGGTCGGCCTATGGACCAGCTAGCTCACAGTGCCACCATAAGCACCCTAACCTTACCAAGGAGCGAATTGTTTCTGGAAACCATCGAACATGACAACCCTTGACCCTTCAGGGATCGTGGAAACAGTACTTTTCGCTCAGTCAAGCATGCTCATTTAGTCTCACAGAGATGCACAGAATAAACGTAGGTGACGTTTTCAATGAGCATTTATTGAACCAGCATCATTCTAGTATAAAACATGTTTGCTGCGACAATCAATAGACAGAAGCCAACGTAAGATTACAAGCACCAACAGAGTAAATAGAAGGTAGAATTCTACCATGGTGCTAAAACAGTGAATATATGCAGGCATATAAACATGACAGTAATCAAGCGTACTCCTACGATGGGGTAAGTGCACCTAGCATGTATGTGGGTGTAAAGCCAAGAATCCCCTAGGAAAGAGCCAACCTCCTGATGGGAGAGAATGAAGGACCCTGTCTTGGTCACGAGCTGGACACCCCGCAAGGCATGTCCGACCGCTGGGTGTTGAAGCTTCAGCAGGCCGGGACCTCAGTGTCTACTCAGCATGGAAGCGTCTCCTCTCCTTTACTAGTGAAGGTGCGGTTCTTCTATACCAAAAAGGTAGCCTCAGGGGTTCTACCACAATCGATATGTTGCAAGTACGATTATGTAGATGAGCCTCAATCAATAATTGCAACTATGCAAACTAGCCTGGTCACTCTAGGATGAAAGATAGCGATGACTTTTGTACAGATTTTACTAAGAATCCTCATGCATAATAAATTAGGCTAGTTTCAAGGAAACCAATCGACATTTATTCAGCACATTACTGGGTAAAAGGTCAGTGCTAGAACTGTTATGCAGAGCAAGGTAGGACAAATGTAGGTAAAAGGTCACTTTGCTACTTAGGCCTAGGTTAGGGAATATAACAGGGGAACACAGGCACTTTATCACCGATTAGCAAGGGTAAAGTGCACAGGGTTCTACAGCCAGAAAAAAAATAGGGCCCAGATTTTCCTTAAGGTTACCTTGCGAGTCATCATATGCGGTCATAAATTCGGTTTTAAACTTTCCCAGAAAGAACATTAGGTTTCATACAAACAGTTGAGAAGTTCCCCTCTTTACTACACTTGAATCATTCCTAGCCAACAGCTAGACAGGATTCAAAAGTAGACATGTCTTGAACCACAACATTAACACCAGTTTTTAAAATTTACATTCTAGAATTTAACCATTTTCGCTCTATCTATAAGGTTAGATAGGCTTAACACGTTCCTAGAAATAGCAGCCACTTCAAAAGATATGGACTCAATAGATTAATTAAAATGCTCCATCACAATATCTGACCCCTGAGCAAAGCAGACTCACGCTGCCTTGCCGTTCACGCCGTGGATTGACACGAGCATGGAGAACTCTCGTCCCGTATTACTCGGATTCGGTTAGTCTATTCATATCGAGGCACACCAAGTAACAATGCCGGTTGCACATTAAGTAATCTTCACTTTGAAGGCAATCCGTGACTAATTAGGTCACATCCTCATTTAAAACCATTACAGACGGTATCGGAGCCCATTCAAGCTCGCGAAAACCATGTACCAGAGTTACTGTTAACACTATCAGCCTACTAACGCTGTAGTGTGCCATCAATTGTACTTCAAGCCTGTGCTATCCATTGACTGTCAGCTCTTCCCCCACTCACACTTGGGCTCCCGGCTGGGTCCCATATGAGTATTCCTTTTTCTTTCACTCACGTGTGGCACACACTCCTCACGGGGTTACGCAGTCATACCACCATATGTCCCTACATCCCTAGGTCCTGATGAGACCCCACATTGCACAAGAGGGTCGAAACGTCGTCGACACAAAGAAAAAGCGAAGCATTAACCAGCGCATATCACTGTATATAGCTGCTGTACACCTTGTATTTATTTAATGGTCGACTTTCATGCAACTTTTGAAACCTTGTAAAAAATTGTCACTATTTTTCACTATTGCCCTAGGTTCCTTTTTAGGTCGAGCCTAACGCAGCGCGCAAGCGCTGCTTAGGAGATGACCTCTTGGAATTGGTCTGTACTTTTTGGAAAACTCGTGCATGTACTGCACTGTTTCCAATGAGTACTCGTGCATGTACAGCATCCACCTTGCGGGAGCGAGCAGCTGCGCCATCGGTTTCCAATTATCGCGCCCGCGCTTGTTTACATTTGCCCGTCTCGCGGTCGCGTTAATTGGAAACAGATGGTTAATGCGTAACTGTGTCCCATTGTAAAGGAAAGGCGCACTATTCCTAGCCAATGTTCTGCCTCTGAAAGTAGAGTACCAATACCACCCAGTGGCCAAAACCAGAACTACAGCTGTTCATAATTCTGAAGCACGAGCACGCCATTTATTCACCTCGGGAATTGCGTACTGGGACAGTCATTCTCCCCTTACTCCATACGTGTGAAGTATTTGGCGTGACCAGTCCACGTTCTTCTCTACTCACGGGTACATAAAGAAACCACTAGCATCGATGTATCCTGGCACCATTAACATATACATGCTTCTATTCTTTCTTTAACAGATACAGGGAATCTTTTTAACAAAGCATTACTCTAAACCATCTCCTTTGCATAATCAAACTTGCATAAAGAACTAAACACAACTTTATGTGCTCATGACAAAAAATCTTTCGCTACACATGAACACCATTTTTGTTGGCTTGTTTAATTTAAGGCTTGAAATGCAGTGTTGTGGCATCCATCAGAGAAGAAATCCCTACATCTCTGTAGGAAGAGACTGAACACTCCGTAAGAATAGGCCTATTTTGGAAATATTCGGCAAACTCAGCAGAAAATTACAACAAGCATTGGCATAGTCAATAGGTCTTGCTTTTGGGACCTTAGAAGTATTTAGTTATGCAGCACAATATCCTTGGTGCAACAACAACTGTTACATGGCTAAACACTTATAAGGTCCCAAAGGCGAGACCTATTGGCTATGCCAATGCTTGTTTCACTTGGGACATCACGCACAATTGTTTTTTATTTCTTTTTCATTGTGTATATCCATGTATTTTGTAAACATAAAACCTTAAGTGTATTATACAGAACCATTGGTGTATGTGGTTTCTTTGCCCTCTGACATTACTTAAGCCCTTTACATTGCGATTGCGCATTTAATTACCAAGATAGATTATATAATTCCACAGGAGCCGCTGTTTTCCTTAATAATTTATATACCCTGGTTCCTTAGTGAGTAGGGTTCCCCTGTCTTTGTCTCGACCATCACAATATGCAGCTCCTCAGTGAAGTGAGCTCCTTTAAAAACAATCTCCATCTGAGGAGGTGGAAGAGGAGGTAAATGTTCAAACAGCTCTTCACCTTCCATACCCAAAAGATTTAAAATAATGTTTTTTCTATTCTATCCTATGAATTGCAAGCATATCATTTTTAAATAACTGTAGTCATTTATCCCACTTCATGGCAGGTTATCCTGGCTCACTAGGAAAAGAGGGAGGTCGATTACTGCACGACTGACATGGAATGATAAAATTTAACAAAATATGTTACTCACAAATTCATAATACTTAGATATACTAGTTACGGGCAGAAAATTTCCAACTGAACGGGACTGTAAAAAGAACAAACTATCTAGATATTGACATCACAGTAGAAAGTTGGCCGCTATGACGTTTCAAAATGACCAATGTATGCTTTCAGAAAATGCAATAACAAAGATTCTTCAATGAAACTGAACCCAAAGTTCAAAGAATTCTGCCATACATTTCCAATGCAAAAAGAACAATTGATGGACAGAATGCAGAACAATGTCATACATTCACCCCAGTACAGAGATCTGGGCCTAAATTCATTGTTTTTTTGCTCCCCATGCCATTCCAGTTTGAACCCAGCCATATGCAAATCAGTCTTGACACTGCGCCCAATGGGAATAGTCCAGCCCGAACTGCGAGGCCCTCCGTGTACTGGAAACAAGCATCCTAGGACCGGTTTCGGGGTTTCACCCCTCGTCAGCCAGGATAGCTTGACACCAATGGCATGGAGAGCACGGGACCCACGTCTGGGCAACCTGTCACACATTTCCAATAGCATTGAGCACAAAGTACAAAGATGGGCATCACAGCGTTTCCAAGCTATGCCTCATGTGCTTTTGAAAGTAAATGGAGCTTATAGAGAACAAATGGCGCTGTGTCACAACGCGCCTTCCACGCCTCTTCAGTAAGTAGAAAGCATATGTATTTCACAGACCCAACATTGGGCCGCTGAGGTGCTGCAGAAACTCAAACTATGGCTTTCCACAACACGAAACCAGCGATACAGCAGCGCTGGCCACATGCAGACACATCCACCACCTACCGTTCAGTCTAAGGCAAAACCACCCAAAGCACAGTCAAACTCCATGCTCACAGGGCACTTGAATGTTTCAGTGGTGCCCCCATAAAAAACACTCATAACCAAAACGTGGTAAATAATGCCCCACAAGGAAGAGAACTGCCCTGGACTGCAGCGGAGAGCCAGGGAACTGCCCGTGTCCATCAGGTGAATATGTAAGTGGGCTGGTATAGCTGATGGTGCTAGTACAACGTGCCACACTAGAACTACGATCATCTGGTGTTGCATCCATCCCAACAGCAAATTGGACACCAGATGTGGTCCTCCTCAGGAAGGAGGTATGGATGAGGGGGAACCCATTTCTCCAACTGGGCTCTGAAGGGAAACAGCCTTTACAACAAGGTTTTTACCTCGTTGTGTCTTTACCATGCATTTTTTAGCACGCATATTTTTACCGCCAATATGCATTTACAACGTGTAGAGATGACGCTGTGAGACGATGTTGAGTTCAGTCCAGTTTTAATGTAGAATAACTACACAGCCTAATCGAGGCAGATCTACATCAGTTTCCAACCGCTCCCAACCCTTTTCAAATCACAGTGCCACCTGACAACCAAACAGCTAGGCAACCCCTGAACATTCTACAGGATGTCACCAAGAATGGAACACTGGGCAAAGAACTACAGCTTAAGGCTGTAACACATCTAAAGAAGGATATAACATACCCTCCTTTCTCACTTAAAAAAACAAAAACAAAATAACAAGAGAATAGAGAACTAAGAAAACATTAATACACATAATACTGAAATGGATAAAGAACACAAGCCTGGTAAAAAGACATTTCACATCCGGTACCTTTTGGGAATAACCCTTGTTCTTGCACTTCTCCTAAGTGAAACCTCAGAAGGTCCACTAACCACTGTACCTCGAGATAACGATGAAGAGCATGGAGCGACATTTTTAATTTTTACAACTTTACATACATTCCACCACTTTCCCCCCTTCAACCTGAATAGCATTCCTTCCCACCTTAGTGACAGAAACGGGTGGACCAAACTTGCTCTCACCCTTCTTGACGTGAAAAGGAGACTTAATGCGTACCCTGTCTCCAACTCCAATGGGAACCATCTTTACGCTTCTCTTTTTGTCAAACCATGTCTTTTGTTTGTGTTATGAACAAGAAACATTTTCCCTTACCAACTCCATAAGAGAATCAATATCAGGCACAGCTTTAATCCACCTGTTCATCCAGGCAGGTTTGAAGTTAGTATTCGCTTTTCTTCCCCTTAGGAGCTCAAAAGGAGAAACTTTTGTTGTAGAGTGGGGAGTTGTCCTATAGAACCATAACATGCTTTCCAGAGAATCAAGAATGTTACAATTTCCAGCTTTGGCCCACCTAATGCAATCCCCCACCACCCTATTCATACGCTCAACAAGCCCATTGGATTGGGGATGGTAAAGTGAACTCCTTACATGTTTGACATTGCATGATTGTAGGAAATTCCCAAAGTCTAGACTGGTGAATTGAGTACCATTATCTGTTACAATGGTCTCTGGAAACCCCTCCCGCATGAAAACGTCCTTGAGAAAGGATAAGATGATGCTAGTGGATGCTTCCCTGACAAGTTTTATTTCTGGCCACTTTGAGGCATAATCGATCAGAACCAGCACAAAACGACACCCTCCAGGTAATATATCAAGAGGTCCCATGATGTCCAAACCTACTTTGGACCATGGTCCAGCAGGACATTCAATGGGAATCAGCGGCGGAGTAACTACTTTCAATCCTTTATTGGCCGACCGGCAAATGCGGCACAAATCTACAACTTCATTGATCTCACTGTCCATAGAGGGCCACCAGAAACATTCCCGGATACGTCTCTTAGTGAGTGTGGACCCTAAATGACCCTCGTGGGCACCAGTGATAATACCTCTCCTAAGATTCTGTGGAGGAATGAGTTTGTCAGCACGAAGCAAAATTCCACCCTCCAGGGAGATTTCCGACTCAACTTTCCAAAAGGCTGTATGTTTTGAGGAAGGACACGCTCTCTGGGCCATCCAGTTCTAACAAACTCACAGACTTGTTGCAGAACGTCATCATCAGCAAGAGCCTTCAACCACTCATCTTCTGTGCCAACACCATGCTCTAGTAAATCAATTGAAGCTATCAGACAATCGTCGGAATCCTCCTCCCCACAGTCAGCCAAATCTGCGTCCCTTTTTCCATCATCTATGGGAAAGCGAGACAAGAAGTCGGCCCTGACGTTCCTGCCACCAGAGACATGGACAACATCGAACTGGTACTGCATAAGCCGTGACACCATACAAAGGATTCTAGGAGAGCAGCATTTACCAGTTCCTGCACCAAGTATATTGACCAAGGGCTTATGATCGGTTCTCAACAGAAAACGCCTTCCCCAGACATAGGGACGGAACTTTTCAATGGCTCACAAACAGGATAAGAGTTCCTTCTCTATAACTGAGTATTGAAGTTCACTGTTCCTTAGAACCCTAGAAGCAAAAGCAACAGTATACTCAGTAGTGTTCTCATCTTGGGTTAGAACTGCCCCCAACCCCACTTGACTCGCATCAACCGTTATGCAAGATGGCAAACTGGGGTCATAAGGCTTGAGAGCAGAACTATTTTTTAAACAATCTTTAACAGAGCTCAATGCGGAGGCGCATTCATTTCCCCACACAAAACTTACTCCCCTTCTGAGGAGAGAACTGATAGGACGTACGAGAGTGGCATAGTTGGGAATGAACTTAGAATAGTACTCCAGAAGTCCGAGCAAGGACTTGACTCCTGTCTTATCGAGTGGGGCAGGAGCATGAGTGATGGCATCTAACAATCCCTGTCTAGGCCTGATCCCTTCCCCAGAAATAAGGTGACCTAAGTATTCAATTTCCTCACAAAGGAATTTACACTTATCCGATTTGACCACTACCCCACGGTTCTTGAAAATTTCAAGAACCTTTCTGAGTACACTTTCGTGCGAAGGAACATCTTTAGAGTGTATTAACACGTTATCCTGAAAAACCAGGACCCCATCGATACCGCCCAACATGTTCTGCATGACTCGTTGGAAAACGGACGCCGCAGAGGCAAGCCCAAACGGCATCCGTTTGTACTGGAAGGTACCCAATGGTGAGACAAATGCCGTGAGAGGTCGTGATTCTGGATCTAGCTCTACCTGATGATACGCACTGGCTAGATCCAGTTTGGAGAAATAGCGCGACCCCCTGACACATGCAAAAAGATCATCAATTTTGGGCAAAGGGTGAGAGTCGACCCAGATCTGTTGAGAGACCTCAAGTCCACACAGACGCGCAACTTACCACATTTCTTGCGCGCGACGACCAAGGGTGAAAGCCAGAGTGAAGACTCTGTAGGTTCGATGATCCCTTGGTCGCACAGGGACTTGAGTTCAGATTCAAGATCATCTCTCACACTGAAAGGTACACCCCTCAATTTATGTTTTATTGGAACAGCTCCATCCTTTACGACAATTTTATGTCTGAAACCTAGTATGGTTCCAAGATTCCCTGAAAAGACAGATGGAAAACGTTCATTCCATCCTCTTAAATTATGTTCATCTGAAACTACCAGAACTTGTTCTGACGTACCTGGTCTGAGGATCATTTTGAATAGACCCTGATGATACCACCCCACAATATTCAAACCCTTGATTGCAACATAGATCTTTCCCCAAATTTTCCTCCCCTTGAAAATAAGTTCGTCCTCGAAGAACCCAAGAAGGTCAATTTTACGTCCCTCATACGAGACAGGAGAGCGATCAGGAGGCTGGAGAGCCCTATCTCTCCAAGTCTCATTGAACAATTTCTGTGTAATCATGGTAATCCTAGCCCCAGAATCAACGAGAAGATTGAGTGGTTTACCTCCTACACATATTTCGACAATGGGATCAACACACTCAGGGGATTCATGTACATTGGAGATAACATCATGAGAACCAACAATTACTGAGACTACATCGGAATCAGATTCTTGATCTGATTCTAACACACATGCTACAGTTCTTCTACGATTTTTCTTTTTCAAGCAAACTTTTTCGAAGTGTCCTGTTTTTTTACAATAATTACAGACGGCATTGGCCCCAGGACACTTTCCCCCTTTTTGATGAGGTGGATTCCCACATCGGTAACACATTTGCTTGAAGTTCTGGAACTCTTGCTTGAAGGTTGAACCTCCTTTAACCACATTCGGGTTCTTTGAAGAACTGTATTTTGAAGGACCTTGTTGATATGTAGAATATCTGCTCTTATTGTTTTCAGCAACACTATTGACGGCGTCAACAGGCTTAACTTCTAGCTCCTTCAGCGAAACCTGAGAAGTCTCGATGCTCTTAGCAATTTTAATAGTATCTTCCAAAGAAGGATTAGCTAAAGACAACAATTTGACGAATCTGTTTGTCTCTGCAGTGGCACACAAATTGATCCCTGATCAACTGGTCCGTAAAAACGTCAAATTGACAGACGGAGGCTAGCATACGTAAGGCAGAAATGTAGGAATCCACATCCTCACTTTCACATTGTTGTCTCTTTAAAAACTTGTGGCGTAGAACCATCAAGCTAGGTTGTTTATCAAACCTTGTATTGAGTTTGATGATGGTGTCTTGGTAGACGTCAACAACATCTTCTGGAGGATGATTAATTTCAGGAAGATGCTTAAAAATCGATCTTTCCTCAAAACCCAAGGAATGGAGTAGAAGGAATTTTTTGCGGTCGTTGCTAAATCTGGAAGCGCCAATGGCACCAAGGTAAGTTTGAAAAGCATCAAACCAAATCTCCCACCGAACAGGAGGTTCACCTGGGGATTCGAGAAAAGAGGGAGGAGGAGTCACAGACTGCACAACAAAAACAAATGGAGAATGGAGGAAGAAACCAGGTAGTGAATAGGATATAAAGAACTAGAGAAAGATAAATGAGACCTGGAGATAAAGGATGAAGAGGGAGAGTAGTAACTCAGGTGGGGAAAGTTGAGTGCAAAAATAAAAAAATAAAAAAATAAAAAGAGTTTTGAAGTGGTGTGCGAATCACCGTAAATTCATCCGCACAAAATGCCCCCAAAAAACTGGTGTGCGAATCACCGTTTAATCATCCGCACCAGGCAGGTGTGCGAATCACCGTGAAGACAAGTACAGGGAGCAAAGTGATGTGCAGCTTTCCGGATAAATGTGAGAATATTGTAATTGTACACAAAAAGCACATTGAGGAAGAATGCCTTCGTTTAAAAACAAAATGATCCTAAAACAACAAGACGAGCCAATGCTCCCGTGCTGATCCTTGGTAAACGGGAGCTTGAGGGGTTGCTAAGCAACGAATACAGCGTTGCGTAGAGGCCAGGCAGGTCAGGCAAGATGAGGCCTACTGTTGCGCATGTTCACAGAACGCAACGTGAGCCGATACAGACTCCTCCCTTGCTGATCCTTGGTAAACGGGAGCTTGAGGGGTTGCTAAGCAACGAATACAGCGTTGCGTAGAGGCCAGGCAGGTCAGGCAAGATGAGGCCTACTGTTGCGCATGTTCACGGAACGCAACGTGAGGCCTTAGCGCTGGAGACTTGCAAGAGCCAGGAGGGCGCAGCGGGAATACAAGCAGCACGCAAAAGCCGGCAGGGTGCAGCGGGGACACAGGCCGTATGCAGCGAAAGAGTAGAGCCCCCCTTTGAAGACACGGAGAAACAGAGGATCGGTGACCGGTGAGGTTTTTAAAGTCTCTGATACGATCGTGACGGGATATTTAGCCCGTGTGAGTTGGCGATGTGATCTGTCAATCGATGCTTGGGAGATAGGTAACGATGCCTCGCTGAACAAAAAATGAACAGTCTTACCGCAGGTCAAGGACAGCTTGTGTCGAACAGATGCACGCAGGGTCCGGAGTGTGGCTGTGTAGTAGGATCGTCGCCACAAATTGTAGAGATGACGCTGTGAGACGATGTTGAGTTCAGTCCAGTTTTAATGTAGAATAACTACACAGCCTAATCATCGAGGCAGATCTACATCAGTTTCCAACCGCTCCCAACCCTTTTCAAATCACAGTGCCACCTGACAACCAAACAGCTAGGCAACCCCTGAACATTCTACAGGATGTCACCAAGAATGGAACACTGGGCAAAGAACTACAGCTTAAGGCTGTAACACATCTAAAGAAGGATATAACACAACGCATGCCATTTCCACGCATTTAAGGTAAGTTGGGGTTGTGGGGGGGTCTCCCCCACAAATATATTGTTTTTAAATCTAAAAACAATGCGTGGTATTGGCATGCGTTCTAAATGCATATTCGCTGTAAAAACATGCGTGCTAAAAAATGCGTGGCAAAGGCATGCAAAGTAATTTACTGTGTTGTACCGTCGTACAACCGGCTCTGAAGCGAACACTACCTGTACACTCCATAGCTATGGGCAGACACAGAGTGGAAGTACAGTCAATCTGCTTGGGTGGTCCAGTGTGCCAAAATGTAAATGCACTTCACCTTTGCAATGAAGTCTAGCAGCCTGCTGCCCATATGCCATGGAATCTACATTTCAGTGCCTGAGAAATTAAAAAACATATATATATATATATAATATATTATATATATATATATATATATATATATATATATTTTAAATAGGATTATCCCATCGACAAATAACCATCCGGCACTCCAAGAGGTACTGGTCACTCGGTAATTTATTTTATGACGTTCTTAACATCTACGCGTTTCAGCAGTCTCACGCTGCCTTGTTCACGATGCCTGAGCGCCATGTCTTTTTCATTAAAATACTCAATACAACAGTGGACATTAACAAGGGACTTCAAAACACAGTGGTCTACATGCAGTCCTATTTTTCCTGCGAAACGGCTGCCATGTTAAAACATGTTTTGTTTAAACACAATGATTTATACAAACAGTACAAACTTATAGTTGACCTTATTTACAATACTTTAAAAGAAAAGGATATTTAAACACCATTCCAGTTATTACAATATTAATAGTTTAAATGGTCAACTAATCAGGATAAATATAATTCGCAGAAATATTAATTCCTTGCGTTTTCAATCCAGTATTTCTGTTGATCATTTTATATTTACATCATTGTCCATGATTTAAATTTTTTGTCTGTTTCATATAATCATTATTCCTGCAAATGGTTTCTGAGTCAAAGTGCAAGTGCAAAACTCATTCAACAATTGTTAAAGAGAAAACCTTTTTACCAACGCATATACAGAACAGTTCTTGGTCATAAAGTGCTAGTGCTTTAGTGCAAATCAATCACTTTCCCTACCTAAAATTTACATATATTATTCTACAGTACTTATTGAAAGTGCAAGTGCTTATAAATATATTATTTTATAACCTATCTAGGAAGATAAAAACCTCATTTATAAAATGCACACAGAAGGAGACTATTTCTAGACATGAACCATGTTACTTATCAATATCTTATCCATAAAGTGCAAGTGCTTTGATATACAAGAAATGGTTCATTTCATCACCAATCTTGAATATTCATCTACAGTACACAACGACAAAAAGTGCAAGTGCAAAAAACTTATTTCATATACCTTCTAAAAACACTTTAAATTTTTTTTCCTAAATTACTCCAAATATCACAAATTACTATGGTTCTTAAAAAAGTCTCACATTTCCTCTCCTATAAGCAGACTCCAGCACTTTAAAACCCAAGACCTGTATTAAAAATTGTATATATTTTTTTTTAAAAAAAAGTTTTTTTTTTGTCCCATTCAAATTTATGTAGCCACATCCCTCATTTTACATTCCACCAACAAATAATACAATCTAAAAAAAAAAAGAACAATGGTTTCACTATGTGCAGATTTATCCTCATTCTCTTATTTCCATCTTCTTTCTAATACAAGCAAGTGAACAAATCCTCATCTACGTTTAGACCATGAGGTTCCTTGCTATTGAACTCCAGTATGAAATATGTTTCCAATTTTCTGAGTTCTTTTTCTCTATCCCCCCCTCTTCTCTTCCTGGGGATTTCTGCTATACTGCAAGCTAGAGGGATTGCTTTGGTGATGGATTTCAAAGTGCCTTGCAATCGGATATGTTCTATCCTTATTTACAATCGCTCTCCGATGTTGCAAAATTCTCTTGTATACAGGCAAGGTTGTACTTCCTATATAAATTTTTAGACACGGGCACTGTAATAAATAAACAACAAAACTAGATCTACAGGTTAGGAAGCTCTTAATAGTGATGGTTTTGTTAAAAAATGTCCTAAAATCCGTGCGGTGCATGCCATGTTGGCATGCCTTGCACTTAAAACATTTTTTAAAACCCGGTTTCTGTTGGAGCCACATAGGGGCTCCCCCTTTCCTCTCCTGATATTCACTTTTTACAATCAAATCTTTTAATGATTTGGATTTCCTATAAGTGATATCTGGGTATTTCTTCACTTTAGAACCCAGTACTGGATCATTCCTTATCAGATGCCAATGTTTATTTAAAATGGATCTGATTTCCTTATGTTTGATATTAAACGTTGTTATAAATCTAGGATTCTCCAGATTTTTTTGCTGTTTCATATCATTCTTCCTCTTTGATGTTCTAGATGGTTCGAACAGCACTTTTTGTCTCTCTAGATTCCTGGCTTTCGTGGCTGCCCCCTTAATAGCCTCAGGTGAGTACCCTCTCTGGACAAATCTATCTGTCATCTCCTGCTCTATTTTGTGGTACTCTTCCTGGCTGCTACATGCCCTCCGTGCTCTATAGAACTCCCCAAAGGGGATGCTCCTAATCAGCGCTGCCGGGTGGGCACTATCCGCATGAAGGATAGTATTGCCCGCTGTAGCCTTTCTAAAAACAGTGGTCTCTAATTTCTCTCCTACAGATTTTATTCGGATGTCCAAAAAATCTATTGTGGTTTTACTATACTGCCCTACAAACTTTAAATTAAGAGCATTCTGGTTAAGGTCTTTGATAAATAATTCTATGTCCGTTTCCGTACCCTGCCACAGTACGAAAACGTCATCAATAAACCTAACCCACAGTAAAATATGTTCTGACCACTGTTCCAGGGGCGGCCCTCGAGCACCTGCTCCTCCCACCAGCCAAGATGTAGATTAGCATAACTGGGGGCGAAGCAGGTGCCCATTGCCGTGCTCTGTTCTTGTTGGAAAAGTTCCTCTCCAAATAAAAATATATTCTTAGTCAGGCACCACTCCATTAATTCTAAAATCATTTGATTATGCTTCAGGAATCTCATTGGTCTCCTATTCAAAAAATACTCAGTTGCTTTCAGGCCATCAATATGCCTTATACTGGTATATAACGTGGAAATATCAAGGGTTAAAAATATCATGGTGGTTTCATTCCAACGTATATCATATATGCATTTAAGAAAATCCGTAGAATCCTTAATAAATGAGGTCAAAGTTCTAACAATTGGATTTAAAAAATAGTCAATGTATCTAGACGCATTTTCGAACAAGCTGCCACATGAAGAAATTATCGGCCTCCCAGGTGGTGTTGTGGTGCTTTTATGCACCTTTGGGAGCATGTAGAAGACGGGTATTGTTGGCTTATCTTTTTTGATGAACTTAACCTCATCCCAGCTCAGCAATTCTTCCTGTTTCCAAATATCCAATCTTTTAAAAAATTGTTCCTTCACTCCTTCATATTCCTTCATACTGATCCTGCAGTAGCATTCTCGATTATTTAGTTGGCTGAGCGCTTCTTTCTTGTATAATTCGCGACCCCCACAGCACAACATTTCCTCCTTTATCAGAAGGTTTAACCAATATTCCCTCCTCTTTTTGTATTTTAATCACAGTTTTGTGAAATAAAGCTTTTTTTGGATTCATTTTCTTTTTCTTATAACTGGCCTCATAGTACAATTGTTTGAGATCTTTTGTCACATTTTCACCAAAGATATCCAAATTGTCTCTTGCCAGCTGCGGGATGAATCTGGAGGGTGGTCGAAATGGGGTATGATCTTCTCTTTCTAGCCCTGCTGTCATTAATTCTGCATGTATGTATATTTGCTCCAAAAAAGATGATGGGCACTCGCAGGGTTGAAAATGCATTACGTTTTTAAGATGGTGAGGAGCTCCTATGCATCGTAGTGTAAACTGCAGCCATACCGCACAATAATATCCTCTCCAACATTAAAGAACTACAACATGTGAGACCAAAGTGCTGATACAGTAGTGTATGTTCCTGCTGCTTGTTTCACCTGTTTAATATTAACATACTGGGTGTTCATGTGCATGCTGCACTGTTACTGTACAGCCTGGGTCCTGAGCAGTTAGGAGACTGGCTAACCAGCACTTTGGGTAAGTGGAGGGGGGCATGTGGCCTCTGACAGTATCAATGGTGTTAATTACAATGAAACATCCAGTGCAACGTACTTTGCAGACATGGGCAAAAGGGGCCACAGGCAACCAAGACTTAAGTTCGACACTAAACGCTCAACTAAAGTAACAGACGAACAGTCCACATCCCAATCTGAACCCAGAGATTTAGCAGGTCACAATGGCGGGCGATGGGGGTCAGTCCCTCCTACAAGAAATGTGAAAGAGCTTCATGTCAACAGACAACGAAATTGATAACCTGAGGTCCAGGATGGATTTCATGACAACTATGGTCGACAACAGGTCTTCAAGTACTCATGTAACACTGTCAGGTAGCCCATTTGATACCTTATATGTACAATATCGACCGACAGCACCGACTAGCACGATTGTATATTGTTATATAAAATGTACGTTACTACACTTGAGAACCCACAAGGGCGCCTTTATATCCGATGTGCTGTGAAGCCTGATGAATACATTATATATGCTTGTTTTATACATGATGCTAAATGTTAAAAATAAAATATGTTTAAAAAAAAAAAAACTATGGTCGACAAAACACCAAGATCGGATTGAAGAGACTGAACAGAGAATATTAGGTGCAGAGGATGCGGACAAAAAGCAGTAACAAGAAGCTACTCCATATGAAACAAGCATTGAAAATGCAATAGGTCTCGCATTTCTTTAAGTTAGAGCCTTTGGCTTTGTTAATGGTATTGTATTTTAGCCATCTGTTATTCAGTGTATAACAATTGTTAAAGAAGGGAAGGGGGATTGAGCCCAGGCATTCAGGTTTCACATTGTGCAATATTGCCCGTAGATGTGTATGCCTTCAGATGTTGAATTTGCATGCGCACCTCCGACCCCCGCTTACTCTTCGAAGCCAGTCACCCTGCAAACCGCCCGTTTTCTCACCAATTTAAAGATGAGTGGGCGTGCGTTTTGCTTTTATTCGTTCTGTGGATGTAATTTACGAGTGGTACCTCATTACGGTCAAATTACAACAAACTACCAGCAACTACAAAAAACAAGCACGGAATCGAAACCTGTGGTGCGCGCGCACCACAGAGGAGCGGGAGGGGCGAGGGAGCCTGTCGTCTGTGCCGCGCGCTGATGCGCGTCCTAGACACGGACGGGAATGGGCGGAGCAAAGGCGGGACATGCGCCCGCCTTTGCACAATTGCGTGCCGTTTTTTTTTTTTAAAGACGCACGCTACAGCCAATGCCAGGCTTCACAAAGCTAACCACACGCACGAGCGTGTGGTTAGCTTTCTAAAGCCCGTACAAGAGGTCTCGCACTGCAACGCTAGGCGCGAGACCTAAAAACATTCTTTCTATGGTAATTAGTTACTAACTATAACTACCTACTGGTGACCACCATTAGGATAAATTATATATACACACATACATACACACACATTTTTAATGAACTTTTCACAAATTCCCTGGGTAAACAGACCACACCCAGTGCATACTGTAGTGCACTTAACCACTCAGCATGTATCACATATTTCACTGCATCACCTCACCGAATATCCGCCTTTACATACTTTACACTGCTCCAATGCAGGAAACACCATCGCCAAAAAGGTCTGTTACCTAAAGCGACCCTACCTGCATTGTATTCTTTCCAGCTCACCTCGGAATGGGCACTCGCATCCTCTCTACAACACCACCTTTATGGTCTCCCCACGAAAGCCCTCCCTCATTCTATTATGCATCCAATGGGCAGCCAGCCCAGGCAAAGAAGATTTGATCAAAATGCATAAACGTTTAACACCCCCCCGCCCCCCCCTCCCAATAAAAGGACCACAGACTTTTGCCCTGAAGGATGGGGGCGGGGTGGGCCTCTAAATCTCTACACAGCACCTAGATTAGCTTGCCCCATTAACTCTTCTTCAGACAGTCAAATTCTTTAGGGTCCAAAAACTCGCCAAATTGGGCAGAAGTAAAATAATTTATTTAAGCCTTTTATTTATCGTCGCTTTCAGTCTAAAAACCTCTTCCAATTTCCCCGGCAAATCGTTTTTCACCTTCAGACATTTCTTTAAGAAACAAAATGCAATTTAATTCTGGTCTAGTTAAGCCTAAAACGCAGCGACTAACGTTACAGAAAACTTACAATCGGTTATTTAATGTTTTGTCAACCCGGAACCACACTGGAACAGTAACTATTTAACCTTACCTATTTAACCTGTTCATGTATTTCTGATGACATATCCATGGGGGGTCTTCGCATAGGGAAACGTGTTCGAATAAGGCACTATGCATCATCCGGCAGGATGAGTATCATGGACCCTGAAGATGGAAGCCCGGAATTTATCTGGCAACAAACAGCAGCCAGGTGGCAAATATCACTGGAAGAGTGTACTAAAACTGCCAAAGTAAAGCAAATATAAGCACTGTACCCGATCAAAAAAAAAATAATATTAAGAAACGCTTCTTTTGCAACTCCGAGCCAGACATCTGGAGCAGAATACAAACAAACATTGTTTTCGCAAATTCCGGAAAAAAACCTAAAAGCTGTGCTCAAGGAACCATGCTTCTATAAGTACATTATTAAAAATAGTTATTTTAATACCAGTGTGCTGGGGGGGGGGGTACAAAAATCCTCTCCCTAATAGGAATTACACTGCGGCTTGTGACACGCTAAAATGAAGGTCTAACTTTACGAGTGTGCAAAACTACTCTGTCATTTTCCAGTCACATGTTATAATCAGACGACCAGCTAACAATTAAATAAAGTGAATGTTTTAGAACTGCCAGAAGATCAAATAAGAAAAGAGAAATACACAGGCTAATCTGTTGGAACGGCTTCATTCATCCCCACACTCTTGCGGTTTATACCTGCCGCTTGACTAGAAGAACCTTGCAACTTAATGAATTTCCTGGCATAGCGTACATTAGCAACTGCATCGCCTTTAGGCACCGAAGGCAAAGAGAAATAACAGGATTAGCTCAAAATCACACAACATGGTCAAGCTAAAAAGGCTATTCAAACCAAGTTTCCCAATGCAGAAATCTGCCAACTGACCACATTTCTTGATGTCAATGCTCACATTTCGTGTCCGGGTAAAACGATAACCAAAGTATACGTAGAAGTCTGTGGACATTCTTCCTCCCTCGGTAGTCTGCGGAATAACGAGCTATACATGCTTGTAATTGCGTTTAAATATATTTGATTAAATTCTCTGCCATAGTCATATAAACTTCGCTCTAGAACTGATTTTAGCTTTGCTTCCAATATAAAGATTTCGTTCCTTTAGGTAACAGTGAAGTGTTTGGAAAAGTTAGTGAGCCCACAGCCCTTAAAAATGTAAGAAGAAAAATTGGGATACCAAAGTAAAACAAGCGGAACAGGAGGTAAAAGCAGGTCTGAGTTTATTTTTTGCATCGCGCTTTCAGTTTGAGTGAAAGCGCGATGAAAAAAATAAACACGCGCCGCCATTAACAAAGCCCCTGTCCCGGCTGCGCACGTCGTGCAGACATCTGTTTTGCATTATCGGGCACGATAATGCAGAACAGATGCCACTGCTGCGCGTGGTGCGCGCGCACCACAGAGGAGGTGGGGAGGGGGGGGGCGGGAGCCTGTCGTCCGTGCCACGCGCGCTGATGCGCGTCCTAGACACGGACGGGAATGGGCGGAGCAAAGGCGGGACATGCGCCCGCCTTTGCCCAATTGCGTGCTGTCGTTCTTAAAAAGACGCACGCAAAGCCTAATAGCCGGGGGGGAAACGAATCGCACGAGCGTGTGCGATTCCTAGGTCAGTTTTTAAACCCCACTCAAGAGGTCTCGCATTACTGAAAGGTGAAGCTATTGGCGTTGCAAATAATAATGCAACGCCAATAGTTCAAACTTTCAGTAATGCGCGACATATTGCATTGCAAAAGCTTGTTTAATGTGTGCTGAGGTTGTCAATTCTGCATCTGAACCCTGTCTTAAGGGGAATAGATGACTACAGTTCTTAAATTGGTACTGGACTGGATTCTGTCCTTGCTTGTAAGCCTAGACTAAGGGAAGGTTAAAAGAATGATTTTACTTGTTTTACGTTTGGCTGTATGTTTCTCTCCGACTTTATGCTAGATATTTCAGAGATGTAAGAAGAAATGACTTGAGTGGGCCAAGTGGCACTGCGGGCTCTGTGACTGGCTGAGCACAGGTCACATGTCTGGAACGGGTTCTAGGTGTTGCACCATGTTGACCTGGCACATGATGTGTTAATTGGTGGCACTGGTAAAAACAAGGCCAGGGTTTCGATTCCCGCCACCAATCACTTCCTGAAGCCTTTAATCGCTGCTCTATCAATGATGTTGCTTTTCAGCCAAGTCATCATTTCTGCTGCCAGCTGTGCAGCTTCTGACACTACACGGGGGTCAGGGGTTCAGTCCTGAAACGGGCCAGAAACTGGAATACTCATCGTGGGACCTCATTGTGCACCCGAATCGGATTCCGGTAAACTAAGCAATAGCACTCGTTTTCTTTTTTGTTACCCAGCTTCACACTACAAAGAAACAATCACAGACTTCATAATTGTTAGCAGGATGCAAGAATAATACTTGTTACTTGTAACACTGCAGTGCTTTTTCCTCCACCCGTCGGCGCGCCTTTTAAAAAGACATTTAAAGAGAGGTTTCACTTTTAGACCTGCAGATAGAGTGGACTTTACATTGTCATGTTTTAAGACTAGTGTCTAGCGTGTTTTAGTGCGGTAGTCTAAGTTCATTTTAGGAAATATGTTTTTTCTTAAGGCAGCCAATTAACACTGGCCAAGGTATCTAATCTTTCTGGTGTTTCCGTGAACAACTGTCCCAAACTACTCCAGATGTTAGTGTGCACATATTAGATTTCCGCACCCAACCTCGTATACGTTGTACACAGTCCTCGTGAACCTTGGTACACTCCTCCCGGAGCAGGAACCCGTCCACCTCGATGTGTGTAAAATTCTTAAAGTGCACCCACTTAAATCATCTAGACTTCAAGCACGCATCATTCCCTTGGTGTAAGCAGGTGGCTTGCATAATGTTTAGATTGCCAATAAGCGACTTCAAAATCAAAGAGACGTAGGTTTAAAAAAAAAAAATGGAAGGGGGTAGAATGGGTAGATGGCACGGATCTGATGTGCCCTCTGCCACACATCTGGAGCCTAGGCATACTCATACACAAATCTAGGGTCCAAGCATTCTATCCAGGACCCTTATTCATATTGTATCGTAACTCGGCCCGCAGTTCAACGCCAACACACGAAGAACACAAATACACCCCCTGCTCAGCTACACTAAAACCACCAAATTTGTTAGGGCCTCAAAGATATTCACAATTCTACCTAGATAAAGGAAAACATGCACCCTTGAATATAGGGATTCTTGGAGCTGTCGGATTTACCAGCAAGTGCAGACTCAGAAGACTAAGCCAGGATAGCAGTTATAATAGAACACACCTGGACCCTAAATAACCTCGCAAGACCAAATGAACCGAAAAGCAACTACCACTCCCGTACCCCCACCCCTCCCCCCACTCCCGTACCACCTTCTCCAGAACTCAGCAACCGCTGAACTAACCTGAAGCACAAATGCCTCACTCAGCAAAGGACCCACCTCCGGGTTCACTACTTTATTCCTCAGGACACCAAGCAGCAGCCACTTATCTACACCTCGAGCGCACGCACAGCTAACTATCTATAGGTCATATACCTTGCAACGTTATTCATTCACACAAAAGCACTCTGGTCTTGCTTAGCTGATTTCATAATCGTATTCAAGTTCCTTCTTTTAAATGTACACAGAAAGACAGGCGTCACCACCCCAAGCTCCCCCCCTTTAGTTTGGACCTTAAAAGCAGTCCCTCTAGCACTCGGACATGGTGCAACTGCGGACGATTAAAAAGTGATCGACCCACAGTGCAGGATAAATGCAAAAACGACAAACCAGGCCCTGGAGGAGCACCAGATGAAGAGCTACGAGGCAGCTGTCAGCCATCTTCCGAATTCCTCGGTCTACCGGTGCAGGGCCACCCCACGGAACTGAAGGAAATGACAGGCAGGCCGTGGGCGCAGGGGCTCACTCAAGCAAAGGGTATGAGGAGGGAGCCGTCACACATCCCCAAGAAGCTGATGGGTGGGAGGGGGGTAGAGCACGCAAGGGCTGATGAGTGGTGGAGAACGAGCATAGAGTGGTGGACTCACACGCTGTAAGGAAATGTGGGAACCCTCGCAACACGCCTAGCATAAAGAACAGCGTCCCGCGAGTGGTGCGCGCGCGCTTTAAAGAAGAACAAGGTGAAAGTTAAAGATGAGAAAGGGTCACCTAAGAGGGTCCTGCAAAGAAAACCACATGCATCATCGGGCATGATAATGCAAAACAGATGCCGCTGCTGCGCGTGGTGCGCGCGCACCACAGAGGGGGGTGGGAGGGAGCCTGTCCGTGCCACGCGCGCTGATGCGCGTCCTAGACACGGACGGGAATGGGCAGAGCAAAGGCGGGACATGCGCCCGCCTTTGCCCAATTGCGTGCTGTCTTTCTTAAAAAGACGCACGCAAAGCCCAATAGCCGGGGGGGAAACGAATCGCACACGCACGAGCGTGTGCGATTCCTAGGTCAGTTTTTAAACCCCATTCAAGAGGTCTCGCGCTGCGCGAGCAGTGCTACGCACTGCAACGCTAGGCGTGAGACCTAAAAATGTCTCAGCCTCATCAAAGCTAAGAATGAACATCTGCAGGCCAGGTCATGTAGAAATAACTTGAGGATTCTGTGTGTGCCAGAGTCCACAAACACAGGTAAAGTGGATGTCTATTTTGAAATTATGCTCACCACACTATTTGGGACAGAGAGCTTCTCAGGCTTTTTGACTGTAGAGATGGCACATAGATCACTGGTCCCCAGACCACCATCAAGTGCTACGACCTGACCCATTATCGCCAGTCTCCTCAATTTTAGAGGCCGAGATACAGCATTCATCTGACCATCCCTATTATATCAAGGAAATCCCACTACCCTTTACTCAGTTTTCCCTATCGTGGTTCAAAAGGCCTGTCAGGAGTTTGTACCTGTCAAAAACGCAACTGCAGCAAGCTGGACAACAATACAAAATGCTCTACTCGGCCTGCCTAAAGATCACTGTCAAGGGCAAAGGGCCGGTTTTCAATAACCCCAAGCTGGCAATGGCTTTCTTGAGAAAGGTGGGGATGCATACATCCAAGCTGTCTGAGGACCTACCTGTCGGAGCAAAGACGATGACTGAAATGACATCAAGTTACATTGGTACTGCTTTCAACAATATTTTGGCATATGGGCGACATTCTCCTTTGTTGCCCGTCTTTGCTGATGCAGTGTTTTGGCTACTAGGTGTCTTAGTACGTTTATTTGCTACACATGAGCCACGACCTGTGGGTGTTGGCACTGGGTACGACCTGTGGGTGTTGGCACTGGGTACTATGCCTATGAATGATAAAATCCAGCTGATTTGAGCTGTTGCCGCTGTATTTCCACATCAGTGCTTCTCGCCACTGGCCACCTTCACAAAAGTTAAGTATGAAGGCCACCGTTCAAGGCTATACCCCGGGTTAAGCGCTGCTCTTTGTTTAGCATATTCATTGTTAATCTAGTGATTATTTATTTATTTTCAGAGTTTTATATAGCGCGAACTTGACCCGAATCGGGTATCAGAGCGCTTTACATAGCACCAGTTACGTTATATGAGGACACACATTCATTTTTGTTAGGCACAGGGAGATTAAGTGATTTGCCCAGAATCACAGGATGTTCAGCGTCATTGCCGAGACTCGAACCCAGTTCCCCAGGTTCGAGGTCGGAAGCCCTAGCCGTTAGGCCAACTCCTCTCCCCTATTATATTATTCGAACTGTGGGGAGGGAGGGTATGAACGTGGTGGTCACTGGCTCATTTAGGGAGTCGATGTGTGTTTGGATTAAATGCTAAAGGGGATGGTTTTTAACACTAGCCAAAAGCCACCGTCTACAAACTGTAGAAAGTAACTTCTAGATGTGCAGTGTTTGACATACCTACTGGGGGCAATGGGTAGGAGAGAAATTTCAATGCTATATTCCTTATCATGACATCCGTACAAGGCAAAAGAATATTTTCCTTCATGACTTTGAACAGGACGTTGAATAACCCACGAAAGGAGCACCTGGACCTACATAAAGTGTAGGTCACCCTACTCCAAGAAATGGATTTGACCGCCACAACTGAGGCCAGATTTACAGTCTGTTGGTATGTATATATTTAGCCTGCATCATTCTCTCCCTAAACAAGGGATGTGGCCATCATTGTCAGGAAAGGGCTGCAATTATGTCCGTTGCAATCAGTGTCTGATGACTGGGACAATATGTTACATTGTGAGAGGTGCTTGGAGGTAAACCATTATCAACACATATGGGCCTAATGTAGAGGACTCTGGTTTCATTCAGGTGGTGTGGAATAGGGGCCTCTTAGTGTCCCCTCAGAGAATAATTTGGGGTGGGAACTTTAACGCTGTGCTTAACAATACAGCACAGATCACCTATCGCCACTCCTCCACAGCCACACTTGACAGAAATGATGCTACACAATATGGTGGACGTGTGGCGCAATAGGAACCCAGATGCCTATGAAGGTCCATTTGTACCTGCAGTGCAAAACACCTGGTTTAGTCTCCCAAGATGTACGTTCCTGAACTGAACCGCATCAGTGAGCCTCCCTTAAGAAAGATCCGATCGTTTACCAGTACCACTGGAGAACCAGATTCCTGGGTGAATCACGCCTTCTGGGGGTGCCACTTACACTGGGGGCACTGGCAGATGTGTTTGGGGAGGAGCTAAAGAGATTCTAGAATATTTTTCCATAAACACGGGCTAGTGGATAGTTATAATACGCACTGAGACCTATTCAAAGGGGGTGTTAGGGGCATTTGCATGGTTAAACAAAATGGGATATGTAACATTCTCAAAGCCCATATGACTAGACTGGAGAAAAAGTATCCTAGAATTGGAAATCAAACACATGCAGGCCCTAGATGCTTTCATTTTGGCCGAGATTCAAGACAAGCTCACAGAATATCTGAAGGTAACAGACAAGGAGATGAAATATTTATATAGGGATGCCACTGCATGAGAATAGGGAGGCGAGAAATTTGGAACTCTTAGCTAATTTAGTTAAATGCCCATGGGGTGCTAATGACAATGTGGAAGGATTCACAAGATTTTACACAGACCTCCATTACTCAAAAGGTTAGCAAAGGCATGCTTATATCAGTGAATATTTGGAGGACACTGTGCCCCACTTACTAGAGCTCTCTGAGGAAGTGTGGTTGGCGCATGTTATCCCCTCTCTATGAGAGAAGCTACTCTAATCACATTGCTCAAACCTGATAAACAGCAAGGCTAACATGAATCCTAGCACCTGCTGTCTTTCATAAATACTGGCATTAAAAACCTTGCCAATCTCCTAGCTATCAGGAAACTCCCCAAAGATGGTGGTTCCCAACCAGTCTGGATTTATACTGGCAGGTTAACAACACACAATTTGTTAACCATATGTACACTATTACATCAATTGAATGCTGACCTTAAAATGGCAGCCATCTTCTTGGACACTGGCAATTCATTTCAATCACTTGAGCATGAATACCTACTCATCGCATAGGAAAAAATGTGCATGTTGAGGTAGTTTTTGGGTTTGGGCTGGATAAGGTTGCTGTTATCCAGCACACAGCATGGATCCATGCGATTAGTCAGCTGCCCAGCCCAATTACTATTTTCAGAGGCACAAGGGAGGGATTTCCGCTATTCCCTATCCTCTTCGCTTTAGAGATAAAACTGTTAACATGTAAATTACAGCATCATCATCATAATACAGTCAGAGGTCTTCAACTCAGGGAGGGAGGGCTCCTCGTCTCTACATGAGGATGATATTGTGCTATTTGTTAGAGTGCCCAGGAGCATTGTTAATACACTGGTCTGTGAACAGTAAATTTGGTTACCTATCAGGACTTGCAATAAACTGCAAAAATCTCCAATATTCCCCCTAACAAGTTATATCCCTGCATGTCAATTAGAATACCCATTACGATACTGTAGACTCGGTTAAAGACAGGCATTTGGATTAGCCCTGATGAGCAGTAGCCCAAATTATGGTGTGGCTGTAACTAGACTAGAGAAGAGTAATCTATGTACATTGCTACCTTGCATTTGCAGGGCGTAACGCTTTGAAGAAAACGATCATCATACCAAAATGACTACCTGTTCCTTAATATTTCTGTGGTCTTGCCCCAACAATTCTTTCGAACAGTGAGGTCCCTTAGTAGCTCTAGTCAACAGTATTCTGTGCTAGGTGCATGAATTAGGTGCTGGTGCAAAGTTGTGTCACTGTTAAACCCTTCCCCTCACCCCCCCCCGATTTCCTCTTAGTGCATATCTTCCTTTGTTCACGTGAAGCCTCACGGTACATGTGTGATGGTCTCACAGATTGGGTAATATAACGGGCACAGCCCACCCATTCAGTCCTTGAAGTTACCACTCATCTGCACCAGCGTAGCTGGACGATTAAAGCACCATGGGCCTGGGCATCAAATCACATCTTGCTCGGCAGCTGCGGTCACAAGGCCGACTAGGCTACCCTTGGCAGCGATGAGTCTTTTTGTTTTATTTCTGGCGTTTATAACACCAGTGCGCAGTAGATAGACACAGACACTCTTAATTTGTTAGCCTTTGTGGCTTTTCGCAACAGGAACTGTGCAAAATGACTGGGAGACCCACTCGTGTCATGCGTCACTTATGGCATTGCTCTCCAATGCCATCTGCATTCGCTGGTTATTACACTCACTGGGAGCATGCTGGGCATCTCCTCCTTGTCAAGCTCTTATGCTGCAGGACCAGGCAGGCTAGTCAGGCAGGCATCTAGGCACCAGAAAGACCCTCAGCAGCTCCTGCAAACTTCAGGTGAAGCCCTTTACATTTAAGATACTGGCTGTCCAGGAGACACCACGGCTCTGCAGCTCTTGAAATACTATGAGGAGCAATCTCTTCCGTGGCTACTAGTGATTTTTAATCTCATTTTTATGCACTTTTACCAGACTTGGGATGGGGATCAACTGTCTCCAATTTCCAATCATTTTGGGGACGGTTCTTTCCAGTGCTTTTTCAGGCTCCTCTCCAGACACTGCCTTTGTGTGAAGTGAGGGATGGCTCCAAGCAGGAGTACCAAAACATGAGCATAATGAAGTGTGATATCTCTGAACTCAGCAGTAATCACCCTTCCTGAAGCAGTGATGTGGGGAGGCAAAAGGACAGGCCTAGCTTTGAAACTTCCTTACGTTGAACAACAGAGAAACTGCAGTCCCACCCTCACTCCTACCAAATGGCAGTGCTCAGAAAGAATAAATCAGCAGCTCCTTCCTAGCAGAGTCTTAACAGAATATCTAAATGGTGTCCTGTCTCCACCCCCTACCTTCAGTGTCTCCAGCCACAGGAATGCACCCAGTTACATTTACCCTGAAGGGAAAGCTGGCCCCATCCTCCATCTTGTGCTAAATCAGGGGTGTCCAAAATAGTCACATTTACTTCAGTATTCAGTCACACACAAGACACAAAGGTGAAACTTCACACGAGAGCGGTAGACCACACTCTTTCTGACAGAGGAAAAAAAGGTCTAGCCGCAATATAATAATGAAGCGCGATACGCAGCCACCACAGCTTTATTGATGGACCTATTACAGCGCTGCGCCTTCAAAACAGGCTGCCTCATTTTTAAATCCTTGCAAGGCAATAGTCCCGTATTTATTAATAGCCTGATATCTAGGCATACTCCCTCACGTAACCTGCGTTCTGCCCACCTCTCACTCCTCACCACTCTGACATTCAAGCGGGTACGTCAAGGAGGCCGGAGATTTGCTACTCTCGCCCCCAAACTGGGGAACTCACTCCCGCTGGAAATACGGTCTTGCACAAACCTTCTGCAGTTTAGGAAGTCCCTTAAAACATGGCTTTTTGCTCAAGCCTATAATTGATGTTTTCTTTGATAGCACAGAGCCTCCTACAGCGCCATGAAACCACCTGGTGTACGTGCGCTTTACAAATTATTTTTAACATTAACAGACAGTGGTCTGCTTTTTTTTTTTTATGAGGGTGTTCATGGTGCTCTGCTTTAGGTAACAGAGCAGTTTCTGGACCACATGTTGGGGACAGGCCCAGTACTCTGTGCTCGCACTACTTTACCATGATGGTAGGCTCAAAAGTAAAGCCAGAATACCAGTTTCATATGCAGCAAGGTACTCCGGACAGGAATACACAATCCTGTCCCAGTATTAACATGGGTCGCATGATCTGTTCCTTGTTGGCATAATTATTGAACAGGGGTGAAACACGCAAAGTTGGCCTAGATTTACCCACTTCACTGGGAAATATAATGGAATATGGCAAGAAGGCTGTCTGCCTGGCCAGAGAATGACCAATGTTCTAGAGATGCCCAAAGACTGCAGACGATCATTGGCTGTTTGGCAGATGGTGCATGCTTGCGCTATTGCGCTTTTAAGACTGGTAACAACTTTGTTGCTCTGTTCCTCAATACCACAGAATTATTTTATTCAGTGTGTAATTGTTTTTATTACTGTTGATGGAGCGTAAATGTTTAATGACGCTTGTCTCTATCAATTCTCGCTATCAAAAGATATTTACGACAATTATTGTTGATGGAGACATGCAAGTTGGCGAAGTCGAAAAACGTGATATTTCATACTGCATCGTAAAGTCATGCAGAATATCCGAAACATGATAAAATGAAAACGTAAACAAAGAGAGAAACAATAAGTAAACCTGTACATATTTACGTGGTTTTGAGAAACAAAATATAGCTAACAGAGTGTTGTGACGATAACTTTTAAGATACATGAAAACGAAATTTTCTGCATGATAAAGCTTCTGAAATGATTAAAATGCTTGATCTAGTAATAATCGATATTATGCAGCTTTCTGTAATGTTATGTAGTGAAAACGTGTATTTCAGAGTGACACGTTAATATTTTGCTTTGAAAAACGATAACGTGCAAATGATGTTATAAAGAAATTCTTTTTATTTTAGATTTTTAGTAGTGCCTAATACTGGCATGTAACCTTTAAAGAAGAATAGTAATTGAACTAATCAAGAGATATTGAAATAATTAATGTGTGATTTATAATAATCAGAACACGGCAATGATTCCGCGAAATTTCATGTAGGCCTCAGATGCTTTGCTTTCCTACTGGAGTGCAAAATTCTATGAAGCAGTCACTTTGGACACTGAGATCTTTTCATAAAGTTTCTATTCGGTATTGGTTAACAATGGATTAATTTCTAGTTAGGCAACACTTTTGACAGAAATGTAGCAATATTATTACAAACCCAGGGAGAGAGCTTGGGAACGGACAGACTGAGCAAAGTAAAGTTTTACCTACTTCCGTGGAAGGGATGGAAATGTAATACAAACTGAACCTAACAAACCTAATGAATTTGCAAAAGGATTACTTAATTCTTCCGGATGATTAAGTGATGCATTGATCACCCCATTAACAGCCCACTGTGAGCTACCAATGGAAACCATTGTGGACTGACGAAAAGGATACTTTGTGGGTGTAAACCGTGACCTTTTGGGAGTATAATTGCCCCCTGAATGAGGCATTGGGGCTGGCTGTCATTTTCATTTTCACTGCCTGGCATGCTGTCGGATTGACTCAGAGTTTTCCCTCAGTGCCAAACTTTGAACTGAACTTTCTCGACTGGCAATCAGAACCTGCACTTTACCAACTGGTAAAGGTGAGCAGGAAAATAACCTTTCGGTTGAAGGGTTAACTGACTCCTTCTGTGGCACGCTATGCTGCAGTTTCTGACTTGGCAAATTTCATATCTGAAGACGGACTAAATCTCTCAGCCATATTTTGGTTTGTATAATCTGACAACTGAGTCTTGAATTCTCCTTTTGTTTATCTACTACTCTCTACAGGCAACCAGCAAATGTTCATTGTTTAACTGTATTTTATTGAGTGGCAATTTGTACTAATTATCGGGTATTAAATCGGATTTAAAATGCGATTTCATGATTTGTCCATTCAAATTGAGACTTTAGATAAATGTTTTCATGAGTAATTTTTATTGTTTTTGTCTCATTGTTTTGGTCAATATTTACTTGTCTCAAGGTTTGTGTTTCGGTGTATGGGAAAGGTAATGTAAACAGGCATGTGTTTGGCAATTCTTTATGTTAGGAACTCATAAGGAAATTCCCTCACGTTCTCCAAATCTCCGAGTCCCTGTTAGCTCAACAAAAAGATCCATTGGAGGACCATGGTTTAGTAAACAGGATGGTAAATAAATTAGTGAGAAAGATATTCTAACTTTATGGGCCCAGTTGGAATAATATTATATTGAGGTGTACAGAAATAAGAATTTAGTAAGCTTTCCGCTGCATCACTGTGATAGTCACATCATGTCCCATCTAAAATGAGAATTCGCTCCCAACCGATATTAGCCGATATCCCTATATCATCACCTGGAAACAGGTTAAAAGCAAGCCTCTAGGTATGCAGCTATGTGCAGCAGGCACCCTCAAATATCCGGCCCTTGGGGTCTTGGATAGCTCACTATGGATCCCCTAAGTTACCAGGCAAGCGGTAGGTACAATCTTGGTTGGCAGGGCCAGGCAAGTCCTAAGTGCACCCGTCGGTCTGACCTCGCTGATGCTTAAAGGCTTTGGCCTCGAATGAGACACAGACGACTGGGTGGTACTATTAGAGCTCGTGCCCCAGGAGGCATCCTGGCCGGCTGGCACTGGCCTGGGTTGACCTGCGTGCTGTTCCCCCTCTTCACTGATACCGCTCCAATACAGCCTGTCAAAGTTCTACCTTGCACCCCTAACCCTATCTGGCACTGTCCAGACTGAATACCTGACTGATGAAGTGGCACTGGGCACCGTGGCCGCTGACTAACATGCTAAAATGTGACAGTGGACACGTTGTCAACACCCCCGCCCCAGGTCTCCATGGGTGGGCAGACCCCCCGTACTCGCTGGCACAGGCGGGGGCCTCAGAGCGGGGAGGCCAGGCCCTGGGGGGCGCGTGAGCCTCTCTCCTGGCACGAGCAGCCAGGCACAGAGCGCGCGTGACCTTCCTCCCCCCTCGCCCCGGTGGTTCCTTGGCAGGGCATGGTGCTGACGCAGGTCCCACCGCCAGTTACCTTTTGCTGGGGCTCTCGGCAGAAGCGTCCCTCTCGCGTCGGCGGTCGGCAGGTCAGACGGCTGTCAGTGTCAGGCGCACCCTGCGCGCGCACTCGCTCTCCCAAGGGTGTGTGGCCACAGCCGATCAGCCCAGACTGGAGGCAGGCCTCGCAATGATAGCCGGTATCTTTAGTGCGCACGTACGAGGGCTGGGTGAGCAAGCTCGACGAGCCTCTCCTGGCACCTCGCAAGAATCTGGGAGATGTAGTTTCTTTCGCTGTTGAAGCTCGTTCTTGTAAGACGCTTAAAGACTATATTTCCCAGAAATCTCAGAGGTCAGATCGGGGCGGATCTGAGTCTCAGTCCTAGCTTAAAAGTGTCTCGGGAAACGTAGTCCGCACTCCCTCTCCTTTAGACACGCACAGCCTTTGTTAATAACAACAGAACTCGCTCTCCCATCATGCTTGAGAATTAAAGTAACTGAACGTCTAACATGCGTGTTGGTGTTCCCTTCATCCCTGGACAGGGAATAACGTCATTTGCGTAGGAAGGGATTCATGACATGGAAATAGAAAGGAAGATTAGAAAGGGCGACATGAAAGATGTGCTTCTGTCTGCATTATCTTAACATCATCGCAGGGAAATGCTTATGACTCAATTTCCAAACTCGGCTCAGGCTTATATTTGGACCCGCCGGTCCTTAAGTTATTGAAAGTTTCCGTTTAAAAAGTATAGTCTTTAAGAAAAGGGAAAATAAAACACACTGAATTGTGGCCGAAACATACAAAATTTCACAGCTTTCGCGTCTGAAAGTTTTAATTCAATTAAAGAACACAGAAAAAAAGCATTTGCAATGCAATAGGTCTCGCATTTGCGAGAGTTTGAGCTGTTGGCATTGTAAATGACAATGCCTTTTATTTACGTGTTGGTTTTTAAAACATAAATAAAAGGCATTGCCATTTACAATGCCAATAGCTTAAACTCTCGCAAATGCGAGACCTATTGCATTGCAAATGCTCGTTTAGATTTGAGCATTGTTTTTGTGTCTTTGACTGCCATAATCACATTACATTGGATGGGCTCATCCTCCTCTCAAGTGTCAGGTGGTTGCTTTTGTTACTCCCCAGCGCTGTCAGCCTTCTTGTTACGTAGGAAGGCATAGCTGTTCATACTGCCTTGTAGTACTTTCCTCACTGCTTGATTTTTACCCATCATACCGTTTTCCAATGCCTGTGGACAGGGCCACCATCAGGGACCCAATATCATTGGGTGGAGATTGCATTGCACCCTGTATCAGATGTTTAGCGTTTAGAGAGCTTGTGATCTCAGCCCTCCAGCGGCCTGTTGGTTTTGGCTCTACCCAACACCCCAGTCAGGATGTTTATGCAATCCAAGGCCTCAGGGTGGGAACGGTTGTGATCCAGCAAGCATTTGTGGGGCCCCTCCACCCAAATGCCTCAAAGGATAGAAGCCAACGGGTGCACGCTGCTCCAGAGCGTCTCCTCCACCCACAAAGGCACCACCAGCATCTGTCAGCCAAATGTCAAAAGGGGTTAGTGTGGTGGGATAATCCGGGCCGGCCCCTGTCTGACCCAGGGTCTTCTCACACCGTATCTCACAGGCTCCTCTCCTTCAGGTATCAGCACATCCTCAGGCTCAAAGGCTCCTCGAAAACCGGCTATCAGGCATCTAGACTCTATCTCTGCTGCTCCCTTCGCTCTCCGCCAGGCCCTGCAGAATCGCCCACATGCAAGGCTCCTTCTGGAGGTAGCAACTGCCCCAAACAGTGCCGCCTGCCGTTCGCACATGGCAGATGCATGTGTCTCTGCAACTCACCACCCGCTTTCACCTGCACACCCCCAGTGACGGACTGCCGATTTGCATAGCTGCTAACTTACTAATTAATGCTACCATGTGAGGAGGGGGTGGGGCTTCATGTCGAAAGCAACCTAAGAGGCGATGTGCCCTTCACCACGCCCCACCCCCCAAGATCCCTATCCACCTCTGCGCCTGTCCCAGAAAAATAAAAAAAAGTAAAACAGCGCCATGCGCGCGTTGCAGGCACGCCGTGAGCGTGCACATCAGCGTGGTCTGCGGCTCGTGCCCAGTGGCGGCGCCTGCGGACTTCGCCGCACTTGAATAAGTGCTGCGCGGCTCGTGCGGCCCAGGGACGGGGCCGCCAAAGCAAAAAAAAGCCATGCGCAGAGTCCCCACGAGAGCAGGTAAGTGGGGTGAGGCATGCTGTGCGTGTTTAGCGCGCCGCGCTTGGAGCTCGCGTGCGCATAAAAAAAAAGAAAGGGATGTTGCCTGAGGCTTGCAAGGACGGAAGGGGGACAGGAGATGTGCACAGTGCGTGTTCACGGGCGCGTTCACATTTCCAGTCCGTCCTGCGCGTGCACAGCTCCTGTCTCCCTTCCGAAGCAAGTCAGCGACAATAAGTCTCGCTAGCGACAGCGCTTCGCGCTGCGTCGCTAGGTCGAGACCTAAAAAGGAAGCGAGCCATAAACCCCCTGCCACAGAAACGGTTATACCGTAGAAGCATCTTGTAAAATTTCCCAGTTGTGCCTTCCACGAGGTTGACATAGCAGCCACATTTCGCAGGTTATGTTATTTTGACTGGTCTAGCGCACTAAAGGCGTAAAAAAAAGTGGTCCCCAAGGTGCTAATGCAAAGAGCCAGTCTTCAGCTTCTTGTGGAACTCAAGAAGTTTAGAGGAGGCCCAAATGTGTTGAGGGAGGTCAGCCCGTGTCTTTGGTGGGATGTAGGAGAATGAGTGACCTCCAGTTTTGCTTTTGTGGATGCAAGGAGTGTGTACGAATGAGAGTGAGGCAGAGCGTAGGTGTCTGGTGGGTTGGTGAAAGTATATGTGGCTGTACAGCAGGGCTTTAAGTGAGATGAAAAAACTGAGGGGTCTCTCAAAGGGGCTTGGCCAATGTAATTAAGGGTGTGGCTTAAAAACACGTAAGCTACAAATCTGTGCTTAGCATAGTGTGCCGCCGACTTGTATTTTGCTATTTCTGTCATTGCATCCAGATATATGATACAACAAGTAACATCATACCTACAACAAGTCAGGGCTATTGGCTTTGTCAATGGTTGTTAGTTGCATAAGATAAATAAGCAGCAACTATGGCTTGTATATAATATTGAAAAAGTTTCCACTTAAAGCCCTGGTGACACCATGACAATGTTGCTGCTCCTGAGTTTCAAAAAGAGAAGGGAAATCCAGAGAGAAAATGACTCTCTTTCAAGGATTTCTCTTCCCCTACAACGCTCACCTGGCATGACGTCATGCCGTAACTTCTCCACTAGTGAGAAGTGAGCAGTGTGAGCACCCGCACATGATGTGCCTGCTGTCACTGCAGCCCGGAAAAAACGGACCGCCTGTGCCAGGGCACAAAACAGAGCCCAATAGAGACCCGTTTCGAGGCCCCCTATAAAAAACTACTGGTGCTGATGAGACCCGGCCCACTTAAAGCCCTGCTGTACAGGTATTCTGGTCCTGTGTTGTGTAGGACATTGTGTGCGTGAGAAGTTTGAACTGGAGGTGCTTGTGAATGGGGAGCCAGTGGAGCTTCCAAAGGTGCGGTGTGATGTGGGCGCAGCATGGTAGGTTGAGTATGAGTCTTGAGGCAGTGTTTTGGGTGGTCTGGAGTCTGTGTAGGAGTTATTTGGCAATTCCAGCACAAAGAGTTTTTCCGTAGTCCAGCCTGCTGGTGATGTGTGCTTGTGTGATGGTCGGTCTTGTGTTCTGAGGCAACCATTTGAAGATCTTTTGCAACATTCGTAGGATGTGGAAGCAGGTGCTTCATACTGCTTTGACTTGAGCCGTCATGTTGAGCTTTGTCGTCTAGGACGATCCAAAAGATTTCTTGCATGGTCTGTGGGTTTGGTCCTTGCTCCGACAGCCACCAGGTGGAGCCCCATGGGGAGGTCTTGTTGCTGAAGGCCAGTACTCCTGTCTTGTCGGAGTTGAGTGTCAGGCCGTTGGTTTGCATCTAGTCTGCTACCTTGGTAATGCAGTTGGTAAAGTTGGTTCTGGTGGTGGTTGTCTTATTCTTCAGGGAGAGTATGAGTTGGGTGTCATCGGCAAAGGAGATGACGGTGATGTCTTGTGATCAGATGATGTTGGAGAGCAGTCGCATGTAAACGAAAAGGGTGGGGCTGAGGGACAATCTCTGTGGGACTCTGCATATCAGTTTCTTGGTCTCTGATGTGAAGAGAGGCAAACTGACCCTTTGGGTTCTTCCAGTGAGGAAGAAACAGATCCATTTGAGAGCGCATCCTTGTATGCCAATCTCATGGAGTCTTCTGATGAGAGTGTAGTGGGAGACAGTGTTAAAGGTCGAGCAGGATGAGGGCAGCTATTTCTCCTCAGTCCAGGATGGTTTTAATGTAGGTGGCCGTTATGAGTGCTGTTTCGGTGCTGTGGTTCTTTCTGAATCTTGATTGAATTTTGTTGAGAAGATGGTGTCGCTTGAAGTGGGTTGTAAGTTGCTTGTTGATGGCCTTTAGCTGAATAGGGCAACAGGAAGATGGGTCTGAAGTTGCTCAGTTGATTCGAGTTGGCTCTGGGCTTCTTGAGAATTTCTGCAAGTTTCCATTCGTCCGGGAAAGTGGCGGGCGTGATGGAGGTGTTGATCTTGTGGGTCAGGGTGGTGCAGATTGGTGATGTTCCCAGGCTTTAGATGTGGTGGGGGCATGGGTCAGTTGGGGCCCCTGAGTGGATGGTTTGCATGATTGCAGCTGTGTCGTTTTTGGTGAGGGTTGTCCATTCCGTCAGGTGGCCATCTTGGTTGGTGGTGGCTAGGTTAGCTATGATCTCTCTGTGGTTGGGTTGGTGTGGGAAGTTGTTGTAGATGTTTATGTGTGATGTGCTGTTCCAGTCCAGATTTTTTCTTTGAACTCTGGGACTTGCAGTCCTATTTTATAATAGAATTAACAAAACTAAAAATCCAAGAATTCAAGGAAAAAACCTGGACTGAAGTAACGCATCACTCATGGTTATGGTTGCCAACTGGCTAGTTTTATACCAACTTGACCTGCATTTTTTTTTTTTCGGATTTTCAAAAACCTTTATTAAACATTTGGCATGTTACAAACATCATTTTGTCAGGAACTGCGGCACACATTCACACATCCAGCACTTAGAGACCTGTCGGTATTAGGCGCTTTACAAATTGCAGTTAACATAACATAACATAACATAACATTACAATCATGGAGTAGTTGACACTGTAATAGGGATACTACATAATGCTCATCATGGCGCAACATCTCAAGTGGAAGAGAGAATAGAGCAATAGAAATGTACGTGGCTAGGTGGTCTGCGGTGGTCTACATGGCGTCCGGACCCAGTCGTGTCGGAATCCGCCTCAGTGGTGTGGGCGTCAGTGAGGTTGGAACCCTCAGGAGATATGTCTGGGTTGGCTAGTCGGTGAAGATAAGATATGAGGGGTCCCCATATATCTGGAGGTCTGTTTGCAGCAGGCATCAGGTCCCAAAATTCACCCAGGAGTGTCTGGCAACGAGCTGCATCGGTTAACTAGTGTTTGACATGTGGCGCCGGTCTCCGTCCCCAGTGAACTGCCACCCGTCTCTTGGCGAGCAACAGTAGCATTGCGACAAGCTTACGATTGGCGTCTGAAATGTCTCTGACATGTCCCAGGATCACAGCAGGGGGTCAGGTACGATGCGCTCCTGAGTGATATCGCTAACTATGGAGCATACCTCTAGCCAAAAGTCTGAAACCTTAGGACACGACCAGGCCAGGTGCGCGAAGCCCGCGCCGGGAGCAGAGCACTGCACACATCTGTCATTGTCCACCAGGCCCATCCTCTGCAGCGTGACAGGGGTGCGGTACAACCGATGTATGTATTTAAAGTGAATAAGCCGTAGGCGATAGTTGGGGGAGAGACGTTTAGTTTGGCTACAGCAGTATTGCCACTGTATGGGAGAGAGGTCGCTAGCCAGGTCCATGCTCCACGCATTACGAGCGCGCTCAGTATCTATGGGGGATGCAGCCAGTGTGAGGGCATAGAGCCTTGTGACTATTTTGCGCGGGGACGTAGAGGAGTGTAGATATTCAAGCGCAGTGTTGGGCTGGGGAGCTAGTGGAAAGGTCGGGTTGTCGTTTTTGCAGGTGGCCCTAATCTGGTAGTAAAGCAGTTTATCTAGTGGTGCAGCATCCTCCGGCAGTGTGAGAAAGGTGTTACTGGGGTAGATGTCGGCAATAGTGTGGATACCCAGATCTGCTGCTCCGTGAGCCATGCCCGCTGTCTGCAGCGGGAGGAATGCAGGGTTGCTTGCAAGCTGCTTTGAGGGTGCAAAAAGTGTTTTCGAGCAAGTGTATTTGTGCAGCCCGTCCCAAGCCCGGCGTACGCACTCCACCGTGTCTATCTCGCCCGGGGGATTTTATGCGGTAGAAATAGCGTTGTTTGCAGCGGCCAAGGGGAGGCCAGGTCCGTCTCGACCGCGACATGCGGCTGGAAAGGTGTTGGGTGAATCCAAAAATGGAGGAAACTAGCTTGGGCGCATAGCGCGTAAAGTCGGAGATCGGGGTCCCCATTCTACCTCTTGTTAGGGGTAGCGTTAGGACGTCATAGGCAATACTGGGCTGACGTCCCACCCAGATTAAAGTAATAATGTTGGATTTCAGTTTTTAAAAAAATTGTGGTGGGATGGGTATGTTTATAACAAGTACAGGAATTAGGGAAGCACGATCATTTTTGCGATGGCAATGCACCCCGCTAACGAGAGAGGAAGTTTTTGCCACGTTTGCATCCTAGTCTCCAGCCATTCCATTGCTTTACCGAAGTTGGATCTCCACAACTCATCCATATCTCTGGTCAGCCAGATGCCCAGGTACCTGGTAGGACCAGTAGCCCAAATAAATGGATAGTCGGTGGGGAACGGTTGCATGGCATCTGTAAGTGGGAAAAGGATGGACTTACCCCAATTGATCTGGACCCCGGATAAGCAGCCGAAACGGATAACCTCCCTGGTCATGGGAGCCAGAGTCTCTTGTGGCTCACGGATATATAACGTGACGTCGTCGGCATACATTGATGTAACCAGAGCGCGGGACGAGAAGCCAATGCCTTGCTGAGTGCGGTGCTGACGTAGGCGCGCTGGCAGAGGTTCCATTGCGATGGCAAATAACATGGGGAACAGAGGACAACCCTGTCTGGTACCCCTCGTGATTGCTATAGGATCAGTTACCTGCCCATTGACCCTAATGCGTGCCGTCGGGAGTGTGTAGAGGAGCTGAATTTTCAGCACAAAACCAAGACAAAAGCCCAGGCGAGGTAGGAGGTAAAAAAGGAAGGGCCACTCAAGAGGGTCGAAAGCCTTGGTGGCATCCAGGAGGGCAGCCACTGTAGGCAAAGACGGATTGATCTGGTGAAGGACCAAAAAAATGGTGCGCAAATTATGTGAGGTGGCGCGACCCGGGATGAACCCCGATTGATCAGGGCAAGCTATTAAGGGCATCAGCGGGAGGAGGCGATTGGCCAGAAGTTTAGCATAAATTTTATTGTCGGTGTTAATTAATGATAACGGACGATAGGAATCGCAGCTCTCGGGGGATTTATCCGGCTTTAATAAAAGAGTGATCATGGCTTCGCGGAGAGATGGGGGAAACCTACCCAGGTCCAGGGACTCATTATACATCTCAGCCATGTGTGGGACAAGGAGGGATGCATACTCTTTATAAAATGCGGGGGTGAGCCCATCTGAGCCCGGGGCCTTGTGGCCTGGGAGACCCGAGATGACCTTTGAGATTTCCTCGTGAGTGAATGGTTCGTCCAAATATTCCCGATGACCGTTGCCGAGCCATAACAGCTCAATGGAGTCAAAATATTGATCAAGGGATTCCCTAGATGCGGCCTCCCCCGCAGTGTACAATTGTGAATAGAAAGCAGAGATCCTCGCAATAATGTCCGAGGGGGAGGTAGTTCACCCAGCGGTCTTATCGCAGAGTGCTGTAATATAGGAGGATGCGGGTGGCTGCCTGAGAAGATTCGCTAGAGTCCTGCCGGGCCGATCGCCCTCACCATAACGGCGAGCGCGGGCCTTCCTACCAAGGAACGCCACCTCCCTGTCCGCCTCCTCATGAAACTCAGTGAGCTTGGACCTAATGGAGGCAAGAGTGGCCGGGCTGGGATCCTGGGAATGCTGAAGATCTATGGTTTTGATGTCTTTTTCCAGACGCACCCCGGATTGCTTCGCGATGCATTCCCCCCCTGATTACGACCTTGAAGGCCTACCAGAGCGTTGAGGGTGACTCAACGGAGCCAGTGTTGCGCTCGAAGTATTCAATAATGGCACCCCGGATATCCTCCCAGAACACGGCGTCACGGAGCAAGTTGGGGGGCAGGCGCCATGCGAACATGCGACGCAGGGTGAGCGGGAAGCACAGGCACAGTCGCACCAGGGCATGATCAGACAATGTGTGGGCCAGGTGGTCCACTGAAGTGGTCCAGGAGGCGACATCTCGGGTGGTAAGCCATAGGTCGATGCGGGACCATGTGCCGCGCGAGCCGGAGATGCAGGAGCCCTCGCGCACACCTGGGTGCACATGTCGCCAGGCATCTACCAGGGAGTTGTCCTCTAGGATTAAATGGAGGGTAGCAGTGGCCTGCGGGTGATGTGTGCGATCCCCCGAGTGGTCCAGTATCGGCGAAGGTGCTAAAATCACCCTCCAGATCAGGGAATGGGGCCCCAGAGAGGATATGATTTGCCAGACCTGAGTGAGAAAGCTGGGCTCATCAGTATTGGGGCCGTAGAGCGCCGCAAGTATCAATGGCTGGTTATAGAGGGTACCGGCGAGGATTACATAGCGGCCCGCAGTATCTATGAAGGAGTGGGTGCCATGCCAGGGGAGGCCCCTCCTGAAGAGGATGGTGACGCCTCTTGCGTAGTTAGAGTAGAAAGCATTGTAGGATTCCCCCCAGTGGCGAGAGTGCAGCCTGGATGAGGTGGCGGGAAGGAGATGCATCTCCTGAAGGAAGCAAACGTCCACCTTGTGTCTGTTGAGATGTGCGTGCATGAGATGTGCTTTGCGATAATCATTCAGGCCCCTAATATTCCATATCACAAAGGTGGTATCAGTCGTAGAGCAGTCATGAGGGGAGTGATGAGACAGCGCCGGCGGACTAAAGTCGGACCAAGGGAAACCAGTGCCTTACAGTGTGAGCTGTCATGAAGTACGTACATGTGATGACATGCCATAAACAATACAAGAAAAACAAAGCAGCAGCCTACATAAAAAGGGTATCTGATGAGAACCCCAAAGTAAAAAACCCAAACCACCCCCACCCACTCCAACCCCCCAAAATAGGTTGAGTATCAAGTCCACCCCCACCCAGGAGCCCCAAACTTGGAGGAAGTCATACAGGTGTGGGAATCATCCCTTTGGGGTGCGTGGGCTTAGCCATTGCCCCTTGCCACGTGGGCAGGGGGGCCAAGCGTTAAATGGCATAGAGGGGAGTAACTTAGAAGCAGTACATGTGTCCGAGTGCATGCCACACTGTTAAGGCAGGGTGAGTGAGGTATACCAAGAGGGACCTGTGCTCCCCGTAGACAATGTTACTCCAACAAAAATTACAAATTACTAGACATCTTGCCAAACACAATACAATCTGCAAGCAAGTACATGAGATAGGATGCAATTAACATTACCGCAAGCAGTGTACATGAGGTGAGTACTAAGAATCATGCATAGCTACGGGGTGAAGTTGAATCATGTAGGAGCCAGTCATTATCGCTCAGACGGCTGTCCTCGGAAATGGTACGGCGGTTACGCGTGGGCGATTTCTGTAGTTGCTTGGCAAAGGTAAGGGCCGCTTTTGGATCAGTGAAGAATCTTGGCTTTTTCCCCCAGTCGATACGAAGTTTGGAAGGGTAGAGCAAAGCGTAGGTGATGTGAAGCTTCTGCAGGATACGTTTGACGGGGAGGAAATCCCTGCGAGCAGCCTGGACAGACAGGGTAAAGTCAGGGTAAAAGGATAGGCCATTGCCTTGATGATTAATCTCCCCCATCTCCCAGGCCCTGCGCAGTATAGAGTCACAGTCCTGATAGTTCAGCAAGCGGGCAATGATAGGCCTCGCTGGGGATCCCGGAGGGGTGGGGGGGCGAGGACCAAGTGACCTATGCTCATGCTTCACGATGAAATGAGTGGCTAGGGCCGGGCCAAAAAGGTCGCGGAGTAGGGTCTCCAGATAATCCTCCATCTTACCAATTGCAGTGGACTCCGGCAGGCCAACGATCCGGATGTTGTTCCTTCGGGAGCGCGCTTCAAGGTCCTCATTCTTAGCACGAATGACTTCAAGGATTTTGTCCATCTTTAGGAGTTTCTGCGCACCCTCAGTTCCGGCGTCCTCAGCATCCGAGACCCTAGTCTCGAGCTGGACTATGCGGGTATCATGGGAGTCCACCCTGTGCTTGACCTGGTCTAGGCGGGAAGTTAGGTGGTTGATTTTTGCATCTATTGACTGCAAGCTGGATTGCACTTCCAGAAGGATGGCTCGTAGACTGTCATCCCGATCGCCAGGGGGCTCGGTCTGTGTGGACTGCTCACCGGCATCGGGGGGTGGGGCCTCGCCACCTCTGCCCGCCCCACGCCCAGCGAAGGTGATCTTGGGGTGCCTGGTGTCAGTTTTCCCCATAGTTGCACCCAAGATGAGGAGAGGGCTGAGTAGTCCAGGGGCTGCCGCTAGTGGAGGCGGCCCTCAACCCGGGAGAGAGCCAGTCCAGGAAAGCAGATAGGGGTGTAAGGCAGCGATGCTCTGAGGAACTTAACAATTGCCCAGGTGAGCCTCAGAGAGCGCCCCCAGCGAAACCGAGACCAGCAGCCAAAGGGCAGAGAAAAGTCACTGGCAAGTAGAGGGTATGGCCAAAATCTGGGCAGAGCAAACCCCATCGCGCGCCCATAGGCCAAGCACAGGCCGTACTCCTGTGGAAATGTACCCCCATGAGGGCACACTGGTGCAGGGTCACCCTCTCGTCCACGGGTCCAAAGACTAACAAAAGAGAGATCAGCACTGGAGTGAAGTAAAACAAACCAAGTTTATTAAACACTCATGAGCAGGACCCCGTCCGAACAACACCCTAAAGTGTTGTGGGAGGAAGTACATTGAATGCAAAAACCATCACCCTTATATACTGTTTGTTGGAGTGTATTCGCATGGGAAAGAAAACTGGAAGAAACAAGTTTAAGCACGGAAATAGCTATAGGCAAACAAGAGCAGAGGGTGACCAGGTGGTCAGGAGATGAGGAGGGGGAGTAAGAATGTTTATGGCGGCAATAAGCAATCATTTGATAACATCTGAGACCAGGTGCACCGGCAGCTGCAGCCCCCCAGCACGTACACCAGATTGACCATGTCAGAGAGGTCAGCTAAAATTGAGGACACAGGCTGGGTGAAAAGGCAAGCATCAGAGAATAAAATGAATACGACGGAAATGAAATGGACGTGACAGTAAAAATGGCTGCCGCTTATGCTAACATAGAATTTACACTTTTCCACAGACGACCCTTTTAGCATAAGCTAAGACAGTTTTTGTCCCTTCCAAGGGGTATAGCATATATCCTCAACATCTATTGTCATTAGTCCATATATTTCTCGTTCCACTGCTAAACGGGCATTTACGTTCTTGACATTCTCTTTAGACGAGATGCAGGCAGTACAGGCAGAAGTACAGAGAGAACAGAGCATTGGTCCACAATGAACACACAAACAACAAGAGAAGATAATAGCTATTAATATGAACAGGACTGATAATATTTTCAAACCCCAAACTGAAAGTAAGTCCCAAAACCACCCAGTCCAAGTCCATGTTCCTGGGTCTTGATGTATTTCGGTGGCTATCTTGTGTAGTTTGGAGATGGCCGTATAGACAGATGGTGAATTGTCCGGTATGAAAACACAATAAAATAACGCACTATGGCAAACTAATGGATTATTGTGACGTCAAAAAGAGAAGGAGTCGAACACACCTTAGATTAGTATTTCATTCATAATTCTTGTTTATATAGTTCTTTGAAGCAAAATTACATTCATGACATTTAACAATCAATTGATTGTAGTGAGTGGTGTCCCAGTGAAAAAAAGGAACCTAAACAAATAAACCTAAATAATTTGTGACATATTCGTGACATATATACAAGGTTTCCTATATTTCATGAAAGCGACCATTGAAAGATATATATTATATAAACCACGCTTTTATACAATGATAAGTGCTGGTTTGTAATGATTCGCTTTGAAAAAACTGTCGACGGTGTTTCGACCCTGTGTGCAATGTAGGGTCTCTTGTAATGGGGGGTCTTACTCAAGAATCAGTATGTTCGTGCACCAATGAACCAAGGCAGACAGACAGATGCTGTTCTGCTCCACAGATATCCTTGATGCAGGCACGAACATACTGACCCCCATTACTTATCAACTGGCGACACAACGAGGCGCTTAGCCGTCTTAAATAATTATCAAGAGCCATAACACATGGAAGAAGCCTGCTACTTCTACTTAAAAACCCTATCGGCTCGTGCTTGATCTGCACACTCACCGTGCCCTTCTATTCCATACCGGCAGAATCCTCCTATTGTGCTAACCGAATTTTGCCAGCCGACAGCTAGCCTCACATGGGTGCCCGGCCGGGTCCCATGTGAGTATCCTTCCTTTTCACTTTACTCACGGTGCCACAAATTCCACACGAGGCTGCGCAAACCCTTCCTTCAGGTGTCCCTACTATCTTAGGTCCTGAAGAGACCCTACATTGCACACAGGGTCGAAACACCGTATAAAAGCGTGGTTTATATAATATATATCTTTCAATGGTCGCTTTCATGAAATATAGGAAACCTTGTATATATGTCACGAATATGTCACAAATTATTTAGGTTTATTTGTTTAGGTTCCTTTTTTCACTGGGACACCACTCACTACAATCAATTGATTGTTAAATGTCATGAATGTAATTTTGCTTCAAAGAACTATATAAACAAGAATTATGAATGAAATACTAATCTAAGGTGTGTTCGACTCCTTCTCTTTTTGACATCACAATAACCCATTACATAGCTATAGTGCGTTATTTTATTGAGATTTTCTTGCCATTAGTCCACAGGAGCCATTGTTTTTGATAACCATTTCAGTACCCTGGTTCCAAGTGAGTAGGGTTCCCTTGTTGTTTTTCTCGGTATGAAAACACAGCAGCTGGATCCGATGACACGGCATGCTCCACCTCGGTCAGCTAGAACAACATCTAAAACAAGTCTATTCTGTAAAGCGACCATGCGGATTGATGCTTGTTCTTCCGTCAAGTTTCCTAAGGCCGCAGTTGTCTGATTAATCACTGCCTCCATTGTACGGGTGAGGCTACGGACCAGCTTGCTGTTTTGTACTGGCCCAACGAAGAAGAAAATCCTTTATTAAAGTCTGTATATTGCTCCCATGTGGTCTCTGTCTGATCGACTACAGAGACATCGATGGCACGTTTTCCCCTACTACCAACGTGGTGATTGAACAATTGCAAATCTTGGTGGTATGTTGGGGGAGCTAGAAACACAGGTGGTAGAAGAAAAGCTATGTAACAGGTACCAGACCAGCCTGAAGGTAGGAAGTAGTATGCCTTAGCTCCACAAACAAAATAAGTATGACGTGATGCGAGGAAGCTGCTTCGGCCCCTCGTGGACATTTGCAACACTGTAGTACAGTTACTGTGACCCATTAGCACATTGCCTGTACTCTGTACACAGAGAAGGCCAGTAGTCAGAACAACAGAGATAACAGGTGGCCCATTGCCTTTAGCCGATCTAGAGTTTGGATACACATATTTTGTTGCTGTATTTCGTCTACTATATTCTTCCATCTCCAAGATGGTCCCCTTTGCTTGTGGGTCCCCATCTTCGTTGGGATAGCATACTTTATTCAGTTTGGCGTTGAGGTCGCCCACATCCCATGTTTCTGAGAGGTTAAATTTGTAGGAAGCATATAGTAGCTCAAACCAAGCTTGGCATGAGCCATTGTGAGAAAATGGCAGTGGTGGCAACGGGATTCCTCTTATGTTCTGATGAGGAGGAATCTTGCCACAAACCCAACAGTTAGTAGCATTGCTTAGCTGGTGTGTCTGATGCAACATTTGAAGAAATGAATTGTTTCTCAGATTTTGCCGATACCCCTGTTCATGTTGCGGCAAATCGAAATGATGGTGTTCCTTTGTAGTAGGCGATGTAGCAGTCATGTTGGCCAAGGAAGCCCCAGGCATTACTTCCTCCACTACCCACATTACAATAGCAATAAGAGCAGCAATTAAAGTCAAACCAAGGATGCAAAGTGTACAGCCATTACACATTGTCGCAGCAATCCCCTTCTTCTCCTTAGTGGGGATCATCTTCCGGCAAACGACAAAAAAGGTAGCGCCCTAAGAGTCCTGAGTGGGTGTAGGTTTCTTCACTGAGTTTGAGACGAGTCGACCACTAATAGGAAGACCCCCCTTTGTAACCAGACTTAACCACTCAGGACAATGGCTCAACCCGTCTTGCTTTGCACTGGAGTGCCTTTCTTCCTGGGTCGGAGTAGGTACCTGGATGTACCGGGGATAGTATGATCCGGAAAAATTTCCTCAGTTCTTTCAGGTGATGCTGCTCGTCCCGTCTCTGTGACCAAGATGTCGCGGTGATCCTTCAATGCAGTAGGATCCACTAAGGTGAGTGGAACCTTCTTGCAGTGGGTGGCATGCGTCCAATTTTTCCTGTTGGTCACTCGGACCGCAGTTCGGGTGGCGAGGAGGACCTGCTCAGGGCCCCTCCAGCGAGGTTCCAAACAGTTCGTTTGCTGGAATATCTTGACCATCACGAAATCCCCTGGGCGCAAGTCATGTCCATCACCTTGCGACTTATCCGGGAGAGCTTCTCGTACCTGCTGATGGATGGAAAGCAAACTGTAAGTCAACTGAGACAGGTAATCACTCATCAATGTGTGAGGCACATCATGTATAGGGCGAGGTTTAGGAACCCCCCAAATATTCATGGGCCTGCCAAACACGACCTCATATGGGGTAAGCCCAGAGCGTGTATGAGGTATTGATCTGATGGAAAGCAGTGCTAAGGGCAATGCATCAGGCCACTTCAAGGAAGTGGAAGCCTGTATTTTTGCCAATTTCAGTTTCAATGTAGAGTTATAACGTTCCACCAGGCCTGCTGATTGTGGGTGAAAAGCAACATGGAACTTCTGCTTGACCCCTAGCCCTTTCATAACATACTCTACAACCTGTCCAATGAAATGAGGCCCATTATCACTCCATATGCTTCGCAAGATCTACAGGTGGATCCCGACAGACACGAGAAGAACAGTCACCCAGGCCCTCGTCAGCAGCAGACTCGACTATGGGAACGCCCTCTACGCGGGAGCCCCGGCCAAGCTCATCAAGCGGCTGCAACGCATACAAAACGCCTCCGCACGCCTGATCCTCGATGTACCACGCCACAGCCACATCACCCCCCACCTGAGGAACCTGCACTGGCTCCCCGTCGACAGGAGAATCTCCTTCAAACTCCTCATCCACGCACACAAGGCACTCCACAAGACTGGCCCAGCCTACCTCAACAGACGACTCCTCTTCTACGTCCCCAACCGCCAACTCCGCTCCGCCGACCTCTCCCTTGCCACCGTCCCTCGCATTCGAAGAACCACCACCGGCGGCAGATCCTTCTCCCACCTCGCCGCCAAGACCTGGAACACCCTTCCACTAAGCCTACGACAGACCCAAGACCTGCTGACCTTCAGGAGGCTACTCAAGACCTGGTTGTTCGACCAGTAGCAGCACCCCCCCCCCCTTTTTTCTCCCCCAGCGCCTTGAGACCCTCGCGGGTAAGTAGTGCGCTTTACAAATTCTGTGATTCATTGATTGATTGATAAAACTCGACAAGCACCAAATTGAGGGAAGAATTCCTTCAGGAGTATTTTCGCAATCGTGAGGGCTGTATTGTCTTTCGTAGCATATGCCTCCACCCATTTGCTGAAGGCGCAAACTATTACTAAGACATATTTAAGATTATTGCAGCGCTCAAACTGGATGTAGTCCATCTGAAGGACCTCAAAGGGTGCAGATGGTGTCGCAAACCCTCCTGTTGGAGTCTGCGTTCCCTTTCCAGGATTATATTGGAGGCAAACCAGGCAAGACTGGACTATATTTTTAGCGGTAGCAGCAATATCAGGATGGTCCCAGACTTGCATAAGCTGTTTCGCTACTGAAGATGCACCAACATGGGCTGGACCATGTGCCATATGAATCAGAGGGTATAGGTATGCAGTGGGCAACTTCCATTTAGTCATATCTTTGCTCCTCCAACAGCCCTCATCGTCCAATGCTCCCTCCTTAGACCATTGGTCTAATTCATCGAAGGAGGCAGATTGTTGCATATCCAACACTTCCTGTCTAGCATCATGCCAACGTTCAGCTTGCGACTTAACCACATACATAGACGTGGTGCTTCGCTGCGTTGCAGTCTCACGGGCTGTACAATCTGCAAAGGCATTACCTGCTCCTATTTTGTCTGTTACCTTCTTGTGTGTGCTACACTTGACAATAGCTATTTTCTTAGGATAGGTTAAGGCAGTAAGGAGATTGTGCACTAGTTCTCCATGCACTATCTGTGTTCCATGTGAAGTGAGAAAACCGCGTTCTTTCCACAGGCGGCCAAAATTATGCGCTACCCCGAACGCATACTGACTATCAGTGTAGACATTGACAATCAGGTCTGTACTAAGCTCACATGCTCTGGTTAGAGCGATCAGTTCAGCTGCTTGAGCTGATTTCTGTGGGATACGAGCTGTCTCAACTATTGTCTGGAGTGTCGTAATAGCATAGGCAGCAGATGTAGTGCCATCGGGCAATTTCAAACATGACCCATCAACCCATAACTCCCCATCTGTAATGGAGAAGGGAGTGTCTTGCAGGTCAACTCGACCTTTTGTTTGTTCTTCAGTGAGAAATATGCAATCATGTGACTCTTGTGACTGAGGCTGAGTGGATGGAAATGGCAGTAATGTGGCAGGATTTAATGTCAAACATCTTTTTAGCGTAATATGGGGGCCAAAAGTGTCAATTCATATCCTGTCAGACGAGCACTAGTCAAATGCTGCGTCTTTGTTTGGTTTAGCAACGCATCAACTGAATGGGGCACTAACACAAGCAATTTGTGTGATAGAACTATTCCTTCACTCTGGCGTATAGATACAGCCGTTGCTGCCACTGCTCGGAAACATCCAGGCAGCGCGCGAGCGACTGGATCGAGGACAGCTGAAAAATATGCACACGGGCGTTGTTTATCACCGTGCATCTGTGTTAAGCCCGAGAGGGCACAACCTTCCCTTTCATGTACATAGAGTGTGAAAGATTTAGTATAATCTGGGGTACCTAATACTGGTGCAGAGCAAAGGGCTTGACGTAACTGTTGGAAGGCGCTCTGGCATTCAGCAGTCCATGGGAGAGGCATCGGGGTGTCTTTGGTCAAAAGAGCTAACAAAGGTTTGATAATATGCGAAAAACTGGGAATCCACTGCCTACAAAAAGAGGTAAGGCCAATCAATGCTCGGACATCCTTTTGAGTACGGGGTACAGGAGTGTCTAGAATGGTCCGAATGCGATCTGGTGTGAGCGCACGTCCCTCCTTAGACAGGAGGTGACCTAAATAGGTAGCCTGCTGTCTACAATATTGCAATTTCTTTCTAGAGACTTTGTGATTATGTGATGCTAGAAATGATAATAGTAACAATGTACCTTCTTCACATAGCTCAGGAGTGTCAACGGCAAGTAAAATGTCGTCAACGTATTGAATTTGAGCTACCCCTTTTGGTACGGGAAAGGAATCAAGTTGTCTTTTTAATGCTTGACTGTAGATACTGGGACTTTGTGTATAGCCCTGTGGAGCTCTACAGAGCCTGAATGGTCTGTTTTTCAGTGTTAATCCAAATAGATAACGGCTTTCCGGGTGGATAGGTATTGAGAAGAACGCATTTTTCAAATCAATCACGGAGAATGTGGTGGCAATGGGAGGGACCATAGTGAGGAGGGTTGTTATGTCAGAAACTACCGGATATTGGGGCACCACTATTTTATTAACCTCACGCAAATCAATAATAAACCTGTAAATCTTAGTGTCAGTGTCCTTTTTAAGAATAGGTAGGATAGGGCTATTGCAAGTATTATTGGAACCTCTTCCACTACACCTACTTTAATCAAATCCTGAACAATACCTGCTAGTGCTTCTTCGCCCTCTTGAGATATCTTATATTGGGGCAAACGAGGCAACGAGGCAGCTTCTCTCACTTGAATTTGTACAGGTGGAATGACCATTTGACCCACATCAGTATCTGATCTAGCCCACAAAGTGCAAGGTAGGGACGCCAGAGCGACGTCCTCATTGATACGGCAAGATCTATCAACTATTGGATAGTTGTCATTAAGGATAACACGTACACCTTCTGGGGAACAGCGTATCGTAGCACGAAAATATTTTAGCATATCGATACCTACAATGTTATCTGGAGTGTTAGGGGAGAGCAAGAATGGACATGTGGCAGTGAATCTAACTAGTCCGAATTCAAGTGGCTGTGATAGTGGGCTAGGTGTAGGTGTTCCATCGAACCCTATCGATGTTATCAATGTGCCAGACAGGGGAGCCCTAGGAACCAGTCTTTTAGACAGGGCACTACGGGTAGCCCCTGTATCAACCAGAAATCGATCAGTAGATCCCAAGACATTTGCGTCAACATAGGGACCCATTTGATCTACTGGCACCTCAACCGGTCCCACGCCCCGTCCTGGGCATCCCTATGCATAATCGGAAACTGTAGGCGTATCAGCAGAATAATCAGTCATTTGGTACTGGTGTCGTTTGTCAAAGGCATTAGGGTAGTTCGGTCCCTGTTCGACTGCCTCAAACCGGGGGCGAGCACTTGCACCTCCCCTGCTTCCTACGTTCCCTGGACGCCCTCTCATACTTCCCCTTCCTCGCTGGTATTGTTGGCCTTGCAAAAGGGGGCACTCAGAACGCCAGTGCCCAGTCTCTTTACAATAGGCACACTGATCAGGAGACAAATTTGCCCAAAGGAGAGGGAGTGCTCCGGGTGTATGCATTGCACGTCCGCCTCCTCCACCTCTCCTAAATGGTGGACCATACGCCTGAGCCATCATAACCTTTGTTTTTAAATCCTTAACCTTTTTATCTTCCCTTCCCTTCGCTTCCTGTTCCTGTCGCTCATAATATTGTGCCATTGTCAGAAGGGAAACTGGAGAGGACGTGGTCCAAGAACTTTCACTGGCCTTGAGGCGACTAGATATTTCAGGTAACATATTAGCAACAAATTTGTCAACAAACAGGTGTTTGCCTGTCTCGTCAGCCAACGACTGGCCACTAAAGTCATGAAATGTCTCCTCAAATCTTGAAAAGAAGTCAGAAACTGACTCATCCTTTTTCTGTTTGCAGGACACTAACGTAGTCCAATCTATTTTCTTAGGGGGTATGAGAGTCTTCAATTTAGTCACAATAGCTTTAGGAAGATCTAATATCTCCTGTTGGGGCTTCTGGGCAGGTTCCCTGTCCGCATCTATTTCTTCTAATTTTTCCCAGGTGTCTCCAAATGCCACAGCGTCATTAATTTTACGTATTGTTCTCCACATATCAGGGGGCAAAATAAGCCCAAAGAACATATCTATATCCACTAAGGTCATAGTGCAAGAGCTGATAGCTCCCTCCACCTCCTCATAGAATGCGGCGGGGTTTTTCCGGGGGTCGGGCAAGGCAGTCTTAAGGGCCATAACATCTGCTCTACTCCAAGGAGTGTAGACCCAATTATATATGAAATATCCCTTTGCATCATCGGAAGTCTTATCATCATTAGTTCCCGCACCCTTCAGGGGAACATACAGGGGTGCGGCTTCACGCATTGGTCTCATATCAACTTTACTACTACTAGGATTGTCCTCGTCCACCGGAACATCTGTTTTCTCTGTCTGAGACTTTTCTGTTTCTACGACTTTACTCTTCCTAGCTAATTCTTTTTCCTTTTGCAGTTTTAATGTGTCATCCCGAAGTTTAACCGCTCGTCTAATTGTATCAGATATGTTTTTGAAAGGGTAAGTCCCATCTCCTAACTGCTTATAATCTGCATTCAAGTCTTTTGGGCCTGGTTCGTCAGAGATATGTTGCCAATTATATAATACATCCCAACAGAACTTTTCTAAAAAATATAACTGTTTTGCGTCTTCCCAAGTCTGAACTGTATTTGTGAGGATCGTCGCTGTAGTAGCCCGACGAGATTCCTCTCTAGCACTGCCCTTCAATTTATCTTTATCTTCACTAGACAGAGTAGAGCGAGTCTGTCGCATGGATCGCTGATCTTTGTCCATATCTTTTGAGGAGGAGATCTCATCATCAGAAGCACCACCCTCAGGGGGACTCGGAACGGGGAATTTATACGGGGGCGGGGGTCGTTCTAGTATGATACAATCATCATGAAGCGTATCAAGTATTGGATAGACAGGACGTCTAATAAGGTACTGGCCATTTACCTGTAATCGGCGTTCTCTATCTTTCTTTTCTATTCCTTCCTGCATTTCCTTGTCTCTTAATTCAACACATTGTTGATATATCGTCTTCCGCTGTTCTTTCTTTGCTATAGCTTCCGCTTTCTTCGCTCTCTCTCGCACTTCCTTATCCCATATACGCAAACAATCAAACATATCCTGCCTACTCTTTCTTTTGAACAAACACTGTTCCACGTACTGAACCTTCTGAAAATCAAATGACCCATTTACTGGCCACTGTAGGTCGGGTTCTTTCTTTGTGTATTTGTTCCACAATGAGCCATACATTATGGGACAAATACCATATTTTATATACATATCTCTATTCGGCGTCCCTTCTGGAGGAGCCGGTTGACTTTGTTCCAAAACATTTCCTGCACTGCAACAGCAGCACCACTTACGAAGTTTACTAAGAGCAGGCATGTTTTAACAAATATATGTAAAATATTACTATCCAAACAAATGTCAGAAGGAGAAAAATCCCCACAATACCTGCCTTCAGTCTTTGCAAAGAATGAATACCAAAACCAAACCAAACAATCAAGAGTGCCGCATCAGCGACCTTACCAAACAGAAGTCTTCAACTCCCACCTGTCGATCTCTGGTTGACCTAATGGTCTCTGCAAATTCGCCAAAGAAGCCCCAGTCGAGACCGGCCACCACCAGGAGGGTCAAGTCAGGAAAACCGTAAAAATTCACGTTGGCTGCAGGACAAGGGCCTTCTCATGCAGTGCGCCCCTCAGTGATGATTTCGATCTTCCGTCGAGACCACTCCTTCGGACGGCCGCGTCTCTGATGGGGCCCCACGTGCTGAGCCAATTGTGGAAATGTACCCCCGTGAGGGCACACTGGTGCAGGGTCACCCTCTCGTCCACGGGTCCGAAGACTAACAAAAGAGAGATCGGCACTGGAGTGAAGTAAAACAAACCAAGTTTATTAAACACTCATGAGCGGGACCGCGTCCGAACAACACCCTAAAGTGTTGTGGGGGAAGTACATTGAATGCAAAAACCATCACCCTTATATACTGTTTGTTGCAGTGTAATCGCATGGGAAAGAAAACTGGAAGAAACAAGTTTAAGCACGGAAATAGCTATAGGCAAACAAGAGCAGAGGGTGACCAGGTGGTCAGGAGATGAGGAGGGGGAGTAAGAATGTTTATGGCGGCAATAAGCAATCATTTGATAACATCTGAGACCAGGTGCACCGGCAGCTACAGCCCCCCAGCACGTACACCAGATTGACCATGTCAGAGAGGTCAGCTAAAATTGAGGACACAGGCTGGGTGAAAAGGCAAGCATCAGAGAATAAAATGAATACGACGGAAACTAAATGGACGCGACAGTAAAAATGGCTGCCGCTTATGCTAACATAGAATTTACACTTTTCCACACTCCAGCCGGGCTGAAACTATGCGTGCAAATCTGTGTCACCAGGGAGTCCGGCCGACTGGGGCAGCCCTGCGCCAGGCGCGAGGCGAGGCAGGGGGGGAAGAAAGTCCCATAAGCAGGCCTCCCCGAATGCGGGCCAAAATGAGCGTAATTCAGAGGAGCAGGCAGCAGGAGAATGCAGGCAGTCAGGTCAGGCCTATTCCAGGCACCGCCAGACAGGCAGGAAAATGTCGCCGTGGCCCCACAGCTCGCAGCCCCAGACCCTGAGCGTCAGTCGCGGGGGGCGGGCCGCCGATGGCCAGAGGCAGCAACCGCCCAGCACTCACCGGTATTAGGCGGGGGGAGCAGATCAGCAGGTCCGTGGAAGGCCTCTATGGGAGCGCGGCCACCTCAATGTCTTTCCGCTCCAAGAGCGAGGCCCGTTACCGCCGCCGACACCGGGTCCAGGAGGCCGCCCAGAGCCAGGCCCCGTGCAGCCACAGGCCCGAGAACACAGATCAGCCAAGGCCCGGCCAGGCGCCGAAGCAGCGGGAGCCCCCGCCACGTTCCCAGGCCGCGACCAACGCGCCAGCACCAGGCCCGGGATGCCGGGGGGGCAGCGCTCTGTCCCAGAGCGTAGGGAAGACACTCCAGAGTGCCGGACCGGACCGTGCTCAGGAACGCGCGGGAAGGGGCCCACAGCGACAGGGCAGGCCCCGCTGGTCAGGCCAGGCCCACGCAGCCGTCCAGGGGCGGCCAGCGGGGATGAGGCGGCGAAGCCCCGGACACAGACGCCTCAGGACCCCTCAGGCAGCAGAGCAGGTATGTGGTGTCAGGCGCCTGCATAGGGGGCCAGATGGTGCCCTCTGATGGTGGATTTTTACGGATGGGATGGCTCGGCGCGGTGGAGCTCACTTAACGCGCAGCCATCTTGCCGCTGGCGAGATCACGCCCCCCAACTTGACCAGCATTTTAATGTCCCAGCTGGTACTACGTGCTGATAAGACGTTGGAACCTTTCATTTCTTCCAGACCAGAAACGACTTTCCGCAAGGGGAAGAGCCTTAGAAACGTACTTAGCCCTAGTTATCCTAGGATGGGCAATCAGGTACATTGGTTCTCGACTCACGGACTTGGTTTTTTCAAATGTGGACGATGCACTGCGTGCAGATGGGCCACTGACAAAAAGAAGGAATTTTCTGGCCCGAATAGCCGATCTTAAAGATAAATACTAACATCAACTGTCAGACCAACTATGTGGTCTACGCAGTTGTATGCAAATGTCAACGTAGCTACATTGGCAGCACAATCAGATCTCTGAAAGATCGCATCTTAGAACACATCAGGGCGGTTAAACAGGCTGACACCAGGTACTCTGTAGCCATGCACATATTAGAATGTCCTGCTCAGGGTAGTCACAAAACCTTCTCCTTTTACGGCTTTGACACCATACCCAGAGACGTGAGAGGTGGCAATAGCGAACTAACGTTGAGGAGAAGGGAGGCGACTTGGATCATGCAATTAAAAAGTGTGGAAATGGGCCTAAACACAGACCACGAATGACACTACGTTTTGGGGGACTAGCGTTCACGGTCCCTACATGAGACGTAATGTTACCAAGTTGAAACAGTTTCTATTTACTCAGTACCACAATCTCCATGTGGTCTTCTGACTTGTTTGTGATGTGATCTCTATCTTACTACTACTGTTGAATTTGAACTGAAGTTTTGAAGTCTGCTTCCCTACGCTTATGTGCAAGCTTACCTAGGACTACACGTCCCAGTGCTTAATTTGAGCCGGTGCTTTCCTGTGCTCAGCACCGGCACTTAATTGGTTTCCGGTGCTCGGCACCGGCACCTAATTGTCAACACCATATGGAGAACACTACCACATGGTAGCGCTGCTCATCTAATTTAAAGATGAGCAGAACAATGGTTGTTTAGAAATACAATATACATTAAAATAGTGCTAATACCTGTCTCCCCAACCACTCCTTTAGCTTTGGGGACCTGGAATAATCTGAACTGGTGCATTAACATGCAAGAGAGATGGTTAGTAGTTGTTTTGGCAGCGATGACAAGGGTGATGGGTGGTGCAAGCTGCAGTGGCCTCCTGGTCAGAGCCCTGGCACTTAATATTTTACAAATTAAGCACTGACACGTCCTAACATGGTTTTGATTTCCTCAGCACTATAGGCTGTCACTTTGGGGAGCTCATGTGTTCACTAACCATCTATCATGCTCCTTATACCTGTACTCCTATCCCCTCGGATTTAGGATTCTACTGTCACAACCTCTCTTCTTTATTCTGGAACCGATATGCTTACTCTGGCACCGATGTACTTACTGTGTATTTTGAACTATCTTAAGGTGACCCACAGGATTGTGTATGTAGATCCTGTGGGCATACAATATGTGTTATTTAGATTTATGATAACTATTATGCTGTACTGTTCTACTTAGACGGTTGCAGCACACATGAACTCGGGATTCCCTTTCCCTTGACTCTCCTTTAATGTTACTACTAGAGACCCCCTTTTTTCTTAGATTCAAATATTAAATAACTTATTGTTTCAGGTAATTTATATCCAGATGGATCCGTTACCCTAGGGATGGTTCACCCATGTTCCGTTTATTAAATTTTTCTCCTTTACATTCCTAAACTTGCTGTGGACACACCATTACATGGGGGCATCAGCATTGTTTTCCTTCTACAAACCTTTTTTAGGTCGAGCCTAGAGCAGCGCATGCGCTGCTTGCGAGACTTTTAGTAAGGGGCTTCAGAAAGCTGACCAGACGCTCGTGCGTCATGGCCTTTTCTGTGCGGTTACCCGCAGGGCCGGCATCTGTTTTGCATTATCGTGCCCGATAATGCAAAACAGATGTCTGTCTCGCTGTGGCGCGCGCGCGCGCACCACTCGCGTCACCCCCACCTCCTCCCCGCTCGTGCCTTCAAATGCTTGTTTTACATGCTACGTTCAGTACCGGACATGCATGGACCTGAATTGTGCTGCTCTTGTACTGGCGATTAAGTACTTTTTTCACCCGTTTCCGGAATTCCCTTTGTCTCGTTATCACTGTGAGAATACGCTCAGGGAGTTTTTTTTATCTAACATCCTTCTGCCGTCACTTGTTTTTTGAGGGTCTGCAATCCCAAACGCAGTGCACATCTGGAAGTGATTTACCGTAACACAGTGCACATCTGGAAGTGATTTACCGTCCAAGCTCTGTTTTTCTTTCATTTGTCCGTTTAACCTTTCGCTTTATTTGGATAAACTCCGCATTGCAGCGGTATCATGCAATTTTATGAAAATATGGAATGAGGTCAGTAGGGGGCGCGCACGCTCTTTCATAAATGTGATCTTTCTAGTCAGTGGTTCGCGTTACCTTCAGCATCGCCAGCATAAAATCGGCTGAATGAAGAAGACTGATTCAGGGTAAGAGCATGGTAATAATTTCATTCCTCAAAGGGTCACACAGACAGCTGCTTATGCATGATACACAGATTAAACAACAACGGCAACATTAGGGCAGATGGTACAAAGAGTAATGCAAAAAAACAGGATTCAGATTTGTGTCATCAATGAAGAATTGCTAGTCACACATTGCTCTGGTTGATTTATTTATTTTTCAAAACACGGAAGTGAGAAATACCACAAAGCACTTTCTTCCGCATATACGGAATGTCGCCAATTTGTGAGGTTTCATGATGGTTTGCAGTGGGTTACTGTTTATGTGGGGGGACCCCATGTGTGAAACTGTGACATTTGGCAAAATCTGCCCTGCTGAGCACGTATGTGAAAAATTGGAGAAATTGGCTCAGCTCACAATATTTATCCTTGGGTCGAATTTGGCATGTTTTGCCGAAACTATTTTTATTCACTCACTCATAATCATATTTCCTAAGGATGTTGTATGGGTACTCTCTCTTCCACTTATCAAGAGCAGGAGCTTTGGTCTCTTTCATATCAGGAGCATCCTCAGAAAGGGGACACAGCCAGGTTCACTCTGTATTAAGCTTGAATAAATACTCCCAAAACTCAAGATCATTCTTACCACAAAACTGGCATCATTCCACAAGGCCAAAGGGAAGCCCAGCTGGGGCAGAGTTCCTTGCAGGTCAGTCTCATAAGCAGCCATGTTTTGGGCATTGTTCAGATTTCCCCGGTGGTTGTAGGGTCTCCCTCCTGTCAGTGGATCTGAGCATTCCCCAGATCCCCCTTTCGGGATATCTCCCAGTACAGGGTAGGCTGAGTCACTCGGTGGGTGTGAGCTTGGCAATGCGGAGGGGTTCCCTTTCTGCTGACGACCAGTCACCGTCAGTGGGCTGAATATTGCTCAAGCTTTGCTCGGTGGCTAAGGCCTGTCCATTCAGGGCTCTGAACATTGCTGAGTTTTGCCCTGGTGGTTTCCTCCTTGGCTCTGAATCACTCGTGGTAGAGCTGCCCCTTCCTGCCGCACCCTTCTGACTCACAGCCAGCACTGACACACAGCCTAAGCAGGGCAGCACAGCTCTATCAGGCCTGCATTAGAGGCCGCTTCCAACTCCGCTACTCTCTCTAGCTGCCTGTTTGCATTAGACATAATAAAAAAACAAGCATTGAAAATGCAATAGGTCTCGCCTTTGATTAAGTTAAAGCCATTTGCTTTGCTAATGGTATTATATAGCAAAGCAAATGGCTTTAACTTAATAAAAGGCGAGACCTATTGCATTTTTAATGCTTGTTCTGTATGCACACAGCGATAATCGAAATTATATTTTCAGATCCTTATTGGATGCACACAGCTACAATCGCTTTAATTTGATATGTTCTTTACTCCTTCTCAAGGCCGTTATTTGCCCATCACTATCTCTGTTATTAAGCCGGATGCGGAGATTAGACACTCCAAGATGGGCGACGGTATTTGTTTTATTACTATGCAATAGCCCATTGAGCATAATGCTGATCAATACCCCACGACCCTTGAGCTCTACATCAACACACCTCGGGGGCTGATGAATTGCCCACTTTTAACCCCTATTGATAAGTGGGGTACTGAATTTACAGTTCCAAGATGGCCGACGTCTTTGGAGCGGGTCCAGTCCTACAACTATTTCCACTCCCAGGCCTATATAAACGTGTGTTCTCCTGCGGGCCATTAGGTCTCCAGCGTACACCCCAGACGGAGCTCTGTTCATCACAGAGGTAAGCGCCCATAACTAACTGAATGTTCTCCTGCAATTAGCGGTACAGTGCCAATTACGCTAGATACAAGCATCTGCGTTTGGGGCATCTTTTAAATACTCACCGCGGGGTCTGTCTACTCGCTTGTTCTGACACACTTTCCTTTGATCCTTTTTATTAGGCAAAGGTCCCGTATTAATACCGGCAAGGATATGGCTGCCGGTTATTTTCTTTAACACAACCTGCATCGAGTGGGTGCAATGCACCACGGATTTTATTTATTCATGCCTGAATAAACTTGCACTATGACTAAATCCTCGTTTAAGGTACGTGGGACCACATTACCATATTCACAAAGTATATAGAATATGCCCCTGCATTTTTCCCTTTGGGTGTATTCTTATATGTAATTAGGCCGTTTTCCTTTATTTACCCATCCTCAGGGACTCCTCATTGGGAAACACATCCAGGATACATATACTGTGAATAGGAGGGATTATTTCTGGACACAAGCTATGTGCAGTCTTAACTGTGTGTCTAACACTGGACCCTATTGAATCCCATTCGGGACGGAAATACAACCGGATTTAAGGTTGGTTTCCCAGTCAGATTTGGTCACCGTAGCATGATAAAATTTGTAATTTTTGCAATCTGGGTATCCAGACTTTAGATCATGTTTTGTTTGCCTGTCCGGCATTGGTCTCGAGTCGTTATCATTGGCTTAGGCCGATGTTTCTACAGAACAGTGTAAAAAACGTAGCTTCAGCCCGAGATTATCTTTTTTGTCCAAAAAATGAATCGGTATGTGTAAAACTTTTTAACTATTTTAAAGAATTTATGTATATATTTTAAATCTGTTATATATATATTTTCTCTATTTGGGTAGTTAACTTCCTCGTTTAAGAAAATCTCACGAAGGATTAGTATTTTGTTTTTCAAATTGCATTTTGCACATCCTAGCTGCTATTTACTGCCATTTTGCACATTAGGGATATGTTGAGTATATGTTCCACCCTGACCTTACGGTTATTCCTTAAAATTAATCGAAGTGAAACTTTGCATGCATTTTGCACATAACTTAGCTGCTACTGAATTGGCTTTCGCACAGTTCTGGCTACTTTCAGTTACTCTGCTTCCATGCTGCTATTAGGTGGATATTTTACTTCCTTTTGTATATTTGTACATTGTAAGAGAGGCTTTGCTTCCTCCTTGCTTGATAAATAATTTTTAATTGTTTTATTTGAATTAGAATTTTGGGTTTATAAAATCTATGAATGGGTAGCTATTAGATGTCCTATGCACTTACAGGATACGGTTTGTTATCTCTTCCTTTATGTTACAAATTTTAAATGCTATTTAAAGTCGAAATGTTTACGTGCCGCGGTGGTAAATATTATGATGGTATGTGGAAAGAGCCTTATTATGTTTTGTTATTTATAATACTATGTACGTAATTTTATGTGGACCTCCTAGGAGTTCCAAATCTTGAATTAAAAAAAAGAAAATAAAAAAAAATATTGAATTGAATTGAATGATAAACTTGCTTTTACAGGGCTTGTATACTTAGCATAATTTTTCTTTCTTTTTTACCCGTCTCTTTTCCCCTAAGATCTTTACGCATTGAGTATAGGTATTTTGTTTTTTTATTACATACCTTCGGGTACCAGGCAACATTAAGGGGGTGTCGTTATGTTAAATTCACCTTAGCAAAGTCACTGTTGACTGTTTAGGTTCATATGTCACAACTGGACTCACAAGGAACAAGCATGCCTTAACTCCGGACAAGTTTATTTTATCTAAGAGTGTTATTGTAATTTTTCTTAAAATACACTAAACAACCGAGGTGAAACATTTAAGACAGCATGGGTTTCCACAGGCTCGAGTAGGCAACACGATCCTTCAAAGTTAGTCTGTCACATTGGGAAACTGACATTGGATGCTATTGTTGCATACCTTTCATTCCCAATTCTGTACTATTGTTTGTTTCTTAGCCCTGAAGAAGTCGCTGCGCACAACCGTAAGCGCGACGAAACACGTGTTGGCTACGGCTGTTGTGAATAAACAGAAGCGCATGTTCCATCAAAGACTCAAGCTTTTGTCACACTGTTATTGATATAATTGATACACTGTTAGTGTGTGCAGGGGACTGTTGTTCTGTTACACCTTGTGTCTATTTGGAGACCACACAGTGCCAGCCAGACCTTGTGGACGACTAAGAACACCGTCAGATAGCCCAAGAGCACTGCAAAAAGCAGAAGAACCACTAAATATGGTTGCCTTGCATAGCAGGTCCAACGGGCTCACGTCCCCTCAAACTAGGGCTGATCAAACAAGTAGTTACTGTTTCCCCAACGAACCATCACGTGACTCTAGACCGGCTAAGCTGGTGTTCACACCACAATACTTATCAGGGGGTAACCATGATGTCCTAAATCGCTCCAATTTATTACGATTATTCAAGGCCACCCCAAATCCGCTTAATATAACCTCGGAAGATATCTTGAGCGTGGAATTTAAAATACTGTCGGACTGTAATAAAGGAAGAGAATCAACAATATTAACACTGAAATTGCTTTCATTGGCAGAAGAGATACTGACTAGCAAACCAACTTTTGATGAATGGGGAATCAGGATCTCAAAAATCGTGGCTCCCAAGACTCCATCCCCACTGAAGGACCAAAGTGTCCCTCTAAACCCTCAAGATCGAACCCATAGAATTTTAAGGGGTGCAGGGCACTCACAATTGAATGAAATGAAATAAATGAAATGAAATAAGCATTTATAGAGCGCAAGCTACCCTAAGGCATCCCAGCACTATTTGCGGACGTGGGCCGAGATAACACCTCTACTGAGCAGTAAGTTGGAACAGCCAGGTTTTAAGTAGTTTCCTGAAAGACAGATGGTTGGTTTCCTGTCGTATGTGAAGGGGAAGGGCGTTCCACAGTTTAGCCACATTATAGGCAAAGGAGCGGCCGCCGCTTCTTGCCCTCTTTATTTTTGGCACTGTTGCAAGCAACATGTTCACTGAGCGGAGGCTTCTGTTTGGGTGGTAACGGATGATCATGGATTCATTGATTACTGGTCCCTTCCCCTGGAAGGACTTATGGGCAATACAGAGTGACTTGAATTTAATCCTTTCTGATATTGGCAGCCAGTGTAGAGTTTTCAATGCAGGTTTGGCCAATTGCCTATTTGGGAGACCCAGAAGCAGACGTGCTGCACAATTCTGAGTAATCTGTAGTCTGGTTATCGTGGCCTTAGGGGCTCCCAGATAAAGTGCATTTCCATAGTCCATTCGCGAAAGAATGAGGGCCTGGACCATTTTCCTTCTTGCCAGGAACGGAAGGAGGGGAAGCACTTTACGAAGCATCCTCATGATGCCATAGCATGTTGCTGACAATTTGGCTGTTTGGTATTCAAAGGTCAATGAGTGGTCCAACCACATACCCAGACTTCTGATCTGATTTTTTTCAGGTGGGGCAGGGCCAAAGCAGTTTGGCCACAGTAGTCCTGTGCTAGATATTGGAGAGTTGCCTAGGAGCATAAGCTCAGTCTTGTCTCCGTTCAATTTTAAGCAGGAGAGCTCCATCCATTGTGCAACCTTCTCTAAGCATGCGCCTAAACTTGCGGATGTATTTTCTGGACGGTTTAAGGCTACGACAAGTTGTCTGTCATCGGCGTGTGTGACAATTTTGATACCAAATGGTTGTACTATCTCGGCCAGCGGCCTCATGTATATATTGAATAGCGTGGGGCTCAGGGAAGATCCCTGAGGCACCCCGCAGCTGAGGGCCATACAATTAGACACCACTTCTCCTTTAAACTGCCATTAAACTTGCCACACAGCAAAATGTGTATATCTCGATCCTACTCAAACACAATGGGCCCAATTAGGAGGGTTATCCTGGACCCAACTGAGGCAAAGTGTAAAACAGATTGGAGCTGGTTATCACCCACCTTATCGAGCGATATCCTGAATTGTTCCTAGCACCAGCAACTTAGCCCCAGAAAGAAAACATCACTTAAAGATATTATCATGGAATGTTGCTGGACTTTCCAGATTACTTAAGTCGTCCCTTGCAAGCTCGCTCATAACGAATGCGGACTTACTCTGCTTTCAAGAAACCTGGTCAACAAACTATACAGCAATCCCTGGCTTATACGAAATAAATCAAACCGCGAAAAAAACAAATATTTTTGGGAGGCCATCTGGCGGTCTCTCAATATATCTCAACATCGGCCTAGACTAGAAAGTAAAAGAAATCACAGCACAGGATGAAATGATACAATTGATCAACCTGGAAGGCCTAAATATAAATGACCAGCGGGCAAGGACTCTACTGGCCAATTTTTACTTCAATAGCTTTGGCCCAGGCGAGTGGATAGGCTGACCCAATTATGTGCAACATTAGATGCTGTGCTTTGTGATCACACCAACTATGGAATCACAGCTGCCTACAACTAAACACAAACAAAACGGAAGTACTCATCATGGGCCCAAACCCAGACGCCTGGAACGACACCTGGTGGCCCCCCGCCCTCGGAAGCCCGCCCACCCCCACGGACCACGCACGCAACCTGGGAATCATCCTGGACTCAGAGCTCAAAATGGACCGCCAGATCAACTCCGTCTCATCCTCCTGCTTCCACACCCTCCGCCTCCTACGTAAGACCTTCAAATGGATCCCCCTCGAACACAGAAAGACCGTCACTCACGCCCTGGTCACCAGCAGGCTCGACTACGGCAACGCACTCTATGCCGGAATAAACAAAAACCTCACCCGCAAGCTACAGAACATCCAAAACGCCGCCGCAAGACTGGTCCTCAACCTGCCAAGCCACTGCCACATCTCCCAGCACCTGCGCACACTCCACTGGCTTCCCATCGAAGCTAGAGTCACCTTCAAGATGCTAACCCACGCTCACAAGGCCCTCCACGACACCGGACCAGCATACCTGAACAGCCGACTCAAATTCCACGCACCCCAAAGGACCCTACGATCAGCCCAGCTCTCCTACGCCGTGGTCCCCCGCACCAGACAGACCAGATCGGGAGGCCGCTCCTTCTCCTTCCGCGCGGCCAGTGCCTGGAACGACCTTCCGCTCCACCTCAGACAGATAACATCGCTCCCCATCTTCGCAAGAAACCTCAAAACCTGGCTCTTCGACAGACCCCCTTCTTGATGGACTGGAACCTGCGAACCCCCCCCCACACCCCCAGCGCCTTGAGACCCTTACGGGTGAGTAGTCGCGCTTAACAAACACCTGATATATGATATGCCATATTCTACAGGGACTTCAACCTATGCCATTTGGGAGTAACCCTGACAGGCCATCCGATAGTGAGTTCTCCCACCAATTTGCTCCAAAGCTTGCTTAACAATCATGGCCTCAAGTCCATCCAGCACACACTTGAAAATACACCAGCGATTTTAAAATTCCCAAAAACATTTAAGGGAATAAGCACTCTTGATTACATGTTTACCTCAGATAAAATTCTTGAGCACCTGGAGAACTTTGAAATTCTTCCCTCACAAGAGAGTGACCACCTCCCACTCCGCACCGTGTTGAAATTACGCACAGCTAAGCGTGAATGCCAAAAGACAGTGGTTACCTCAAAAGGCAATGAAAATCGACAACTAATTCGGCTAATAAAATTAGGTCCAGCCTCTGCAAAAATTCAAAGTTTGGAAATCCTCCAGAGGCCCCTTTCCTAAGACTTGGTAAATACTTGCTGGACAATTGGGAGACATCTATCTCACCTTAGACCCTGTATCAGCCCCAAAAGGTCACTTATTAAACCCTCAAAAAGTGCCACTTATTAAACCCTCACTAAAAAAGTGCTCAATAATGGAAAGTAAGCGGACTATCCGCAAGCTTCAGAAATTAAACCAAAAAGCAGTAAACAAACTAGAGCTCCAGTCAAAGCTGCGGGGCCTAACTAAAAACATAAGCAATTGGTCTGGTCTGCAAAACATAAACAAATGGACAAAGAGTGGCTATACATATATTTACTAATGGGCAAACGGAGTCAGGCTGACATATGGAAATATATCAAAAATAAAACATGTCTGGAAAGCTAAGAATTAATGTGATTGATGAACCCCAGTGGATGCACACATAAATACACTATATGTAGTAAAAATGACAAGAGACATCCTCCTGAGCAAACCATGCACTCCTGCTGACACTCAGAACCAAGAACCAACGCTCACAGTCAATAATATTTCGAAAATCTTGTGCAAAATCAGAGCAATGGGAGCTCCAGGCCCAAACGGCATTCCAGCCCCAGTTTTCAAGGACCTGTGGTCTGCGACACTTCTTCCATTGTATCACACATGCTCATTGACCTGGCAGGTCCCAGAGAGTTGGAGGGGCTCAATCCTACAACCAATATTCAAGAAGGAGAAAGGCAGGATCCAGCCAATTATTGCCTGATCGCCCTTCTTGATATTGAAGCCAAGGCATATGCCTCTGTCCTCTTGAAAGAACTGGAGTGTTGGGCGGAGACAAATGAGATTTCAGTTTTGCCAAACCGGCTCAGGGTGAACTCTTCAACCACAGGTAACATAGTAGCACTCTCCTATTTAATACACCAAGCTACCAGCTAGAAGTCGCTCCCCCTCTAAGCATGTTTTGTCTACTATTTCGCCGTGTTTGACTAGGTGGATAGGAATAACTTATGGAGGAAATTGCAGGGCTGGGGCATCCCGAACAACTTGCTCCGGGCAATAATAATACTATATACCTCAATTTGGGTGAGGCTCAAGCTATCTCAGATGGTTATAACAAGAAAAATTCCAACGGACAACATCCTAAAGCAAAGCTGCATCCTTGCGCCCTTGTTATTTGATCTGCATACTGCGGATATCATTTTGGCACGAAAAAATGCTAATTTGATCCCACCAAAGATTGGAGATGCCATGGTCATGGTATTACAATATGCAGACGAAATTGTTCTTCTGGATCACTCTAGAATAGGAATCCAGAAAGCACTCAATGCTCTCCATAAGTACAACAAGATTAACAAAATGACAGCAAATGAATCGAAAACAAAAGTCATAACTTTTGAGGGGGTTAATTAAGAAATTAAACTATGAATGAAACTTGGGCCCACCAAAAATCAAAGGTACAAAATCCTACAATTATTTGGGCATGTGGCTGTCTGCAAATGGAGGAACAAAATTCACCCGAGCCAATTAAAAGAAAATGCCAAATTGATATTTACCAGAGTCCGCCAACTTAACAACGTACTAGAAAGCCTTTCTACAGCCTCAAATCGACAGGTACTAAGGGAATCTCTTCTACCTGCGATCAATTACAGTCATGAAGCCTTCCCGAGGCAATTCACCAAAATACCTGAAAGATTGCAACTAAAAGTGTATAAGATAGTCTTTAGGTTACCCCAATATATAAGAGACTGTATGATCAGACTGTAACTCGTTCTGGAGGGCCAAATATGGGCGCTTTCTTAAAATATTACTATAGGATCATAAAGGCCCCGCCCAACACTCTGAAATCAGCTCTTCAGCACATCTTTGAATTAAAGAAGAGCCCTTGGCCCAACTATCTAAAAACAAAATCACTTGTCATTCTCCAAATAGACCAGTCCGAGCTCAACAAACTCCTGCTCTCACATACTGCTCTTAAAACTATTTTGAAAAAACAGATAAGATCACCATCAAAGCTAAGTGACATGGCTAAACTGAAGAGCACACCGGTACTACAAGCAGTGGCAATATCCGATGTCAATAAACACCCACACTGCCTGAGCCCACAACCATATCGTCAGTGCTCGATTGGGAAAGCTTGCCTTAAACAAATCATGGCTGCAAGGTTGATTGACCTTCAGATCAAAGAATTGAACCCTCAATGGGCCTCCCTTTAAAAAGATTGTTAATTGCAGGCTCTGCGGATATAAATCTGAGTCTTTCAACTATTTGTTATGGTGTTGCTCACCCAGCGCACCTTGTTAAAACCACTTTTTTTAACTGTTAGAATAAGAACTTGCAACGAGGCCAGAAAAGTTATCATCACTATGACGGAGCCAACCAATCTGGTCAAATTTGGCAAATATATCAGCCTTATACAAGAACTCCTTAAATAACTCTATTAGACTGGCTAGATCAAGCCCGGAAAAGACAAACCCCACCTCAGCAAGCCATTGATGGCAAGTGGTGGCCTCACTTTGAGCTTGAGCAATATTCTTGTATCATACACTACGGTTGTTCCATTGCTTTTCACTTATGGTCTTTTAATTTGTCTTTTTATATCAAACTTTTTAATCTTTAGCACTCGATCAGATAGCCGCATTTTATAAGTATTTCGCCACTAGGCACTTTACATTTCTGTGCAAAGACTTATATCTGCTGTTAAAACTTCAAGCTCTTCTTAGAATAGTTACACTTTATGGATATCCTAATAACTGTCGGGCATTGTAGGAAAGTAGGATCTGCTTTCATGGTCACCCCCACTTTTTGCTGGTGTCATTATGTTTTAATGAATAGTCTGACTGGGATCCTGCTAATCAGGACCCCAGTCTCTGTGCTTCTTCCCTAAATTGGGCATGGTGAGTACTTAGGTACACCCCAGATTGGCTACTGATGTACCCTTGTTAGTCCCTAGTATATGGTACTAAGGTACCCAGGGCATAGGTACATCAGGGGTCCCCCATGGGCTGAAGCATGTATTATGTCACCCATGGGAGACCACTTAAATTGGGATTACAGGCCTGCAATTGCAGCCTGTGTAAGCTGGTGCTAGCACCACTTACGCACAGATATAAGTTTCCTTATATCTGAGGTCACTGCACTTGAAACCTAAAGTCACACCTGAGGCAGGCCTTTCAATCCTGAAGGCAGGGTGCTCGGTTATAAGTGTGAGTGTGCCCCTGTATGAGCAGGACACCCTTAAAATCCACAGAGTCCATTCTCCCAGGTTGTAAGTGATTTAGCCATTACGATACATAGAATGGCCATGCGTCATTACGCAATGGCTAGCTCTAAACTGGCTTTAACGAACCCTGTCATGTTTGGTATCAAACATGTTGGAATCATACCCCAACACTGTAAATGGTGTTGGAGGATTGATTCCATGCACTGTAAAGCTCCTCCAGGAGGCCCTCAGTGCTCCTGGTACCATTCATCTAGACCCGGACAGCAAACTTAAGCTGCTGCCGACCAGAGACATAATTCTGCCCTCCTGCTGCTGAGCCAAACTCGAGCAGGGGAAGGGAGGAAATAGGATTCCACCTCCCGGACAGGACTTAGTGTATTGGGCCAGGGTGGGGGCGCTTGCCAGTGCCACTAGACTGCTTTGAAGGGCACATTTGGTGCCCTCCTTGCATACTGCAGTTGGAACCAGTTCAGGGAGCCGTTGGCTCCTGCTCTGGCATTAAACTGGACAAAGGACATGGGAGTATCCTCCCCACTGTCCAGTTCCTCCTGTGGGAGGGACCCCTGAATCGTTCCAACCCTTTCCTTAGGGTACTTAAGGACTTACCTGTGGGAGGTTCCTTAGATTCGTCGTGGGACAAGATTCAGATCCGAAACCACGTCATCTTCAACCTACTGGGTACTTTGGACTTCGTTGGACTTCGCTTTAGGAACCGAAACTGCAACTGGGAAGACTCCTGCTGCTCCTGGTCTTGTCGTCCTGCCAGTCTTCTGCGTCGTCTGTGCCTGTGCTCCATACAGGTTCTTCTACGGACCTGTGGACATCCAAGACACCTGAAAGAATCTCCCTTGAAGTGAAGGAATCACTTCCATGCATCTGCAGACACCGCAACAAAGCTGCTGTTCCTGAGCTCCTACGGACTCCGAAAGGTTCAGCAACACAAGTAGTGGTTCTGCAACTCACTAGACGCCTGCTCTGTCTTCACAGCAAGTTTGAAGCCAGTATACCTCGTCGGAACCGCTGGAGCAGTACCCCTGTGCACTGTGTCGACTTGCCATTGCCAAGGCTTGTTGACTCTCTTCACAAGAGCTCTTCGGGCTCCAAGAAGCTCCAGCCTCAAGCATCTCCTGCAACCAAGATCTTCGCCTGCACCGCATCCTCTGCACCACGGACCATCATCCTTTGGTGAGCTGCTCAAGTTCCTCTTGCGACTGCTGTGCCTGCGGCCCAAGGGTCCTCTTGAGGGTCTTCTTTGGCTCCAGTGGGCTTCCCTGCTTGCTCGGGCCTGCTCTAACTTACCTGCTCGTGGTGAGTCACTTGGACCTTGCTGATCCCGACGCACCTTTTTCGACTGCTACATTGGTTTGTTGGTATCCCTGCCAGACACTGACCCCCTGGCTCTTGATATCTGACATCTGATGTGGGACAGAGCGTGAACGGCTCCTGGTCTTCCACAGTGTCACCTGGTCCACACAGCTGCAACTTCAAGGGCATCGTCAACTCACCTGCAGCTCTGACATCGGTGGGCATTTGTCTCCCGTGCCTCCTGGTCACTCCTGAGTGGCATTGACTCTGTCCCCTCTGCTTGCAGGTACCTCTCATCTTGAGTTCAGCGTTGGGTTTCACCTGACTCTTTCACCTTCTTCGCCAGCGGCATCTTCACTGAAGTCCTCCATTGCGGTCGACGGCGGTTTCTGACGTCACTTCGCACTTATGCACCCGGCTTCCCTGGTGTAGGTATCCTGGTTCCCAGGGTATCCACGGGTGGGGTGACTCTCCAACCTTCCATCTTCCACAGGGTTTCTTCAGAGTCCGCTGGGAAGGGTCCTTCTTCTTAAAAACTGCAACCGCAACTTACCCATTGACTTGTATTGAGCACGCGGTCGTGTTCCCACTCTGCACACGGCCTCCGTGGGATTCCTGGGTACTTACCTTGGGTGGTTCCTTGGGTCCCCGGCTCTTCTACGTCTTCTGGGTCCAGTCTCGACTTAGGTCGTGGTTCGCATTCCACTATTTTAGTATATGGTTTGCTCTCCCCCTGGAGACCACTGTGTATTTATATCTCCGGGTAGGAGATATTGCAATGTGTTAGTGAGTGTTTATAATAAATACATATTTTTATAACGACGCTGTGTGATTCTTTTTCACTTAACCTATACAATAAGATTAAGTACTGGTTAAACAAGTTGCTTTACACTCCTTCTGGACTAAGCTTGAAGGCTGCTCTCCACAGCTACCACTTAGAGAGTTTTCTAAGGATGTCTAAGACGACTAAAATCACCATAAGGGTTGTCTGGATTAGTGCAGGGTGCTACACTTACATACGTGAGCACTATATACTAAGCCAGCATCCTACAGGCACTTTATATGTTTGCTGCTAACATTAGGTTCATACTAGAGCATTAATGTAACTTTCATGACATCTCTTAAGGCTCTCTCTAAGCATTTTACATCCTCATGAGCATGTTTGTGATAGAAGTTTTCTTTTTTATCGTATTTAATGTGTCCCTTAAGACACTTATAATGACTCATTTTAATGTACCTGTTTTTGTCTAGACCATTTATTGTAAAGTGTTCTTTCTCTCTACATATATTGTAAAGATTTTAATTAATCATGCAATAAAAAATTAAAATGTGTTCTACAGCTGCCCTAATGACCCCTATCTGATAAAGTAAAAAAAGGTCATGTTAAAAATGAATTCAGACAATTTCATATAAATTTCTACTAAAGAATCATGCCTGGGCCTTTCCAGAATCTTAAAACATGCTCAGATAGTCAGTCATTTTCTCTGGGAAAGGTGGCAACCCTACCCATGGTCCTAGGAAATTTGGCAGGGCTAGTTTGGGGGGAAGCAGAGCCTCAAGTTTTATCTCCCACTACTTTATGAGTACTGATCTAGTCTCGAGATACCCAACTTGTAGCCATTCACTCTCTGCTAACGTGCTATGATCTATGGGTCTCAAGCCTACTTGTTGGGTCAGCACAGCCATTGTAAGATCTCTCACCTTCTGGCAGGTATGGCTGAGAGGTACCAAATGTACTTAGCAGTCAGATAAGCAATGATGATGCTTAACAAGTGTATTTACAGAGAGGTGACAGTTGCTGCAGGTATCAATCACAATCAGCACCGCTATGAACTCATGCAGATGACCAAAATGCCCTTCCTTATGCATCATGCCTGGAGACAGGGCACTTGCACTGATTATTGCTTGCTTGGTTCCTGCAGGTGTTACTTCCCAGCCCAGAAGTAGGAAACTGTCATCACACTGGGAAGTGACATGACTGGAAGCCAGGCATCTTCACTACAATACACCCCCCCCCCACACCACTAAGTCAAAGGGAATTTAGGATTTGACGATAGAAGGCTAGATGCTAGACAGACCCTCACGTCTGGGATACTGATTGTCATGGAGACACCACCCAAGGTCACAGAGCAGTCTTTATTGCACTTCCTTCCTTTGCATCTTGGAAATGGTACAAAGAGGGATGGATTAGATCCTACTTTTATATAGATTGTCCAGACAGGGGATGCAGATCCACTGTCTACAGTCTCAGAACAGGTTTTGGGTGGTTCTTTTACAAATGTCATTTTCTGGGGGAAGGTGTACTCATCTTCCATCTTGTGCCATGCTACACCTGGGACATCCAAAATGGATCCCACTGGAACCAGTTCACAGACTCACACAACATACTGAGTGAAACTACTGCAAATGCACTACATATTCTGCGCACATACACAAACAGAATATCAGTGCAAGGTTCTGGGTTTCACATAACAGTGGAACTTTACACAAAAGAAACCAGTAGGCTTGTCTCTCCTTGACACGGAGAAAAAGGTCTGGTCACACTTAAGCAGCGGCGGCTCCTCCGTTAAGGTGAAGTAGCGTCGCCCCACTGCTCTCAGCAGTGAAAAAAGGGAAAATAAAATGATAATAAAGCATGTTATTACCATTTTACTTTTCCTTGCTGAGCCAAATCCAGGGCGCGGTGGGGCTGGGCCATCCTTTTTTTTTTGTTGTTGCATATTTATATAGCGCAAACTCGACCCGAAGGTATTGGAGCGCTTTACATGAGCACCGTATTTACATTACACATTCAGGCACGGGGAGATTAAGTGATTTGCCCAGAATCACAGGATGTGGACGCGACCCCGAGGCTCGAACCCTGGTTTCCAGCACCAAAGTCGGCAGTCTAGCCGACGGACCACATCCTCTCTGTCCTTGTTGACAGCAGCAGTGGTAGCACTGCTGCAAATGCGCATGTCGGTATTGCCGGCCATATTAGGATGGCCAAACCAACATGCGCATTTAGATCTCTCCACCAGAGCTGTGTTGCACAGCCGGGTGGAAAACAAGCAGCGGCTCCCAGGCCCTGACCGAGCGGCAAACCAAGCCGCACAGGCCAATCCTGGTGCTGCTGTAATGCTGGGTATTCTTCAAAAGAAAAAAGAGGGCCATTGAATGAAACAGTACAAAGGCAGGGGAACAGGGGTACAGGAACCACTAACTAAACAAAAAAACAACCTGCCTGGTCAAATAATAAGCAGGATACCTCGCCAAAATTCTGAAGCGCTAAAAAGTCGCAATAGAGCCTAGCGATTCAATACATACACAGGGCAAATCTCAAGTGATTTTTATATAAAAAGACAAATATTATTTTTATTCAAAATATTCAGCATTTGATAAAACATACAATGTAAGCACAATCATTGTATATATATATATATGATGTATCTTAGGATCAAAATACAAAACTAATACAAATGCACACTCGCAGTGAAAAAATCCAACAAAAACCCCCAGAAAACAATCACACTATTAGTCAAACAACATACGTCACATTCAAGCCACACATGTAACTCATCGATAAGCATACAAGAAAACACAAGAAAATCAAAAAACAAAATTGGAAAGAATAACAAGGACCAACATCCAGATCCCTTATCTTATATACTTGTATATGTTTATCTAATAGATCCACACAAATATCATTAGATCCCAAATTAACTTGCGCATCACTAGATTCCAAAGGCTGTGTTGATCAAATATTCTGGTCCTTGTATTCCAGTCCTAGGTGAGCGCTGACGCGCGTTTCGGTGGAAACCCTAATTATAGACACACCTTCTTCAGGGTGAAAAATGGGTAAAAACATGCTGAGTGGGGGAGGAAGGCTAATGAATATCCCAGGGCGAGGTCCTGAAAGGAAACAGAGGAATCACATGAAAATGGCTCAATTAAAAAGCACTATCATGTTGAGTATAGAAAGCGTACTCGGACCAAGGAACCCAAAATGAACCACACAGCAAGAAGAAGAGAAGAGAAAGGGAGAGGATGTGGCCTAACGTCTAGGGCGGTCGATCTCAAATCTGGGGAACCGTGTGCGAGTCTCAGCAATGACGCTCAACATCCTGTGATTCTGGGCAAATCATGTAATAATCTCCCCGTGCCTAACAGAAATGAATGTGTTCTTGTGTAAGGTAACTGGTGCTCGTGTAAAGTGCTCTGATACCTTCGGGTCAAGTTTGCGCTATGTAAAACTCCGGAAAAAAATAAATAAATAATAGTCACAAAAAAGCTCACGTCTATCCATAGTGAACACCATAAGCCTGTGATGGAAAAACAGCATAAAGGTGACCAGACAGTGCCGAAATAAATCAAATAAATCAATCTAGTGGTGATAGAGAAGCACCATAGAAGTGAAAAGAAAACAAAATAGATGTGAATTAATGCATAGTGAACGGCATACCTTCACAAGGTTTTTTTATACCGCTTTTATTGACTTTTCTAATGCTTTTGATAAAGTAGACAGACCCATTGTCTGGAGGAAATTGCTCGATCTGGAAATCCTTACGAATTTATTAGGAGTGATAATGGCACTCCTGTTGTCCACTTGATGCTGAGTGCTCCTGAGTGGGGATAAAGGGCTAACCCCTAAATTGTGCACGAGGAATGGTTTAAAACAAGGATGCCTATTGGCTCCTCTACCCTTTTCTATTTATTTGCATGACCTTCCAGCCCACTTTAAAGATATTAGGAAGTTTCCGCTCAGAACGGCCACCCACGATATACATGTGTAAATGTACGTGGATGATGTGGTTTTGTTTGACATAACTCCAATTGGGCATCAACAAAACCTTAGTGCCCTAAAATATTATGCTGAGATGAATGGTTTGGACACCTTTCCTTTTGGACATCAATATATTCAAATCTAAAGTTAAAGGGACGAAAAAAGGGGCCATCCCAACTCTTGGTAGCTGGGGTGAAACATTTTAGAAATAGTAAAATCATACACATAACAAGTCAGAAAGCTTCGAGTTCTTTCATTCTGCTTTTTGCATATGGCTTGTGAATGCACTCAAGGTCCCTCCACTTCTGTGATTGCATGAGTTCTGTAACGGTGCACAGAGTTGGGTTTTGCATTCTTACACAAATCAGGTCTCCTTTTTTTTTTGTTGAAAAGATGTGACTGGAGAATTTCGAAGAGGATGTTCAGAACTGGCATTTCTTTTTATTAAGTGTAAGATGAGAGTCCTGATATTCTTGGCAGACTTTGAGCAGTGTCTCGCCGGGCTCCTTTTGTGATTTTCCATATACTCGGATATAATTGCGATAATTCAGACAGTTGGGTATGCCTTGGATGACTTTCTTTATCTCTTTCTGAGACACCTCAGCTGCAGAGGAAACACCAAAACCGAAGCCTTTATAGCAATATCATCTATAATGAGAGGCAAATGTCATAATATACCTTGAACTTTTTCCAGTTTCAATTGATGATATCCTTTATTGAGGTCCAGGCTGGCGACCACTTGCGCACCATTCGGCTCTATCATGTCTTGAATTTGGGGTGCAGGCTGTCGTTCACATTGGACTGCTTGAGGTCCATACAGATGCTTATCTTTCCACCTGCGTGTCATTTAGGTACAGGCACAATGTGTTAAGCGCTGGTCTTCTGGCCAAGGCTTGGAATGTCTTCCTGGTTCAAAGGAAAGACCTTTTATCTCCAGAGGCAGTGAAAGACACTAGATTTAAACACCAATGCTCCAGAAAATAATCCAGCAAGAAAAAGAAAAAACTGCAGACCAGAAGAAACCTTTTAGTTGACCAGGCCAAGCAACAGAGCAATGAGCTGGGGAATAATAACAGGAACTGGAGAGAACACGAAGTCCACAAAAGCCAGTGAGCGAGCAATGATTCAGGAACGATTGAGAGGCAACTGGACTTACAATGGAGCTCCCTTTTATAGTGGAGAGCAGGACATGACATCATTCCAAAAATGGTTTGGCCATCTTGGATTGGGAAAACAATTTTAACAGGAAAGTTATATGCGCATGTAAAAAACACCCTACACATAATTCCTAATATGTATGTGGAGAAACCAAGTACATATTCGCCTGCCAACATGCAGAGAAACTCCCCCCATAATCCACAGCATGGTCAGGACATGCACAAGATACAATGATGGCACTAAGCGAGGATGCCGTTGTGTCCTTGCTGGCTGAGGCGCACTGTGGAGCCTGAGGCCGTGGATGAGCCTTTGCCGGGACGGTTGTTAGCGCTGATTGAGTTGTGTCCAGCACAGGGATCTGGAGCGTGTGGTCTGAAGCTTCTCAAAGGTGAGAGATCGGGTGGCAAGGTGCTACACCAGGTCTTGGGGGTCATCTGTAACAAGTGTGTATACTGCCTTATTAGTAAAGAACTAGGTTGGGTGCACCATGAAGAATGGGGATCCTACATACATGGTATCTCTCATAATAAGGCATCCCTTAGCTGCAATTCGGCCAAATTAACAAATTGATGCAGATAGCGAGGATGTACATATTATTTCGCTGTACCATGTTACGTGCGCAGCAACAAATATTTAGCAGTTTTGGACAGGAGTGTATACAGTGGTCCCTTTTTAGGTATAGCATTGGCACGCATAAGGACGCAAACTTGTTATGTTTCCCTTGCGATGCATCTGATGGCATCTGACATAGCATCAGTTGGCTGATGACACAGGGTTGTGGTTAAAGTGCGGGAGACACAACCAGTTTAGGTGACCGTCCATTGAGACATTGTGGGTCCTACCAGCAAGTATATCTTTTATGATCAGATAAGGGGACCTATGGGTGTGAGGTTCTTTTGCTGTATTTTTACTAATGCAAGGCTACGTATTCATATATTACTGTTATTGCAGATGAGCCAACTTTGGGGGCCTCTCATTGTAAAAAAAAAAAACTAGCATGTGAAAGATATACACAGCTTTGAGGTATGTTTAGATAAAACATTGTGTATATTGTTTCCCAGACATTTTGTTCGTGCCCATGAAGTGAATAAGCTTCTCTACATATGTTGTGCTCCGTAGGTGTTGTGCCAGATGGCATTTTTTGTCGCAAAGAGACCGGCGGGAATTAGGGGTGGGTCGTAGCGTCTACACATATTTTGTCGCAAAGAGACCGGCGGGAATTAGCGGTGGGTCGTAGCGTCTACACTGATCACAGGATTGTCTAGGTGGATCTAAGACGACGAACAAAATTCCCTTTTGTGCACCCTCAATCAATGTAGTCTGCATAGATAAAAAATCAAATCCATAGGTTAACAAGCATTTGCAATGCAATCGGTCTCGCCTTTGGGACCTTATATGTATTTAGCTATGCAGCACATTAGCCTGGGTGCTGAAACATCTACTGTTCTTTAACATGGAGGGAAAGTAAGCACCAAACTGCGTGACACGCCAGGTATGGGAAAACATGGAGAGAAATATTGCCTTTCAGCAGGAAATGGTATAGTCCAAAGCTCTGTTTTTAATATAAAATCAGGGCCTTCGGTGGTCATATCACTGAAAATACAAGATTTGAAAAAAATATTATTGTCTACTGGTGCTCGTGGAAGATAATTTCTATGGACTGGAATCTAGAGAATGCAAAAGTGATTCTGGTATTTTACTGACCTCTGGTGGTCGTTTTCTATCAAGACAGTTAAATAGAGGCAGTTGAACAAAAACATTAAAAAAGAAAGTCCCTCATCAGAAAGCAATTCTGGTATTTTACTGACCTCTGGTGGTCGTTTTCTATCAAGACAGTTTAATAGACCCAGTTGAACAGAAAAAAAAGTCCCTAAGCGGAAGCAGACTAGTCCTAGGGCTGATCTCCAGAGCCCACAAAGTACATACACATATAAGTATATAATAAGTGTATACTAAAGTATATACAAGAGGTCTCGAATGCTCGACCGAAAAAGGACTTCACATGGTCCATCATTATCTAATACATCATTCAACACCCGTGTATAGTCTCTGTCACTCTTTTAATCCTCAAAAAAATCACAGATGTATTAGATAATGATGGACCATGTGAAGTCCTTTTCAACCAATGGATGTGATTTTTTTTTTATATATGCAGACTACATATGTATGTTTCTATGAAAATAAATGAAAATATTTTTGGAGGATTCAAAGAGACTATTTAGATACGGATGTGGGAAAAGTTTTCATTGTCTTTACTACCGTTTAGTGCACTTCCATTTGTTCTTAAGAAGCAAACTTTGGGTCCCATTGATTGAGGGTGCACAAAAGGGAATTTTGTTTGTCGTCTTAGTTGGATACCGCCCTGTCCCTTTTGGTAGTCAAGGGTGACTCTCCTTTTGTTCGGAATTTATGTACAGGTTGTGTAGGTGTAATACATAACACTGAAATCAGAATTATCACTGTACTCTGAAACCTCAGAAATTGATAGAAATCCCTGTTGTATAAATGTATCATATTTTATTGTTCGCTTCACTGCACCTATGAGCACTGCACCGTCTGTACCAATGTTAATACCGTGACACTTGTTTGGTGAATAGATACAAGGAGTCATTGTTGGCATTGAGCAAGACATTATTGTATTATTTGACTACATCTTTATGGGGTTACATGAATGACACCCGCGGAACTCTTTTGTTGATTCTGTGTTGTACCCTGTTCCGTTGATGGGCATAAGTGTTTTTGTCCTGTGTTTTGTTCTAAATATAGTTATGTTAGCAACACCTGGCATGGAAAAGAGAGTGAAAAATTAGGAAAGCCCAGCTTTCTTGACATCACAACAAAGTGGGTAGCCGGTCACTTGGAGAGTACCCCTTCATTAGTGGTCCTTTCTTTAGGTTATTCACATGTGCAGCTTAGTTACACAGTGATTCTGTCTCCCAGGGAGACATGAAGAGAGTGAGGACAGCTTCACTCCCATCAATCAGCTTCAAAAGGTCTACATTCTTGGTCAACTCCTCAGTCAGTTCTCACCTCAGCATGTGGGGTAGCTGAGTTTGTAATTCTGGGCTTGAACAAGACATGATGTTCTCAGGATGCCTGTCAGTTTGCCTACTTTTCTTTCAGGTCACAGGAACAAAATGTATTTTCCTCAGCTCTGCTATACGTTCCCTACTCCTTCAAGAGAGACAGCCAAGCATTTGCCTCCGCTTCAGTCCTTTCCGCTGCATTGGTGCACACAGCCCCTTTGAACTGAAAAGGTGTTCTGACACACCTGTCTCAAAGGCCAGCTTTTTTTATTTTTAGAAACAGTAGCAGTTGGAACCAAATCAACCAGCCACATAAATTTAAAGTTGCACAGAAAGGTCTGGTGGGATCTAATCAATACTAAATGCAATTCACTCCCCTACCCCTCCCATCTCTGTTCTGTAGACTTGTGCCCTTTCCCATGTGTGTGCCCATTTCACTGCTGTTGTGCACTGTGCCTACCTTTCTGCATCTTGTGGCTACTGCCTGTGGTTTGCTGCTGCTGCTGACTCCAACCACAGTAGTGTGCTGCCTTGGGGGGCTGAAGGGAGCATGCACCGTACTGTGTCTGCGGGACTGCCTAGCAAGAGGCTCTCGGTGGCTCAAGGCAGTTCATGGTGGTTTGTTGCCCTGCAGGGGAAGGAAGCTGCATCTGATGTGGGCTACTGATGTAATTGTCAATACATCTTGAGTATTTTCAAGCACTTCCAGCAAGCCGATGGGTAGCACTGGCAGATAGTAAGCATTCCCCTTGACCATAAAGTGTTTGTAATTGATGCTGATTGAAACACACAGCTCTGTAGTATTCTCTTGGGGGCAAATGTGGCAACCAAGCAATGCAAGTCCAAGCCCCCTGTCGAAACCAAGCATTGCACTATTGGCCAACACCTGAAGTCCTGCAGACCAGGACTTAAAGTGAGCTCCTTACTCTTGTATATTGTTGGAGCACTGCAATACCATTAGCATTAGCCTTTTTGAACTGAGATTTCACAGCCCTTCAGCAGGAAAGCTCTGTTGACACCGATCTGTGAGAAAGAGGAGTTCGTGTCAGTTTACCATTTGCTTGGAGTGTTGAGCCCTACATATCCAAGGCTGGTGTTGACATAATGCGGTTGCATGAAGCATTTTACGGTAGGCGTTGTTCAAATCAAGGAAACAGAGGAGGGATCCTTCTGCTAAGACTTCGCTGGTGTGGTTAGGAAGAGCAGGGCCTAGGATTGTGAACCACAATACCACCAGAATGACTTTTTATGAAAATTCAAAAGGCTCCAAAAAGGAAGGAGGATAATCCTCACAGCATGTACATTGATGCACAAAAAATGGTTGTGGTAGTGAGTAGGTGAGTAGATGAGTTTGGGTGAACTGAAACATGACTGTCCGGAGCAATCACATGATGGGTGCAATGCAGCCCCATTGACAATGAAAGGATTCTATCAATTTTTTGGGAAGAGATGGTTTTTATACAAGTGCTCAACAAATCGTACAAGAAACAACAAGAAAATGGTTTAGGAATCAACCCAGCTGGCTGATGTCAATTGTGAGGGAACCTCAGATGGAGTGATAATGTTGTAGGTTTAGCATCTGGAGCCAGCTGCTGTTTGGGCAGGACATAGATGGGCTGTGCTTTGGCAAAAAAAAGTGTTCTACCATCTCCCTGTATCCCCCATTCTTAACAGCATCTTAACCACCTCCAGTAGGTGTGTTGAGACGGGAAGTCATTTGCATGGCTCTGTTGCATATGCTATGGTGATTCCTGGCAAGTCACTGTAGGTTTTCTTGATTTCTACCTCAATAAATATGCCAAGCATGCGTTATCCACCTATATTTAGACCCTAGAGCTTGTCTTTGAGGTCGAGAAGAAATACATAGTGCACCCCTCTTTTTCTGACAGTGGTTACTCCCCTCGCCCGTCATCGCTCGGGGCTCCAGCAGCGCGGAAGCCCGTCATCGCACACAGCACTCTGTGGGGGGACTACAGCCCCCGCCAGGCAACGCGGGAGGAGCTGCCCACGTTCCTTGTTCACGCCAGGAGGTGCATTTAAGCTGCTCGGGTCTCCCGCGGCGAGGGAGCCCGTCATCGCCAACAGCACTTGGTGGGCAGACTACAGCCCCCGCCAGGCAACGCAGCAGGAGCCGTCCACGTTCCTTGTTCGCGCCAGGAGGCGCATTTAAGCTGCTCGGGGCTCCAGTGGCCAATCGAGGCTGGGCTGGGCCTACTCTCTTGGCTGGTTATCTACGAGGGCTACAGTTCGTGGGACACAGCGTCCTAAGTGCACATCGCGGAGAAATTACTACAACGACGTGGTTGGTTAGTGTATCTCTGGTTATCCGTAATCTTGGTGAATACTGTTTAGGGGCGGAGGCCATTTATTATATCATAACGGCAGGAGTCGTCTGTACAAACTAACCATGGGGAAGAGAAAGGATGCGCACACCAACCATCTTAGTAGTAATAAGAGGGCAACTATTGACTCCTTTTTGGCAAAAGCAGTTGGAGCCATCTCAAAGGAGATTGATAAAGCTGAGAGGAGACTCTCTATGGGCGCTGGTGGTCTCCCTGCACCTGTACTTACGCCAGGAGAAGTAATTGACATGCCAGAAGGGAATCCGCAGGCTACTAATTCTGATAATTCACATGCCTTGGTCATAGGCGCTACAATGCAAGAGGGGGGAGAGGAAGGTGCTAGCTCTTCCGCAGCTATCAATAAAGAAGGGGCTGAGCCAGTTGTTTCCCCGGCACCCAAAAGACTGCGCAAATCAAGAAAGAAAAATGAGCCCACAAGCAGAGTAGAAACACCACCATTACAACCTGGTGCGACAGATATGGGGGATTTTTGGAACACTCTGAAGAAAAGTTTTACAGATGTGGTGACTGATTTAATATCCCAGCTGTGGGACAATTTGGACAAATTGGACAAAGTGGTAACAGATACCAAGGAAACATTTAACAAAGTAGAGTGTATGTTGAAATCGGTTCCCAAAATACCACCTCCTCCAATTGTGCAACCACAGGCAGCCTGTAGTACAAATATAGAAGGAGGGACACATAAGATAGAGGTAGAGAAAGGGTCACTGAATCGAGGGACGGACCCAAACAAGGTGCCCCAGGGTAATTTAGTTCCCCATATGGGTAGTTTGACAAGAGGCCCCGGAGGTAGGGGAGACCACCACACTAAAGCAGGTGAGCCCGAGAAGGCTAGGGCCTTTCGAAGTATTCCAAACAGTGTAGGTCTGCCAATAATTGATCTGCCTCCAGAGTGCTGCTCATATACCGTGGTCTTGGTGGGGGTTCAAGGTCTGGGTACACACAATGGAGAAACCACTGAAAATCTGATAAATAAGATAGCGCATTGGCTGGGGTCACTGTTGTAAATGATTTCTTCCTTTAACTAGGGAATGTTACCTAGCCCTTCCTTTGTGTCTTATCCCAGTTCCCTTTCAGAACTCTTGTAAAGTTCTAATGTGCCCTCGATACCAAGCGGGATTCCAGACTGGTCAGTTGGAGTCTGGTCAGCTGGTGAGGTGCTTGCTTTGTTCGTTCCTGTCCAATAAACTCTACCTACTTGGAAAGAAGTCCAGCGTTGTCTCCACAATCTTTTACTTCATTTTGGCGACGAGGATGGGATGGAATCCTGACATCACCTGACCAACGGTGAGTCATCGCGCGCTCTCTACCTTGCATGCGCCATTCTTCGTCAAGTCCTTCGTTGCTAGGGTGCGACGCTTATGCCTCAGCGTTCCCTTTAGCAAGAGTGCGATCGCTGCCACGCAGATCCTCCACGCATATGCTTAACGCGGTGACGTCATCGCACAACGTGACTCCATTTTAAAGAGGAAAACTTTATTTCCGTGTATTGCAACACCAGCATTGTGAGAGCTGGTAACCACGGTTACAGAGATCGGCGATTCATTAACCATTTGTTTTGTGCCTAGTTTGGAAGCGCAAAGTGGAAAGTTCAAGTGTGTTGGCCTCACGGTGACACGCTCACCTTTTACTGGCAAAACTATATTTACAAACTTCAATTGGAGTCCGGTTCTCCTTAAGTTACAGCTGGGTTCTAGGTGGTTACATCTCTTGTGCCTAACATTGAATCACACACAATTGTTGGTGCAATTGTTTTTAATTGGTTTTTCTTTACTATTAAAATTGAATAGTCATGGCACAACAAGTGGCAGTAACTCTACCTCCACAATTCCTCAGCGAACCAGGTACACCTTCTACTTCATGGGAAGATTGGATTGTCATGTTTGACAATTATCTAGATGCTCTTGATGGGCAAGAGTTTTCTGCCAAGCGGAAAAAGCACTACTATTAAGTGCCTTGGGCAAGGAAGGTCAACGAGTATTCAAGTACCTTCCCCACGCTTTACAATCCAGTGGCCTGTCTTCACCTGATGAGTACAAAGAGGCTGTAGCGAGACTTGAAGTAAGGTTTTCCAAAGAAGAAAATTTGGTCATGAACAGATTTAAGTTCTACACACACAAACAACGCAACGAGGAATCCATTGATGATTTTGTTGCACGCTTACGCGAACTTTCAGTGAAATGTAATTTTGGTGCAATGGCAGATGAGCTGATTCGCGATCAGCTCATCGTTCAGTGTAATAATAGAAAGATACAAGAGAGACTGTGGGCGGCCAAAAACCCCTCCTTAAGCTTAGCCATAGACTTGGCTAAAGTGGTCGAAGAATCAGAAAGATGTATGAGAGAAATACAAAAATGTAACTCGCAGCAGCAAATCTCTGAAGTGTCTGAGAAACTCTTGTATGAGTGTGAACCTGGCGAGGATGAATTAGTGGCTATGGTAAAGTCAAAAGGGAAAAGCTTTCAAAAGAGAAGTAACCTTAGCAAATTCCCAATTAAGTTTTGCTCAAGATGTGGTAGTAATACACATACCTCTGATGCAAAATTTTGTTTTGCAAATAACAAAGAATGTCTAAAGTGTGGCAAGTTGAGTCATTTTTCAAAGATGTGTAGAAACAAAGGCAGACCTAAAGTAGCTGTTATTGAAGAGTGTGCTATTGAAATCAAAAGAGATAGGGATAAAATCCTGGTCATTGATGATCCGGATGTCTTTACCTATAATGAAAGGAGAGAGAAGAGACCGAAAGCTGAATTTACTGTTGATGGTCATGTTGTAACTCTGATGGTGGATACTGGTTCAAGATATACAATAATCCCGGAGTTCATGTTCAAGAAGGAGTGGGGTGTTATGCAACTTAAAGATAGTGACATTTCCCCTACTGGATATCAGGGAGAAAATATAGAATTGTTAGGTTACTTTGAAGCTGACATCTCTTTTATGCATAGGTCCACTAACGGCAAAGTTTCTGTTTCTGTTGATGGCCCACCCATCCTGGGTTGGATCCACCAATACGACTTGCACATTATAGTCAATCCCAGAGCACCCTACCAGGTTATGGTAGTTGATGATCATTCTCTCGATGAGATTTTACTTGATACAAGCAGGGTTTTTAGAGATGAGTTGGGTGAATTGAAGGGGTATGTGCATAAAATCCAGTTGAAGAATGATGTTATCCCAATTCAACACAAGGTGAGGAGAGTCCCCCTTGCAGTCAGAGAGGAGGTTAAAATGGTAATAAATGAAATGCTACAGGGAGGCATTATTGAGCCTGTGGAGGCTTCCACATGGGTTTCTCCGGTGGTAATCACGCAAAAGGCTGATCACAAAATTAGATTCTGTGTGGATCTAAGATCCCTGAACAAAAATGTTGTAGCGGACACATTTCCCCTCCCAAATATCGGTGAGTTGGTATTCACCTTGCAGGGTGCAAAGTACTTCTCTAAATTAGATTTGAAGAGCGCGTATCATCAAATCCGTCTTCATGATAATTCAAAACATTTGACAGCGTTCATAACCACAGAGGGTACTTTTCAATTCACCAGACTTCCCTTTGGTCTTATCTCTGCTGCTAGTGTTTTTCAGCGTATGGTAACAGAGATCTTCAAAGGTATTAAGAAAGCGGTGTTTTTCCAAGATGATATACTGGTCTTCGGTGATACCATCTCGGAGCACAACCAAGTACTCAATTCTGTGTTGCATAGAATAGATAATGCAGGTTTGACATTACGTAAAGAGAAATGTGCGTTCTTGGTTCAACACATAGAATATTTGGGTTACGAGATCTCAGCCCAAGGTGTCAAGCCAAAGAAAAATCTTTTAGAAGCCATACAATCAGCCCCATGTCCTTCTGACAAGGACCAGCTCCGTTCATTCATGGGTCTTGTAGAGTTCTACTCAAAATTTGTGAGGAACGTCTCAGACAAAACATTTACCTTGAGATTGTTACTAAAAAAAGGAGTGAAATTTGCATGGGATGAAACTCATACTAATTGTTTCAATGCAATTAAAAAAGAATTGTGTGAGGCTAAAGTTCTAGCTCCCTTTGACATCAGGCGCACATCTGTATTGATGGTAGATGCCAGTGGTACCGGTTTGGGTGCAGTACTTTTACAGAAATATTCTGAAGGAGAGAAAACCATTGCATTTGCCTCTCGCCCCCTTTCACTCTCCGAACAAAATTATTCGGTTATTGAAAAAGAGGCACTAGCTGCTGCGTGGGGAGTACACTATTTTAGAACCTACTTGTGGGGTACCAAGTTCCAAATCAAGACAGATCACAAACCTTTAGTTACCGTTCTGTCTCCAGGTGGCGCTGGCAAAGGTTCTCCTAGACTAGCGAGACTAGCTTCTAGACTTCAGGAATATCAATATGACATTTCGTACATACAAGGTTGGCGCAATGTACAAGCTGATTGTCTCTCTAGGTTATCAGTCAAGAGTAGCAATGTAAAAGATGATTTTTCTGATACTCATGAAGAAGGTGCGGTAGCCTTTGTCCATGATGTTGTAGCTCTGAGTGATGGTACTTTCACCAAGGATGAATGGTGTTCTGCAATGGAGAAAGACTATGTCCTCATCAAGGTCATGGATCTTGTCAGATTGGGTACCAGGCGCGAGAGTTGTGTTTTACCCCCTGTCCGCCCTTTTCTTAAGGTTATTGATGAGCTTTCTGTGTTTGGTCACAGTATTCTTATGAGAGGTGATAGATTCATTCCACCATTCAGTTTAAGGCCGACTTTACTGAAAATTGCTCATGAAGGACACCTAGGGCAGACACTCACTCAGCACAGACTTAAAGCAGATTTTTGGTGGCCGGCCATGGACGCACAAGCTGCATCCTGGGTTGAAAGTTGTCAAGCTTGTAGAGAAGGAGAAAAAAGACTTAAAATTGTTTCTAGTCCAGCTATGGGTCACATTGCTACTCCGAACCAACCATGGCATAGTGTGTGCCTCGATTTCATAGGGCCAATGGACGAATTGCCAGGTACTCATCGTTTTGCTATAGTTGTGGTTGACATATTTTCAAAGTGGCTTACAGTTAAATTTGTCAAAGATATCACCACTGATTGTACCATATTATTTCTCAAAGACTTATTTCACGAGGAAGGTTTTCCCATAAGACTCATAACTGACAATGGCACACAACTAACATCCAATAAAATGCGTATGTTTTTGTCTAGTTGTGGTGTGGCTCATCATCGCACGTCTCTCTATAATCCCCAAGGGAATGGCGTGTGTGAGAGAGCTAACAGGGTTGTTAAAGGCATTATACAAATGACATGTGCTTCTGGGGTTTTTTCCAATGAAGTTGTTCAAGAGATGGTGTGGGCTTATCGAACCACTGCTCATAAACAAGATAGTAAGTCTCCCTTTGAGCTTATGCGGGGTAGACGTCCCGGTACCAAACTTGCACCCTCTTGGCTGAAAAGTTGTTTGGTCAAGGGTGTTCACCCGGAACCGAATACCTGTACCTCTTACTCAATTTCCTCTGGTGATCTCGTCAAGGTCAAACCAGGGAGAGTGACCAAAGGTCTATCTAAGTTTAGGGGTCCCTTTTTAGTTAAACAAGTTTTTCCCCATTATGTAGTTTTGGACAATGGTGAAAAGTGGAATTTGCGCAGAGTAGCATTGTATTGCAAATCTACAGCCACAAACGATTCTATTCAATTGGCCCATCCTTCTCCGTTAAACAGCGGCTATATGCTATCCATCCCAGAGGAGGTTACTACATCTCCAGTTGTGAGTTGTCGTAGGGGGGAAGGTGGTGGTGATGCTTTCAATCATAGTAATGTTCGCGAACAGTTGGATCACAGTAACGGTCCTTCTACTACAAATGATGTTTCACATAATGTTTCTTTATCCAGTGACATTAGAGGTTCAAGGTCTCGTAGACTTCCATTGTACTTGAATGACTATATATGTTAGTGTTCCATGTTAATATTCTCCAACCTATGTTCTTCGTTATCCTAAGGGAAGGAGATGTGTTGTAAATGATTTCTTCCTTTAACTAGGGAATGTTACCTAGCCCTTCCTTTGTGTCTTATCCCAGTTCCCTTTCAGAACTCTTGTAAAGTTCTAATGTGCCCTCGATACCAAGCGGGATTCCAGACTGGTCAGTTGGAGTCTGGTCAGCTGGTGAGGTGCTTGCTTTGTTCGTTCCTGTCCAATAAACTCTACCTACTTGGAAAGAAGTCCAGCGTTGTCTCCACAATCTTTTACTTCAGTCACATAGCAGGTTTAACGTCTCAGACCTCACTAATATTTTGATGGCAAGAAGGGTTGCGTGGATTAGTCGGTCGAAAAAAACATTCGGGGGCGATGCTGTGATAGTCACTTTTAGATTTCCAGCATTGGCGCATAACATTTTAAGACACTCTGCTGATTTTCCTTTCTATGCCTCAGAGATCAAACCACTTCCTTTTTTTATAGACCTACTGCAAATATTCCAACAAGGAAGCCTGCCTATGGTCTGGATGGGGGGGGGGGGGAATTTTATATTCGAGGGTATAGCAACTTCACCGAATTTTTATGCCCCTCTGTCGGATCTAAATGGTTTGGATTGACTTGTTGAGGGCACAGATCATAGTCCATCGCAGACATCCCCAACTGAACCCAAAAATCAGGACATTACGCCTAGTGAACTCCATACTAGAGACATGGTAGTTCAACCTATCAATAGCATTGGCCCTTCTTGTCAGATAGACCCCCGGGGGGGGGGAGGAGGGGAGATAGCTCCTGCCACATCATATAGTGACTTTTGTGGGGGAAATATTAGCCTGATATCCTGGAATGTGGCTGGTCTAGATCCCAAATTTGAAGACGAGAGATGGATTAATTGTATATCCTCATATAAGATCATATGCTTACGGGAGACCTGGGAGAGGGAAAATAAGTTTTTCCTGGAAGGTTATAAGACCTTTTTTTCTCCCAGCAGATGGTTCATCCTCTGGCCGTGCTAAAGGGGGTCCAATTATTTTTATTGCACTTGACCTCGGTGCATTAATGAAATTGCTGAAGTGGAATTCTAGAGTGGCACAAGGTCAAAAAGTATCCGTGGGGAGAACACTACGGTTTACTCTAATAAACTTTTATAACACAAACAATAATTTTCAGGGCCCCTCAAGCTTGATGGAGTTATCTGGGCTGTTGGAATCGTTACAGGGTGATGATTTTCCACAGTCAAATCTTGTTCTGCTTGGTGATTTTAACTGTCATCTGTGCCCTGATATTGGTCAAGGATCGAGAGACACCCACATATGCCAAGCTTTAGAAGAATGGTACATGGAGCATTCTCCAGATGGTCGTAAGTTAAATGCCCTGTTAAACATTTATGATCGAAGCTTTACATTGTAAAATGCACCTAGGCCCCCTAATAGTATTTATCCACCTTCTTATAAAGGAAGGGGACATGCCACAATTATTGATTTTATTTTTGTTTAGGCATCTATGGGCCATATCATACATTGCTCAAGGATTTTGGATAGTCCCTTTAGTGATCATAATCCTGTGATCCTGGGGATGTGGGCACAGGGCCCAAGGGCAGTTCAGGATAAGAAGAGGGCGGGGGCTTTAATGACAACTGATCAGGGGAGGCGATTGCGGTGGTCGCAGGTGGATACTAACGCTCTTAATAGTTCCCTTTTTAAAGACAAAAAGAGTTGATGAAGTGCCTCGAACCATCCCCCTCTGACGAGGATGTAACTAGTTTCTTTGTTGTCATTGCACAGTCTGTGGCGGGCTTGTTAACTGTGCCCACAGTTCCTTCCGGCTCGGATAACCCAAGATGATTTGACAGTGGGTGCTCTAAGGAATCTAAAAGCAGCTCTGAAAGAGATCCCGCGTAATAAAGATAGGGTATCTTCTTATCGCAAAAACTATAAAAGTGTGCTAAGAGAGCGGAGGGTATTGTTACAGAAACAGGCCTGGGAAGAGCTAGTGCAAGTTAGTGAAATAAAGGACAGCTCCCTTTTCTTGAAGGTCATCAATAGTCCTTGTTTCTCTGAACCAGACAAACCGAGTGTGGTACATCATATACCCCCGGACCAATGGAAGACACACTTCGAGACGGTCTATAATCATGGTGAAGGAAAACAAGATATTGTTGATCTGGTGTCCCTCCCAAGTGATGCACAGATTAACTTCCTCTTGGAGGAGGTTAAAAATGCCATCGAGGGATTGTCATGTAATAAGGCCCCAGGTCCAGATGGGATCCCCCCTGACCTGTTACGGAACAACATAGACGTCTGGGCCCCGATTTTGACCAGGGTTCCTAATGCAGCAGCACGACCGTCAATGCCTCAGTTGTGGTCCTTCGCTATCATTGTCCCCATCTACAAGAAGGGTGACAGGGATAACCCACAGTGTTACCGTCCCATATCCCTGATAGATTCCACTGTTAAGGTTATGGGTAGGGTTCTTTTAAATAGGTTATCAGAATGGATAGTTACCGGATTATTTCTGACACGCAATATGGTTTTAGATTGGGTAAATCAACAGTAGGACAATGTCTGAATCTCTACCTGTTGATATCAAAATACACAATCGCCAAAGAAGGTTCGATTTATTTGGAGTTTATAGACCTTACAGCTGCGTTTGACAGAGTGAACCGTAGTAAATTGTGGGCTCTACTAGATGAGATAGATGTTGAGCGTGCAATAATAAATGTTTTAATGTAACTATATGCTAACACATCAGCCGTAGTTCGGTTTACTGATAAATTTAGATGTTCAAGAGGTGTGCGTCAAGGGTGCATTCTTGCCCCTTTTTTATTCACACTGTACATAAATGGGCTAGAATCCCATTTGATTTCATTACATGTTGACACCCCGAGAATAGGCATTAGACCAGTACCAGTCTTGTTATACACGGATGATGCGGTGCTTATAGCACGAACACCCAGAGCATTGCAAGTGTTAATTGATGGATTTGTCTCCTTCATGAATAAGTTGGATTTATCACCCAATTTTACCAAATCATTTTTTATGGGAACTGGGTGTCGGGGGACTTGTACAAAACCTATAAGGCAGGCACTGCTAATTTAGCCAAAGTCCCGACTTTTAGTTATTTGGGTGTGTTATTTGATGATAAATTAAATTGGAACAACCTGAAGGAGGAAAAGGCAAAAGCCATGAATAAAGCCCTGGGAGCTATTGCAAATTATGCACATAGACTAGGTACATGGACCCGGGGGTGGTTTTAAAATTATATCAGGCATTCTGTATTTCTAAAGCCACATATGGGAGTGAGATCTGGGGTTATAAGGCAGTTGAAAAATTACAAACCACCCAAAATAAATTTTTAAGACGGATTCTGAAAGTGCCACAGGGAACACCCACTTACGCTGTACACGAGGAACTGGGGGGTCAAATATATCACAGACTTAGTTGCAGTTAAGCCCCTGCTCTGCTGGGTAAATGTATGGTCCAACAAAGAGGCTTCTTTTAACCAAGCAGTAATTGTGGATTGTCTTTCCATGGATCATGCATTGAAAATCTCTTGGCTAAGATACATCAAAGATTCAATTAGTGCTCTTGGAAGACCAGATATATTCATGAATTATGAGAAAGTGAAGAGGGTGGATAAAAAGTTAAGCAAAGATCTATTCTTTAGAACAATCACTGTTGATCGTGAAGGTAATGAACTTAATAAGCCTACGGTAAGAGCTCAAGCGTTAGTTAAATCAACGGCAGGTATGGCGCCTTATCTCTCAATTTTAACTAATCCTCATGAGCGTTTTTTAATTACCCGTTTTAGATTCAATATGTTTCACCACTTAGTTGCCTCTCCTCCTGGTTTTGTAGCACGTATTGAGGATAGGGGGCTGTGAAAATAGGTCTCCACGGGATATTTTACATTTTGTCTTTTTATGTAAATATTTTTCCCATCCTAGACGACAATTTCTTAAACCCTATTTAAAAGAAATGGGCTTCAGGCAAGCATGTGTTGCCCTTTCGCACTTGCAACTATTGCAAACTGATCGTATAGTGTATGTTGTTACGCATTTTTTAAGTGCGATGCTAAGATTTAGGAAATCCAGATTTGACTAAGATGGAGAGGGCTATCATGGATTTATGCATGAGCGATAGTGGAAGTAAATGCACAGGAAAGTTTTAAAAATGTTATGACTGTATTTATGCTATAGGAACCTCCGTGATCATTTAATGCTGTTTCGATGTACTATTAAGAATTATTTTAAAGATCATGACTGTTTAGATTTTCAGGAGAATGATAGTGACCTTTGTATGAATATTGCACGATGAAATAATATGCCTTTTATTGAATTTGATTATGTTATTAATGTACCATCGGTTTTATGGGGGAGTTACTGCCGAATAAAGATTGTATAATAATAATAATAATACTCCCCTCTCTACCCAGGCTGTGGTAGACTGACAGTGCTGGCAGCATTAATCTATACTCAGGGTTACTCTTGTACTCCTTAGGAGGTGCAGTCTGCCAGCTCCCTCCTGGTAAAGTCTATACAGTCTCCCTTACCTGGGTTGTTTTTGCCTCCATCATGTCAGGGGTGTGTTTTTTTGAGAACCATAGGGATCAATGGGTGAGGATGATAAGCCACTGTGTTTAATGTGAGCCAAGCTGGAATCTATTCTATTGGACATTCCAGCTCCCCAAGCCCCTCCCTCGTCCTTTTAGAAGCTTGGTCGGTTGGGGAAAGCACATGTTCTTATCTCTGTTTAGCTCAGGTTCACTTTGCTGTGATGACCCCCTCCCTTTCTGCTAGATGATGGTCAGGACCTCCTGGCGTAGAGTGAATTAACATTCCTGCAACAGGTCTTCCTTATGCACTGATCATGGAGAACACATGCTATAATATATGCCCCAGGACTGGACGGGCATCCAGGATTCAAAAGTAGCAGAATCCCTGACTGAGCTTGTCCATGAGGGAATGAAAAAAGACTGTCCTCCTCGGCCAGTGGTTTGTTCAGCGCTGTACTTGTTTTCTGACCAGCCACATGTAGGATGGGATAGTAAGCAGAGATCCAGGATTGGAATCCAGGAGTTGGATTGCTATTCCCCCACCAGACCCAGGAACGGGATCTGGACTTGCGAAGGTGTCTCCGTAATGGATAACCTGTGAACGGAATTTGACAGTCTGATGGAAGGGGCAGGGCTTCAACTCATCAGGTGGCATCCCAGCAGAGAACGGTTGTATGACGGAACATCGAAGGGAAATACGTTGCATGCCTTTACAACACATTTTTTATTTACCCTGTAAAAATTTCGAACGCATAGGCCTTTACAATGCATGCCATTACCACGCATTGTTTATATATATTAAAACATTTATTAATGGGGGGAGATCCCCCAACTTACCGTGAATGCGTGGCAAAGGCATGCATTGTAAGGCATATACGTGGTATAAATGTGTGGTAAAGGCACAACGTGGTAAAAACCTCATTGCAAAGGCTGTATCCTGCAGAGAACGAGCTATCTGTTAAGCTTGTAGATGCGGTTGGCGCTTTGGAACACAAGGAGACTCCAGGCAACGCTCAAGATAAGGAAACCTGCTACACATCAAGCGAGACAGGGGAAGCTACTTACTGTTACTGAAGGCGAGATGCTGCACCCCTGACCCCTCCCCTGTGCTGTGTGAGCCTGTGGGTGCTTCCAATTAGTATCTGTACCTGGGAAAGAATGCCCTTTTGAAGAACTTACCATTTGAACCCTTGGTCCTTGCCTCAGGATTTGCAAAGTCTCCAGCTTTGTCCTTGCTTGTCCAGCACTAGTAGCGAGCAGCGCCATCCCCATTGGTGCCCTGGTATTAGAAAATCTAGACTGCAACCTGTGCGCTCTGGGGTACAGGCCCCAACCCTGTTTGTGCCATCGGAGGGTATCAGGGTGTACTGGCACCCTGGCCAGCCACTACCTTCCTACAGCTATTGCAGTAGCTACTGGACTAATGAGACTTTAGTAGCTGTGCCAAGATAATAGGCACCCCTGACACCACCAGAGCAGTGTCCTCTCAAAGGAAGGGAGAGCACTTGTTACTTTGGGTGGTGGGACAGTGGGCGGACCAGTAACATTTGACTTCATATCAACTGCTGAAGCCAAATCACTGCAATACAAAAGAGAGTACCATTGCTCTACCTTTGAAGAGGAACCCTGTGAAACATGTTCTGTATGTTGTAGTGCCATATGCGCTATAATACTGTTTGGGCTCAGAACTCTGGCACAGACGGTTGTAGAGACGCCTGGTTTTCAGTCTGTATCTTAGGTTTAGGTGCAGTATATTTTTCTTGTGTGTATTAAAGTGCCTTTCTCTTATAAAGTGAAGTGCTGACTGGACATTGATATTATTAGCTTGTATTACTGTGTAAACTGTATTCCGAATGTTTCACCCACCTCACGCCTTCAGTAAGCCTTGGACAGCTCTATCTCACTACCCTGTGAGTATCAAGTGCTGGAGACGAGTGATTGGGTATCCAATGTTAGGTCCATTAGTACTGTGGCCCCAGAACATTAATGGTGAATGACTCCAATTGATGAAACTGGAGCCCAGTAAACCCGACTGACAGGTGCACCAGGAAAACGTTCTTAACAAGGTGACCAAGCAAAGCTGAAACAACATAGTCTTGTTACATGAATAACAGATGGTGTCAGGATCCGTGACCTATCTGTGGACCCGACTACCACACTGACATTTTCAACATGTTCCCTCAGTAATAACATGGACACCACCTACCGAGTGTTCAGTTTTTTCCTTTCCTTGTAAGCACTAGCGTGCTTGGGAGGTGCCTGGCTCCTGACGATAGCTGCCATCTTGGAAAGGCTGGCTTCCTTAGACTCTTCTATGCTGTGTATTAGGACACCACTGCATCGCCTTTGAATTTCTTTTCCTTGTAGGTACTAGTGTGCACTGGAGTTGCCTGGCTCCTTATTTTAGACGGCATTTCGGTAAGGCAGTTCTTAATCTTTTTATGATTTTAGTTGTCACTGTTATTTTAACTTTATTTTCTGTTCACTGTAGCTGCGTCTCACAAGGGAGCTTGTGAGCGCAGCCAGGGTAGCAGGACCCCCTTTAATTTTCATTTGCCCTCACTTTTTACTTGTCTTTTGCCCTCGTGCACTAGCGCCTGTGGCTGCGCCCCCTCACGCCCTCAAACCCACAGCCAGATGCTGGACTACAAAGCAGGATCTCTAGCGCGTCCGTGGGCGCCCGCTGGCATGCCGAACGCACGCCAAAGCAAGCCCATCTGCGCCCATCCGCGCATGGACCGCGCCCAGCGCCAGCCACTATGCTGGTTTCAGTGCAGATTCTCAACTAACGCCCAGACTCCACTACTCAAGGGAAATGTTGCTGAGACTCAGACTTACAGGTAACCCCTGTTCTGGATCACACTATGATCCTCAGCTGGAGAACTGTTTGCTGCGATGCCCTCGATGCAAACGTACCTTTCATTCTCTCCATTTGCTCATTGCTAGGCTTCTCAACCCCACCTCTGCATCTCACGAGGCGAAAAGAAAGCAGATTTCTTGTGTGCTCGTCAACGCAAGATCTCTGTTAAGAAATGCCTTAGTATTTCGTGATTTTATCAAAGCCCTTCAGATAGAACTGGCCTTCATCACGGAAACATGGGCAGATGCTTCCTCAGACCCAGATCTGCTTCAGGCTCTCCCTGAAGGATTTAAGATCCACAGAGTAGACAGATTTGGGAAAACAGGGGAGGAATAGCCCTAATTGTCAGAACCAGCCTTAAGTCATGGTTCAAGCCTCTTCCAGACAATCTAGACTGTGAGGCTTTGGCCTTTAAGATTGAATTGGACAGTCAAAATACTTTCAGTGGCATATTACTCCATCGTTAACCTAGAACTAAATCCTCATTTCTCAACCAGATTGGTCAACTCTTGGAAGCCAAGGCCGACGTGTCCAACTTCTCCATCCTAGGAGACTTTAATTTCCATTTGGAGAATGCCTCTGACTGAAACTGAAGCACTCCTTGACCAAATGGCCAGCGTAGGACTTAGACAAATTGTAAAAGGGCCAACACACATAGCAGGGCATTATCTGGATGAGATATTTTGGGATAATCCCAACCTTGAATGGACCAGTTCACTTCCTATAATATGGTTGGACCATAAATCGGTTATGTTTGAAATGTAATTCTCACAAAAATTGTCCGCTAGACTCCCAGTCGCCCATGGAATAAGATAGCAGAGAAATTAAAAACCTTGCTCACTCAATCATTACAGGAGACTCCCCCTAAATTAGTCCTCGCAGTAGTGATTTATCAGTCTTGGATTGACTCCGCATCCCTGCAATTGGCCCCTCTGCTTAGCCACCGACGCCTCAGGCTTTCACCGTCGGAACCTTGGTTAAACGACTCACTAAGAGCTCAAAAACAAATTTGCCGAACACTGGAAAAAAAATGGAATTTAGATGACAACCTTCATAAAAAAACAGAATATAAATTGTCCATTCAAGTCTATAAGAATGTAATCGTGATGGAAAAGACATCATACATTAAAGAAAAAATTAAAGCAGCCAATGGCTGTCCGAAAGTTTTATTTGCCACGATCAAAAGTCTCTCGAAACTCCCGGATCCACATGATCATAGAGCTAGCCAACAATTCTGTAACTCGCTAGCTGTGTCATTCCAGCACAACGTTAAATCAGTCTATGACACTTTTACGCTTCAGGACAATAGTTTGGCCCAGTTACCGTCTCAACGGAGCAATTTATCCCCCCCTATTTTACGCTCACTGCGGCCGGGTAATGCCGATGCTCTTGTCGTTTACCACCTTAACCTTAGATCAGGTTATAAAAATGATCTCAGTAGTTAAATCTGACCCCATAGACTGTAGCTACATCCCTCTTGCCCATCTTTAATCTAATGTTCACATCAGGACGCTTTCCCACCGAATGGAAAAAAGCGTAAATACCGCCACTTTAAAAAAATCCAATTTGGATGTTAATGACACCTTGAACTACAGGCCAATTTCAAGACTGCTGTACCCTTCAAGGATAATAGAAAAGGCCATCAACTTGGAATTATCCACCTTTATCTCCGATAATGCCATTCTTGATCCCTCTCAATATGGATTTTGGGCTCATCACAGCACAGAACTTGCCCTGATCATGGCCACTGAAGAGCTCAGACAAACCTTAGATGGTGGGGGAGTACGGCCCTGATCCTGTTAGATTTATCAGCGGCCTTCGATACGGTCAACCCTGATCTGCTGGTTGACCATCTCTCGTCACTCGGGATCAGAGCTAAAGCGCTCTCCCTGCTGAGCTCCTTTCTATCAGATCACTCCCAAGTGGTGGCACTTGGAGAATATGTCTCCACTCCCTTTTCACTTTCCTGTGGAGTACCTCAGGGTTCTTCCCAGAGTCCAACCTTATTTAACTTATATGTTATTCCCCTGGCCAAATTAATCAAAAGCTATGGCTTTGCTCTGGTGTCCTATGCGGATGACACACAGATAATCGTGTCAATCAATGGTGCTTTCAATTCAACAGCAGTCAGATTTCATGACTGCATGTGTCATATAGGTAACTGGATGCAAGACAATTGTCTTACACTTAATTCATCAACGACTGAAGTTTTTCTTTTCGGGAATAGCTCTTTAATCTGGACAGACAGTTGGTGGCCTTCTCAACTGGGTCCTCTGCCAATCCCCTCAAATAAAGTAAAAAATCTTGGTGTTCTTTTTGATACCAATTTATCATTTGAAGCTCAGATCAATCACACCACCTCCACTTGCTTCTTTATACTCAAAGTTCTGAGGAAGGTACTTCCTTTTATTCCTTTTGATCTGAGAAAAACAGTGGTCACTGCAATATTTGCATCTAGGCTTGACTATTGTAATGCACTATTTACTAGTGCAAATAAGCGAAGTATTCGTAAGCTCCAGATAGCACAAAATGCAGCAGTTCGAGTCCTTCTAGGGCTTTCGCGACTTGATTCTGCCTCCAAGGCCCTGATCCAACTGCACTGGCTGCCAGTTGCGAACAGTATTCAATTCAAAGCCTTATGCATAGCGTTTAAATCATTGCATGGATGTGGTCCGGTGCAATTGTTACACTATTTCAAGCCGTATACCCCGGCTAGACCACTCAGGTCAGCGGACTGTGGCAACCTGGTCACCTCCAGAGCGCGCAGGGTCAAATGAGGGGGGTAAAAGCATCACCTACACCACAACTAGACTTTGGAATTCCCTGCCAACAACCTTAAAAAAAGAAACCTATCTGTTTAAATTTAGGAGGGGGCTGAAAACATGGCTTTTTAGATGGTGAGTCCAAACTATTTTTACTCCATCTATTTGAAGGTAGCGCCTAGACACCTCCGGGTATATGTAGCGCTTTACAAAAAACCTCATTTCATTCCGTTGCAATCAATATTGTCGTTTGAGGGTGTCCTCCAGGGTAGACTCCAGACAAGAAACCAAGGGGCACCTCTCCTCCTAGTCCTTTGTAATTAGGAAACTGTCTCTTTGTTTAATCAATTTTCTTTGATGTTGGTGAAACATTGCCAGTAGCAATAATACTTTCCGGGCAGGAGTAACTGTGGTACTTTTCTGCTTCACTGCAGTCAGAGGAGGAGACCCAGATAGCACACAAACCATTGGATATGTCTTTTACCACTACCAGATGTTATGGGTAAAGTCTCAAACCTAGAAATCATTTAAATTGGGAGTTGCAGGTAGGTACGAATCCACAATTCCTATCATGTATTGATCATTATCACAATTATGAAGTCACACTTTGTGTTCAGGGCCTGGTCTTTGCCCAGAACCTGGAACCCTCACCCCTGCCTCCATGGAACAATGGATTGTGTACACCACCCGCTGGGCTCAAAACCTTATAAATATAGTATTTCTATAGCACAAACCTAGCCAAAACGTAGCGGAGGGCTGTACATAGTCAAAGGCAAGCTTAAAGCCAGTGAGCGATAGGAGAGGAAGCGGAGTTGTGGACGGTTGATGCATTGTGAAGGAGTGTTCTTTAGGCCTGTTGTCTCGTTTGTTTGTCATTTTTACACTTCTTAGTCTGCAGTCTGATGGTGTCCTGGCTGCAGACATGACGAGAACCACCAGAAATGGTGTGACTGTCTGAAAGGTAGGCAGGGTGCTGGTTTTGAAGATGGTGCAGGCCAGCATAGGGAGCCAACGGAGTTCCATCAGATTAGGGGTGAAGTGATCATATTTCTGCAGGCCCTGGATACGACATACTGCTGCGTGTAGGGTGCCCCTATGGGGCGCCAGTGTACTTTCAACCTAAAAGCCCACAAGGTACAACCTTTGGCCGTGTTCTGTATGTATGGACTAGCCTTTGGCCTCCCCCTGCTACGCGTGCCACACATACAGTCTGCTGAACAAGACCTTTGCCCATATCATACATACTGTATTAAATGTCAAGTGCTCAGGATCTCTTTTCCTCCAGAGCGGACTAAGCTTGGCCTCTGACTATGCTAGCAGCCTCTGGATATCTGGCCTGACCCTTGGCCAGTTTCTATAGTCAGTGCTCCAGAAATCATATCAAGCTGAACACAGCCTTGTGATATGGCCTTCACACTTTGCCAGATACTAGATGTGTAAAAGAGCAATTATTTGCTATTAATCATATCAATGTCAAAAAATGTTTAATTCGTCTTACTGGGGACCATCACTCACCAAATCAGCAACCCCTAGACCCCAGGGTAACTGTGCTGTCAACAATACCAGCAGAGGTAGAATACAGGACCAGAAGCAGCTGAGTGTTTTGATGGTGTCGGTAAAAATATCATTACTCGTGAGTTGCAGTAACCTGAACTCAAAAAGCTTGATAAATGATCAGGTACTTGTATAAACAGTCTTTAAGTCATTAGTACAGTTTTTTTAAAGTCATTAGATGTTTGATTTATTTATTCAGGTCTTGCTTATAGTTAAGCATTGTTTGTATGGTTCATGATGTAATCAATATAATGCAGAAGGTAGGAATGTTGGGGGCATTGGGTTAGTAGATTTAATTGGGGAAACTTTGGTTATGTATCTGCACTGAGTTACTTTTAGAACTTTTTGGATGTTACTTTTGAAATAAAAGAAACGTGACATTTATTTTTGAGTATTGAGATCTTTCTTTACAACAATATTGGCCCATCGAAGTAACAGCTGCTTAACGGAATGCACAACTACAACGCAGATCAAGACTTCTCGATATCAGGACTGAAGTGAACCAAAGAAACTCATGCCAAGTAGTTTGTGAGGTCACATATTGTGAAAACTGTGAGTCAAAAACAGACTTTGCCCATAAATACTGTGACTGGGTGAATGGAAATCTCAACGCCGGTGAAGAGAATTTGATTAATTTTATGTGCCCTCAAGCTTTTGTTTTACTGTGTACTGTTCACTTAATCTATAGATGTACAGCCTCCCCAGCAGATGAAATATCTGCTCGTCCTTACCCCCATCTACAGGGAGAAAGGGGCCCCCTCAGTTCTGCGGGGCACCAATAGCACCAAATTCGGGAGCAGTAGTCAAATTAGCTCAAGTGCCCCCACCAACATCATGGTCACATATTGCAACAATCAACGCGCTGCACAATTATGCCAAGCGGTACCTGCCCCCAGAGTTGCCTGAAGAACACAGAAGCAGCATGCCTACCATCAGTCACAGTCAGTTCATCAGAGACCGGGAAAGGGATGAAATCTCAGACCACCAACAACTATCAATAATCTCCTAGAACATAGCAAGGATCGGGAAAATCCAAGGACAAGCCAATACAGGATTTTCTAGCTAATGGTGACATACTGTGTTTACAGGAGACCTGGACCATGAACACCACTCCCTTGACAGGGTTTTACAAATTTCATACAGTGGCCATCAAACGGAATATCTTTGGCCGGTCTTCTGGAGGACTCTTGGTATTTTTAAAACATGCATGTAAACTCGAAGCAACGGAAATAGGCACTAAGACACCCGAGATTCAAGTCCTAGTAATCAAAGTCCAGAAGCTTAATTTTCAACACCTCCGCCTACTGCTAATAAACTGTTATGTCAATCCCGCACAGATTAACAAGAAGGAATTCATGGAATCTCTAACAAGAACATTAGACGATCTTCTGATGAAATATGAATCCCATCAGGCAATCATAGTAGGTGATTTCAACTTGAGGAATCTAGACAAGAGAGCAGCTTTGCCCAGGTGCAGGGTTGAACCCCTTCTTGCCCTTTTCAAAAACTACAAGATAAGATTGACCCATTCACTAAAGGAATCTCGCTTTCCCTCCTGGTGCCCGAAACCAACCTTCAGGAACACGTCCACAATAGACTACATCTTAGTCAGCGAAACTATTGCAGCCAGGCTGATAGACTTTGATATCGATGACAGGGCTGAAAGTGGTCTTAGGCCCCTGTGGAACACCCTGCAATAAGCAGTCCCCACAGCGACCACCCTCCAAGTGATTGGGAAATCCACAGAAGAACGACACAAGGTACTCCGAAGGATAAAATGGTCAGCCAAAATCGGAGACAACTTGTTAGCGTGGGTGGAGATGAGAAAGCACGGCACAAATCCATCAATTCCAGCCTCAGTAACAAGCAATTGGGAGGCCATTGTTGCAAAGCTTCAACTGGAACTGGGAAATGCACAAAACAAGACCTTGTGCAATAAACCAGCCATGACATCAGGCGCTCCCTGCCGCTCTAAGGACTAAATCAACTGCAAACACCCTCTCCGCAGGGCTCTGGAAGCCAGGAAAAAAGGCAGAAAACCAATCAATGGCCGATCTAGCACAGCTCTCAGGTCAGCTTACAAACAGAAAGTATGGTAGAACAAAAGGGAGCACATCGAAAAGGAATGGCTCAAAGTGTTTTCCCTGCTGAAAGAGAAGAATCACACCAGGCTGTGGAGCCACATTAACCTGCTCGGCATCCGAGGGGCGAAAAAGGAGAACAGGGTAGCCGAACGAGACTGGAGAAGTTACGTCAAACAGCTATACTCGACAGTTCCATCGGACGAAGGGCCCACTATTCCGATGCGCTCAGAAGTATTCAACACCATGCCTCAAGGCAAGCTAATAAATGATGGCGAAGTCATGGAGATCATTAAGAAAATGAGGAACGATGGAGCACCAGGGCCAAATGGGATCCCTGCACCAGTTTTTAAAACAGCACAGGCCTTTTGTGCATAAATTTTAACCCCCTTTTTAACTATGCTTTTAATAATGCAATGACGCTGGACTCTTGGAGGGGTTCTATACTCTTTCCTATTTACAAAAAAGGCGATCGCTCCAAGCCATCAAATTACAGGCTTGTACCCCTTCTTGATCCAGAAGCGAAGGCCTACGCCCGAATATTCTTGAAGGAGTTGGAGTCATGGGTAGAAGAAAAAGGAATCATCCCCTCTTTTCAGTCAGGATTTAGGCCACACTCCTCTACTAAGGATAATATTATAGCGCTGGCCTATTTATCCACACAAGCAGTTAAGAAGCGCCCGCCACTGTTCTGCTGCTTCACTGATTATAGTACTGCTTTTGAGAAGGTGGATCGCAGCAAACTTTGGAGGAAACTGACCACATGGGGGAATCCCGCCCAAACTGCTAAAAGCAATAACATCGCTATATCAGGGGACATGGGTTCAAGTCAAAACAAGCCCTAATACAGTAACCGCAAGAGTCCCCACAAACAACCATCTCAAACAGGGCTGTGTTTTGGCCTCCCTCTTTTTTAACCTCTACACTGCAGACATGAGGGTCACCCTACAAGGTGCCAGTTTAGTAGCTCCAAGGCTTGATAGGGCGAGTCTCCCTATCCTGCAATATGCAGACGATACAGCTCTAATGGATCACACCAGGGTGGGGCGTCACCGAGAGACCTCACAGCGCTTGACCGTTATAACCAGAAGAACCATCTACTGGTCAATCAGAGTAAAACCAATGTAGTAGTCTTTGGAAAACACCCATATAAAAGGCAAGCTCATTGGCAACTGGGAGATCTGCCAATTGGGACGGTAACTGCCTACAACTACCTTGGGGTCTGGTTTTCAGAAAGGGCCAATTCGACCACCCACCAAAAGCACCTAAGCACAAAGACCAACTATGTCATTCCTACACTGAAACAACTGAGCCACCGCTTGCTAAGTCCTACTGCAGAACCAATGCTGACAGTTGGAAGAGCAAAACTGATACCAGCCATCAACTACGGCCACCTGGCCTTTCCTGGAGCTCTCGAAAGTTCCTTAATTACTGCACAGGCCAAGGCATACAAGTCAGTGCTGCTAGCTAGAAAAGCAAGGTTGAGGCTGGAGCTTGGTCTTGGCAGCCCGGACCTGGCCTGCCAGGGGGACCTAATAAAACTCTATATTAGGATCTTGAGAGCCCAGTAGATACACTTAAACACCAACTGAGGGTCATCTTTGAGGAAGAGGGTTCCCTGGTGCTCCGGACTCAGCCAGGTTAACGACACCTCGAAGATTAAAGTCGCTAGCCTGCAATCATTCAACATTCCTCTATCAGCTTGGAAGAAAGCACTGAACAAGCAGGTATTGGTAACATCGTTTGAAAAAGACTCTGCTACCTACCTCCCCTGGCCCATTACAGAGCCACTGGAAAGGTCATATATCCTGGGGAAAGCACAACCCTATTTTTGCGATGCATTGACAGCACAGGCCCGGATGAAGATACTCCACATGAGACTTACAGCGATACGAATCACAGATTTCAATCCAGCCTGGGCACGTAAGGGGGAAGTGATATCGTGCAAACTATGCTTTTACCGCAAAGATCTTGGCTGCATCTTCTGTGTTGCTGCCCCAAACTGGCCGACAATCATCATCGCCTGCTTCATCATATCTTATGGGAAAAGGGAGTTAGGACTTGCAAGAAGGCTCGGATCTGTGCTTTACTGAAACCACAGCATGCAACTTAGCCAGACTAGGGCAGTTCATGAATATAATTAGAATTGCTTTTAACGAGTCGTCACAGACTAACGCCACTCCCATGACAGGCAAATGATTGCACATTTTTTAGCACGGTGGACTTTATCCCTCCAAAGGGGCTGCAAGGAAGGTCATGGACAGGTTAGAAGGGGGAGCATAACATGGGCCACCATCCAATAATTCATTAGTCCAGTTTACTAAACCCTCGATTAACACGTTACTAACACCTACCGGTCTGTATGTAATGTGCTGCAACAGAATAATTAATGGGCTGAGAGGGGAAAGCACATAGCACTTTAAATCAGCACTTCCTGTACCTTATCCTTTTTAACGTATTTGCACAGCAGACCCCTACCAGGTGCAGACGACCTTTGACTGCAAGGGCCTCACTGTCCACCTGTGTATTCAATCTCGGCCTGAATGTCCCAGTTCACTCAAGTCCTCAGGACGAGCTAGGCCTTATGTAGGGTAGCCCAGTATATGCTCAACAGGAAGAGACATGCCTTACTTTAGGATACAGAACCAACTGTCCAGGAGGAGAGTCATCACCAACAATCGGCTCTGTAGCTGAAGTCTTATCCAGCTGCAAGTGCAAATAACTTTGACTTAAGAGCATACACGGGACAGGGGAACATTCCTGCTCCGAGGCCTCAATGGAGTGGAGGGTGAGGGGGTACAGCATAGCACATTTTACTGTAATGATTTTAATTAATCGAACGGTTAATAAAGAGAAACACACACCTAATCTATCGAAGGGCTGATTAATGTGATTTGATACAGGCCCGCGCCAATGTTTACATTGCTACAGGTAAACTCACATTTTAAATCTTTGAACAAAGGAATCTTACCTTGCATGCGTCAGTCCGTCCCCAAGTGAGCATCAAAGGATCTGAAGTCTGCATCCGTCATGATGCAGGGTCACACAACGCGGCCTTTACAGGCTGCTATTATAACTTGCTTTTGTGATTTACAATTGATTTAATACCTGTCTTTAGGATTTCAAGAAGCGGTCGTGAGGGTACGTTTGCTGGGTGCTTTTAGAGTAAATCTGACATTAATCGACTGGATTTAGTAAGCTGTTTATTTTATAATACTTTTGCGGCCAGTGATATTTCCTCTGATGATTCACAGGTTTCACACACTGCTTATTGTCTTGCTAATGGCAAACTACTATGGAATACATCAACCAGCATTATTTTGACAAAATCCAGGGTAACCAGTTATGAAATGAAGAACTGCACAGGGCGGATGAAAATTATTTGGTTGCCATGGATGGAAAAAAATATGAACCGGAATGGAAGAAAGCATTAATGCTTGGACTGTTAGGCAATGCGGGTCAGGATATATTTAATCATTTGCCTGAAATAGAACCACCCTCTGCTCAGTTCACTCCATTTAATGAACATGAGGAAGCTGTGAAAAGGATGAAAAAGCAAATTACTCAAGACCCTAATGCCATGGTTGAAAAGCATGGATCTATCATGTATAAAATTGAACATGAGAGTATTGAAGAATATATTGCTGCTTTACGAATTCTGTCAGGCTTGTGTGAATTTGGGGACATAAGGGACACCAATATTAGGGGTCACTTCGTGTTCCATTGTAATTCTAAAAAAGTCCAGGAGAGACTATTAGCTTTTAGGGATCCAACTTCACACAAGGTTATCCAGCGGCGTCACTAGGGTTGGTGTCACCCAGTGCGGTAACTCATGGTGTCACCCCATGTGATGGTGTCACCCGGTGCGGTCCGCACCCCCCTAGTGACGCCACTGAGGTTATCGACATTGCCAAGGGAATTGAGCGTTCAATGTTATCGGCCAAAGCACTGTCTTCTGAATCTTCGCAAATGCCTTGTATATATGCCGTACATGAAAAGGGATCAGTTTGTGTTCCATTGTTATTCTCAAAAAGTACAGGAGAAACCATTAGCTTGAAGAGATCCAACTTACACAAGTTTATCAACATGTTTTTTGTTTTGCTTTTGAATTTTATATAGTGTGAACTCGACCTGAAGGTATCAGAGCCCTTTACATCAGCACCAGTTGCATTACAGACAAGCACATTCATTTTGTTAGGCACGGGGAGATTAAGTGATTTGCCCAGAATCAAAGGATGTTATTTTGCATCCTTGCGTAGACTCGATCTGGTTCCCCAGCTTCGAGGTCGACCGCTCTAGCCATTGCCATGGGAATTGAGCGTTCAGTGTTATTGGTCAAAGCACTGTCTTCTGGTCTTCACAAATGCCTTTAATATATGCTGTACACAAAAAGAAATTTGAAGCAAAGAAAAACATTGACATGGTAAGTCCTAGAGAAAAGGTTTAAAGTAAATTCTTGGAAACTTATTTTATGTTGCAGATGTAGCTCTAAGTCACATTTAGGTAGGCCTGGGCGAAGTGACAAAAAAAACTCTACAGAGTTCCATAAGCGGCGGAGTTAACTGCCGTCCACGCTGATCTTCCTGCTGCTCGGGTAGAAATTCTACCCGAGCCCCAGCTCGCGCTCGCCAACTTTTCGTTGGCCGGTGCATGCGGGGAAAAAACTAGTGCAGTGGAGTTTTCTGCACTCCGCGAGCTCCTCGGAGTGCAGAAAACTCCGCAAACTCCGTGAACGGAGTGGAGTTCACCGCCCAGGCCTACATTTAGGTGATTTTTCAGGTTATTCTGCAATTGGCAAAAAGTGCTTACAATGTCTAAAAAATGGGTCATTTCAGAGCAGCGTGTAAGAACAATAAAAATAATAGTTACAATGTTAATGTCAAAGTAAATGTTGTGGAAGAATTCGCTGAAGAAATGTGTTCAAACGTTGTGCTTAGTGATGAATCTAACCATGGTAAATTCAAGGGGCTTCTTGGAATTGTACTTATTGGCGAGATTGAATTGAGTCTCTTACATTTCTTTACCAGAGGAGGGGGTCAAACAGACAGAATGAAGTGACCATATTGCCCTTTTCATCTTGGGGCAATTGCCTTTAAGTAAACCTCAACATACCCCTATGATTTTACCCACTCAATATTATAGTGACAGCCTCAGGCTCTCCCGGCAGCCTAAAAATCCTACCAATGCCTCAAAGACTCTCTTGTGCCTGTACCAGGGGTTATTTCTTAATTGTAGGTCAGAAGTTTGTGGAGACATTATGTCAATTCATTATAATAGCTTAAGCCAGGCCATCAAACAGTTTCCTCTTAAACCTGTTTGGGCTGATAAGGAGGTCCCGCGGTGGTTTGATGATTCTTGTTCCGTGGCTAATCACAGATTGAGGCGGGTTTTGTCCACCACCCCAAAAGTACAGGCTGATGTTTAGGCGGCTCGCTTGGCTTATAAGACCGCCCACAAAACTAGGAAAGAGGTCCTGCACAAGCGGGACTGGGAGTTATTGGAACTAGCTAAGGTGGGGAGTAATAGTAGTACCTTTTGGGACACAGTGAAGAGAATAAGGTTAAGGAATGCCCCTGTAAGCTCACTGCTGCAGTGCATGCAACATCTTACGGTCGGATTGGGTTTCACATTTCTCGGCCAACTATCACCTAGAAGAGAACATTGAGCTAACTAATTCTTTACAAACAAAGTTATCGAACTCTCCGCCCCTTGCGATATCTGTGCCAGAAGTGGAGTTAGCCATACGCCAGAGGACAGGTGGGAAAGCGGCCAGACGGGGTCCCAATCAATCTTTGAAAATGCAACATAGAGCTATAGGGCCCTTTGATTACCAACATTTTTATTTGTTCTTTAAATACCCATATCCCATGCTCCTGGTCCCTTAGGACCATCATGCCCATTTTTTTAAAAAGGGGATCGTATGGCTCCTAAGTGCTATAGGCCTATCTCACCCATTGACAGTACTGTCAAAATTTTAGGTAGAGTGATTTACAAAAGTCTTGCCTAGTGGGTCGAAGAGCACAACATTCCTTCCCGTTTAGTATGGGCTTCGACCAGGGCTGGGTACAGTTGAGCAGTGCCTAAATTGGAGTTAAATCATTAACAAATATATTTTTGTAATGCGCTGCCCTCTGTACCTGGCCTTAATGGACCTCACTACGGCATTCAATTCCGTAAACCGGTCCAAGTTATGGTCAATGTTGCTGGATCCAGCCATAGAGGTACTTCTAGTTAATTTTCTGCATAGTCTGCACGCCGATCTGGAAACTAAAGTGCACATTAGCCATACTGGAGAATGTCCCCCGAAGTTTCGCCTAAAGGGCGGTGTGCACCAAGAGTGTATTCTGGCCCCATTTTTTTTAAATTTTAGATATAAATGGCCTTTGTCCCCATCTGATCTCAAGACCAGTTGATACCCCCAGAATCGAAGGAGCTCAGGTCCCTGCGTTGTTCTACACAGACGACACTGTCCTACTGGCTCGAACCCCCTATACCTTACGAGTGCTCATGGACTGTTGTTCTTTTTATGAGCAATCTTGATATTGTAACCAACTATGGTAAGTCACAGATCATGGCCTGCAGGCCCGGCAAAAAAACCTTAATCAGACCGGTAATTAATAATCAGCCTTTGAATTGTGTTAGAGAGTTTAGCTACCTGGGAGTTATCTTTAACTGCCTTGGTTCCTGGCATTCCCAGTTGACCTCCTTTTGTCACAAGCATAGTAGATTGGCGGGAGCGGTTTTTAATCTTTCCAGCCCTACAACCAAAGGCACTATTTCACCCATTTTAAAAGTGCATAATGCCCAATGTGTCCCGGCAGCTGTGTACGGGGCACGGATCTGGGGCAATTATAATGGTTCTTTGCTCCAGATTGAGGAAAATCACATTAGCGGGAGGTTCTTACCCCTCCCACCAACTGTCCCTAGTTATATGGTCTATGCGGAGTTAAACCAGCAGTAGATTGAGGATAGTGTCCATTTGACTCCATTGTTGCAATGGATGGGCGTAGGGGTCAATCCTCAATCTACGTTCTGCAGAGATGTCATTATGGATTGTCTCAGCATGTATAATGGTCATGCTATATCGTAGCAGAGTTATAGATCAAAATCTTTACAGGCCCTGGCGTTATCTTCTCTAGTCTCCTACCCCCTAAGTATAAAGAAAGATGATACATTGCAGGTCAAATAACTTTATTTGCAATTTTCTAAAGATGATAGACTTCGAGTCGAGCTAACGAAATGCACAGTGCAATCCTTTTATAGGTCATTTGCTTCTGCCAAGCCGGCTTTTTATCTCTCACTAGACCTCACCCACTGGGAGAGGTCCCTTCTTTTTAGTTTTATATCTAGCACACTGTGGCAGCTTCTGTGCTTTGTAATATCTTCTGTTGCTCTGGGGAGATCAGCCCCTCGCTGTCCTTGCGATGGTCTTTCCGAGTAGTCTCTGCTACATACATGTTTTTAGGTCTCGCCTGGTGTCAGCACGCATGCGCTGCTCTCACCATGCGAGGGCCTTTTGGAATCTATACGGATTCCGATGTGCACGCGGACGGACAGAAGATGTGCACGCGTAGACTGGAGGCTTCACTGGCAGCGTGACACTAGGCACTTTTTTGGGGGGACTTTTTTGGGAGAAAGCGCGATGTAAAGGCGCCGCTCAACAAACTCTGTTGGGCATTCTGCAAGCCCCGCCGAGACCTATATGTACCTTATTTCCTATTTCCCCCACTGGGATAATATTTTCCAAGTCCTGCTATACAAGCAGCTAACGCTACATCATGGCTTTTGCCCTCTTTTCGTCTATTGTCCCATCTTTCTCTCCTTATGCACTAAAGTGCTTAAAGCAGCTTCAGGAGAGCGCACGCGCTATACAAACAAGAAGCATGTCAACGACATGAGATCACGATCAGCCTTCCTTTTGTTCCATCCTTTTCTCTGTTTCACACGCTCTCGTTATTTCTTTTCTCCTGATCTTGTCAGCGGTTTGAAGCGACTATAGGACTGCATGAATGCTAGACAAGCAACCTGAATGAAAATAATATATTTGTCCCTTATTTCCGCCATTTTCCACTTCTATCTTTGCTGCTCCCTCATTTTCTCTCTCCTGTCGTTCCTTGGTGCTGTGAAACGGGTCACGGCAGCAAAAGCGCTACACGGACAGATAACAGAACCAGGCTGCAAACGCCTCGGACTACACGCAGACGCACGAAAAATATTACTGTTCATCGTGTTGTTTTAAGGAAAAGCCCGTGTCCCATAAAAGTTTAATGCATAAAAGAAAACTGGCCGGCACATGTTCTCAGCATGGCGACCCGGCCATTGCTTTTCTAAGTGTGTGGAAGGCTGGAGATGCGCAGCGCCACACAGCGCGCCACTGGACTGCACATCTCGTGCTCCCCCACTTAAACATCCCCGTATTTTGCTTTTCTCTGATATTATTGTTTCCATGAGCGCCGCCTCTGGCACAGGCACCGGGAGCCCGGCCTTCCCATAAATCATTTCAAGATAAAAGGGGTTTAAAGAGATTGAGGGGCTTTATTCCAGGGAGGTCAGGAGGGCGCCGGTGTGAGGAGCTGAGCTGGGATGAATCAGCCGGGGATCACACGGTGAGCTCGGTTACACTCCACGGCTGGGATCCAGGGGGCTTACGGTGGACGAGGACAGGCAGGGGTGAATTCCTCCTAGGTTTAAAGCGGTCGTGCCCCTACAGATGCCGGCTGCATCTCCCGAGCACCGACGCCTTCTGCGGCACAGGGCAGGGACCCAGCGCCGAGTCCCTTCCACAGGTGCCCGGACGCCTCTGGTGCGCCGCGCCGGCTGTGGCACCTTTCATGCTATGGAATCACTCTGCTCGGAAGGCAACGGGAGCTGTTTTTCAGCCTGCCAGAAACTCTTGCAAACTCCGTACAACCTTTATCAGTTACAGTACTGTTTCTGGTTATTTATAAAACTATATTATAATTACAGACGTTTAAATGCATGGCGTGGTTTCGTATGTCAGGATATGGCTGACAAAATTATCATCTCACATAATAGTGTGTCCTAAATATTGCTTACAAAAATATTGTATCCTTTGGTGTCGCTTTTGTCTATGGAATTTAATGGGTAATATCTTTTTTAAACGACATTTAGGACACGACATTTTTGTCAGATGATATGTAGTCCATGATCCTCTGTTACTATACCTAGAGTGTATTATAAGGAAATTGCGAGCCACATCGCTCTCCGTAGCTCTATTAAATATCTTAATCCATGGCCTTCAGCCCGCTACAATCCTTAGTGACTTGCAATATTCATGTACCTCATGACAGAGGGCACTATATTCCATATACCACCCCTTCATTAGGATTAAATGGATATATGGGCTATTCTTGCACTCTTTTACTCTTGGTAGAGGTCAACCGGTGGTACTTTCAAGACGAGGATGTGGCGTTACGGCCAGAGCTGCCAGATTTGGAACTGGGGAACCAGGTTCTAGTCTCAGCATTTTGTGATTCAGGACAAATCACTTAGTCTCCCTGTGCCTAAAGAAAATAAACAAGCATTAAAAATGCAAAAGGTCTCGCCTTTCATTAAGTTAAAGCCATTTGCGTTGCTATACAATACCATTAGCAAAGCAAATGGCTTTAACTTAATCAAAGGCGATAATACCATCAACCCTATTATCACAATTGATGTTACTACATACGGACACGTGGGTACAAATTAAGTTGGGATCGGGCGACTGCCTGTCAAGGAAAATACAGACGACCAAGGGTCTCAAACAAGGGTGCGTGCTAGCTCTGACCCTTTTCAACATCTTTATGTCGGATCTCTCATTGAAGTTAGACGAAAGTAACCCTCATGCCCCGAACCTAGGTGGACTAAATCTTTCGAACTTGATGTATGCAGACGATATTGTGCTTATTAGCCGTACGCCGATAGGGCTACAACACTTAATTGACACAACATATAATTACTCGGCAACGAACGGCCTCAGCATAAACCTCTCAAAAACAAAAGCCATGAGAATAAACGCGAAGACGTCTACACCCAAGTCTTGCTGGCAAATGGGAGGAATAACACTGGAAACTGTGGACAAATACAAATATCTGGGTGTAATTGTCGATAGAAAAGGGTCATTTCAACCACAGAAAGAAGCAATAATAAGGAGAGGAATCTCAATATCGGTCGCACTGAGGAATCTTAAAACGAAAGCAGCTGGCCGTAGCTTTACCCCACTACTACAAGTGATCCAAGCAAAGCTAATACCGGCCATCACCTACGGAAGCGAATGCCTCCGAGGGAGGGATGCGCAGATATTGGACAACACAACAGCCAGGGCAATGCGAATGATATTCAACCTGCCTAAGTATACCTCGCAGGCACAAATAAGGCTTGAATTTGGCCTGAGGAGTCAAAGAATAGAAAGAATGGGCGCCTATGCCAAAAGTTGGCATAAAATACAGGGAGCCGAAGTCTCAAACTTGGATTACCATCTCTGGAAGGAGTTAGAAAGAAAAAATAAGAGTGCAGCTGCAAACTATTTAAAGCTCTCAATAGACTCCTTGGAACTACAAGATGCCTGGAAGAGCATGGGATCTCATAATACGTTTAAACAACTAGTAAATAAATCTGTAAGGATTATTTCGCTAGTAGAGGACAAAGCAACACTAGCTAACAGGGCTCACGGTTGGACCGTCATTCAAAACTATACCAGCAGCGCCTGTCAAAGTTACCTAGGAGTCGGTTACACACGAACCACAAAGGAGAAGTTTATACGATTACGGCTGGGTATTCTCCCATCACAATATCATCTCCCCCCGTGGAAACGGCCGCAAACGATAATAAATTGCCGTTTATGTGGGGACTCAAAAGAGGATATCCTTCACCTAATATGCATTTGCAAAGGCCTGGAAAAGGAGCGCAGATATCATTTGAAACCAACCCTAAAGAAACTGGGAATAAGAACATGCCGGCAGGCGGTTAAAGCATGCTTTGATGGCAAAAACATCCAATTAGCAAGCCATCTTGTTAAATTTCTGGAAAAAGCGGAAAAAAAGCAGAACGCCAAAAGGGAGAGATTGGACGAAACAAACTCATACGGCATTTAAGCCCAACTGCCCCACTCGGCAACGACTAGGAACAACCACTTCAACGTTAAAACCTTAGATTTGCAAAAAAAACAAAAAAAAACAAACTTCGGACTCTCCTGTTACGCTGGCACGTAGGGGGCTCAATAAAACGGTATTCGTCATTAAACAATATAAGCTGCGCGCCTAGACAGTCTGGCTGCGCCCATCTCAATTACAAAATATCAAATGCCTCCTTCTTTTAAACAAGCATATACACTTCCGTTATAAAGGATTGGTCACAACGATACAAAACCGCAGAAGCGGTTTGAAACCAACGGTCTATCTTTTGACTGTCACGTCCACCTGACTGTGTTGCCCAAAATTGTCCCAAGAACTTGTAGTCGCATGGATTTGAATATAGACACTTTGGGCCACATAACGACTCATTTTTATCTTAGTTTATGGAAAGCGTTAATGAAGCATAATTCTCAGAATGCACTTTTTAGCCTTATGAAAAGCTTTTAACGTTTTAAAGAAATTTTAACCAAATTCATTTATAAAAAGGGTTGTACTAGATAAAATTGTATCTTAAGTTCGTTTATATGTATAAGCTCATGTAGCTGATTGCAATGGTTTTAATTAACTGAGCAATAAAGAATTACTTACTTACTTAATCAAAGGCGAGACCTATTGCATTTTTAATGCTTGTTCTATAACTGCTTCAACCATGCACGTAGGCGCTTTCTTAAACCATTGTTAAGAACTACTGGCCATCGTAGGTGCAGAGAAGCACTGTTTCACTTGCAACTGTTGAATACCCCTGACATTTGAGCCTCTTCCTCAAGGTCGCTGTTAGAGCCAGGAAAACCATGAGCCATGAAGTGCTTTTGTTTGTTTAACAACACACATTATTTTGTCTTCTGGAAAAAGCCGTAATATCAATTACATTTTTTTTGTATTGCGATATACTGTACGCCCCGGACAAACTGTCCACCGGGCATAGCCTGCGATCATGCCTCAGGAGCTCTGTGAGCAGTGAGTAACATTCTGAGCTCAACTGCCTGTTTTCAGAGACCGCAGCCCCCAGAGCTGATTTTGCTCCTGCCCAAAGCCTGTTGCCCCAATGCTTTCAGCAGTACCCAGACGTCTCTGTGCCCAGTCCCTATCTGGCCCTCCCTCCTCACTTACCTACCGTGATCCTACCACCCGGATCAGCGATGCTTCCCTTCTGGCTCCACCTCATCCTGTGGTAAGCGGTGGCAGCTGGGTGGCAGTGTGAGTGATCCGCAGCCCACAGTTCCAGGCCATGTGGAGCTGGCCCTCCCCAGGCCTCAGGAGACAGGGAGCTTCAGCCAACTGCTCTCTGCCCCTTGAAGAAGTAGTGGCCTAGGTAGTTGTGTAGAGTAGGCTGCAGGGGTTAGGCCAGTGACAGCAGGAAGTTGCAGAGGCAGAGACACTTGCAAGCGGGAATGGCATTCCAGCAATTATCCCTCCCAGAATCTGCCATCTTCTCTCCTTGGCTAGTCTTCTGAACACTCTGCCAATTAAAGAAGACCAGCCAACTAAAAATAAATAAATAATAATACAAATAAATCACTGTGTGGAGGGGTTGGGCCTCGGAAAGGGCAGGGACTCGTACAGAGAAGTACCTAAGAGGGAGGCTCTTTGCTCCTTCGCCCCCCACCCCACCCCCTCCTGCAAAAAAACAAACAAAAAAAATTGCTGAAGATGGTGCCGATGTGCTGGGATGTTTTCACACCCATTAACAGACATTGGCTGATCAAAGCAGCAAAAGACAAGCAGGAAATCTACTATCTGCAATCATTTCCAGCTGGTCTTCTTTCCCACCGTGGGATATCTGCTCCTCACCAGGTGACCGTGTGAAGGGAGCGGATATCGTGTGACACAAGGTGGCACAGTGTGTTTTGGGCAGGTCTGAAACAAGGATGCATGCCTCTGCTAAACTGACATCTACCGGGTGTGCTGATGAAGCATCAGAGCTCAAGGCAAGATGTTTTTTTCAATCCACGCTTGAAAAAAATTAGCACTATGGCAGTGCCTGCTTGCCCTCACTGTAGCCTCACAGATGCACACAGAGCATGTGAGATAGCAGTAAACATAACAAAGCTTTTTAACTTAGCATAACTAGGCCTCAAATCCCTCTCGTTTGTTATACATTGCACACTTCTAAAGTTGACATATTTGCTCATTTCTCTGCCTGAACACCGAGTTGCAATGTGTCCTTCAGCATTTCATAAAACACCTTTAATTCAAACCGTTTCATGGCCCCATTTGTTGTATCTTTAAAAAGTATTCTTCTTTGTGTTCGTGATGTTCCTGGAAGAAGGAGTGGAGCTCGACTGTATCTTTACAAGGCCACTTCTGGCGTAGTGGAGGTTGTGTCTATATTTTTAAAAATGCCTTTGCTTTCTCTTCCATACAAAATACAGGATTATTCATTAGTAGTAGATTAAAAGTGATTTTTCATGTGATGTGTATTTCTGTTTTAACATTTGATATTGAAATGCAACTTGTTTCACACCACCTTGACAGTATGATTTCTCGGTTTAAAATTACATAACACTGTATTTGGGGTCTGAGCCACAAACCTCCCCATGTCTTTCTGGAGACAGGCTTCATGCCAGATTCACTACAGATTTAAACCTAGAATAATCTCAGAACTTTTTTTTATTCTTTAGAGACATTCCTTATGACTTTGTATTAGAGTAGTTCACTATTGGTTGATAAGGATTTGAATTGACTAACCATTTGCCTTTTTGCCTTCTGTAAGGTTTCTTTAATGTCTAAATAAACCGTCATGGTTTGTTCTTTTTAATCTTGTCCAGATTTTACTGAGTGGCTTTTTCCTATGTGGGTTTTCCTGTAGTTCAATGCCTATCGCCCTCATCCTATGGGACTCACACGGGCCCATTCCGACGTATCAGTCCTTTTTAGGTCTCGCCTGAGCCAGCGCATGCGCTGCTCTGGCGAGAGTTTTAGTAAGCGGGTTTTGGAAGTGCAAACAGCACTGGCGACCAGCTTGCGTTCACGTGAGCGTGCACGCGCGTCACGGGTCATTAAGTGCATCGCGATCACTTTCACTTTCGCGGCTTCGAAGTAAAGAAATAGATTATTTTTCTATTTCTTTACTTTTGCTATAATCGCGGCACCCGCGCTTACTTTAAGCGCAGGTGCCGCGATTATAGCAAAAGTAAAGAAATAGAAAAATTATCTATTTCTTTACTTTTGCTACAATCGCGGCCCCGGCGCTTTACTTTTAAGCTGGGTGCGCGATTATAGTAAAAGTAAAGAAATAGATTATTTTTCTATTTCTTTACTTTTGCTATAATTATGCACCCGCGCTTTACTTTTAATGTTAAAAGTAAAACGCGGGTGCCGCGATTATAATGGTGTAGCCAATAGGTCTCGCTTTTGGGACCTTATAAGTATTTAGTTATGCAACTGTTGCATGGCTAAACACTTATAAGGTCCCAAAGGCGAGACCTATTGGCTATGCCAATGCTTGTTATGGTAAAGAGCGCGGACACCCTCATGATGTAACCCTCAGTTTCACCTGTTTGATGTAAAACGTCCGTACACGTGGTCTTGGATGTCCAGTCCGCAGGGTGTCGGGTGTACAGTCACTACTGCTGCACCTTTACCACCCGCGTTAGAAGTGGGCACGCTGCAGTCCGCTCTGCCAATCTCCCATCCCCTCCTTCTGGCTGGGCTCTGCCCCGAAGCGCTCCGGCACGCTGCATCTGTCGCCCTCTTCTCCGAGGCCCCCTTCACCGGACTTTCAGAAAATCTAACCCCGCCAGGAGAATGGGTTTACTTTTCAGCCTTGTGGTAAAGATCAGGTGTAGTATCCCTTGAGTACCTAAAGCAGAACTGTGTGCACTGATAAGTAAAATTAACACATCGGAGCGGCAGGTGCGTGCCGGATATTATCTTCTGTATATAACCCACCTAGCAATCTAGGTCTCCATTTATTCGGGATTTCAGCCACTGGCATAACCAAGGAGTAGGGGTGTGCTCTTAGGTGCATATGCATAGGCACGGCCGTGCTGCACATAAGCTTTAGGGGCCTGTTTTAGATCTCGGCAGAGGGTTACTCCCTCACAAGGATGACGCATATCCCGTCCGCCGAAATATAAATCCCATTATGTCCTATAGTATTTATCTTTCGGCAGACAGGATATCCGTCACCGTTGTGACGGAGTAACCCGTCCGCCCAGATCTAAAACCAGGCCTTTAGTGTTTTAAGACAATAGACCTGTGCAGTGCAAAAGAGATTTTATGCCCAGGCTTCAAAGAGAGACATAAGAGGATGGAACACGAGGGCTACGGACCACCAGTACCAGAGTCACCACTGACACCTTCAGTTAATAATATTGACACACTGATGCCTGGTGACCAGGATCAAGGAGATGAAAATGACCTTCTAGAGGATACCTCATTTATAGTTTGAAGAACAACATTCATTCACATCGTAGTTTCTAAGTCAGCAGCATCGGAAAAAATCATTTTTGGGAAAAATGTCCCTTAAAGATGCTTTTGTGTCTCTTACACCAAATGTGATTTTCGCTAACATTTTGAAAGGGGGTAACTTTTATTTGCTATTTATCAAAAAAGAAACATTACAAACATTTCCAGAGATTATACATGTGATATATACTTCAAACTATGACATGATGGAAATCAACGCAATTGTTTAGCACATTATCAAGTACAGTGTGTGTGAGCATTTGCACTGTTCGTAAAAATCCCTCTGTAGGCAAGTGAAGAAACAATTTGCACTTTAAAACAGGTCCTCAACTATTTAGAGAGATTAGGACACACAGAGGTATGTCGGCATGTCTGATAATGATATAAAGGACAGTGGGATATTTAAAAAAAAAAAAACAGGAACCAATACATAAAACAAATCTCTTCTAATATTTCTACTCAAAGACATGTTTCCTTGAAATGTGTTCTCAGAATGAGAGTAAACAGAAGTACAAGGCATCTGCCACTACCCTGGCCATGGAGGTTTATCTTAAAGCACCTTCATTGATCCTCCCCATTAATGGTTTTAAAACTACTGTGTCCTTTGCAAGGTCCAACAAGCACATCGCGACCACCCAGCAGGATGATGTGCAGTGGAGTGCTGATCACGAGCCATAGTTTGCCTCGTCGAAAGCTTTCCTGGCCCTTTTTAGTTCCTCGTTCATCGTCAACAGATCTTTAACCCTGGCAAACTTGCGTGGGTCCTTCCGGATCAGGAACACAATGTCCTCCACCTGCACTCGACCCTGCCGCCCAATCGACATCGCCTTGTGTGTCTAATAATTGGAAACAAAAACACGCACAAGAAAGGTAAATGTGTGGGAGTTTGACTTGCGACTTATACGCGTTTCTATACCTGGTGTGACATCATCCAATGAAAGGAGTGCCTTGGGGAGATGATGTGGAGGTTGGCTGGTGTTGGGATGAGGAGCTAGGGAATCAGTGAGTTACTAAGTGGGCTGCATCAGGCTTTCCCTTTCCAAGATGTATCACTGCCAAACTGTTCCTCTTTGTGCAAAGTGTGTACCACCTTAAGATTCACTTTTTGCCTGGTAGTGATGTAGAACATCATTGATATCAGCAGCGTAGTACTGCTGAATCACTTTTAAATGTTATGCAAGGCAAAACCCTGGAAATGTACACTTGAAATGTAGCTTTAAGGATTGGTAGTCACTTGGTCATCGGCTAGGAAAATGCACACTGAAAATGATTTCAAACTAGGATCTAAGTGCATAGTTACCTTCTGTCCAGGAGCGATTGGTTTGAATGTACAAATGCTTTGCAAATTTATCCCATGATGAGAACTACTGGAATGTAGCTACTGCCTCATGAATTATGCCATTAGCAGATGGCATGCTTAGCCTCCCAACTGTTTCTAACCAGAACTAAACATGTTATCGCATGTTCTATTATATCCAATCTGTATAGCATGTCTATTTTGAACATATAGGACTATTAACAGATCTATTTCATGAACATTTACTGTTCGTGCTCCAACTCTTGACTCTTGAGGTGGCCAGACTCTCAACCAATAAAAAAGTAAATAAGGTAGCTGCAGGTGGTATGTTACTCATTTTGACACTTTGGCCAAGGGAAGACAGGTTTTCTAATTTATAAACCAAGCCATGTTCCTCAAAGCCAGACATAACAGGGCAACGGAACTGATGGGCAAAAACAATTTTAAGCCCGGAGGGCCTGTGTGTGCAAGGGGCTCCTGCAAACATTCGGGCAGCAATTATGTACTGCTACAGTATTTACTGAGAAGCTAGCATGCCATCTAACAGCAATCAAAGTTACCTGTGGCAGAAGGAGAAGTGCTGATTTCAAGTGCCTATTCAGAGAACTAAAGCCTTTGTTCAATTCATCAGAGGATAAACAAAGGGCTTCTCCGGTTCACCCTGTGACGAGTGCATGAAAACCAAGATTGACTGCTTGTGATCTCACCGAGGGTGTAATCTTAGCATTTTTTCCAACATAAACGCGAAGAATTAAATGTAAAGAGCTCCTGAATTGCGCATTTAGGAAATATGGCCTTTGATTTCCAATTAAAATTAACAGGCATTATTTTGAGAGTACCAGAGGTCCTCTTCATAGTGAAGGTTTGACCTGGTAACTTTTAGCAAAAACAGCAATTCATCAGAATTCCATGCCAACTGGAGAGAGGATGGCATGCTCAGTGCTGGCTCTATACAAAAACATAATAATGGGATCAGAGAGAACACAGAAACAAAGGAAAAATATCAGAAACGTGGCATTGCCAGAACCGCTGATCCTACTCACCATTTCAGTGATAAACTCGATCACCAGATCCTCTAGGATATCCACAGACTCTGTGTAGGGGTTCTGGTCATCCCCAAATCCATACATCATGCAGCGCACTAGCAGAAGATCAATAAGGGATGTAAATAATTAAGCAACTTTGACATCACTGAATACTGAAATCACAACGTCAAGACACACCACACATACTACCCTTCAGCAAAACACAGGAAGACAGAACTTCAAACATGCATTCAACACTGTCCAAAATGTACAATTAATGGCACTCGCTATGACCGGTGATCGTCCACACATCTGCAGCTGCCGGCCAATGGCAAAGGTCCCAGTGGAGCGGATTTGTTTACAAATAACACATCCTAGCTTGCGGGTGCAAGTCCCAGGGGTGCAAAGTGAGATTATCAGACACTAATTAATTAAATGTTCTTTTTGCACTAAGGGTGGGGCATAGCAAAAAAAAAAAAAGCCATTCACGCCCACAACAAATTATTTAAAAATACACTTAAAGACTGCAACAAATTAGAAAATGCATGTCTTTTAATAAGTTCTAGCATAGAATTCCATTTCTAAGAAGCAATTTAAAAAGTAATTTCTTATGGGCAAAATGCAAAGGGTTGATTTAAGATGTTTATGAACACCAACGTACTATGCTTTAATAATAATAAATAGCTTTATTGTTTGGTTAATTAGAACCGTAACAATGGTACATATAAACATTCATAAATCGTGTGTCATACATGGTTTAAGTTATAGGTACTCATTAGGTAAGTTCATTTAATTAATCAGTCTCTACAAAGTCGCATGGTACCCTCTTAAATTTTGATAGATGATTTCTTTTTTCGTTTATAATAAAACTCATCATTCTTGCTGGACCATGATTTTAAGAGCCTGTTCATGAATCTTGGGGTATTTTAACAGTTTACAGTTCAACTGGGGGTCTGACGGGTCTAGGCCTTGTAGAATAGCATCCATGCACGTCCTGATTCCTTTGGTTATAAAATCTTTTTTAATAAAGTGACGCGTGCTGTGTGTAAAAAGGGGCATATTCAAATTAGGTGAATAAAATCCTCTTTTTTGCTGCTGCAGAGTCTGCATGCTGTTGACCCATTTTGCTTCCATCTCGGTTGGTCCGCTGTTGGCGAAGTGCCATTAATTGTTTCTTTAGGCGTGCTGGGAAAGTAAGACTTAGGTAGGGTGCCAGTTTTAAGTTCTTATAGTTTTTAATAACCATTCAAGCGTGCGATCTGTGGCCTAAAGTGTGGAGTGGAATTTTGCGGCTTTCCAATGTACTGTGCATTCCATCCTTCCCAAGCCTGAAGCCCCAAATCATTTAAAAGGAACAACTACAAAATAAATGTCTCACTTGTAATACAATTCTTTTACATAACTCGGAATAAGTAGTTACTTGTTTTCCGTTTATGTGACCAGAAAACTAATATTTCTCAAGAGGAAACTTACATAACACTCCAGTTCACTTGTCTGCCAAATCTGATAGTGCCTACAGGGAAGGCTGCAAACTGCAGGTGATAAAGCTTAAGAATCTTATCCAACATTCCATTAATATTTTAGCTTGTTACACACTACGCACAAATCCTTCACATTCTTTGCAAAAACTAAGATGCCATATTGGTAGCATTTAGCAGCATCTTCCTTGTCATTAAACAACTGAAAATGGTCCTCTGAAAAGCAGTGGCAAAAGACAACTGCCCAAGTGACATCCAAAAACGAGTTACACCAGTTTGGGTCCCAACTGGTTTTTATCCTGTTCAATGAGGTCAGATGTAGAAGTGGGCTAACAGCCACTGTGGAGGCTGGGGGGAGGGGAGCTCACACTTTAGGGGTCTGTATTACAAAATCTACCAGCTGCAATTGTCAATGGTTGGGACACACTCTGATCCCAATGGCTCTGGCCTTAAGGTTAGCATCTCAACCATGTGTTCAAATGCCAATCTGTTCTGAACCGTAAGGGATAGAAAATGAACTACCCCTGCCAACAGAATGGGGCCAGGCTGCTCCTTCGGATAGGCACAGTAGCCCTTCTTATGCAGACAGGGAAGCTCACCTCAGTGGACAGCAACCGGGCTTCACACAGCATTCCCAGACTTAGGCCCAATTTGAAGGAAGAGCAGCAACCCAGCAGTGATTTGTCTCTTGGTGATATACTTCCAAATACTAGTGTAAAAGGCCTTTTGCTCCCGGAGGATCTAGGATATACTTGTTACATGGATTTAACCAGAGGTCTACCTTTTAAGGTCTTGCCTACACAGCGGATGTGCTGTGCTGAGAGACATATTGTTTACAATTCAACTGGCGTACAACCCCCTCTGACCCCGCAGTATACCATTAGTTGTTTTTGTTGTCACTCGCAATCTTTCAATTGCTTAGCTCCGATAGGCTTCCCTTCTTCTCTTGTATTAACTCTTCCCTGAAGCATGGACCAAGTACGTGTTTTTCCTCGTATTTTTTCAACGCACAAGTTTTTCCATTTTATGAGGGTTTCAGTACTATTCCTGGATGTGCAACGTGCTTTCCTACTTTTAACACAGCCATATGGATTCTTATGTTGCTTTCACTCCATCTGCAGTCTCTTTTGATGCTTTAGTTACTTACACCCACAACTGTACTACTCTACCCTGCTCCACTCTACTCTATGCCACTCCATACAATGACACACTACACCACTCCACACAATGCCATTCTAAATCACTGTATGTCACTCCACTTGATGCCACGTCACTCTATGCCACTCCACAAAATGCCACTATAAGCCATTCCACTTCAACCTATGATACTCCACTCTGTGACAATTCTACTGTATGCCACTCCACTCTACTCTACTCTACGCCGCTTCATGGCACTCTACACCATTCCACTGTATGCTGCTCTACACTATGCCACTCTATTATACGTCACTCCACTCTATACCAATCTAATCTACGCTACTGCACTCTAAGCCACTCTACGCTGCTCTAGTGCACGCCACTTTACCCCACTCTCTCTACACCACGCCACTAACTTTTAGCCATGCTCAACAGCAGCATGGGACAGCCAATAGCTCTTACATAGATGAGACTTTTTGGCTTTACCAATGCTAGTTCAAATATGATGGACTTGCCCGGCCCTGGAGATAAACATGTCTTTGTAGTTGTCCAAGGACTGCCAGCCTCTGAAGCCAATAGTAATGACTGGTCAATATGTTTTTATTGTCTCCAGCCAATACAGAACTAACTATGCATCTGCTACCATTGCCTCAGAGGCCAGCAACAACACGAGGTTCCCTAATCTGCAAGTAGCAATGCTTAATTTCCTTCTAGAGCCACCTCAGAGCTCCTACCACGTGCAGTAATTACTTCAGGATTTCTCCACCTCAAATTCTTGTATATTTTATTGATTTGCAGCAATAAAAGGATAATTATGGGGAGCATTAACTCTGCTTGTGAGTAACTTAAACCCTACAGTAGGTGAAGCTAGTCTATCCCTACACGTAGACCCAAAGGAGAACTTGGTTCATCACAGGACTGGGACTGGAGATTGGCTATTCAGCTCCCAGGCAACTCTGAGCCCTCCCCTCACACCTGCCCAGGTCCCTTAAGGCTTTGCTGGGTGCACCCCAAATCATTCTCCGCCATCTTGTGAGTTGCAGCCTACCTGTGCCCCAGATTGCAGTGAGCAGAGTCCAGCAAGTGGTAAGGAGGCAGACTAGTGCTGTCTCTTCCCTCCTCCAAAAAGTTTTTTAAAAAACGATTTTCCCTTTCTGTGATTACTGTCTTTGCCTGTGGTTGTTACAGTTTAAAAATGTAGTTTTAACCTGCCTGTGATTGTATATTTTATCACCTGTTTTGTGTGTTAAACTTGTGGTTTTCCTGCCCATGATTGCTTCCATTTAACGTGTTGAATTGTGGGATTTGCAGTCCAAACTCTGTAGTTTGTCGCTCTCATTCCTGGTGACTATTCAGTTTTCCCTCCAAATTTCTCCTTTGCTCTGTGCTAAGACCTGTATGTTAAACAGTGCACCCCCAGCCACCATTTTGTGTTATCAAGCCAGTGAAACCAGCCCCCCCCTGCCTCCCCTCCAGCAACAGGGATTTTCTACATCAGAGGGTGCTTCTGTGAGCTGTTTAAACTGTGTTTAATAGGGACTGTGCACTTCGTTTTTTGGCCAGGAGAGGGAGTAAAGTTGTATTCAAACAGTATTGTTAGATTTCAAGTTTGTGAGGCCTTTACCTGCAGAAATCCAAAGTGTGGATTGAGCCTGTCTGTCTCCTAGGAGATTCTGGACAGGAGAAGCAGCCCCCCACCCCCACCCCCAGGCCCAGGCCAGCAGGCCTAGGACTGGGGATTGGCTATTCAGCTCCCAGGCAACTCTGAGCCCTCCCCTCACACCTGCCCAGGTCCCTTAAGGCTTTGCTGGGTGCACCCCAAATCATTCTCCTCCATCTTGTGAGTTGCAGCCTACCTGTGCCCCAGATTGCAGTGAGCAGAGTCCAGCAAGTGGTAAGGAGGCAGACTAGTGCTGTCTCTTCCCTCCTCCAAAAAGTTTTTTAAAAACGATTTTCCCTTTCTGTGATTACTGTCTTTGCCTGTGGTTGTTACAGTTTAAAAATGTAGTTTTAACCTGCCTGTGATTGTATATTTTATCACCTGTTTTGTGTGTTAAACTTGTGGTTTTCCTGCCCATGATTGCTTCCATTTAACGTGTTGAATTGTGGGATTTGCAGTCCAAACTTTGTAGTTTGTCGCTCTCATTCCTGGTGACTATTCAGTTTTCCCTCCAAATTTCTCCTTTGCTCTGTGCTAAGACCTGTATGTTAAACAGTGCACCCCCAGCCACCATTTTGTGTTATCAAGCCAGTGAAACCAGCCCCCCCTGCCTCCCCTCCAGCAACAGGGATTTTCTACATCAGAGGGTGCTTCTGTGAGCTGTTTAAACTGTGTTTAATAGGGACTGTGCACTTCTGCTTTTTGGCCAGGAGAGGGAGTAAAGTTGTATTCAAACAGTATTGTTAGATTTCAAGTTTGTGAGGCCTTTACCTGCAGAAATCCAAAGTGTGGATTGAGCCTGTCTGTCTCCTAGGAGATTCTGGACAGGAGAAGCAGCTTCCAACTTCCCTGGGCAGCAAACCTTGTCTGAGGTTGCTGGGACCTTATATAGTCTGCTAGTGGCTGCTACATGTATACACTGATTGGTGGTTGTATCTGATGTTTCTATTGGTTTGAGTTAGTGTCCTCATTGGTTGGGTATTTGAGGGTTCTGATTGGTTTCTGGATCTGTGATTCAATCAATGTAGGGTTGGGACTAGGGCTAGGGTTTTGATTTCTATTGGAAGCAGGGACTAGGGCTTCCTGTTTTATTGGTTGTTGGGACTAAGGTGGAACTAGGACTAGGGTTAGGCCTTTAATTGGAATTAGCGATTAGGGCTTCTGGTGTTATTGGTTGCTGGACTAGGTGTGGGACTAAGAGTAGGGTTAGGCTTTCTATTGGAAGTAGTGACTAGGGCTTCCCGTCCCTTTGGTTGCTTGGACTAGGGTTGGGACTACTGGTAGGGCTAGGGCCTCTATTGGACATAGAGATCAGGGTTTTTTGAACTGATTGGATGCTTGGAGTAGGGCTAAGATTGGCTGTAAGGTCCTGATCTCCTATTGGTTCTAGCTTTTAGGGCTAGTGTTGTGATTGGATAGTATTAGGGCTAGGGTTCCCATTGGCTGACGGGGTCACCTGATTACTAGGGGTATCAAAGGCCAGGGTTAGGGCGTCTCAGCCCGGGCGTCGAGGCTAAGGGCAGAGAGGACAAGGGTGAGTGCTTGTTTGAGCCTGTTAAGGGCAGAGAGGACAAGGGTGAGTGCCTGTTTGAGCCTGTTAAGGGCAGAGAGGACAAGGGTGAGTGCCTGTTTGAGCCTGTTCGAGACGGGCCAGGGCCAGGAATGCTGCCCATCTTCCCATTAATTAATGTGTCTATTACTTTTCTCCTGAAAAAGCATATCTAATGCACTACCCTATTTCACATCCGCTACCTCTATCAATATTTTTAATCTGCATATACTTACCTCCTTTATGCATCTATATACTCTCAATGTACTTATGGATCTATATATTTATCACTTTCTTCTAATTTAGCATTTCCAATGCACTACCCTATTTCTCAGCCTATACTTCCCTCAATATATCTTCTAGCCCAACTTTTTGACTCATCTCAAACTTCTTTCTACTACTTTTTCCAATTCACTACCCTATCTCACCCTCTACATCTATCACTATATCCTCTACACCCACTCTCTCATTTATCGCAAACGCCATACCACTACTATGTTCCCCAAAATAACCCTTTCTTGACTCTCTCCTACTCTACCCCTCCTTGTATCTTCTGACACCTCCTTTACTGTACCAATGCCCAAGACAAACCTTTCTAAACTCTTCCCTCTGACTCTTCCCCTCCAAAAACCCTTTTTACTCATCAAAAAGCCTCCTCCTACTGCTATGACCTACAAAAAGAAATCCTTCACTCTTCTATCCCACAACTATCCTTTTCAATCAAAATAACAGACTAGCATGTTCACTTCACTAATTCCATATTCCACTATACTAATTCACCACTAATCCTTTATGGGTTCCAGAGTAGCGTGCTACTCGCCAACAAAGCGCTTCAACACCCACCAGGGGTAACAGGCGCTATATGAATGCAAACCTTTCTTTCCCTTCTATCCCTCCACTATCCTTCTCACTCCAAATAACTGACTAATATCCACCACTCAAATTACTTTCATATTTCACCATACTAATTCACCACTAATCCTTTATGGGTTTCCGGAGTAGCGTGCTACTCGCCCAAAAAAAAAAGCAATTCAACACCCCATCAGGGGTTAGAAGCGCTATATATATGCAAACCTTTTTCCCTCTTCTATCCCTCCGCTATCCTTCTGAATCCAAATAACTGACTAACATATCCACCACTTAAAATGTACTTGCATGTTTCACTATACTAATTCAACACTAATCCTCTATGGGTCCCGGAGTAGCGTGCTACTCGCCGAAAAAGCGCTTCGACGCCTCGTCAGGGGTAGTAAGCGCTATACAAATGCAATTACAATACAATACAATGAAGACTGCAGATGCAATGGTGGCATCACATGGCTGTCTTTTTACAATAGAGGCCATATATAGTCTAATAAATATCAATGGTCCTTTTTAACACTAGATACTCCTGCCCAGATTGCCTGTTCCTCAAAGGAATACTAGAATATCATAAAATATATTATATCCCCACAGTATCAGTTTAGGTTTCATAAAAACTTTCAGATAAAGACTTGTGATGAACATGTTCACAGGCCTTCAACTCTCAAGACATTAGATATTTCCATGTTTAACTGTCCTAACTTATACTTGAAATGACCACATAGATAACCGTGGATGTGTTTCTTTCAATGCAGTCAACCCAGCACATGATACAGGAATTGTAACAGCAGAATCCATTGATAGTATAATGACCAATATGAACCTGGATTCTTGTACAAGAATTGTAATACCAGCTTTTAAGAATATAAATGTGTTTAGGCAGTCTGCCCAGCTGACCAAAACGTAGAAAACAAGGATAAGCAACAATTGATAAAATAATTGCACAACTGCTAACAAGTCAGTGTGCATGGCAATGTCTCATCTAGGACCCATAGTGAGTGATACTACAAATGCTGTGGGTGGGGTGCTGTACAGAGGCCTTGAAGTAGTGCCACTCGAATGAGTGGTATCCCTCTGGGCACAGCGGTGGCTGAATGAATCAGATTTAGAGTTATAACAAGAGGTTGAAAAAGAACGAAGAGTTTATAAATTTGTTTTCATCATGATGACTGTAATCTTTATTCATGCATGAGTGTATCCATTAACTCATGGATTGAAAGTCATATTATCCATCGAAAATAAACTCTCCCGATGCATTTCGGGCGTGCAAGCCCTTTGTCAGGGGAAAAGAGTCTGAAAACAATAATGCGGAGACAACAGAGCGTCACGATTCTCTACTGAGAATATATGTAATAATTCAAACAAACTGTATGATGGTGAAACGTGCTTGTAATCGTGTGTCAAAAAAATTATAAATGAAAAGTGATTAGAAAGACCCGTTGTTACCGCGTGTGCATGCTAAACGAATAAATGAACTGTGACATAAGAACACATCAAAGTGTCAATTCAAAATGACCGTGAAATACCCAATTCACAAACGCTTACAGCCCCGAACCTTCAGGTGAATAGTGCTACTGAAACTGAACTAGCCGCGTTGTGCGAGTGACTAATAAACAAGAAAACTCCGAAAAAATCAATGAACTTGCCATATTGTGAAAAGTTAAAAAACAGTTAGGTGAAGAAAGCTTAAAAAGACCAAAACGGGTACGAGCCAGTGAGTGAACCTACTTGTGTCCGATATAGTTCAAAGCTTAGGTGGCGGGAAACGAAGTGTAACCGGCTGACTGCAAGAAATAGTAGCTCAGTATGCAAGTGAAGAAGGACTAAACCATTCATGTCTAGTAGACTCGAATTGTAAACGCCATCTTGGAATGGTTAAATGAATCAGATTGTCGAGTCTGACGGGTAACAAAATACGTGAAGGGAGATAGTGTATTAAAGATGATGTCCTTAATAAAGCATAACATTGAGTCAATCTGGATGTGTAAACCGAATCAAAGCATGATAATAAACAAGACATAAAACTACAAAAAAACGTAGTTAAGATAAAGAAAGAAAAGGTTGACAAAGATATTAGAAAGAACGTGCCTGCAGTGGCGGTGACAAAGTTTGAACAATAAAAAGAAATGAAAATAGATGAAAGGAAATACGAAAGTATGTGTAAATGTAAATTGACAATAAAGAAGTGATAAAATGTAAGACAGATGACCAAAAGGTTAAATGCAGTCTTAAACAAATTATAAATATCGAGACAAAAAAGCATTGAGATGCTGATTCGAGAAAAAGTGATATGAGAGAAAGAGGAACATGAAATGAAGAATAAGATGTGCATAGCAGTGGAGTGAGTCAGATGTGCAGAGAGAACAAACACATGGAGATATTACAGATAACAGAGAAATTCCATCCGGTCATTAAGACCGTTCGGTTTCATAGAGTCCAGAAACTTAATCCAATAATTCTCTCTTTGAAGAATATAAGCACTATTGTTAATGCCTTCACGTCTGATAATTATTTCTAGGATGGCAAACTGCAGTTGGCTGACGTTATGCTGATGTTCCGTAAAATGTATAGCTAGAACTGATTTGGTGTTTTTCGTACGAATGTTGCTTTTGTGTTCATTCAAACGAATCTTCATTTTTCTCTCTGTCTTACCCACGTAAACCAGTCCGCAAGGGCATTTGAGCATGTAAATAACGTTGTTAGAATCACAGTTGGCATTGACTCTCAATTTGATCTTAGTCCCTTTCATAGGGTGAGTTATGACTGGTCCCTTGATAATGTTGTGACAATTGTTACAATTAAAACACGGAACGTTTCCTTTGTATGTCGTTTCAGCGGAAGGTGTGTATGTTCTTGTGATTAGTTCTTTAATGTTTTTACCTCTAGTATGAGCAAAAATGGGAGATTCTTGGAAAATGCCTTTGAAATCCGGTTCCATGTTCAAAATAGACCAATGTTTAAGGATAGATTGTTTGTACCGAGCACTAAGTGTTGAAAATTTAGAAACAACTACGATCCGTTTAGATGAGGTTTTTACGGTAGGTTTCAAAAGTTGAATGCGATTCTTCTCTGTGCAACGTTTATTGGCTTGATCAAGTATGTTTTGCGGGTATCCTCGTTGTGAAAACTTCCTAAGCATGGATTTAGCCTGTTGGTCAAAACACTCTGGATTGGACACTATGCGTTTCACTCTGAGCAACTGAGAAAAAGGTAAGGTGTTCTTCAGAGAAATCTGATGAAAGCTCTGATAATGCAACAAGTTATTCCTGTCAGTGGGTTTCCTGTACAAATTAGTGTCCAAAGAATTGCCTATTCTGTGGATCATTACATCCAAAAATGCAATTGAATGTTGGTCAAAATCAAAGGTAAACTGTATCCTTTCGTTAATGTTGTTGAGACCATGTAGGGCTTCTATGAGACTAGACTGAGTGCCTTTCCATATCACCAGAATGTCATCGATATACCTGAGAAAGAGGCGCCATCAAGGCCAGAAAAGAAATCTTCTGCAAAAAGCATAGAAAGAACTAGAGGAGGCTTGTGCAGAACTAGACATAACTGCTAGGTTCTGTAGGATAACTGCCAACACCTCAGTGGTATGCCCATTGAACAACGCTTTAAATGCAAATATTCTAGCTAGTAGGTTTATTTTTCATTATTAGATCTCACCTAGGCAGCACACATATGCTGTCTTTTCGATACATGCTTTTATTGGTTCCTCTTACTGTCCTTTGTAAATGCTGGCTTTTGTTTGGTGAACACGCTTAGTAGTCCCTCCTTTTAGACTCTTGTATCCTCCCATGAGGACTGCCCGTTACATGTGCTCTTACTCTTCAGGTTATTTAGGATACTTTGAGAGCACTCTTTTTTTTTTTGTTGGCCTGCCTCTGGTTGTGTTAACTGTTTGTGTTTTGTTTACTTGGTGCGCCGGCTTGAAGAAAGGTTCATGGCTGCTTCATTTGCCGTGCTTGATCTTTCTTCACGGCTGCCACGCTCTCTTGTTTTTTATTTACTTTGTGAGCAGTGTTTGTGTTTTGCTTACTTTGGGCACCATATTCAGAAAAAAAAGGCGTGCAGCCGCTTTATGTGCTGCGCCCCCACCGGGATTGTTTAGGACTTGTTTGGAGTAGGTACGGGGTATTTTACAGAAATTCTTACGCAAATACTAGAAAGGTAGTAATCCCAAGCTACAAAGGAAAGCAGCAGAGACACAAGCCATTTCCTGCTCAAATTCAGATTGCTGCAGAGGAAAGTGAACAATGCTAAATCTGTTTTGTGAAGCTGCATGACGCAACTGCGGGAACATTGCAAGAGGCACTTTAGCACTCTAGTTTGTTTATTAGAACTAGGAGTAGCCGCATGAAACCCCCACCAGCTCCGGAAATAAAAAAGGGACGACCACAACAGCGCCCCATGCGCTGTTAAAATTACAAGAAGTTGTAGGAACTGGACCAGTGGCAGACTTTTTAAACGCGGCTAAAGGACTGTAATTTGATCATGTTGCTGTATATACTTTGAAACACCTTGCATTCAACCTGTTTAACTTCATCAAGTGTAATTAACTTTGTGTACTTAATGTATTTTACCGATGTGCTAAAGATAGTCATATAAAATAAACATACATTATTCAGGACATACTTTCTTGGCAGCATGATATTTCTTTCACTGTAGCTTTGAAGGTGAAAGCAAAAGGTAGACACCTCTCAAGATGGCGCCGTCTGTACTAAAAGTCAGACACTTGTCCGTCTTCTTTGTCTACAGTACTCAGAATGTCGGTCTGTGCGCAAGCTTGGCAAGGTGGTGAAACAAGGGGAGAGCAGAATTAGAGTCTGGGTTGAGGGTATTGCCGCCAACGGGAGAGCACGGAACCCTGCACTCATGGCACAGAAAAAGCATCGGATCCCCAGCAGGACTTACAAATAATCGCTGCAATACCTGCAACTTATCACCTTATCCTTTCCTGAGCTGAATCTGCACACCCTTGCTTACTAGTCTCTAGTTTACAGATAGTGTGTATTGTTGTTTCTTTGCACAACACCCTTAACTGTCTAGTGGCCCTATGTGATTCGGGTGACCTTCAGCCAGCCCTGATTTTTCACTCAACAGTAATAAGCAACTTGTGACGTGAATGCACATATTTTGTAATTGGACATTTTGAACAACAAGTACCAGCGTGCTCAAAGCGGTTGGCTAATGAATCAGGACTGCCCGAGGTGGAGGCACTCGACAGACATACTCTTCCCCACTCAGCCCTTTACCCTTCAAGCCCACCCTCGCTCAGAGTCTAGCCTCCATAGTCTATTTGAGTACCAGAAGTCTGCCCTGTCATTCTCTCGATAGCAGATAGTTTGCTTAGGTCACACCACATCTTTTCTGCTGTAGTAGTCTCTGGGCTGTTAACTCAGAACCTAAATGGTCTCTTCAGCAAGGTTGAATACTCTCGGACCTCGAGGACTTCCAAACTCTAAGCTGCCTATGGTCAGCACTTGGGGTCTGATGGCTGAGCCCCTTCATCACTATATTTTCCTCACCTTCGAGAGAGTGCACATGACATTTTTCAAATGAAATGTTCGACAGTTTAATCTACTAATCCTTTTGGGGTCTTGGTATGGCTTTTTTGGAGGGAAGCTTTATATAGCACGAACACGACCCGAAGGTATTGGAGCGCTTTACACAAGCACCAGTTACATTACATAAGGACACATTCATTTTTTGGTAGGCAAAATCACATTATAACAGCTTTTGCTGATGTAATATTTCCTTACATTTTATTATAAATATAGTATACTTCGTTTGGATGTTTGCTTACTCTGTTGTTAATGTATGGGTTTGTCGGCGCATTCTTTTTTGGGTGGGTTGGCTCAGGGCGTCAGCAGCTGGAGTTCGCCTGTCTGCTACAGTTGGAACGTGTGCTTCCGACCTTCGTTACTGGCACTGCGGCTTCTTAAAATTCACAGGGTTTGAATGACCTCTCCCACAGCGGGCGGGGCTTACCCCTTCTTGAGAGTTTGCTGCCAGCGTCCAGCCCACGATGGGGGCTCAAACTCCTCACTCAGTTTGCTGGCAATGTTTTATCTTTCGCTCTTTCTTCATCTGGGAGAGCTGCATTTCGCATCCTTTGATGCCCTGTCGACTGGGCGAGGCACCCGCAGCGTCCCTACAAACACAAACAACCCCACCTTGGGGCAACTGCTTTATGTGGAGTCGCTGTATCTTTACCGAGCCTACGTTTCTCCGGCCTCACAATTTTAAGTGGATGGTGGTGTTTAAAGCACTCCAGCGCACATGAGCGAGTGCCCGTAATTCCGGTTTGTTTAGGTCTCGCCTGAGCCAGCGCATGCGCTGCTCTGGCGAGACATTTTGTGAGTGGGCATTTAAAAGTCCGACCACAGCTTTGTGTGGCATACAGTGTGCGGTTACCCGCACAGGCACGAGCAGAGGCGCCATCTGGCTTTCCTCTCGCTCGCCCAAGCGCGCGCGCGCCTCGCTTCAATGCCCCTCCCCCACCACAGAGCGCGTCTCGCAGCTTGTTTAAAAGGTTGCTTTATGCCGGTCGCTGCTTCCGCCCTCCCACCACCCTCCGACACAAACACAGCGTTTCCCTTAATCAGACGGCACACCTGCCACCGCTTTCACCCACCCTCTGACACAAAAGCTGTGTTTCCCTTAAACAGGAATGAGCACGTAGTCTAAATATATATAAATGTAATCCTTTATATTTATCTGGCTTCCTGGTGAGACAACACATGCACGTTTTGGTGTTCAGGTACTGTCGTTTTGCCAGTCTTTAAGCAAATATGGCACCCGTAACAGAGCTGAAGCTGCTCTGTGTCGCTGATACGGAGTCTAAAAACAACTAGAACACTCCAGCCCCACAGACTTTTCCAGGGGCATTCAGAAATACATAAACGTGATGGATGGCAAACTTGACTTAATAACAGCAACTGGTAAGTAGTTTGGGCCCAAAAAGCATTGGGAGGTACGGGGCTCTGACATACTAGGGAATACAGCTTGGTGCCACTGTACAGATCTAATATTAATCGACTAATTTAAGGATCCAATATCAATTAAGTGGCTATCTAGGTTAATATGTTTGGTGGATACTTTTTTTTTACTGGGAGAATACACGGTTTGTTATTAGACAGGTAAAAAATTTCAAGACATAATATTGTAACTTCCAAGTATAAGCAGCAAGGAAATACTGAGAAGTGGTGTCACTGACGGTATTGAAAGCTGCGCTGCTTCCCAGTTAGTCTTCTTGGTTTGCAGAAGCAGGGTGTGCGCCTAATGGCCCAGGAGCTTATATGACTTTCTTAGGGGAGTCGTTCCCACTAAGGCAGCTAGTGTGTGCAGACTCTTCCTTTTGGGAGAAGTATGCAGCTTTTTTTAGGGCTGGAGTCCCGCGCATGTTGCTCGGCCCTCATATCTAAGTTAAATATAATGCATTTGAAAATCGGTACGTATAACACCCACCCACCAGTTCTGTCACTGATTATGCCTCCTAACTCTCAGTCGGATGTCGCTTAGGCGTTAAGGACCTTGTACTTTAACTTTTGGTTCAGAGAGCTTTGTTTCTTTGCTTCATTCAATCAATTCTTTAAGCTAAGTCATTACTTCAGTGTTACCAACCCTGTTTTGATGCAAAAGCAACCCCACCGAAAGACTGCAAACTACTGTGTTAGAAGGTTTTGTCATTTTGACTACTCGCTTCTGAGGTCAGTGACTTATTTGATACTTGAACATGATTCTTGAGCCCAAAGACTTGCATGAGGCTTCACAATTGCGGCGTCACATAGTAACCTGGTGTTAGTTGTTAGACTGTTTGCATATCTCCTCTGCTGGCCTCTGCTGCTCCTCACCGTCATGTGATGATTGACAGCAGGGACCCTTACACCCATGTGGCATCATCCCACTGCAGCTTGCTGTTCATGCTGCTGCTCGCAGTGATGTTTTCACGCATATTAGTTTGTTTGTGTTCAGGTCTATTCGTCGCAACCTGCTTTAGGATGTTGTGAGTACTCCAGCACTAAATGGGCCTACTTAGGCAAAGTGTCAAAACCTTTGCCCCTGATTTCCTATTTTTTTAAATTTATTCTCGTTTAGGGTTTCTCTGATGCTTTGGAATATGTCAGTCCCTCATGCAACTGGCATCGGGTTACTGATTTGTAACAGGCACATTTTTGTTATTTGCAGTTAATAAATCACATTCTTTCTAGTATAGCGCATCTCTTACACATAGGGATTAAATACACTAAGGATTATTATACATCTAAAATTGTATTTGTGATCATCACATATTCAATTCAATCTCATACATATGTTGTACACAGAAAGCAATGTGTTTTTCTTTGCAGCGTCCCGTTTTAATATTTTAGTGTGTAATGTTTTAGTCTGGCCTATGTGCAACTCGTTTGCCCATTTCATTGTCTCACACATAACTGTTCAGAAACTGCAACACACATCCCCTCCACACCACACGTTTCAATGCCACACAATTCCACAACTAACAATTCCAATCCAACCCATATAATTCCACACCACTGCATAACACAAGGGTAAAATACATTTTAATTTACAATACCAATAGCTCTAACTCTAGAAAATGCGAGACCAATTGCATTGCAAATGCTTGGTTTATCTTTAGTAACACTTTTTAACACTTTGTTGCTGCATTGGTGCACTGAAACTAAACGCGCACACTGATGGCATTGACACCATTTGAAATATGTATTTTTCGTTTTTCTTTATTAAAACTTAGTAGCAGCATTGGTGCCCTGACATTATGCACGCACGCTGAAGGCATTTACACTTTATTTGAGATATGTATTTGTGACCGTGCTTACCTCACAGGATTAGTTACAGCTTGTTTTCTATTTTTTGGTTGGTAAATGTATGTGCCCATCACTTGTTTTATTTCATCCAGGGTTATTTCACGGTGGGAAGCTTCCTATCCTGTAAGTATGGCCTCTTCAGTAAATATTTAGATTACCAAACAAGGCCCATATGTCGTGTGGAAGAGCGATCGCAATCTTTATAGCTATGCCTCTGCTTTCAGTTCTTACCTTAACCAGAGCCCATTCAGCTCTGCTCAGTTACCCCTCCCTCGTGTCGCACCTTTTTCACTGCCAAGACCATAAGGTGTCAGCGCTTACCAAACAGCTTGCATGCTGCAGCCCGTCTCTTTTCACCGAATTTGACAATTACAATATAAATGCACAGCAACAAAGTCACAAGTAAGCTCTCCTTAATATGCCGCACAAGCATGTTACTAAGAAGCACAACACAAACAAAACGTGCACTTTTTCAAGCACACACAATCATATACCAAACTCAAAGTTACAATAAAAAGATACAGATACTGTCTTGTTAACAGCACGTCAAACGAGTGCTGCATCTGGGATAAGCTCCTTATCAGGTGCTTGTTTTAAGGACTACATCTCTGTTTACAGTTGAGGAATGTTCCAAAAGCAAGGTAGGCATTTAATAACGTAACCACATGCAAACTCTAAGCCATTCATATGCATAAATAATCATTGGGCCATCTTATTTTTAGGAATTAGCACAAAGTGAAGGTGCATTAAAACAGTCTGCCCTTGCCCTCACTATTAGCACACAAACTGCATGCGCACCATTTCGTCACCCTAACCTTCCACATGTTTTTTTTAACAATTCAGACAATGTGTGCATATAAGATACTCATGTTTTTCAAACCTATTGAATTATAACTTCATTAGCCATTTACATTGTGCATATTCACATATTTTAGGGCTATTGCTTTGCTAGGGAGGGAGATGAACGTATGTGCCCAAAAATATTTTTAAGCTTATTACCCATGGCATCCATGCAATCCAAGTATTTACTGTCTGGGATTACCGTGCATGCCATGTTACACAAGGGGCCTTCATGCTGCCCAAAGGTTCCCAAACAAGTAAAGCAGGTGCAAGCAGGGAGTGTTTAATCAGTCAGCCATCTTGTCATGTCTCCTTATTGCATTTGTGACACCAGGGCATTTTCTTTTTATTTCTGATTTTTCACATTATGGCAGGTTGTGGGTGCATGTGACATTTCTGAAATAAGGACATCTCTAAGTACCGTGCACAGTGGTGCCTGAGACCTGTCTGACTGCAGTGCACTGGTTTTACATTTGAGATCTCAGAGTGCAGTGCGCAGTGGCACCTGCGACACCTCTGACTGAACTGCACTGGTGGTATATGTGAGATCTCAGAATGCAGTGCACTGGTGGTGAGATGGCGAATGTGTCAAATGTTTCCTGAGGCAAGAATGTATTCTTGAATCAGACTGCATAAGTAGTAATTGTATAGCTCTTCAGTCCTTGGAGGCACAGCACCCAGGATAAGGTGTTGCATGGCTAATCACTTATAAGGTCCCAAAGGCGAGACCTATTGGCCATGCCAATGCTTGTTTAGTATTGCTTTTTTGCAAGGTCACGCAGTCTTTGTTGATCGCAGCAAAGAATTTATCATAAGAGGGATATATTGGTTTATGTGGATGTTTGAAATACGCTTGCTAACAACAGATCTTTAACCACAGCAGAGAAACAGCAAGCGTTTGATGCATTATTATTTTTTGTTTACATTGGGCCATTAACATTTATTAAATGTGTAACTGTGCTTGCAACTAACGCACAATTTACAAAGGGAAAATTACTTTACTACTATCCTTTGGGCCTGCAGTCGCGCACCTGGCATGCCACTGACTCTGCCCCTGCCCTGCAGGCGTTTCAGAGTCGAGCCTGCTACGAGATTGTCACAGCCTACATGCCAGACATTAGAAATGTTGAAATGTCACTGATTTGGCCCAGGCCCATCGTGAGGTCTACGGCCATTCCACCTCTAACTGTTAATAAAAGCATTAACAACCACAAACCCCAACAGCCCCACTCTGGGGCGACTGCTTCACATGAAGTCGCTGTATCTTTACCTTGCCTCAGTTCCTCCAGCCTCACACTTTGAAGTGGATGAGGCGGCTAAATGTTGTTTATATTCTGTTCTCTCTCACATCCAGAAAACTCTCCCCTTTTTAGGTCTCGCTTAGAGCAGCACTTGTGCTGTCTCTTCGAGACATGCAGTATTCAGTATATGTGCATTAAGCTCTGCCCATGTTCCGCCCATCTTTACAATTGGCTTCTCTTCCTGTCCTTTATAAATGATGGCTTTCGATTCGGCAATAGGCTTAGTAGTCCCTCCTTAGTACCTCCTTGTCTCTCTTTGTAACCTCCCATGAGGACTGGCCCTCTTACTGTGGTGTTACGCAGTATGTTTCTAATTACTGTCTGTGGGCACTATTTTCTTAAATGGCTTTCTCCTATCACAGGCACGACATGCTTTCCTGCAATCTGCAAATGCTTGTTTACAATTTACTACCGACAGACGCTCCCTCCCTCTCCTCGGCTCCCTCCTACTCCCTCCTGCTTCTTTAATCAATGCTGTCTGCTGCTAGTTTTACACTGACACCCCGACCCAGCTTTAATTAGCACCAACATCCCTCCCTCCTGTTACTTGTTTAAATTGCCCTGCAGAAATGCGAGTCGTAAACAGAGGGTTTAGTAATGCATGAGGGCAGAGAAAGATGAAACTTGGAAAAAACACACTTTTTTGGCAAACCCACATTAAATGCAGTTTTCCCCACAGGCACTTTTCAAAGAACCAGATTATTTATGAACTGCCCTCTCTCCTCCTATGTCCGCACAGACAGTTTAGCAATGCATTAAAGACACACGCTGTCTCTGCGGACATAGGAGGAGGGAGGGCACTTTATAAACAATCTTGTTATGCTTATTATATGTGCAGTAACAGCCCCTTGCATCTTTCAATTACTGTCACTTAATGCAGTTTTCTGGCTTTAATGCAAAGGGAGTGTTTTTCTTTAGCACACATTTCAGTTGCTAGAACACAAAGCTTTAGAAAATGCAAATGTCACTGCTCGGTGAAAGCCAGTCTTTTGTTATTTTTAAGTAGAGTTTATTGCTAAGTGTTCACACTACTTGCAAGCTTTTCTATGGGTGCTCCAGGAAGGAGACAGCCCTGATAAGGATCAGCAATCAAAGGCTATGTCTGTTTTCAAGAAACATCTGCTGCTTTTCTGTTACTATAACATGATACAGTATGGAATTTGTTTCGAAATCATCCATTTCTTTTTCAACAAACATTTTCGCGATAATCCCAACACTACTAGCCTATCATAAAAAATATTTGTGATATCTTCCAAGGCTTTTTTCCTTAATATGGGATACTGTGCTGCTTTTCTAAAAATGTTCCTTCTTTAATTTCTTTATTTTCTAAAGTGTCTACAATATAATTCAAAAGCCAAGGGACCTCAAGACCTGTGAACAGGGCATAGTAGATGTAACCACTATATCTGGGCTATTTGTTATAAGCAAAAAACCATAACCCACAGGTTTCTACAAAAGGACTCCTCCTTTACTGGAATAAAAAAAAATTCTGCTCACTTAGGAACTATAAACAGGGCAGCTTTCTTTCTGGAAATTGTACGAATGTTAACATTGTTTTTCTGAAGCTTTTGCATGATGTTTTCATTGTTTTTAAATTGAAGGCTTTTTTATATGTACTCAGTCAGCACTGCTGTAGATAGAAAACAAGCATTCAGCGCCACATAAATCAAAACAATGCCACACAATTCAGAGCCACACAATTCCACACTACACAATATAATTACAATCCACATAATACCACTCAACACCACATAATTCAACTCCACCTAATTGCATGCTACTCAATACCACATAAATACACTGCACATAAATCCACTCTATGACACTTAACAAATCGACATAAATACACTCCACACCATGCCACATAATTCCATTAAACATATTTTCCCTCAACACCACACTGTTCCATGCCACACTATTCAAGTCCACACAAATCCATTCCACACTACATAATTCAACACCAAACCACATTATTCCACTCCACAGCACAATTCCACTACACACCACATATATTAAATTTAGAACACAGAACTCAACATCATTCACAAAATTCAACAGCACACCACACAATTAAACTCCACTACATAACAATCCACAACACAAAATGCCATTCCACACAATTCCAATACAGTCAAAAATACCAAATTACTATTCACATAATACTACTGCACACCATGCCACATAATTCCACTGCACAAATCCACGCCACACAATGCCACAACTAACAATTTCAATCCAACCCACATAATTCTACTACTCAGCACATACATCCACTCCAGTCCATAACACATAAGGAAGATATTTACATTTACAACACCAATACCTCTAACTCTTTCTTTTTTAACACCCAAACACACAGATCTGGAGCTTAGCTCCTATTTGTTCTTTTTCGTCACAAAAACGTAACGCTATCCACACAGTTCCACGCCACACAATTCAAATGCACACATTTCCAATACACTCCACATAATTCAACACCAAACCACATTATTCCACTCGACAACACCATTCCACTACAACTCAACAACACAATTACACAACACACCACATATATACAGTCCACACCACACAAATCCTATCCACACCACACAATTCCACAAAATTCAATAGCGCACCACATAATTAAACTCCACTACATACCGCTACACAACACAAAATACCATTCCACATAATTACACTCCAAAACACAGAATCCCACTCCACATGATTCCAGTGCACTAAATACCACATAATTACTAGCCACATAATTCCACAGTACACCATGCCACATAATTCCACTACACAAATCCTATCCACACCACACAATTCCATACCACACAATTCCACAACTAAATAATCCAATAAAACCCACATAATTCCACTGCACACCACATACATACACTCCATAACACATAGGTAAAATACATTGCCATTTACAATGCCAATAGCTCTAACTCAATCTAATGCGAGGCCACTTGCTTTTGTTGTTAAAAAATCTCCCAGCAGTAGCATAAGTAAGGGTGCAGTCCCTTATAAGGCTAATAGAGGTCCCTTTACAACTACACAAAGACACCTAGTAACAGCCTGTGGTAGTGCACCCTTTGCTTGCTTTGTGGATTTTTTTTTATTACTTATGCTACTGCTGGGATATTTTTTAACAAAATAAAATCTAACAAACATTATCATTTGCAACGCGAATAGCTGAAACTTTCAGTAAGGCGAGACCTATTGCATTGCAAATGCTTGTTTTATATAAAGTTTTATATAGCGTGAACTCAACCTGAAGGTATTGGAGCGCTTTACACGAGCACCAGTTACATTACATAAGGACACAGTTATTTTTTGGTTAAGTGTTTACTACTATCCTTTGGGCCTGCAGGCGCACACCTGGCATGCTACTGACTCTGCCCCTGCCTGCAGGCCTTTTATAGTTGAGCCTGTTATGCGACTGTCACAGTCTATAAGCCAGACTTTGGAAACTTAGAAATGTTACCGATTCTGCCCCAAGCCCCTCACAACGTCTCCGGCCACTCCACCTATAGCGATTAATATAAGCATTAACAACTGCTGAACACAAACAAGGAGAAGATATATCATAAATGTACTTAATGGCTAACCTCTGCACCCTGCACTTGGTACCCTTTGCAGACCTATTGACCGGATGAGGCAGCTGCAGCTTCCCTACAAACACAAACAGCCCCACTCTCGGGAAACTGCTTAACATGGAGTCGCTGTATCTCTACCTTGCCTCCGTTCCTCCGGCCTCACACTTTAAAGTGGATGAGGGGGCTAATTGTTGTTTATATTCTGCTTTCTCTCACATCCAGAAAACTCTACCTTTTTTGTGGTTTTGTTTTTTTAAGTTTTAAATAGCGCAAACTCAACTCGCAGGTATTGGGGCCCTTTACATGAGCACCAGTTACATTACATAAGGACACAGTTATTTTTTGGTAAGCACGGGGTGATTAACTGTTTACTACTATCAACACAACTGATCCTGTGCACACGCAAAACATTAAATATAACAAATCATATGTAAGTAGATTGTTGGAACAAAAGGAAGCAAATGTTCTTTCTTGAAGTGATGTTTAATTCATGTGTCACTTCATGGCCAGCCAACACGTGTTTCGTCAATTGGGTGTAAAACCCTTGACTTCCTCAGGGCTGGAAGCAAACAGGAAAAATATGGTTTCACCAAGGGTACAATGGATTGCACAATTCCGTAAATATCAACAGCAAGGAAACATCAAAGTGTGAATTCACACGTGGAAGACGTAAAAACAGTCCCGAAACCAGGATATACATTTCCATGTGTCGTAGCTATCTCGCACGTTGACGTGACATGATCAAATAGTGTCATGTTGTGAATAGTGTGTTGTACATGACACTATCGTGAATCAACAGATACGCATTGAGACCACACGATCGTGAGTGACATGGTGTCAATAAAACCAAATGAGATGCCAACGCATGCCAGTGTCATCAGACACATTGCACCTGTGAAATTCGTATGCTCAGGCTTGTGGTTTAGAAGTATGTAAATAAGTGACAAGTGAAATGGTGATCAAAAAATATCTTGCGAGAGCCGTAGTCTCTCCTACCTAAACAAGCATTGGCATAGCCAATAGGTCTCGCCTTTGGGACCTTATACATGTTTAGCCATGCAGCACATTATCCATTACATTGCATTAGCCAATACAAAATATCAACGTGTACGTGTGCATGGAGGACTTCTACGTAGTATGTTACAAGCAATCCCAAGCAGTGATGTAATGAGCAGGTCCTCTCTGCTTCCGAATCCCTGCAATTCTTTTACTAGAAGCACTTTTCCGCAGTGCTGTGAGCTGTGGCATTTCTCAGGAGCAAGCAGGGGCTCTGTAAAGTGAGTCCCTGCACTTCCATATTTCCCTAACATCCCTGATCACAGGAAAAAAACGATCACAATAAGGGCTCAGTGTTATCACAATAGGGAGACAGTTCCTTACATTAAGCTGTTCTCCAAGGTAACCATAAAAGACGCGACAACATTTTATGTGCAATAGAATATTGAAAAAAGCATGCTTGTGGAAAAGGTTAGTATCAGTCCAAATGAGATAAGACCTGAGTGTTTTTAGGTTATGATGACGTTGAGAAGCAGGCACCCCAAAGCAGAAATACACATTTCAAGCCTGCCTTAAGGTGCCTTTAGGACTAAACGGAGTTTAACTTAGTGACTTTGCTCCTTGCTCAAAACATGTTAGAGCTTTCGTTTGAATATGTTTAGTGGGCACTTTCAGAGCCCCCTAATGTTTGGGCCTCTCCAGCCAATAAACAGAAGTGACCGAGGGGAAAAACAGAAGAACATGGCAAGATACTGAGAGAGCAAGGCAGACACTCAAACAAATACTCTGTAACAGCCCCAGACTCAGTCAGATAGAGGGGATGGGAATACACTAAGAATGACAGCAGAGGAGAGGCAAGAAAAAGGAAAGATGTGAGGCACAGTACATAGAACAAGATCTAAAAAAAAGAAGCAGATGAATGCACAGAGACATATGGTGCAGAGGTTAACAGAGGAAGAAGAACGACATTAGATGGCATCCATAGGAAGAAACAGTGAAAAAAAGCAAGCATTGGCCGCGCGGCCGTGAAAGTAACGCTGCCGCGCGGCCGTGAAAGCGAAAGTGATGGCAGGGACGCGCTCTGTGGTGGGGGAGGGGCAGAGCGAGGCGCTTGGGAGAGCAAGGCTTAATGAGCCATGAAAGCCACATGGCGGCTGCACGCGTGCACGCGCTCGTGAACGCAAGCTTGAGGCCAGGAAAAGATTGTGGTAGCACTTTGAAAAGCCACTAACTAAATGTCTCGCAGAGCAGCGCATGCGCTGGCTCAGCGAGCCCTAAAAACAATGCAAATATTCTTTGGACCGGAGTAATAATACAAAGAAGAACAAAAAGGGCATCCTGTTATTCTCTTGCCCATCAAAGTTATATAACACGGTTGAAAAGTGCGAAGTCTACAAAGGATTTCATAAGAAACCTGAGTGTGATGCTCTCCTAGACACTGGTGATACTTCCGACCCAGCGGGTCCTAATGATTCAAAGGGTTCACAAGGATTGTTATATATATGGGTCCTCTGACTTTAGAAATAAACAAAAAATTGACTGAGTGGAAAACTTTAGGACTTATCAACGAAGATGAATACACATACATGAGAGTATTCAGACCACAATACCCTTGCATCTACACGCTCCCGAAAGTGCACAAACAGTTACCTTTCCCACCAGGGAGACCAATCGTGACTGGTATTGGGGGACCGACCGAACGCATAGCCGAATACGTCGACCTTTTTCTGGGGCCTTATGTCAGGAATCTCCCTTCATACATCCAGGACACCAAACACATACTTAGTATCCTGGCTGACTTTACTTGGGAAGAGCACATGACCTTAGTAACTTTGGATGTAGTATCGCTCTACACGAGCATCAGACCTGAACTAGGTATTGCAGCGATTTCACACTTTCTGCACAAAAGACCAGCCTCACAGTGGCAACACACAAATATGTTGATAGACATGATGAAACTGATTCTTGACCACAACGTTTTCCTTTTTGACACACAGTGGTATAGGCAAAAAAGAGGGGTTGCCATGGGTTCCAAATTCTCACCGAGTTTTGCGAATCTTTTCATGGGACGTTTGGAGGAGGACTGGATTTGGGGCGCTAGAGGCAGTGAATACAATGATTCAATCATCTATTGGGGGCGCTACATAGATGACTGCCTTTTGATTTGGACAGGGACCCAAAACAAATTGAATGAGTTCTGTACGTATCTTAATTCAAATCCATACGACATGCATTTCACTTATCACAAAAGTAATTTGAATATCACATTTTTGGATATTGAGATCTACATTAGCCAGAACACTCTACAGACTCGTCTTTTTCGCAAAAGCACAGCGTGCAACTCTATTCTGCATGTCAGTCACCCTCCACACTAGATTTATGCAATCCCCTTTGGGGAGTTTACCAGAGCCAGGAGGAACTGCAGTAGTGATCAGGAATTTGAAAACTGTCTATCAGCCATGAAACAGAGATTTCAGAATAGGGGGTACACACACCTTAATCTCAAGAAAGCAGAAACAAGAATCAGACAAACAGAGAGATTCTACGATCCGTAACAAAGCATGCAACATTGGGAAAGAAACTGTCAGACTGGTCACAGAATACAATGATTTCAGTGGGGCAATACTGAAGAGTTTAAACAAACACTGGAAACTGCTTACTGATGACACGACTCTCTCCAAACACATTCACAGCAGACCACAAATTGCATACCGAAAGGGTAGAACACTCAGAACTAGGCTGAGTCCGAGTTATCCCAGAACGGAAAGCAGAGAGACATGGCTAACACCTCGTACGCTGGGTTTCTACAAATGTGGATCATGCGGAGTGTGCAGATGGGCTCACGACCGCAAAACTTCCTTCTCCGGCCCTGACAAGATGTAGGACATCAGACATAATATAAACTGCCACACCAAGTATGCAGTTTATATATTGGAATGTACTTGCGGGGGTAAATATGTGGGAAGCACCATTAGGACCCTTAGAGAAAGAATGGTAGAACATGTCCGAGCATTGAAACAACAAGACCCGAGATATCCAATGGCTACACATGTGTTGAGCTGTCCTTCCCAGGGTCTACACAAACAATTTAAATTTTATGGAATTGACGTAACCAAAGCCAATCCGAGGGGAGGCAACAGGGAGTTACGATTGAGACGCACAGAGGCTTTTTGGATAATGCGTCTTAAAACATATGAACAGGGTTTGAACAGCGATCAGGAGATGCATTATTTTCTAGGCAACTAGGAACGTGTGAACCTGTATAAATGCATGTCTTTTCTGTTATAATCACTGTTTTCTTACACTCCTCGTGACGTTAGCTGCAATTTTGTATTTGTGCGCAGTATTATAATGAATGATTACTATTGTCCACCTATGTATTACGTAAATGCTATCTCCCAGAGAGGGTCTGTCTATAATACGACATTGGCAACAGTTGGATTTTTACTAGCAGAATATAATAGCATGCCTTCGTGAGCTTGCATCACCTGTCAGGGTGCATATTATATACAAAGTGGTGATCACCTAACAGGCGATAACATACCAGCATATGACACAACACTTACATAAGCTCTCATGTTTCACAGGTCGATGTTGGTGTTCACCTGTAATAACGTATACTGTCTATTCAAGATCTTCGGTGTGCCTTTTTTTCTCCCCCGTAAAACTGATGCGAGTTTTCTATTTATGCCATGTACGTGATTTATTAGGTTGTCATCTCACCCATACGCAGAGCTCATTCTTGTGCTGTGCATGAGACTAAGAGATGATTATTGTTTGTATTCTCTGTAGTGATATGATATCACTTCGGAGGTGAATTTTCCAGTGTAATACGTAATTTATGTCTTGGGAAATTTTTTTATCTTTCCTTGCTTGTCCTGCACTAATATACATGTCCATATTCACGGATGAGTTTTATTAGCATGTCCACTGCACCATTTAATACAGCCTTAAGTGCACGCATTCACGGAATTATCTTTCCATTTTCAATGAAGTCAGCGGTCTAGTGTTCCGCGGTGCGTTCGGTTCAGCGCGCGTATATATCAGCTTCCGGATTATGCCTTTTCTGTTTCCGGTGCAACACGGTCCCGGCAACAAGGAAGTGGCAACTAGGACGTACTCGTCTAGGTGAGCATTTGAAAATCGCGGGAAGGGGAATCCTTTTATTAACATCTATTTTGTGTGATACATATGAGGCGAGGCACAACTTTGACTTGGATTCTGGTGATCTCTTGATTTCAGTTTTACTGAAGGCGTCTGGCGCCGACATTTGGCACGCCTCACGATAGGAACTCAGATGGAGAGGGTTTGATAGGACGTTGGCATACACTACTGAAGCTTTACACATAATCAGGATACCTTGACCACTTACCAGGATATGGGGTAAGAAGGGGGTCATCTGCATTAGACTCGCTATTTTGTCTTCTGTCTGATAATTTTATACTGGGATCATTTATCCAGAGTACTGGGTGTAATATATAATTGAATGTGTCCGTGTTTACTATTTCCGTGCAGATCGAAAGAAAATTGTTAAGGATTATAACAATCCTTGTGAACCCTTTGAATCATTAGGACCCACTGGGTCGGAAGTATCACCAGTGTCTAGGTGAGCATCCCACTCAGGTTTCTTATGAAATCCTTTGTAGACTTCGCACTTTTCAACCGTGTTATATAACTTTGATGGGCAAGAGAATAACAGGATGCCCTTTCTGTTCTTCTTTGTATTATTACTCAGGTCCAAAGAATATTTGCATCGTTTTTTAGGTAGGAGAGACTACGGCTCTCGCAAGATATTTTTGATCACCATTTCACTTGTCACTTATTTACATACTTCTATACCACAAGCCTGAGCATACGAATTTCACAGGTGCAATGTGTCTGATGACACTGGCATGCTTTGGCATCTCATTTGGTTTTATTGACACCATGTCACTCACGATCGTGTGGTCTCAATACGCATCTGTTGATTCACGATAGTGTCATGTACAACACACTATTCACAACATGACACTATTTGATCACGTCACGTCAACGTGCGAGATAGCTACGACACATGGAAATGTATATCCTGGTTTCGGGACTGTGTTTACGTCTTCCACGTGTGAATTCACACTTTGATGTTTCCTTGCTGTTGATATTTACGGAATTGTGCAATCCATTGTACCCTTGGTGAAACCATAATTTTCCTGTTTGCTTCCAGCCCTGAGGAAGTCAAGGGTTTTACACCCAATTGACGAAACACGTGTTGGCTGGCCCATGAAGTGACACATGAATTAAACATCACTTCAAGAAAGAACATTTGCTTCCTTTTGTTCCAACAATCTACTTACATATGATTTGTTATATTTAATGTTTTGTGTGTGCACAGGATCAGTTGTGTTTTCAGACGGACTTGCTCCAAATTGGGGGTTTAGGGGTTTCTCCCTCACCTGTAGCACCGCACACCACTCTTTTTATCACGTGAACATACTCCACGTTATTTGGTCTAGCGCCATCTATACCCTGTGACAATAATACCCCCCCTCCGCTGATCTGTTTACTACTATCCTTTGGGCCTGCAGGCGCACACCTGCCGTGCCACTGACTCTGCCCTTGCCAGCAGGCCTTTCATAGTCAAACCTGCTAATCGACTTTCAATGTCACAGCCTATACGCCAAACACTGAAAATGCTGAAATGTCACTGAGTCTGCCCCAGGCCCCTTGTGACGTCTCTGGCCAGTCCACCTCTAGGTATTAATATAAGCATTAACAACTGCTGATCACAAACAAGGAGAGGATATATCAGTAATATACTGAATGGCTAACCTCTGCACCCCGACACCCCTGTTCTAATCTCACCCTTCGTAACTGGACAAATCACTGTGTAATGCTAGGCAAAACACCTATGTCGCCTTGTAGGGGGGCCTCGGCCCTATTGTTTTTTTTTGTCCGATAGTTGATCTTATATCGGACTGCCTGCCCAAAGCATACATTACAACAGGCAGAAAGAAGTTGCCACTATTGCAAGGAGAAAAAATATAGAAAACCTTTTTTTAAACATTTTTTTAATAAGGTCGTTCTGTTGTACGCAATGTTTTCTTGCTGATGTATAAAGTAACAAAAATGCTTACATCACTTGTGTATTATAACTTATCAACATGCTGCACAGCCACAATACTTTACAACTTAGCTTATAAACATTAGCAAAACCAATAGCTCTGGCTAAACACTTATAAGGTCCCAAAGGCGAGACCTATTGGCATTGTCAATGGTTATTATAGCACGCAGGAGGACTCATCTGATAATGTGAACATGTGCTCCAATAGGGCGGAGTGATTTACAGTGATTTCACTCAAAATGAAATGACTAAATCTAAAATGCACTTCAGCTCAAAGTCCAGACGTGAATGGGGTCCCTGGATACCCTGATGCTACGAGCCCCTCATTGAACAGTGTCTTGAATCTGCCATGCTGGTCAGGGCATTTACCTGCATCTTGGTCACGCATTGGATCCATCCTGCTGTTGGCCTACATCCTTGATGGACTGAGTCTACACATCCTAGGCTGGACCACTCTTGCTCGTTTACAGATAAAGAACTAGGTGGATGCTCAACATGGTTTACCTACAGGCACCCTAAGACAGTGTTTCAATATCTATCTTATAAACTCCAAAAACAGGATGCTTAAAAGGTCGTTTCACCACATCTTTATGGATCCATCGTCGAACTCTGACAATCTCAACTAATCCAGGCTGTTGCAGACTGTGAACTACTACTTTAGCACTTCTACAACCCTTACCTATGGACTTGTTTTCGATGGATAGAGGTGTTCCAACGGTTTCATTACCAGTTGGCCATAGTTTGCAGCGGAGAAACCAGAGGGCCAGAATTTACTGGCTGGTATCGCCACAGCAAAGCCATCACCAGTATTTTTCACAAAATGGGGAAGAACTGCATGCACCTGGATTTACCGGGTGCTTTTCCAAGCAGTTTTGCACCAGTTCAGGGGAAAAAAAGCTGCCATTTTCTGCCTGATCTGAACAGGCAGACAGTAGCAGCAGAACTGCTGGTGGGGGTTTGCAAGGGGGGCGGACGAGAGTTGATGAGCAGGCTTGTGCCAGCATAGGAGAGGGATAAGCATTAACTGCTCCCCTCTGAACTGCACTAGGAAGGGCTGTGCAATGCAGCGTGCCGCAGTCCCAGCCACTGCAGCTCCTAAAAGTTCTGGTGTTTCAGGGCCCAGAATTATCAGGTCCTGAGATTTCAGACCGATAATTCCGGGCCCCGAAACACTCATAATTAGGAGTTGTGTTATTTCACCCCGAGTTACCACTCTGGATGAAATAACTCATAATGAGGGCCTAAGCATTTGGCTTCTTTAAGGGGGTCAGCCAGGGGTGTGTATTGGCTCTATATGTCTATAATCTTGAGTAATGTTAATTTTTCACACAATTGTCTAAAAATGGTTACCAGGAATCACCACCCTCCAAAAGTAAATAAATAAGGGGTCCAGGCCCTCACTTTGCTTGTATAAGCTAACAATGCTGTTTTCATTTATCCTATGGCGTGGAGTCAGCAGTCCTTAAAACAATCAATATATATCTTACAAGGAAGATCTTAGCCTAGCCACCAACACTTTAAAGTCCAAGACCATGTACCTGGGTCCTCACAGAACCAAGTTCATTGTCCAGAGAATTAAGGACTACGCCTTTCAATCTGTACTAGTATTTCCCTATCTAGGGATACAATTTGATAAAAACATTAACTGGCTCCCCTTACTAACTAGTCGAAAGCAGTGGTATTACACCTGAATGCTGTACACCATAACAATGTAATTTGCAAGTATCAAAGAACTGCTGCAGATAAGGATAGTAAATGCCTTGAGATAAAAGTGTTCATCAGAAGAGTATCAGTGTTGTATGAGCTCCACCTGCAGCCATCTAAACATAAAGGCAATACTTTATTAGCTTTTAAGATGGGGGCACTAAATGTTCGATCCCTACCTAGGCATCAAGAGGAGATTCATGATGTGGTTTTTGACAAGAAATTAGATTATTTGCCATGAACACAAGGACTCAAGAATGCAGTGCACACGATATTATAGGGGTAGTTCCTAAAGGGTATAATTGTCTGCATATAGGCAGGAAAAATGTGGAGGTCGTAGTGTAGATAATCTTTTTTGTGACTCAAAAGTCATATTGATACTTAGTCTTCAGATTAACTTAGTGCATGGAGCCTATGTCTCACCCATTCCTATGCTATCATATGTTTGAATTTACTGTCCACCTGGTAAAGCTACCGATTTTGGCTATGAGTCTGCAATTATTTTTTACTAGCAATAAAGGCCTCAGATTTACTAGTCTTCTGTGATTTTAATATTAAAGCCAACAACAAAACACTCCATAACAGCAAGAAATAAACGCATAAATGCTTGTAGTAGTACTATTAATCTGAAGCAGAGAACTGATTTTACCCCTCATGCGGCAGGCCACGGTCTTGATCTACAATCCGGTATAATCACAAGCCGGTATATTGGTCTGATCACTGTTTGATAACATTCCAAATACTGCCAAAATCTAGTCTGGTTAATTACAGTATGATTAATAAAAACAATATTACAAATAGCCTATCAAAAATTACCCCAGTGAATTTATGTACTATATTAGCGAAGACTGTACAAAACACCACGGATTGGACAATGGCAGATAACATGAGCAAATGGCTTGATAATACCCTACAAATCTACAACCCCATAGAGAGAAACTACAAAAAATAAAAGCACACCTTTGCAAGCTTGGTATTCAGATGCATGAAAAACAGCTGCGAGGAAACAGGCTTTTTGCAGGTTTGCCCCCACTTTTTGCCACCATTTTGACTACTTGGCACTGGTGTAATGGCTCTGAACTGCAGTGAGCCCTGTTAATCAGGACTCAGTACATGTGCTCTGACCCTTAAAATGGTGTATGTTTAATTGGCTTGTCCCCAACTGGCATAGCCCAACTTACTTTTAAGTCCCTAGTATATGGTACCAGCGGTGCCCAAGTCCTGTAAGTTGAAGTGTCTCTTGTGGACTGCAGCACTAGCTGTACCACCACAAGTGCCAAGAGACCGTTGGTGAACGTGCGCTTTAGAAATACCCACATAACATAACAAGTATGACAAGGTAAAGCATGGCTCCGGGTCTGCCAAGGCAGACTGGAAGAGCAGTTTAAAGCTGCTAAGTTGACGTTGCCATATAAAGTAATGGGAAAGCCCAACTTTTATATCCGTAAGTCACATCTAAGGTAGGCCTCTCGAGCCCTAAGGCAGGTTGCTGTGTGTTAGAAAGTGGAACATGTACTTTAACATGTTTCAACAGTAAAAAACCCAAGATGTTTTAGTGTGGAAAGGCTAGTAGCCCCGTTGGCAAGAACAGAGTAACAAGCTGACATTTAAGACCTGCTAACTTCTGAATGGGACTCCTAGAGTTGGTCCTGTAAGGTATCAAAAGAATCAGCGCATCAAATTCAATTTCATGGTGAAATCAAATTTAATCAGGAAAATCACAGAAAATACGCCTGGTTGTGTTTTTAGAATGACTAGTCTAATCAGCTGTATCGAGATTTAGTCCTGTATACGTACTGCTGATTGAGTATAGTAAAGTTGTCAGAAAGGAGACCTTTTCAGGACGAGAACCCTCACTCACACGAGGGTGACATGCTTCATCATTGGGTCCCCTCCTCACACCGGGACTGCTTGGTCCACGGTGTGGGCTACAACTCCCCAGAGGGAGGAGCCGAGGTGTTTTTCAAAGATGAGCGATGGTAAGAGGGTAGTGAGGGGCAGAGTGCAGAAAGAAGTGTATAGTGGTGATAAATAAAACTACCTCTAGAGGTCCACGTAGACTTTATTAAGTGGCCTGTGGAATAGAGTTAAAAAGAGGACTAGGGATTAATAAATCATATCCCTCTTTAGGGGTCCCATTTGATCCCATTGAGACCCTTTATGTGAAGATAATGAAATCAAATTTATTATCACTGGTGGGCAGCGTGCAACTTTAGAAGTTGCCACTTTAGTTGACCAAGATTTTCAGTGGCAGTTTACAGCTGTGCATTGGGTCTGCCATCCAGACAGCCTTCTGCCCTCCTGAGGAGATGTGCAAACGACTCCCAGGAAAAACTACCATAGCAACCTGCACAGGAGAGAGGTGTTACCTCCCTGGCAGGCAGCCACTCGGGTGTTGGCCCAAAAGGTGAGCTTCAAAGGTGAAGCTGCCTTTGAAGAGCAAATGGGGAACACTTGGTACAGGGGCTGCCCTATTGTTTATGCAGACAGGCTGGTGTACTGGAAGGAAAGGGGAAACCAATTGCCAAACCAGTTTCCCAGGTGCATGGTGCACCCTTGGTAGCCACACCCAGGGGTTAGGCTAGGGAGGTCTGGATGCCAAGAGAGGGGTTTTGCCATGTTAGAAGTGGTAGAATGATGCATCCTGGGATAGCCAGATGCCACAACATCAGGAGGTAGGGAACATGATAGCCCACTGGCCACCAAACGCATCCCACCCAGAGGGCATTTTCAGAGCATAAAAAGGACATTCCTGGAACTCAAATCTTGACGGACCGGAGAAGAGGTCCGAAAAAGGACTGCCCTGCTGCACCAAGGAACCGGCAAAGAGAGACTGCACAGGCATGAACTGCCCCTGCTGGAGGCTAGTAAAGGAGACAGGACTGTGCCTGTTTTCTGCTCGTGGAGAAGTCATCTCTAGAGCCCAGCCGAAACAAGAGACTCCAGGGGTCAGTTGCCTGATCTCCTGTTCGTAGCACAGGGGCCACAACAGCTGAAAAATCTTGCTGGGGCGAGTTGGTAGCCCAAATCTTCAAGCTGCCTTTTCTTGACGCTCAAAGTTGCACAGAGTCAGCTGGACCCAGAAGAGTCGTCAGAGTGCAGCTTGGTTGCCCAGGAGGCTCTGAGTTATTGTACCAGGAAGGATTCCGCGGTCACCACGATACAGGGTGACTGGTAGCCCAGTGGCAACTGGACTTCTACCAGGACGAGAGAACTTCGAAGGGCATCGACCCCAGTACCCAGGACTGCATCGCCAAGTATGTGGACCGAAGCGTAGCTACAGGAAGAACCCAGTCGACCGCATCGCATCCACAGCATCCTCAAGCATCTTCAGTATCTTGTATCCCTTGCATCAGGACCACTTCCATTGAAACCTATAGCAAAGGGATGTGCCTGGAACTACCTGAAGGCTGCTTCTTCCAATGAGGCAACTTTTTATGAGGACCTTGCTGATCCACCTGACGGAGTTGGTTGCCTAAAGTAACTCAAAGCAATGTATTGATACTTCCCCAAGCTTTTCTTGAAAAAGATTCTGTCAAATTAGTTACATTTGCCAATGCTTGTTCGCGGTTAAGTGAAAAAGTGCATATTTACTATACCTTGTAATTGCTGTCTTTCTAGAACCCTCCAGTGGATCTTTTTCGTTATGTCTAAAAATATATACAAATACAGTCTATTTTTATAAATTGGTGTCAGAATTCTTGTGTCTCACGAATTTGTTCTTCAATTGTTTGGATGCTGTTTAAATGCCTAACAATTGCTCCTTTGTGTAAGCCTGACTGCTCAGAGCCACAGCTACCCAGAGTTGAGCTTAAGGTTTAACAAACGACACCTACTGGTCCTGAAGGGGTTGGTAAGTGTATTCCACAGTAAGGTTGGACAAGCACACCATACAATACACCCCATTTCCTCACAACAGCTAAACACACCTGTAAAGCCTTAGAGAGAAATTGGCATAGATATTGCATCCAAATACAGTGTGCGAGGTACAGGCAAGTATTATCAATAAACTTGTAAAGTCACTAAATCAGAGTATTATGCGTTCAGTATACTAGCAAGCACAATTAGCTCTTAGGGAACATTTAAAATTTGTATGAGAATTATCAGATTCTGAAACTTGTAACCAGTTTTTTACACCATCACAAAATGCTTACGATGAACTATCTTTTTTTTTATAACAAAGATTAATGTAATATATTTTCATTTTAATCTGGACAAGGATATCTTTATTACAGATTGGCCAGCAAATAATGAAATATAGAAGAGTGACTATTTTAAGCTGCCGCTTCTCAAATTTATAAATGCAGCGAAAAAAACGTGTATTGACTGTTAGTAAATCAATCAAATATGGCGCTCCTTTAGATACATATTTGATTAAAATGTTTCCTATGATCATAGATTACATTGTTCCCATGCTGACATTCTTTGAGAATACAATTTAATCTGGTTGGTCCACAATGTTGGGGAAAAAAAGCAATTAGCATTCCTTTACTGGAAAAAAATGTCACTTGACACGTTGTTTCTAAACAACTACGTGTGGCCATCGATGGTCAAAGTAAGAGAAAAGCTAAGTAACAGAGCGCGTTATAACGCTGTGCAAAGAATACAATATTGAATAGAAAAGACTTGCCAGGTACATTAATGCTCCACTCTAGCACAGGCAGGGAAGGACTTGGCCATGATTGCAAAGTGGAAAATGCAGTCAGAAATCAGGAGCAGTTGCAGATCCCTGCCAGGAGCACGCAGAGAGCTAAAGTGACTCTGACAATCCAGTTAAACATGAACTCCTAACACAATGTGACATGGGAGGTTGCACATATCACACTCTTGATAGGTCAGAAAGCCATGAAGCCAGAGAAAGCAGACAAGAAACCAAAAGAAAATGCAGTGGCCATGGCTACTAAAACATACATTCTTTGGAGAAGAGTCTCTTCCTTCGCCCCTGGCCGCCATCGGTGCCTCCGCCTGTGTCTTCGTTGTCATCATCGAACTAACACAATGCAGAGAAGGAAATTGAGATTAAAGATTGAACTGGCATGATCTATACATAAAACAGGAAGATAAAAGTGAAAGTACGTCATATGGGAGGTTCTTGAAAGTGCCCATTACATCTGGGCACTACATCATGAAGCTCTGATATGGGTGTGGGGAGCAGGGGGCAGTTCTGCTACACATTACAGCATGGCAACGGGGACTGAAGCATGAATAATGTACGGCTTGGGACAGAGTGCAGTTCTGCTACACATTACAGCATGGCAACGGGGACTGAAGCATGAATAATAATGTACGGCTTGGGACAGAGTGCAGTTGGCTACACATTACAGCATGGCAACGGGGACTGAAGCATGAATAATGTACGGCTTGGGACAGAGTGCAGTTCTGCTACACTCATTACAGCATGGCAACGGGGACTGAAGCATGAATAACAATGTACGGCTTGGGACAGAGTGCAGTTCTGCTACACTCATTACAGCATGGCAACGGGGACTGAAGCATGAATAATAATGTACGGCTTGGGACAGAGTGCAGTTGGCTACACTCATTACAGCATGGCAACGGGGACTGAAGCATGAATAATAATGTACGGCTTGGGACAGAGTGCAGTTCTGCTACACATTACAGCATGGCAATGGGGACTGAAGCATGAATAATAATGTACGGCTTGGGACAGAGTGCAGTTGGCTACACTCATTACAGCATGGCAATGGGGACAGAAGCATGAATAATAATGTACGGCTTGGGACAGAGTGCAGTTCTGCTACACATTACAGCATGGCAATGGGGACTGAAGCATGAATAATAATGTACGGCTTGGGACAGAGTGCAGTTCTGCTACACATTACAGCATGGCAATGGGGACTGAAGCATGAATAATAATGTACGGCTTGGGACAGAGTGCAGTTGGCTACACTCATTACAGCATGGCAATGGGGACTGAGGCATGAATAATAATGTACGGCTTGGGACAGAGTGCAGTTCTGCTACACTCATTACAGCATGGCAATGGGGACTGAAGCATGAATAATAATGTACGGCTTGGGACAGAGTGCAGTTGGCTACACTCATTACAGCATGGCAATGGGGACTGAAGCATGAATAATAATGTACGGCTTGGGACAGAGTGCAGTTCTGCTACACTCATTACAGCATGGCAATGGGGAATGAAGCATGAATAATAATGTACGGCTTGGGACAGAGTGCAGTTGGCTACACATTACAGCATGGCAACGGGGACTGAAGCATGAATAATAATGTACGGCTTGGGACAGAGTGCAGTTGGCTACACTCATTACAGCATGGCAATGGGGACTGAAGCATGAATAATAATGTACGGCTTGGGACAGAGTGCAGTTCTGCTACACTCATTACAGCATGGCAACGGGGACTGAAGCATGAATAATAATGTACGGCTTGGGACAGAGTGCAGTTCTGCTACACTCATTACAGCATGGCAACGGGGACTGAAGCATGAATAATAATGTACGGCTTGGGACAGAGTGCAGTTGGCTACACATTACAGCATGGCAACGGGGACTGAAGCATGAATAATAATGTACGGCTTGGGACAGAGTCAGTTGGCTACACTCATTACAGCATGGCAACGGGGACTGAAGCATGAATAATAATGTACGGCTTGGGACAGAGTGCAGTTGGCTACACATTACAGCATGGCAATGGGGACTGAAGCATGAATAATAATGTACGGCTTGGGACAGAGTGCAGTTGGCTACACATTACAGCATGGCAATGGGGAATGAAGCATGAATAATAATGTACGGCTTGGGACAGAGTGCAGTTGGCTACACATTACAGCATGGCAACGGGGACTGAAGCATGAATAATAATGTATGGCTTGGGACAGAGTGCAGTTCTGCTACAATCATTACAGCATGGCAACGGGGACTGAAGCATGAATAATAATGTACGGCTTGGGACAGAGTGCAGTTCTGCTACACTCATTACAGCATGGCAATGGGGAATGAAGCATGAATAATAATGTACGGCTTGGGACAGAGTGCAGTTGGCTACACTCATTACAGCATGGCAGTGGGGACTGAAGCATGAATAATAATGTACGGCTTGGGACAGAGTGCAGTTGGCTACACAAATTACAGCATGGCAATGGGGAATGAAACATGAATAATAATGTACGGCTTGGGACAGAGTGCAGTTGGCTACACTCATTACAGCATGGCAATGGGGACTGAAGCATGAATAATAATGTACGGTTTGGGACAGAGTGCAGTTGGCTACACTCATTACAGCATGGCAACGGGGACTGAAGCATGAATAATGTACGGCTTGGGACAGAGTGCAGTTCTGCTACACTCATTACAGCATGGCAATGGGGAATGAAGCATGAATAATAATGTACGGCTTGGGACAGAGTGCAGTTCTGCTACACTCATTACAGCATGCAACGGGGACTGAAGCATGAATAATAATGTACGGCTTGGGACAGAGTGCAGTTGGCTACACATTACAGCATGGCAATGGGGACTGAAGCATGAATAATAATGTACGGCTTGGGACAGAGTGCAGTTGGCTACACATTACAGCATGGCAATGGGGAATGAAGCATGAATAATAATGTACGGCTTGGGACAGAGTGCAGTTGGCTACACATTACAGCATGGCAACGGGGACTGAAGCATGAATAATAATGTACGGCTTAGAACAGAGTGCAGTTGGCTACACATTACAGCATGGCAACGGGGACTGAAGCATGAATAATAATGTACGGCTTGGGACAGAGTGCAGTTGGCTACACATTACAGCATGGCAATGGGGACTGAAGCATGAATAATAATGTACGGCTTGGGACAGAGTGCAGTTCTGCTACACATTACAGCATGGCAATGGGGACTGAAGCATGAATAATAATGTACGGCTTGGGACAGAGTGCAGTTCGGCTACACATTACAGCATGGCAATGGGGAATGAAGCATGAACAACAATGTACGGCTTGGGACAGAGTGCAGTTCTGCTACACTCATTACAGCATGGCAACGGGGAATGAAGCATGAATAACAATGTACGGCTTGGGACAGAGTGCAGTTCTGCTACACTCATTACAGCATGGCAACGGGGACTGAAGCATGAATAATGTACGGCTTGGGACAGAGTGCAGTTGGCTACACTCATTACAGCATGGCAACGGGGACTGAAGCATGAATAATAATGTACGGCTTGGGACAGAGTGCAGTTCTGCTACACTCATTACAGCATGGCAACGGGGACTGAAGCATGAATAACAATGTACGGCTTGGGACAGAGTGCAGTTCTGCTACACTCATTACAGCATGGCAACGGGGACTGAAGCATGAATAATGTACGGCTTGGGACAGAGTGCAGTTCTGCTACACATTACAGCATGGCAATGGGGAATGAAGCATGAATAATAATGTACGGCTTGGGACAGAGAGCAGTTGGCTACACATTACAGCATGGCAATGGGGACTGAAGCATGAATAATAATGTACGGCTTGGGACAGAGTGCAGTTCTGCTACACATTACAGCATGGCAATGGGGAATGAAGCATGAATAATAATGTACGGCTTGGGACAGAGTGCAGTTGGCTACACATTACAGCATGGCAATGGGGACTGAAGCATGAATAATAATGTACGGCTTGGGACAGAGTGCAGTTCTGCTACACTCATTACAGCATGGCAATGGGGAATGAAGCATGAATAATAATGTACGGCTTGGGACAGAGTGCAGTTCTGCTACACATTACAGCATGGCAATGGGGAATGAAGCATGAATAACAATGTACGGCTTGGGAAAGAGTGCAGTTCTGCTACACTCATTACAGCATGGCAACGGGGACTGAAGCATGAATAATAATGTACGGCTTGGGACAGAGTGCAGTTGGCTACACTCATTACAGCATGGCAATGGGGACAGAAGCATGAATAATAATGTACGGCTTGGGACAGAGTGCAGTTGGCTACACATTACAGCATGGCAATGGGGACTGAAGCATGAATAATAATGTACGGCTTGGGACAGAGTGCAGTTCTGCTACACTCATTACAGCATGGCAACGGGGACTGAAGCATGAATAATGTACGGCTTGGGACAGAGTGCAGTTCTGCTACACTCATTACAGCATGGCAACGGGGACTGAAGCATGAATAATGTACGGCTTGGGACAGAGTGCAGTTCTGCTACACTCATTACAGCATGGCAACGGGGACTGAAGCATGAATAATGTACGGCTTGGGACAGAGTGCAGTTGGCTACACATTACAGCATGGCAATGGGGACTGAAGCATGAATAATAATGTACGGCTTGGGACAGAGTGCAGTTCTGCTACACTCATTACAGCATGGCAACGGGGACTGAAGCATGAATAATGTACGGCTTGGGACAGAGTGCAGTTCTGCTACACTCATTACAGCATGGCAACGGGGACTGAAGCATGAATAATGTACGGCTTGGGACAGAGTGCAGTTCTGCTACACATTACAGCATGGCAATGGGGAATGAAGCATGAATAATAATGTACAGCTTGGGACAGAGTGCAGTTGGCTACACATTACAGCATGGCAACGGGGACTGAAGCATGAATAATAATGTACGGCTTGGGACAGAGTGCAGTTCTGCTACACATTACAGCATGGCAATGGGGAATGAAGCATGAATAATAATGTACGGCTTGGGACAGAGTGCAGTTGGCTACACATTACAGCATGGCAATGGGGACTGAAGCATGAATAATAATGTACGGCTTGGGACAGAGTGCAGTTCTGCTACACTCATTACAGCATGGCAATGGGGAATGAAGTATGAATAATAATGTACGGCTTGGGACAGAGTGCAGTTGGCTACACATTACAGCATGGCAATGGGGAATGAAGCATGAATAACAATGTACGGCTTGGGACAGAGTGCAGTTCTGCTACACTCATTACAGCATGGCAATGAGGACTGAAGCATGAATAATAATGTACGGCTTGGGACAGAGTGCAGTTGGCTACACTCATTACAGCATGGCAATGGGGACTGAAGCATGAATAATAATGTACGGCTTGGGACAGAGTGCAGTTGGCTACACATTACAGCATGGCAATGGGGACTGAAGCATGAATAATAATGTACGGCTTGGGGCAGAGTGCAGTTGGCTACACATTACAGCATGACAATGGGGAATGAAGCATGAATAATAATGTACGGCTTGGGACAGAGTGCAGTTCTGCTACACTCATTACAGCATGGCAATGGGGACTGAAGCATGAATAATAATGTACGGCTTGGGACAGAGTGCAGTTGGCTACACTCATTACAGCATGGCAATGGGGAATGAAGCATGAATAATAATGTACGGCTTGGGACAGAGTGCAGTTGGCTACACTCATTACAGCATGGCAACGGGGACTGAAGCATGAATAATGTACGGCTTGGGACAGAGTGCAGTTCTGCTACACATTACAGCATGGCAATGGGGAATGAAGCATGAATAATAATGTACGGCTTGGGACAGAGTGCAGTTGGCTACACATTACAGCATGGCAATGGGGACTGAAGCATGAATAATAATGTACGGCTTGGGACAGAGTGCAGTTCTGCTACACTCATTACAGCATGGCAACGGGGACTGAAGCATGAATAATGTACGGCTTGGGACAGAGTGCAGTTGGCTACACTCATTACAGCATGGCAACGGGGACTGAAGCATGAATAATAATGTACAGCTTGGGACAGAGTGCAGTTGGCTACACATTACAGCATGGCAATGGGGACTGAAGCATGAATAATAATGTACGGCTCGGGACAGAGTGCAGTTCTGCTACACTCATTACAGCATGGCAACGGGGACTGAAGCATGAATAATAATGTACGGCTTGGGACAGAGTGCAGTTCTGCTACACTCATTACAGCATGGCAACGGGGACTGAAGCATGAATAATAATGTACGGATTGGGACAGAGTGCAGTTGGCTACACTCATTACATCATGGCAACGGGGAATGAAGCATGAATAATAATGTACGGCTTGGGACAGAGTGCAGTTGGCTACACTCATTACAGCATGGCAACGGGGACTGAAGCATGAATAATAATGTACGGCTTGGGACAGAGTGCAGTTGGCTACACTCATTACAGCATGGCAATGGGGAATGAAGCATGAATAATAATGTATGGCTTGGGACAGAGTGCAGTTGGCTAAACTCATTACAGCATGGAAATGGGGACTGAAGCATGAATAATAATGTACGGCTTGGGACAGAGTGCAGTTGGCTACACATTACAGCATGGCAACGGGGACTGAAGCATGAATAATGTACGGCTTGGGACAGAGTGCAGTTGGCTACACTCATTACAGCATGGCAACGGGGACTGAAGCATGAATAATAATGTACGGCTTGGGACAGAGTGCAGTTGGCTACACTCATTACAGCATGGCAACGGGGACTGAAGCATGAATAATGTACGGCTTGGGACAGAGTGCAGTTGGCTACACTCATTACAGCATGGCAACGGGGACTGAAGCATGAATAATAATGTACGGCTTGGGACAGAGTGCAGTTGGCTACACTCATTACAGCATGGCAATGGGGAATGAAGCATGAATAATAATGTACGGCTTGGGACAGAGTGCAGTTCTGCTACACTCATTACAGCATGGCAATGGGGACTGAAGCATGAATAATAATGTACGGCTTGGGACAGAGTGCAGTTCTGCTACACTCATTACAGCATGGCAACGGGGACTGAAGCATGAATAATAATGTACGGCTTGGGATAGAGTGCAGTTGGCTACACTCATTACAGCATGGCAATGGGGACTGAAGCATGAATAATAATGTACGGCTTGGGACAGAGTGCAGTTGGCTACACATTACAGCATGGCAATGGGGAATGAAGCATGAATAATAATTTACGGCTTGGGACAGAGTGCAGTTCTGCTACACTCATTACAGCATGGCAATGGGGACTGAAGCATGAATAATAATGTACGGCTTGGGACAGAGTGCAGTTCTGCTACACTCATTACAGCATGGCAACGGGGACTGAAGCATGAATAATAATGTACGGCTTGGGACAGAGTGCAGTTGGCTACACTCATTACAGCATGGCAATGGGGAATGAAGCATGAATAATAATGTACGGCTTGGGACAGAGTGCAGTTGGCTACACTCATTACAGCATGGCAACGGGGACTGAAGCATGAATAATAATGTATGGCTTGGGACAGAGTGCAGTTCTGCTACACTCATTACAGCATGGCAACGGGGACTGAAGCATGAATAATGTACGGCTTGGGACAGAGTGCAGTTGGCTACACTCATTACAGCATGGCAACGGGGACTGAAGCATGAATAATAATGTACGGCTTGGGACAGAGTGCAGTTGGCTACACATTACAGCATGGCAATGGGGACTGAAGCATGAATAATAATGTACGGCTCGGGACAGAGTGCAGTTCTGCTACACTCATTACAGCATGGCAACGGGGACTGAAGCATGAATAATAATGTACGGCTTGGGACAGAGTGCAGTTGGCTACACTCATTACAGCATGGCAATGGGGAATGAAGCATGAATAATAATGTACGGCTTGGGACAGAGTGCAGTTGGCTACACTCATTACAGCATGGCAATGGGGACTGAAGCATGAATAATAATGTACGGCTTGGGACAGAGTGCAGTTGGCTACACTCATTACAGCATGGCAACGGGGACTGAAGCATGAATAATGTACGGCTTGGGACAGAGTGCAGTTGGCTACACATTACAGCATGGCAACGGGGACTGAAGCATGAATAATAATGTACGGCTTGGGACAGAGTGCAGTTGGCTACACTCATTACAGCATGGCAACGGGGACTGAAGCATGAATAATGTACGGCTTGGGACAGAGTGAAGTTGGCTACACTCATTACAGCATGGCAATGGGGAATGAAGCATGAATAATAATGTACGGCTTGGGACAGAGTGCAGTTGGCTACACTCATTACAGCATGGCAATGGGGAATGAAGCATGAATAATAATGTACGGCTTGGGACAGAGTGCAGTTGGCTACACTCATTACAACATGGCAATGGGGAATGAAGCATGAATAATAATGTACGGCTTGGGACAGAGTGCAGTTGGCTACACTCATTACAGCATGGCAACGGGGACTGAAGCATGAATAATAATGTACGGCTTGGGACAGAGAGCAGTTGGCCACACTCATTACAGCATGGCAACGGGGACTGAAGCATGAATAATGTACGGCTTGGGACAGAGTGCAGTTGGCTACACTCATTACAGCATGGCAATGGGGAATGAAGCATGAATAATAATGTACGGCTTGGGACAGAGTGCAGTTCTGCTACACTCATTACAGCATGGCAACGGGGACTGAAGCATGAATAATAATGTACGGCTTGGGACAGAGTGCAGTTCTGCTACACTCATTACAGCATGGCAACGGGGACTGAAGCATGAATAATAATGTACGGCTTGGGACAGAGTGCAGTTGGCTACACTCATTACAGCATGGCAACGGGGACTGAAGCATGAATAATAATGTACGGCTTGGGACAGAGTGCAGTTGGCTACACTCATTACAGCATGGCAACGGGGACTGAAGCATGAATAATAATGTACGGCTTTGGACAGAGTGCAGTTGGCTACACTCATTACAGCATGGCAACGGGGACTGAAGCATGAATAATAATGTACGGCTTGGGACAGAGTGCAGTTGGCTACACTCATTACAACAAGGCAACAGAAAATGAAATGCTAGTAATGGTGCAGGTTGTGGAACAGAGTGCAGGTTCACAATACTGACTCATTACAGCAGGGCACGAGCTTTAGCAGTCTCGTCAGCCTCAAGTTTTCAAGAAAATCTACAATAACAATAGATAGACACACACACACACACACACACACACAGGTTTTCAGTCAGTCCTCTTCGCTGATTAGCCCGTTTCAGTGCCGCTCATAATTTGCTTCCACCCTCTATAGAATACACCATGTGTCAGTCTACTTAATTTATCAGCTGCGTTGCAGTGTGAGTGACAGCAATTTTTTCCCGATTACATGTGCACAGCGCCTGAAAAGTATTGCACTGGTTTCTAAATGTTCACTGCAAACATACGCCTTCAACCTTTTGACAGCAGCATTTTTAGTTTTAAGCTTACATTGCATATGCTAGGAAAAGGAAAAAATTTAAAGATTAGTAAAATAGCCTCTTTAAAATTTCCGGTGCTCAATTTTTCAATCAAATGCGTATTACCCATTAAAACTAATAGGAAACATGAATTTTTTGAGATTATAACTTTCAGTGCTCTAAATTATGTGGACTATATATATTTTTTTTATTCCACGTGACATTTTTTTTTTTTTTAAAAAGCATTAGTAATGCATCAGTTTCGCCTGTGATTAATAAAAGGCGTTACACAATGGGTAATTAGCAAGAACACACAAGCGGTGATCGCTTTACACTACAACAAAGCGTCGATCCATTCAGAAGGCAATGATGCAATTAACTAATGAAAAGCTTTAATATGCTTTCATGAGCAGTGAGGGCCTGCTTGTAGATGAGGGGGCTCTGAGAGCCAACTCTCTCCCTCTGTAGTGAGACCTAATAAAAGATGTTATCTGAATAACAAAGTCTTGCAGGCACATAATACCCACACACATACTGTGCAATCTTAGACATTAGGTTGGATATGGAAACATGATGGATACTGGAGGAGTGTTCACAATTTGACAGGCTTCAACTATCTGTCCTGTATTTAAAACTATCTAGCTTTTATGTATCTACAATGACAGCGACCGTGTGTTTATTGCAAATGAGCAGGAAGTGCTTTTTGTATCTGGGGAACATGCGGAGATTTCTACAAAGATACCTTCTGTACACTGAATATTTCAGGCAAATGCAACCAGGCAGCCTGCTTAACAAAAGGTTTATTCATGTAAACTCAATCCTTAAAATAACAGAGGGAACAAATAAATAAAAGACCTTCAAGTGGTCTGCTTAACAAAAGCCTGGAGCTCAGGGTTCCCGACTCTTATAAGTCACATACAATGGCAAGCAGGGGATAATTATGGAACAGGACTCGTTACCCTACGTGACTAATACATAACAGAGAAGGCTCTGCAACAAAACCCGCTATTGTGCCTTCAATTCACACCTGTACCTCCACATGGAAGAGTTAAACACCGCAGTCCATTTAAATAATTGATATTTTCCTGATCCCTAACAATGCAAGGGTACATAGCAGTAAGCGTACAAAGTTTCTTGACCCATGCTCTACTCCAGGCCCCATCTGCTCATCCATTCATACAGACAGCATGTTTAAAAGAATAGCTGGTTCCGACATCAAGCACAATTGTAATGCAAGCAGTAGAAAAAGTAGTGCTGAACTGCAAAAGGCATCTTAGCTGTAGCGAACGTGAAAGCCATGGTCTGTGCCACTGAGCGCGCAAAATGAAATATAGAATTCGAGGCTTTGTGGAGGGCGGGGCTCAGGGCTGAAAGCGAGACTTGGCGCACAATGTGTTCCAAACCTCGTCTAATAATAAATGTTGAAAATAAAAATAAAAATGGAGCTGCTGAGAAAACACTAAAACTGCGTATGCGATGAGTGCGAACGCGGAGGACTGTTTCCTCAACATCATCCAAGTTAGTTTACTAGTGAGCTTCATTTGAATATTTGTGGAGGTTGGAGTGCCATGGTACCTGCAGCGAAAGTGAAAGCCATGGTCTGTGCCACTGAAAACTAAGGCTTTGTGGCGAGGCACAAATCAATGTGACGCCCGACATGGTAGTACCGGCCTAAAAATGCCTGTGAGCCGTTCGTCGAGATAAATGCACGTGGATGCCGTAGTGAGGGTTCCAGGCTTAGTACCATCAGCTGCAGCCTGGCCCAGCAGGTCAGTAGTGATCATTCAGTCATCCGGCTCTCAGAGCTCGACCTGTACCGAAGTACTCCAGCCTCTTCTTAAGCAGCCATGGGACTCTGGTCTCTCGAGAGACAGCATGAAGATGGGCAGAGCTGTAGCCACTACAATAACCAGAGCCCGATAACATCATGGGGCGGCATGTGTGTACATTTGAGCAAGGCACGGTCCAACCCTTCGGAAAGCTGACCATCCCTGGCTAGTCTATGTGGCGGCTATAGGTAGAGGCCCCTCGCTAACCTGGGCATGAGCGCAGGCGGGATGTAGGTGGCATTGTTGAGGCTGACTAGGTGCCAGCGCTCCTGGAGACCATCTGCTGCTGCCTGTAGTGCACTGCGGTCCCTACTGCCTCTGCTCATCTTGACGAGTCTGTCTAGGCTGATGCGGAGACTCTGGAGAGGGTCTCCCAGGCAGCTGATACATAGGGTGACCAGATTTTCAGAATGAAAAACCGGGACGGTCACAGACATAGAAATAGGACTAAATGTCCTATTTAGGTTTCAGGGCTTCTTATTTACAAATATATATATATATATATATATATATATATATATATAGTTATAAATAATTTTTTTTAAAAGAACACATATATATATTTGTGTTCTTTAAAAAAATGTATTTTCACATTACCTCCCGTTCTGCAAAGAAGAGCTCCAGGGTCCGGCTGCTGGTGAGCCTGGCCATGCCCTATGGCCTCTGCAGCCCTGATTCACACCTCATTAATTTCTGCTGTGCTGCTTAAATGAGGCGAAGCAGCACAGCAGGAGAGTTTAAAGAAGTGAACTTCTGTCACCGTTTCTAAGAGGGCCGGTCGAAATGTGAGCCTGCATGACACTGTGATAAACCTGCAGGTTCACCCGACCCTCCCTTAAAAACCGGGACATTTCTCTTAATAACCCAGGTGTGGAGGGGCTCCAGAAGGCCGAATGCCGTAGCTGGGCTCCTCGCTAATGACGGACACGGGACAACAGGTACTCCTCAGTTGGCGCGAAGACCACGAGCGGTCTTCCGCCGTTTATTTATACCCTCGGGCCGAGCCCGCCCCGAGGGGTGCATGCGTGTGTGATTTGGTAACAATGTTTGAGAGAGCCCGGATGGCTCTCTACATCCCTTCCTTCTTTTGGTTCCAGTCACCAACGTCGGTATTGTTCATGGGGACATATACATAAAATCTTTGAACCTTTGGCTCGGCATCGGGTTTGCCCGGAGGTCATACTTCTGGCTCCGGGGAGCGACGGTGTTTCCAGTGCCACTCATTACACCCATGGGCGAGCCAGACCCATCTTCGGAACCAGCCATGTCTGGGATGTTGACGGTTTCTCTGTCCACCGGTGGCCCACCTTCGGTGAGGGGGGCTCCAGCCCTGGGAGGCTCTGGGGACACCACACTCGGGCTCCCTGCCGGGTTATCATTTTCCTCACTGTCTTGGCCATCTTCAGCCACCGGTTTGAAGCACGACACATTCCTTGTGACCCTGATAGGCCCCTTCTGAGCAGTGATCATTGTTCCCTGCACCTCCGTCACGACCCATGCTTCGGGCTCAAATGGTGTCCGAAACTTCCACCCGGGGTGTCGATCTTTGATCACCACTCGGTCTCCGACACGGATTCGGGGTTCTTGAGCCCTCCGGGTCTCACTTGCCTTCCTGTTAGTGGTTTCTCGGCGGGATTGGACTGCCTTATCTCTCACTGGAGGAATCCACTTCAGATCTGCTGGGATACTGTCCCGCGGTGGCCGCAGAAACATCAGATGTGAGGGCGCACACTTGGTGGTGCTGTGAGGCGTTTGCCGGTAAGCTCCGAGGAACTGATCCAGGGCTGCTTCAGCATCCTCTTCTCGTTCCACCGCTATGCGTATGGCTCTGTTGAGAGTTCTCATCAGCCGCTCCACCTCCCCATTGGCTTGGGGCCATAGTGGTGTGATCTTGCGGTGTCTGATGGCTTTGCTTTCCATATATTCTTGGAACTCCCTCCCCTGGAATGGAGGTCCGTTATCAGATTTGATTTCCTCGGGTAGCCCAAGCATGGCAAAGATCTTGTCCAGCGCTTTCTTCACGTGTGGAAATGCCGTTGACCCCATGACTTCCACTACGGGAAACTTCGAGAAGGTGTCCACCACAACCAACATATGCCGGCCATCTGGGAAGCTCCCGAAGTCGAGGCTGACATGAGTCCAGGGGACTTTCACCGGGTCTCCCGTGAGCACTGGGGCTGTCGGGGGATCCCCCCCTGTGATGATACATTCATGGCACCCTCGGACCATCTCGTCCACTTTGGTATCCATGGCCGCAAACCAGACCTTTTGCCGTAGTCTCGCTTTCGTCTTGGCCATGCCCTGATGCCCGACATGAGCGAGTTCCAGAATGTGTTTTTGTAAGGTCTCAGGAATCACAACCAGATGTCCCCTCAGGACAATCCCATGCTCCCCCACGCTGAGCTCATGTCGTACCTTCCACAGTTGCTGCCGCTCATGTCCGATCTCCGGGCGTAGTAGGCGACTCCCCTCCATGAAACGAGCCCACGTGTTTTCTTCCAACGCTCTTTTCGCCCTAGCCAATGTTCCATCTGCCATCGTCGCTTGTCCGATTTCCTCCAGCGTCATGGCTCTCGGGCAGGCATGCTGCGAAACCATCCTTACGAATTCTTCGGTGTCTGTCTCCTCCGCAGATGGGCCCACGGGCGATGAGGGGTCAGGGTGGCGCGATAAGTAATCGGCCGGGTTGTGTGCCCCGGGTCTGTACACAACTTTGAACTGATATGCTTGTAACTGCACAGCCCATCGCTCAATCCTTGGGGGTGCCAACCTGGATGACCCTGTGAAGAGCGGGATCAGCGGCTTGTGATCCGTCACTACCTGGAAGTCCTGGCCACACAGGTATAAGTGGAAGTGTTGGCATGCCCACTTGATGGCGAGAGCCTCCCTCTCTATCTGAGCATACCTGGTTTCGGTGTCCGTGAGGGCCTTGCTGGCATACGCCACCGGCTTCCAAACGTCCGAACTGTGTTCTTGCAGTAGCACTGCCCCCAGGCCCATTGGGCTAGCGTCCACGACCAGTTCAGTGCGCTTTTTCGGATGGAAGTATGCCATGACTGCTTTGTCTTGCAACCCCTCCTTGATGTCCTTGAATGCTTTGTTGGCGGCGCTCGACCATTCCCATGGTTGTCCATGTTTCGTCAGGGTCCGGAGTGGTTCGGACAACGTGGCGAGATTCGGGATGAAACGCCCACAATACGTTGCCATGCCCAAGAAACTTCTCACCTCCGTGGGGTTTTTCGGTACGCTGGCTGCCCGGATGGCAGCTGCTTTCCTCGGATCTACTCGGAGCCCTTCTCTCGTAAACACGTAGCCAAAGAACGCCACAGTGTCTTGATAGAATGAACACTTCGCCTTGTGCAGCGTTAGCCCGGAGTCTTCTAGCCTCTTCAGCGTCGCGCGAAGGTGTTTATGATGGTCTTCCAACGTGCTTGAGAACACAAGGATGTCGTCACTCAAATTGATCACCCCTTGCAGTCCCGACAACACTTCTCGCACTGCGTTCTGGAAAACCTCAGCTGCTGAGGATACCCCAAAGCTGAGTCTCTTATACCGCCGGAGGCCAACGTGGGTCGAAAATGTTGTTATGTACCGGCTCTCTGGCTCCAGCTCCAATTGATGGTAACCAGCATTCAAATCCAGTTTTGAAAACCATTTGGCCCCGTTGAGGTCGGCCACGATGTCTTCCATAGTCGGGGTTATGTGGCGCTCCCTCTTTACTGCTACATTCGGCAGGCGCATGTCCACGCAGAGTCTTATGGCCCCTGGTTGTTTGGGCTTCGGGGCCACCACCAGCCGAGATACCCAGGGGGTGGGACCTGAGACCTTTTCAATTACGTCCAGCGCCTCTGGCTTCCTCAGCTCCTCCTCGACTTGTGGCCGTAGATTGAACGGTACCCTCCGATGTCGGAGTGCCACTGGTCTGACAGCTGGGTCGATGTGTAGCTTGAACCTTTTGCCCTTCAGTTTCCCCAGGCCTGTGAACAGTGCTGGGAAATCTTTGAGTATGGTCTCCGCATGTGACTCGTGAATCTGGTTCGCGAAGAACACGAGTCCGAGATCTTCAGCGGTGTGACAGCTGAGCAGGGTCCCCTTCCGTCCCTCTGTTACATGGAAACGGGTATTCGTGGTGTAGGTGCCGCTGTCAATTCTGGCCTGGATGACTCCCTTCAGTGGTAGCGGGTCGGTTCCTCCATACACATATATCCTCGCTGTGGACGGCTCAAGCGGGGGCCTCGGTGATAGTCGATCATACTGTTCCGAGTCCATGACGTTGACCGAGGCACCCATGTCAATGAGGGCCCGCACATCCGTGCCTTCCACTGTCACCGAGCACATCGGGGGAGGCCTCCGTCGTCTGTCCGTTCGGCTGACATAGGACACCACAAAGACGTCATCATCTTCATCTTCCCACACTTGTCTGGCTTCTTCGGGAGGGGGCGAATCCTCGAGCGACACTTGCTGGATACGATGCGTGAGGCTCCTCTGTCTTGACGGGCCTTGCCGGAATCGTCCGCCTCGGCATACCCTGGCATAATGGTTGAGTCTCCCACACCGGGAGCACGTCTTCCCTTTTGCCCCGCAGACCGCTGTCTTTGCGTGCTCATCCCCACAGTACCCGCACTGGCCGCCTCGCGACGGCGGTTGCACTTGCCGGGCTTGGGTAGGGCGCCGTTGTATGGCATCTATTCTCTCTTCCTTGATGACGGGGTGTCTTGTTGTACCTTGCGCTGCTACGGGTGTATGGAGCGCTACTTCCATTGCTTCTGCCCGGACATCTGACAACTCGTGAGACCGTGCCAAGACCAGGATCTCGTCCAATGAGATCCCTGGCTGTCGCAGTATGAGTTTACGTAGGATTTTTGATCGGCAGCCCAGGATGATCTGATCCCTGATTTCCGTCTGTGGAGCGACAAATGTGCATGTGCTGGCCAGCCGGCGCAGCCTGGCATAGAACATATCGACCGATTCCGACTCAGCCTGCGAGGCCCTTCTGAACTTGAATTTCTCGAAGTCTGGATTTAGCTGTGGGTCGAAGTGTCTGTCGAGTGCCCTCACTGACGCGTCGTAGTCATCCTCCTCTCCCGTGTTTGGAAGTGTCTCGAACAGGTCATAGATTTCGGGCCCCCCGTAGTAGATGAGAAGCGACCGCTTGACGGTGCCGTCTGTTTCCCTAGTTCCTTTAAAGTAATGATTCAGCCGCCCCACCCAGGCCTTCCACCGCGGCGCGGCGGTAGCGGGGTCTGAAGCTTCGCTGAACGGCAATAGGGGAGCAATGGCGGTGTGATGGTGTCCGGGGTGTTGCGCAACCTGTCCACCGTCCGGGCCCTGCGCCCCAGCCTGTGCACCGGCCGTTTGTGTGATGCTCATCTTGGGCGCGCCGTCCTCTCCCTGTCCAGTGAAAAGAAAAACTCGTGACACTGTGGGTGGTCTACTCGCTCCTTCCCTTAATCAGCCTGCCGTGCTCCTGTCAGTGTTCTCTTTCCTCCTTCCCTCAGTGGCCTGCCACCTCCTGGGGGAAAATGCCACGTGAAGCACCGCCTCTGTGGCCTGCGCGCGTGGCAGGGCAGTTGTGAGGTGAGGGGTGCAGGGTCACTTGAGCCTGTGCAGGGCAGCGCGCCGGTGTGTTTAGGGCTGAGATGTGAGCTTCCCCCTTATTTTTCCGTTTTTTTTTTTTCCCCAGGTGCTGGTCACCACCCTTCTCTGACACTCTTCGCCCCTCACGCGTGCAGGGCTGTGTTTTTTTTTTTTTTCGGAGCCTCAGGGCTCTGGCGTGTGCATGGACGCCCAGCGGGGGTGGGGCTTCAGGCTCCGGCCCAGGCGGCCGCGATAGCGTCGTCCTCGAGCGGGGCCTCGCGCACAGCTGCGCACTCACCGCACTGAAACCGTTGCAGGCAGGGCGCCGCCGGCTGAACGCGCTCCCGCTGACAAGGGAGGCGCGTGGGCAGGCGCAGGCTGCAGGAACAGTCGTTGGCTCCCTGTGCAGGCGCCGCCAGCTGAACACGCTCCCGTTGGGCTGGGAGACGCGTGGGCGGGCGCCACTCACAGGGGCGACGGCGCAGCCTTCACACGAACGGGCACAGCAGCTGTACCGTGCAAAGCGCTCACACGTGCCGGTCCGACCGGCCTCGTCGCCAGTGTGGAGGGGCTCCAGAAGGCCGAATGCCGTAGCTGGGCTCCTCGCTAATGACGGACACGGGACAACAGGTACTCCTCAGTTGGCGCGAAGACCACGAGCGGTCTTCCGCCGTTTATTTATACCCTCGGGCCGAGCCCGCCCCGAGGGGTGCATGCGTGTGTGATTTGGTAACAATGTTTGAGAGAGCCCGGATGGCTCTCTACACCAAGCACTACCCAAAAACCAGGACATTTCTTCAATTTGGAGAAAAGTGTCGGGACACTTTTCCAAAAACCGGGACCGTCCGGGGAAATCCGGGACGTCTGGTCACCCTACTGATACAGGCTATCCTGCTAGGTGCACAGGCAGCGTCCGTGTCAATAGAACAGTAAACAGGGGCGGTCACCAGGCAACAGCTCTTCCGGCTTCACATCATCTGCAGCCACGACCGTGGAAACAGAGAAGGGACTACTGTGACGACAGCACCGTGCCGAAGTGCTGTCTCACTCCAGCGCATCCTGAGGCAGAGGAGAGCAGACTGAGCTGTAACAACAGGCTCTGCAGTGTCACGACACTCTAAATTAAATATACACAAGATAAATACCTGAGTATCGGTGACAGTCTGACAATGACTAGAGCGTGAGCCACAGTAACTCTGATATTAATTTGTTTGTCGAAGAGAAGTTTTGCAGGCTGCAATAGGTTATGTTTGACCCGGGGGTGGAGCTCAGGGCTGAAGGCGAGACTTTGAAAATTATGCTTTCCAAGCCTCGTGTAAGAGAAAAATTTTACAGCGCCTTTGAAACAGAAAGCAGATTAAACACACCGGATCAGATGGCGAAAAATGTTGACAAACTAATTAAGCAACCGAACTAAAATGCCAGCACTTAAAAAAAAATAAAAATAACAGATACAGCGCATGCGCTGTGCAGGTAAAAAACCTTTCAAAATAGTTCTAGAAAAGCGCATAGAAACAGTACTTCGGCTACGGGAAACTGATAAGAGAAGCACAGGGAGGAACAGGAATTAGAATGCTACAGCCAATAGAAGAGGAAGAAAAGTAAATGGCAAGCACAGGAACCAATGAAAAGCAAGGAAAGCAAGGGGCGGGATGTAAGCCCTTTTTAAGATTATATTAAATATAATAGATTTCACAAGCACAGAGCATGTGCTGTGCAGGTGAAACCTAAAAAAGGGACATCAAAAACATGTTGTTTAAATAAATATTGCAACCTCATTCCCAGGTAATAACCAATGTATTTCATGGTACACTGCTAGAAAAAACTTTGGACCCTGCCCACAAGTGGGTTTCAAAGTAACAAATAAATGATTTGCAAGCACATAGGTTTAAGGATCGTAGGCAGGCTATTTTCTGACATTCTTTATTTTGTTGATCTGTGGAAGAACCTTGCATCATAAGACTTCGGAGAGCTAAGACAAACACCCATATTCAAAACTGGCACTGCTCAGGGTTTTCATTGTTGATGGCCCTGAATACAAGTATTGCCCAGGTGATCATTGACAAACGAGTTACATGAATAATTAAATTAACTTAATTGAAATGGTGAGTTCAGTAACAAAGATATGAAAAGTATGCCAGCAGCACCACGCACACCACCAGCTTGTCGCTTATCTCCTTCCTTTTATGCTACCACAGATGTCATCCTTATCAGCAACTGACAAACGGCCCATTTCATACTATTGTAAGAGGTCCCTGTAGGCTGCCACATGCATCAGAGTGGTTGGCAGTCAAAACCTAGCATTACACCCTATTTCAATGTTAATAAGAGCCTCCGCCTCACTTCTTGACTTATGCAAGAAGCTGAAGAACTGGCTTTTTCGGGTAGTCCCACTAGGCTCACAGTTTCACTACTGGAACCAAGCTACATGCGATTGAAGAGCTCCAATCAGGGAGAAACTGGCATGGGTTGTTTGTGTTCCGGTTCAGAGGGGACTTGGCAGTTCAGGGTAGACTGTTCCTATTGGAGCAGGGTCAAGACTGATTTGCATATGGCTAGGTCTAATCTGAGGTGGCATGGTCGGCAAAAGAATGATGGGTGGGAATGCAACCCCAAGCGAGTGTCCATGGTTAGATTTATTGCAAGCACCCTCCCATCACCTTTTGTGCATTTGATGTAACGCTCTAATATTCCAAGGGCATGCCTAGACGTGGGTCCCTTCCTCACTGTGCTACTGGAACCAAGCTAACCCCAACTGAAAAGCTCCAATCAGAGCGAAACCAGTTTTGGGTAGCTTGAATTCTGGTTGAGAAAGGACCTGGCTTGGCAGCTCAGGCGAGACTGTTCCTAATGGAGCAGGGTCAAGAGTGATTTGCATATGGCTGGGTCTAATCTGAGGTGGCCTGGTAGGCAAAAGAACGATGGGTTGAAATGCTACCTCGAGCGATTGCTAGTGCTTATACTTATTAAAACATACTCTCATTACCTTTTGTGTCTTTGTTGCCTAGACTAACACCTGCTCAATGGAATGATACCAGCCCGTGTGATAGTGCGCTCTACAAATGTGCATAACATAATAAAAAACAGCAGCCCTTGTTCTCTTCTTTGTGAGAAAGCATTAAACACTGTAGCATTGTTCCATGGTTATTCACTACCATGGACCTTCTGGTCGGGATTCTGCTCTCCCAGCGCACAGCTCCTCCAGTAGAGCACTTAGTAGTACCTCTGCCCTTCACCGCCGCCGACCGCGGTTCGAGACCCTGTGCCTTGCCCTCAGGCTGCCTTCGCTTCTTTAGCCGGTTTCACTTGGCTCTACTCTTGCCAGCCCGCTTCCTCTCTGCCCCTGTATGCTAATCCCTTTATTTCTTTTAATTTTTTTCCTCCTCGCGCCTTTATATTTTTCCCGCTTCTGCCTCCTTCTGCCGTTTCTTTCCCGCCGCTACTACCCCCGCGGCCCCTCCCGCCTCCCAGCAGTCCCGCCCCCCCGAACCCTACTTAATGCTGGCCGCTGCGCGGCAGCGCCGCTGGCGTGCCACAGGCGCACCAAAGGCATGCCCGCCTGCACCCATCCGCGACCAGCGCCAGAAACCCTAGTCCTTCAACCCGCTAACGCTACAGCTACTCGGCTCTGTACACACACAACGTCGGCAAGAACAACTGCAAGCTCTCTTCACCTCTCGACACTCACGGACCCTTCACCTGCCGGCACTCCTTCACCGAGACCCAGAACCCACCTCCACCCTCCAGCAACGACACCATCACACCGCAAACCATGCAATGTATCCTACTCAACGTCCGCTCCCTCCACAGACACGGAAATCTGGGACCTCCTCGACAGCACCACCATTGACGTTGCCTTCCTTACGGGAACCTGGACGAATGCCGCCTCGGGATCTGACATCGCAATCACCATCCCCGAAAGCTACAAGATCACCCGGAAGGACCGCCCCAACCGCCTTGGATGAATCGCCATCGCTCACAAGTCCAACCTCCGTCTGAGCACCTACACCGAGAGGCCCACAGACCTGATGGAACACCTCCACTTCAAGATACAGACCAACCCAACCACCACCCTCATCTACAGACCCCTCGGACCCTGTGCACCTTTCTCCGACTCCATCACCGACATCATCATCCCACAAGCCATCACCTCCACCGACTACACTCTGCTGGGAGACCTCAACTTCCACCTTGACAACCTCCAAGACCCCAACTCCACCTCCCTCCGGGACAACCTCCACAATATCGGACTCAAACAGATCGTACCAGAACCCACGCACTTAGCAGGACACACCCTCGACCCCATCTTCACAGCAGGAAACTCCATCACCTTCAGCCACACCTCCGAACTCCCATGGACGGACCATTGCTGCGTCCACTTCACCTTCAAAACTAACATCACCCACAAACATCCTCACCAGCTTCAGCGCAGGAATTGGAAAAGGATCTCCGACGACCAGCTCACCGCCTCCCTCAGCAGCTCCGCTCCCACTGCCGCAGACGACGACCCAACCACCGCCGCCCGTACCCTACTGGATTACCGACTGTGCCAACACCATCGCCCCCCTCAAGAAAACTTTGAACCCACACGCCAAGAAAGCCAGCTGGTTCTCCACCGAACTCCGAGAATCTAGACAAACCTGTAGATGCCTCGAAAAGTTATGAAGGAACTGCAAAACCACAGCAGACCGCGACAACTTCAAAGCAGCCACCGCCGCCCACCACATACTTATCAGATACTCCAGGAAGAAAGCACTCCAGGACAGAAACTCCACCTACGCACACAACAGCAAAGAACTCTTCAGCATCATCAAAGAGTTCGCCCAACCCAACAGTGAGACAACTGTCGTCCCACCCTCCCAGGACCTCTGGGACAGACTCAGCTCCTTCCATCACAAAATCAAGACCATCTATGACAACTTAGACGACAACAACCTACACGAGGAACCTACACTAACCATTCCCTACACCACGCAGCCGACACTTGACAGCTGGACCGCCCTCAGCATTGAAGACACCCTGAAGACTATGAAGTCAACCCACTCCAGGGCCCCTACGGACCTCTGCCACCACCACATCTACCACAGAGCCGCAGACATCATTGCCCCGAGCGTCGACGAATCACCAACCGCTCCTTCGAGACCGCCTCCTTCCTAGACGACTGGAAACACGCCGAGCTCAACGCTCTCCTGAAAAAACCCTCGGCGGCCCCCCCAACGACCTCAAGAACTTCAGACCGATCTCCCTACACCCGTATCTGGTGAAAGTCATTGAAAAAGCAGTCAAAAGTCAACTCGCCTCCTTCATAGAAGGAAACAACAACCTCGACTCCTCCCAATCAGGCTTCATGAAGAACCACAGCACCGAAACCGCCCTTCTCGCTGCGACAGATATCCGCTCCCTCCTCGACAGAGGAGACACCGTGGCCCTCATCCTCATGTACCTCTCCGCAGCCTTCGACACAATCTCACACCGCACCCTAACCCGCAGACGAATGTAAAAACATAGTAATCCATCTGGATGGTTTCTTGAGCTCCCTTTCCAAAATAGAACCAGGGCACAATGAGCTCTCCCTATTAAGCAGAGGGAGGAGTAAAGCTAATAATTAACGGTGCTATTGTTAGAATGCTCTCTTTACCGGCAGGTTAGACGGCGGCGAATCTGATCTCAGACAGGGACGTCTCAAGTAAGCACTAATACATTTACACAAGCCCAATATGAGCAATCCACTGAATTGCTCATGCCGTTGGCGCGTAATGCATCGCCCTCTCTAGATGTCGCTAGTTGTTTCTTTGTTCTTCGATCAAGCAGCAGGCGGTTCATAGTGCATGAGGCTGGCGAGCTCTCTGCCACCATTTTGTGCTTCCTCCCACAAGATGCTTCACAATTAGCGCAATCACTTCTGCATGCAATCCTCTACCATCTTCCTGTACAGGCACACACCCCACCACCAGGTCCGCAGGCCCCAATTTCTTACCTCACGAGCTTCATCTGACTGCTAAATGGGTGAAAAAACAGCAGCGGAACTGCGATACACGGATAGTTCCCGCACAGTGAGCGTAACAAAAAACAAGCTACAATCCTAAAACACGAGCTGACGCAAACGAAAAAAAACCAAGCATTGGCATAGCCAATAGGTCTTGCCTTTGGGACCTTATAAGTGTTTGGCCATGCAGCACATTATCATCCACCGGGCAGATTTCTGTAATGGAACTAGTACTTATGTAAAGTGCTTTGATACCTTCATTCGCGCTACATAATGCAAAAAATAAAAAGGAATGAAAAGAGAAGTGCTTGCAGATTTCTGAGGTGGGGGAGCGAAAAGATAAGTTAAGATTGCATTATATAATGCCAGTACCAAATCAGAAAGCGAGCACAGTAGAGAAAATCAGGAGCCGAATTGAAAGGAGGCGAAAGTGAGTTATCCCAGTGTGAAAGTGAAGGCGGGGCTGGAGTATGCTGCATCTTGGTGCCGAGTAACAGATGTTTATTGCCAACCAAATGAATGTTAATTAGTTCCTCGGCCTCTAGTAGGATGAAAGGCTGAGCAGACGCGCTTGGGTTCGAACCTGCGGTTGTGAGGTCAAACATAAGATTAATAGGGTGGAAGCGTCAGCCCACTGAGCCAACAGAATCGGCTTGGACCAGAGCGGACCGGGCAGGCTAACTGAGTCTGGCTTATTGTCAGTATTTTCGTGCTGCTGGTGTTTCTAGAGAAGCAGCGGCTGAAATGCAAGGTTTTCACGTTCAACCAGACACTGCAGTCTGGAGTCATTTGAAAGTGGTGTGGACGGACATAATAAGCTTATTTGTAATTTCCCGTGAGGCTCTGGCCAAGGCCCGCTCATTAGACGGTGCTGACGATTCCACTGAAAAGTAAGATGTCACCGTAATTGATTTTGTTTCTGTTCCTTTGTGTTTTAGAGAAAATGAAAGTGCACTCTTGTGGAGGTGGGGTGGAGGGGACGCGCCTTCTAATGAAAGCGGCAAGGTCTGGAAATGAAACCTGACCCAAGACAGATGGCAGCCTGCGCGCCGCTGCTGCTGGCTCCCGAGAGCAAAACGCTCTGGGAGTAAACATTTCCCGAAAAGCAAAGAATGGTGCGAGAGAGAAGCGAGGGCGAGTGAGCACGGCAGCGCGGCGAACGCGAACATTAAAAACAGATGGTGACATGACCCCGAACAGATGGCGCCCCTGCTCGTAACCGCAAGCCGTAGGCCGTGGGCAGATACATTCCACGGGAAAGGTGGGACATGAACCCGCCTTTGCCCAATTGCGTGCTGTCTTTTTATAAAGACGCACGCAAAGCCCAATAGAAAAAATGCTAAAAAAAAAAAAACGCACGGGCGTGTGAAAAGTCCAGAGTGATTCCAAGAGGTCGTTTTCCTAGAGCAGCGCATGCGCGCTGCGCTAGGCTAGACCTAAAAAACTGTGCGCACGAAATAACACAAATAACAAAGAGTAAGACCACATGTAACAGTTTCCACGAGAGGGACGAAAAGGAGGGACTTATAGAACAGATTCACCAAAAAAAAGCACACATTTACAAAGGGCAGTGACAAGAACGAATGAAAAGCGATGGGCGTGCTCAAAGCCCACAGAGTAGATATAGCATGTCTGGAAGAGACAGCGAATGTGCTGCCTAGGCGAGACCTAAATAGGCGGACTGGGATGCTTCAAGCAGCCCTGTGGGATGTCTCTCTTGCACCCCTGCACACTGAGGACATTGCAGTGTTCTGCGAGTTTGCAATGACGGAACCCTTTTGGCTCCTGATGGACTCTGCAGAACTGTGATGCAAGTGTTAGAGCGTGGTGAAGTGAATGCAGATTTAGAATGTTGAGTTTGCGGTTACACGCAGACAAATAAAGACGTGGAGTACAAAGCTCCGTGTGTGGCATAGTTATTTGTGGGTACCCAGGCTGGGGAGGACACTACAACTGGCAATGAGATGGGTAATAAGCAACCCGGTGATTGACAGTGCTCTCCCAGTTTGCCGTGGTCCAGCAAACTGCTCATGCAAGCCATGTGAGCCTGAGTTGAAGTGCAGAATCAACGTTTGGCGTATGTGGAGTCAAAGCGCAACTCCAACCAGTGTGAAGCATTTGAAGAAAATGAAAGCTTAACTGAGAAGACTACACATCGTGGGCCAAGAACCTGCTGGGAAGGCCGTAAAGAGAGGTACTGCACTACTATGCAACCTAAAGCTATACATCATACTGAGTGATATTCTTAAAGGGGGATACAACCAAGTTTTGAAAGAGCAGCAAATAGCGACAAATTGCAAGATAACGCTGCAATCAGAGGTGCTGCGAGGCAGAGATTAACCATGTGTCAGACAGTACAAGAGACGCCTAAAAAGCCAAGCAATTCAAATACAAGAAACGATCATCTACTTACCAGAACTGAGTAAAGAGTCATCATACCACAGCATTGGATGGAGTGGCCCCAGAGGAAGTGCCCGGGGTTGTGCTTACGGAGTTGTCCATACATGAAGCGACACACCACCAAAGCTGCAGGGTGGCGGCTCAGATCAACTTCAAAGATCTCCAGAAAAGTGAAGGGCTCCAATGGAGAGCAAGAAAAAAGTCACGTTTCCTGTAATTATCAAAGATGACCCAGAGGCCGGCACGTCGCAAGGCCTCAGAGATGGTTTGAATAAACAAGATAACCAAGTAGCGTCCGAGAGAACACTACTTTCCACATCAGTAAGTTCCACCAACAGTTACAATGCTGCCGCCTTCTTGAAACTATCACCATTATTTGATAACACCAAAAAGCAAATCATTGGAAACAGATGAACTGCTTGGATGGAGACATTTGATGATTTCATTAATGCGATAGTAGAAGCAGATAACAAGAAGATGATCAAATACCTCAAGAGTCTTGCTGGTGGAGGTGTAAAAGAAGTCATAAAGAAAATGCTGCGAGCTGAAGAAATTACATACTGTGAAATCAAAGCAGCCTTGAATCTCAAGTTCAACCCAATGCCAAATGTAGATTACGAAGGTACATTTTAAGTCTAGAATGACAGAAAGTTGGCGAAACCATTGAGGAATTTGTTGAAAGACTGGATATGCACATCAAACACTATAAGTTCAATTAATTTAATGATGAGGAAGCTATACACCTGAGTTATTGACGGATGCCTGTCAGATTAATTCAGACAGCGAATGCCGAGAGAAACTTTTAGTCTAGAGCGAGTTCTTATGGCTACCAGAGCTGAAGAGCATGCTGATCGACAAGCTGCTGACATGGACGCCGGAAGTGCCCAGAGTGAGTCCTTCATGAACATGAAAAGTAAGCCAAAGCACAAGGCAGAAGGACACACAGTTATGTCTCCACAGAAAAAGAAGTTGTGCTTCAGGTGTGGATTTTTGTTTCCACACGGAGGTAAATGTTCTGCCACTGGACAGATTTGCAAAGGCTGTGGGAAGGAGAACTATTTTGTAATGGCTTGCAAGGCGAAGGAAAAAATGCGTGCGTCACGGTGCGAAGACAAAATGGCCACCCGAACGTTCCAGACGCGATATTCGACACAAACCCACAAGGCCAAGTGACCACACCAGTTGAGGGAAGTCAACACCAAACGAAGTTGATCACCATATAAGTCATCGTCAAACAGTACTTCAGTATCAATGTCAAGTGAGAGTGAAGAATATGGTTTAACAAAGTCGATGTTTACAGCAGAAAAACGTGCGCATGTTGGACTGGCCGCATATAATGAAAAATACAGGTCAAAGAAAAGTCGACATGAAAAAACACCAAAGTCATTCAAACATTGTACGAAGATTGCACTAAAAGTAAAAGATTGCACAATACCTTTTATTATCGACAGTGTTGCGTCGATAAACTTTATGCCTGAGAAGAACTACAGTGAATTATCTCCATTGTCACGACTTATGTGATCGAAAACTGAAGTGTATACACGGGCTGCATCTACACCATTAAAAAGTCAAGGTTCATTTGTAGCAATGATGAAACACAAGAAAACAGGCATGTGTGGGCTATTTTGCGGTTAACATCGGGTCTACTTCCCTAGATGTGGTATGGGACGCCTTTAAGGCTTTTATTAAGGGCACGTTACATAGTCTTACCTACTCTAAAAATAAAGTGGAATTTTTAACCCTAAAAAAAGATGGAGGATAAAGTGGGCTCAGAGGCCGATCTCTCCCGGGTACGTTCAGGGATGGTTGAAGTAAAGGCACGGGTACAGAAACTGCTGGAAGAGGCGCCACAGGAATACAGGGTTAAGCTAGATCAGAAGTGCAAAGCTCAATGGTATGCAAGATCTATGCAGAATTTAAAGTAAGGTGAGAAAGCGGGTGCACTGTTGGTTTGGAAGGCCAGAGTAGATCGGTCTAGGAATCATATCAGCCAACTAGTTGTGAATGGAAATGGAGATGTCTCCAATAAAACGGAGGATATGCAAGCCTGCTTAGCCTCTCTCTTTTCTGCTCTATATAGGGAAGATTTTTTTCCAAATCCGGAGGCCCTCGAGGCCTGGCTGAGTGAGATACAATTACCCAGCCTAACAACAAATAGCCGTGATATTTTGGATGCCCCGATAACAAAGGAGGAGATTTGTCGAAGTCTCAGTAAAAGCAGGAATGGCAAAGCTGCAGGTGCAAATGCACTCCCTAACTAATTATATAATCTTTTGTTAGAGGAGCTGGTACCGATCTTGGAAACTCTGTTTAATTCGATCTTCCAACTAGGGGGGCAAGTTCCTAGGTTTTGGAAAGAGGCAACAATTGTACTTATTTTGAAACCTTCCACAGATCCAACTCGAGCTGATTCCTATAGGCCAATCTCCCTGCTGAATGCAGATTATAAGCATTTTATGAGTATTTTAGCGGGGAGATTGGCAAAAATTGCCCCACAGTTAATACATCTTGACCAGAAGGGCTTTATTCCAAAGAGGTACATACAGGAGCAGACCCAGCAGCTCATTGGTACAATAGATCTTGCCATTGAACGTTCCGCGCCCTTGGCCGTGGTGGCCCTGGACGCCACTAAAGCGTTTGATAGAGTGTGCTGGGAGTTCCTGTGGGAGGTGATGAGAGCAATGGGTTTTGGGCCTACCCTCTTATATACTCTAAAAATGATTTATGAGGGAGCCTCGGCTAGGATCCTGTTAAATGGGGTCCTGACCCCCAGTTTTAGTATATTGAGAGGGGCCGGGCTGTCCCCTCTCACCTCTGTTATTTAATACATATATATATATAGAGCCACTGGCCCAGCTGTTGAGAGCTGATGTTTCTGTAATCCCTTTTTGATCTCAGTCTTATAGTAGTAAGGTCGCGCTTTACACTGACGATCTATTACTCTATACCGCTGATCCTGCTATTTCTATCCCGAGGGTGGAACATCTTTTAGAGGAATTGGGGTCCCTATCTGGATATTCAGTCAACACCTCGAAAATTGGGGTGATGTGCTGGAATATTAAGGATTGGTACGGGAAAGTTAGCCCTAACTTCAAATATCTGGGAATCACAATTGTAGATGAGATAGATAAAATTCCGCAGCTCAATCTACAAAGGGTAGCAAGAGAAATAGACCGTCCATTAGTTAGATGGAAAAATCTCCCCCTAACCATATTTGGACGGGTCAATTTAATAAAAATGGTTATACTTCCCAAATTAACTTACCTTTTCAACGCTATCCCCCTTGGTTTTCCTAAATCAGGTATTGATAAAATCCAGGGGAAGGCCGTAAGTTTTATATGGGCTTATAAGGTGCAAGGTTGGCATGGAAAAAGCTTTGACGTAGGCTTGTCAAAGGGGGATTGGCCCTGTGCAGCTTTTCAATTTAAAAACATCTGGATGCTGCTTGTGAAGGCGGACGACTCTACTTGGGGGAGGCTCCTAGGCGAGATGGTAAGGCAATGGGGTGGAGATGGGTTCCTATACAAGTTTGGTGACCCCAGATACTTTAAGAAAGTCTGACTAAAAATACTGAGGTCTGCCCTTCACCTGTGGTACAAGGTCAGGAGTAGGTGGGACATAGGCTATTATTCTGACTTGGCTCCAATTTGGGACTCCCCTGGACCCCGTTGTTTAAAAGATAGCCTAAGTGTACCACTCAGAAGGGCAGGTATTACAACATGGACAGACTTGATGACATCGGAGTGCGTGTATCCATGGGAAGTCTTAAAAGCAAAGATTGGTAATGATTTCTCCAGGTTTAAGTTCATTCAACTTTCTTCCTGGCCTATGCAGTGAAAAAGGAAGTTTGGGGCGATTGGGAACTGGAGTCATCTCTCCAAGATGTAAGCCCTAAGACCAAGGTAGTCTCTAAGTGGTATGGGAAGCTTTTGGAGGCAGACGAGAAAGAGTTAGCATCTCCCCACTCAGTCTGGAGTGGGTCCTCTTTTGAGTGTGACATTAAAACGGTCTGGGACTACTCCTTGAGGCTTCACTACAGTCTAGTTAAACCAGCTAACCTGTAGAGGAATCATTTTTTTTACTATCAATCGTCTATATTGGACTCCAGCTAAAATTGCAAAGTTTGTTTCTAGCCCTCCTCCCAAGTGTTCAAGATGTGGCTGTATAGGAGCAAAGGATCTTCATATTTTTTTTTAATGTCCGAGGCTGAGGGATTATTGGGGTGGAATCGAACTTGCCTTTAAAGGTATTTTTGGCAGAGCGATCAATCTGAATATAGTTCTTGTTCTCTTCGGAGGGGACGACAAAGTCAGTAAGCTGTTGAGGCGGCCACATAGAGGGCTGCTATTTTACCTGATTTCGATAGTCAGAAGAGAAATTTGCATAAAATGGAGGGAACCGTTGCCCTCGAATGTGAAAGATTGGGTTAGGGCAGCTATTAAATTTGCACGTTTTGACAGGGAGCGGATAAGGGGATCATCCCCGATATTTGGTCGGATCTTATGAAATGGAGTAAATCTCTGGGTATTGACTATCCAGTCCAATGATTACACCAAGGCACTGACAAAGGTGTTGGTCTGGTAGGGTACCCAGACCAGGGCGAATGCAGTGGCCGCAGGGTGGATAGTTTGTTGGAGTGGCTCTACAAAGTATTGCAGACGCTTTCTGTTGATAGGAGGATAAAAAATAAAAAAATAAAAATAAAACAAAAGTACAAGCACCCATTTATTCCGCTTCAGCACAGCTGCTGATATGGGACTGATATCAGTGAACTACAACATGAATGCTCATCCCAAAATAGCAAGTCAGTTCCCTTCGTTGTTTCATGGGCTAAGAAAACTCAAGACTATGAAGTACAATTACATATTAATGAGGATGTCTGTCCTACTGCTCAAAAACACAAGACAAATTGCATTTCATCTAGAGGAAGCTGCTCAAAAAGAACTTGAATCCTTACTCAAGCATGATATCAAAGAACATTTCACTGGTCCAATGCTATGGGTTTCTCCCATAGTGGTGGTACCCAAAAAAGACAGTGAAGGAGCTGTACGCATCTGTGTAGATATGCGTCAAGTGTACAAGGCAATTGAAAGAGAACTACATCCAGGTCTGCACATTACCGACATAACACAATTGAATGGCGCGAAGGTCTTCTCTCGCCTTGATTTTAGTTAAGGCTATCATTAGTTGGAACTGGAGGAGAATTGCAGGTACATTACAACCTTTTCTACACATATTGGCCTGTTGCGTATAAAAGACAACATTTTGGTGTGACGTCAACTGCAAAGCCTTTTCAAGATGTCATTTGACATATCATACAGCCGGTCACAAATGCTTTCAATTACAGTAATGACATATTGGTGTTCAGAGCTACACAGAAGGAGCACGATAAAGCTCTGACGCAAGTGTGTCATTTGCTCGCTGATCCAGGTTTAAATTTGAATGCTGAGAAATGTGAGTTCCATAAGAAAAAGGTAAAATTATTTGGCCATATCTTTTCTGATGGGGTATGACACCCGATCCAGCTTAAGTGCAGGCATTGTCAACTGCCAGTCCCCCACCAGATGTTTCCATGTTACGTTCATTCCTTAGCATGGCCAGCTACTGTTTAAGATATATACAAAACGTTGCCACCGTAAGTACTCCGCTAAGAGACTTGACGAAAACGAATGCTTCATGTCATTGGTCACATGAATGCGAGCAAGGCTTCAAGAAAATCAAACAAGCTATTAAGAACACTATTGAAATGACATACTTTGATCCAAAGTGTCATACCGAGGTTGTCGTCGACGCTAGCCCTGTCAGGTTAGGCGCAGTACTTGCAAAGCACAACAGATACCCAAGTGCTCGAAGACATATTGTGGCATATGCACACAGAAGTTTGTCCCAAAATGAACGTGCTTATTCACAACCTGAGAAAGAAAGTTTAGCAGTGGTGTGGGCTCGTGAACATTTCCACTTATTTTTATATGGAAAGCCTTTCACGCTTGTGATAGATCATCAAGCATTGTTGACCATCTTGGCAATCCAAAGGCTATTGAACGCTGGGGTCTACGATTACAAGAATACAACTACACAATTGTGCACTGTCCAGGGAAAGACCAAAACCCTGCAGACTACTTCTCACAAGTGTCTCTACAGTGCATTGGTACCCCTTCCTAAAATGCTGAAGCCCACATAAATTTAATTGTGAAATCAAGCACACCAGCTGCCACTTCGTTGGAACAAATTGTTACTGCCACAAGTCCAGATAAAGAACATTATTAGGCTTTAGTCTTGGAACAAGTACACTCGACCTCTTACCAGTGAAAGTGAGTACCAGAAGTTTAAAAATGTCAAAGATTAACTGTTCGTTACTCAGGAAGGCATTATTCTGAGAGGTTAGAGAATTGTTATTATGGAGAGTCTGCGACAACAGATAATTGAAGTGGTGCTTGAAGGACATTGTGCAATTGCTGCAACAAAACGAGCTCTCTCAGACAGAGTCTGATTTCCTCATCGCAATGAGAGTTGAAAGAGAATTGAAGGCCTGTCATCTTTGTAACTGCCTTTCATCGAAAACCACTTAACATACCTTAAACATGTCAGAGTTGCCAAAGCATGTATTGGAAAGAATTGCTGTTGACTTCTATGATCCTCTTGACAATGGAAATCACCCGATAGTGACTGTTGATGAATACTCCCGTTTTTCATTGATAGAAGATCTCTCATCTATCACTCAAGAAAAAGTAATCTAGAGATGACAGCATCTTTGTGACATGGGGTGTTCCTGAGATCTTAAAATCTGAGAACCGCCCACCTTTCAATAGTCGAGAACTCAGATACTGTCTCAGTCATCTTAATGTGAAGCAACAGAAGAGCATACCTCTCTGGCCACAGGCCAATGGCCCTGTCAAACGTTTCAGGAGTACTCTTAAGAAAGCTGTTCAGCGTGCTGCATAGGAAAAGCTTGCCCATAAAACTATCTTGAATTCTACTCTTCGAGCTTATTGCTCGACCCCTCACTCAACCACAGGTGAAAGCCCTGCTACCTTGATGTTCGGGAGAGCCATGACGACCAAGTTACTTCAATGAATCAACAGAAGATCAAGTACTGAAGAAGAAACCCATATAAAAGACTTGGATCTTAAAAGGAAAATGAAGACCTATGCAGGCAAAAGCTCACATGCAAAAGACGTTACTTTCACTAGAGGAGATCGAGTAATTGTCCTTCAGTCTAGAAAACAAAAATCTGATGCTCCCTTCAAGCCGGAGACATTTCATGTTGTGACCAGCAAAGGACAATGGTGACTGCCCAGCGTCCTGGAATGTCCATTATGCGAGATTCCTTGCATTTCTGACATCTTGCTCATCAAGCATTGATTTCAATGTAGAGACTGAGTCTGAAAGGACAATTAAAAATCTCTTGACCGCTGTTGTTCCTACATCACCAAAGCAGTTCACGGACACTTCTACTGCCTGTCCCGTTTCCAAAGACACGATCAGGACATGTGATCAGGGCACCACAAAGACTCATTGCAGAGCTATGATTGTATATATGTTTGTAAAAATGTTTAATTATTTATTTAACAGAGAGGGAGATGTACCGTTGTGTGAGTTAGCAATGACTGAACCCTTTTGGCTCCTGATAGACTCCGCAGAACTGCAACGTAAGTGTTTGAGCGTAGTGAATTGAATGTAGGTTTAGAAGGTTGAGTTTGCGGTTACATGCAGATAAATAAAGACGTGTATTACTAAGATCTGTGTGGCATAGTCATTTGGCTCAGGAGGGCGCTACAGACACAAGCTTTGCGGAAGTGCCTATGGGAGTAAAACATTTCTTTACAACGTGACTGAGATGAGGGAGGAGCTGCATCACAGAAGGCTATTATCTGCCCCAGTCCGACCCTGCTGGCTAAATGGTCAGCCTGCCCCTGACTGGGACACACACAAGCCAATATCCTACTACGTGAACACACTCCCTGTTCATGACCCTCAACGCCGCTTGGCATTCACTTGAGCCAGACGTTGTAAATATGTATTATATACCTGTACTAACTTACTTTTTGCCAACTCTTATATTTTTACTTTTTAACTATCCTGATTGTATTTGTAACTTGTAAGTATGTAAATCTCCTTATGTAACGTACTTGGTTCTATTGTAAAGCGCTCTGACACCTTTGGGTAAAGTCCGCGCTATATAAATCTGCATTAAATAAATAAAATAAAACCACACGCTCCTCTGACACTAGAGCTGCTGGGAAAGAGGCCCTGATAACGATGTGGGATAGAGATCGGCTCTTCCAAGCCCCCTTCGTGTGATAAAAGGCCTCCTCGAACAGTTACTATTCCATTAAAACCACTCACTGTCTGATCTTCGTCCTCATCTGCCATTGTATCGCTTGTTTTTCGGGGGGTTTTTTGTGGCAGATTTAATCTCTTCCGCTGTAAAGAAAAACTCCAAACAAGCCCAACCCCTAAAAAGACACAAGCGGGTTACAGGCTTTAATAACCGTCGTTGATCGTCGCAACCAACTCCTTTCCGAGGGTGTTATGAGGGCAGAGAACAACAACAGCAGCACCGTTGACAGGACATTATCAATATCTGCTCCTGCCACGAATAACCATCACAAACACACACTGTGTATGTTGGCGCTAGTTCTACTGTCGTTGTTGTCACTCCCCGCAATGCAGTGTTTTCTTTGCTCCTATTGGGTACGAGGGAGCTTTGCCGTCATCCCGTTGGTTCGGTACTCCTAAACGCTTATCGCATTGGACAAGAGGGAGCTTTGCTGTCATCCAATTGGTTGAGTACTATTAAGGTGAAATGAAAAGAACTCTAAAATAAATAAAGCCTTTTTAATTGCGCTTCCAATGTTTAGAGAACCAACAATAAATTAACGCCTGGCTGCGATAAGGGTTGAATTATTTTCTATCTTTTTTATACCGAGTAGCACCGGTTTCGTTTCACCCGGTGTTATCAATATTTCATGGCCCCATGAGTGCCTCAAGCAGCAGACTCGGTGCTTCTGTAGTCCCTTTCTTGTTATCACAGTTTAGGTAGGGCCAGCTGCATTCGACCCCCAGGAAGGCGGGTCCCAATGTTGTGCTCGATGTCTTATCCGGTTTTGCAGTAGGCAGATTTGAAACCAGGACGTAATGGGACTGGGCGTGGTTTCGATGTCACTGGACTGAGCCGATTGGCGGAGCATGGCAGACTGCTCTGCTCGGATTGGTGGGTATTAGCACAGTAGGCGGCGGTTGGCTGGTGCTGGCGCGCGCATTTTGTATGGCGTCTACAGGTCTTTATACCGTGAGTACTTCCCAAGGTATCAAACAGGCATGTTTGGAGGGTGGTGGTTGTTTGTTTGATGGAGAAGTGCGGGGTGGAGATGGGCTGCAGAGGCAAGCAGTGCCCGTCTGCTACAGCATACTAGGGTTTTGTAAAACATTTGGTGTTCAAATACATTTTTGCTCATGACTGTAAGGGTCGGAGCCCTAGGTCCCCCATGCATTTATAATAACCAGGCAGACACAATGGCATGTTATCCGGAACTGGCCCAAGGCACGTGCGCCCGGCCCCTTTTATTGACAGGGTCACCTGACCGGTGACACCTGTCATTGGATGGGTGTGGGGGTGAGTGTTGAAGCCAGCCCTCAAGGAGTGGCTGGTGGAAACACATCTTTTACAAACCAGTCCAACCTGTGGGAGAGAACAAAATGACAACACAAAATTCCAGAGTCCATTCAGGTTGCTGACTAGACAGGATAAGTGGACAGGTGCAGCTGGGAGCACCAGGTAGCACGGCACACCTCTGTCGTTTTAACCAGACCACTCTGGGCACGAATGGCAGTGTAAATGAAGTCTGGATTTCTTGCTCGCCAGTCCAAGTTGTTAGTCAACCTAGGCACTGTGGGTCCTGTCCCACCTGGTCTCGCTCCATGGAAGTCTATTTACAATGTTTGCTGTGAGGTTGCATGTGGAGCAATAGTGAAGTCTGTTGCTGATACGACTTCAAAGGCACCCTGGCTAGCAAGCCTCCTAAGACGGATGACGTCCCAGCAACTGTTGACATGTCTTTCTAGATTGCCCCAGTGCTTCCAGCTGCCCGATGGCGGAGCAACTTCCGGCTTCTCTCTCTCACCAGGATTCCCCTCTCTTATTAGGATTCCCTTCTCACAGGAGTCCTCTAAGGTCCTCTTCACCGGGCTTCCACAGGACTGTGTTCACTGCGTTGTATCCAACCCATGCCACACCATAGGGCCATGAAGGCAACGCCACCAATCCTATCCCAGAGTGTGGAGGCAAACAAATATGGCCGCCACGCATGTGCGTTGGCCGCCCAACTTAGAAAATAGAAAGAGGATCACGCGACCATTAGTCGCGTGTCCTCGCTCCCCTTCTTCCGCTCCACAACATAAGATGAGGGTGGAAAGACGCTCTGTTGGGAGGAAAACACTTCCTTATTTGACAAACAACCCGTGAGTAGCGCGGCGGGCGCTCTGTGCAACTTGCCGTGAGGCAAACAAACGGGCATTCAAGCCATGTAGCGTGTAGCAGTAAATAGCACACAATAACATGAAATGCGGCCAAATAACATTAAAAGGCAAAATATGAGGAGTGCACTTAACTAGCTGCAAAGCAGCAAAGAAAGAGGAATCTGGGTTGTTATAAGATGGTTATATAGGGCTGGTTCGCTATGGTTGATCAGGTGACTGTGCTGGGACCATGGGAAATGTAGTGTTTTGAAAGTTTTAATTTGACTGCTTGCTGTTTTTTAAAGAGTAAAGAAAGAGAAGCATAATTGGAACCTCCGTTCCTGACATAAAATTTTGAATTGGCATCTTTTGTGGACAGGGAGCCAAGAGAGTTTCTTCAGGTGACGGGTTATGTGTGTCTGGGTAGGTCGAGAATGAGTCTGGCCGCTGAGTTCCAAATGGTCTGCAGTCTCTTCAGGAGGTGTGTGGTAATTCCTGCGTAGAGTGCGTTGTCGTAGTCCAAGCGGCTGTTGATGAGGGCTTGAGTGACAGTGCGTCTGGTGGAGACTGGGAGCCATTTGAAGATCTTTTGGAGCATGCGCAGCGTGAGGAAGCAGGCGCAGTTGATCTGGTTCTTTATGGTGAGTTTGCTGTCCAAGACTATGCCAAGGTTCCGGGCGTGGTTCGTGGGGGTGGGAGAAGGTCCCAGTTCAGCAAGCCACCAGGAGTCGTTCCACATGTAGATGTTGTTCCTGAAGATCAGTACTTCCAGTCTTGTCTTTGTTGAGCTAGAGGCAGTTGTTTTGCATCCAGTCTGCGATGCTAGTCAGGCACAGGTGGAAGTTGGCCTTTATTGTGGAAGGGTTTTTGGATCACAAGAGGATGAGCTGGGTGTCATTTGCGTAGGAGATGATGTTCAGTCCGTGGTTTCCGACGATGTTGGTCATGGGGGTCAGGGCTAATCAGAGTAGGGATGAGCGTTGGGGGACACCGCAGATGATGTTCTTGGGCCAAGAGGTGAATGTTGGAATGCGGATTCTCTTTGTTCTTCCAATGAGAAAGGATGTGATCTATTTGAGGGCCTCCTCTTGGATTCCGATCTGATGAAGCCTTTTGATTAGGCTGTGATTAGGTGTGGAGGGACAGTGTTGAAGGCCGCTGAAAGGTCGAGAAGGCTCAGGGCAGCCGCATCTCCCCGATCTAGGAGGGTTCTGATGTTGTCAGTGGCTGCGATCATGGCGCTTACGGTGCTGTGGTTCGTGCAGAATCCGAATTGGGATGCGTCCAGAAGATCATTGTTCTCGATGTATTTCACGAGTTGGCGGTTGATGGCCTTTTTGAGGACCTTGGTGGGGAAGGGGAGCAGGGAGATGTGTTGGCAGTTTTTGAGCTTGTTGGGGTCGGCGGACAATTTCTTGAGGAGGAGTTTTTCAGTGTGTTTCCACTCGTCTGGGAAGGTGGCCGAGATGATGGATGTGTTGAAGATGACTGTGATCTTGTCGCTGATGATCTTGTTGCCGGGGTTGATCATGTGGTGGGGCAGGGGTCCGTGTGTGCTCCTGAGTGGACCGATTGCATGATGCCACTGGTGCTCTGCGTGGTGAGCTAATCTCAAGCAGTGACCCCGTGGTCGGATATTGTGACTGTGGAAGCGAGGAGGCAGAGGATGTCGGCGGGGACGGGCTGGGGTTCTATGTTTTTGTAGATTGTGGCGATCTTGTGACAGAAGTCCACCAGGGTGTCGCAAAGGTCTTGGGTGGGGGTGATGGTGTTTTCAGTCGCTGCTGGGATTCGAGAACTCCTTGACGATGCTGAAGAGTTCTTTGCTATGGTTGGAGATGGCTTTGATGCGGTCGGCTGTTTCTTGTCTCTTTCAGGAGTCTGTGGTTCTGGTTGAGTGATGTCTTGAAGGTGGTCCGATTTGTGGGCTCCTTGCCGGTGTGTCATTTCCTTTCCAGTTGCTTTCATTTCTGTTTCGTGGTTCTCAGTTCCAGGGTGGATCTCTTGAGTTTGGTGGGTTTGATGGGGGCGACTCTGTCGGCACAGTCTGTGATTCAGGGGGTGAAGTTCTGACTGCTTGTTCAAGGTTGGTAGTGATGTCGGGGTGGGAGGTGTTGAGGGCATTGGTCCATTGACTTTCAGATACTTAGTTCCAGCTGCGGTGTGGAGTGCTGGGTGGTCTGTTGGCGGCGCTGGGGGCTACTGTGAAGGTGAAGTGGGTGCTTGCGTGGTCCGCCCAGGTGAGCTCGGTGGCATGTCTGTACTTGACTCTGTTGCTGGCTGTGATGATAGGGTCCATCCAGCATGTGCCCTGTGATGTGTGTGGGGTTGGTGACTAGCCGGGTGAGGCTGATGTTGTTCATGCTGTCGAGAAGGCTGGTGTCGAGGTGAAAATTGAGGTCTCTGAGGAAGATGTAGTGTTCAGTTTCTTTGGCTTGAGGAGCGATGAATTTAGGCATGGCATCGCAAAAGCCGGGGCGTGGTCCTAGAGGTCTGTAGGCGAGGATGTCTCGGATGGTGGTTTTGCCTTCTATTCTGAGTTAGAAGTTGAGGTGTTCCATGATTGGGGTGGTGTCGTCCGTGGCGGTGGTGCAGAGGATGGAATCTTTGTTGATCATGGCGATCCCCCCTCTGTGTTTGTTGATGCTGTCCTGGTTTGCTACCTTGAAGCCGTTGGGCGTGACCGTGGCGATGTCGGGTGGGATACAGGGTTGAGCCAGGTCTCTGTGAGGAAGATGATGTAATGCATGAGGTAGGTGATGGTGTCCCAGATCTCCGTGGCGTGTTTGCAGAGCGATCGGGCATTGAGCAGGAGGCAGTGGAGTTGTTTAGGCAGTGTCGTGGTTGGTGTGGCAGCAGCAGTTGCATGCCTGGGTGCTCTGGTGTTGCAGGAGAAGAAGCAGTGGCGACATGCGAAACGTCCTACTGTTGAGCGCGGCAGCAGTTGTTGTGGGTTCTGGAGTCCAAAGTGATGAGTTCGGCACTGGTGTAGCTGTGGGTAACTGGAGATCCAGGGTTCCATCCGCTGGGCGCAGTCCAGGCACTGATGGCTTGCCTTTGTTGCGCCGCTGCCGACGGCCTCCATTAAGTAGGTCGTGGGAGAGGCGCTGGGCGGGGTTAGCAGTGGCAGGAAGCGGCAGAAAACACAAAGGCGGGAAAACACGGACCGGTGGCGGGACAAAAAAAAGCAACAATGTAAACCGAAATTAATATGACAATTGCACACATACCAAGGCTATGATAGTAAATGCAATAAGATACAAGGGCACACAATAACAACAAGAGCAATACAGTGAGATACAAGGGCACCATCAGCAGAGATAACAGGCACAATCGGTGGCAATAGCAGGCCACAGTCAACATCATTAACCGGCACAATCAGCGAAAATAGCAAGGCACACTCAGCAGAAATGATAAGCCACAGTAGGGCTAAGCGGGAGCACAAGCGAGGCAGCAATAAGCTAGCATGGGCTAGGATCATCTAGAATGAGAGGGCCGGACTGAGCATCTTTTGTAGGTGAGGTTAAATCAGGTTTCAGTTTTCAAATTCTGAGCTTTCCTATTACTAGTAACTACACTGAGGTGCGATTGGCTGAAATGAAAACAAACCAATCCTCTCCTATCCAGACTGCACCGATTTGTTTAATTAGATCCCACGACTGGGAAACTAGTTTCCCAGTAGCATGGAGTCATCTGGTCACCTTAAAGAAGCCCATGCCGTGACACCTTCAATTAGTCCTACTTTTTTGTTGTTGATATCAGTACATTCTCACTTGATGAGCTCACACTTAATTCACACGTCAACTTTTCAAGACAAAAATGAGCGTTATTTCGTGCAGCGCTGTGAACACTTCTTGGGTCGCGTAGGTACTGGGGCTGGTGGAAACCTTTGTCCATTGATGTATTTTAAAGCACACATTGGTCAATAACATTGATTTTGGAGTTTGTACAGTAGAAAACCAAACACATGAAACACAATCACCTCTCCCTGCTTTTATCGGGAAAACACAGATGGGACGGTAGTGTACAGGCCTATAGAGGTTTGGCCTGACTATATCAGGTGCACGATGAACCATGTACTCTGGTGACCGGGCACGGTCACCAGTGACAGTGAATGGGACTGATTGGCACATGGGTCGGCAGTTGCAACCCAGCCCTGGTGTATGGTGTAGTTCCTGCATGCTGCTTCTTCAAATGCAGCACCCTGCGCCACCACACCCCATTGGCGACAAAGGTATGGAAGGCCAGTGAGTGGGCGAGTCTTCTTCTCAGTGGCTGTGCGGCTGTCTTTCTCCTGTTCCGGGACAGATGCCACAGAATCATGTTGGTGCCACCGTTCTAAAATTGGAAGGTTCCTATAAGCTTCCAAGAGGCTGCAATGGTAGTGAATAAGGTGAGCGGTTGCCTGACTCTAAAATAAAAAGGGTCACATTTGACCTTTATCAGTGTTTATAACTCAGTGCTGCTCTATTGTCTTCAATGAAGGTCTTAATGTTCCAAAGTTTCCAGGCCCACAAGAGGAGCATTTTGTGGCTAGCCACCTCCAGAAATTTATACTGCATGCTGATGGGGAGTTCTGCGGGAGCCTGAGCAGCCTCTCGCCTGAATGTGTGGGTGAAAAAACAACTCCATTCTCCCAAGGCACTCCCTTTTCCTGATGTTTAACAGATGTTGGTACACCGATGGCTGTACAGGCTCCTCCCATTGCTTTTGGTGATGGGAAGCCTGAAGAACCAAAGAAAAGTAGAACAATTAAAACAAATATTTTCTGTGTTTCTTGGCTGTTTGGGCTTCATTTTACCAAATGTAAGGGGAGGAGCCCAGGCAGCCATCTGTGTACCAGCAGCTTTATTGGCAGGAGCACCAAAGGAGGATGGAGCTGTTTTTATCATTCAAACATTCAGGTGAGAGGCTGCTCATTCTACCTTAGTGCTCCCTGACCATGGCCTTAACAGCTGCTAATCCCTCTGCAAACCTGACCCTTGATATCCACCTTTGTCTGTGGCTTGGACCCATAACTAAAGCGAGTGTAATTAACAGTCATTATTTCCTACAGGGGGATCAATAACACTTAATTATAACACATAGCACTGCAGAAAAAACACATACAACATTACTTTGAGACTGGAGCCCGTTGTAAGAAGCTCCTGTATCAAATGCAGTGCCACAAGTATCAGAGTTGGTGTAATCACATACCCGCAACAAAACTTTTTTTAAGTAACCTTTCCCAAATGCACCTATTATTTTATTTCATATGTAAACATGCCTTCTTTTTTTAAGATTTGGCTCGAGATTGCAGTTGTTTTTAAGCCTATGTTACCAGTCATTTAAAATGTACTTAAAGAGGGATTTGCCAGCACCCAGAGGACTATTTTTCTCACATCTCATGTTACTAACGTTTAGTGTAGCCTTTCGCATTTTAAGAGTCTTCTATTGGACTGCAAGAGGGACTTTTACATAATTGAAAATCATTCATCACACTGTCACATTCAAATCTTTACCTCAAAGCAATTCTTTTTCTTGTGTTGGCACCTGTTAAAGCCAGATCAACTGGCTCTGCAAATGCTATCTTTACTTGTTTACACTTTTTCAATTGTTGATTCAATGTGATGAAGTTCCCAACAACTTCACATTTGTACTATTTTAATTGACGTTACAGATTTGCCAGTCCATTACGCTATACTTTGAATAAAAGCTGCCGCCTTCAAATAACTCCCTTCGAATAACAACAGGCCCCTTCAAATAACTCATTCAACAAGGCTTTCTATATTTGGAGTTACAACCCACTTTCAGAGCCATAACTTTTGGCTTCATTGTCTATTGTCAATTCTTTTACTCCTACAATTGATGGAGTTTGACAAAGCAGAACCATTGCATTATCAGCATCTTCATGTGGCAGTCATGGTGCACTTTTTTTTCTCTCTGTCCCCTGACCTACATCTCCCTCCTCACCACCCTTGCCTGCTACAGCGTTAACATGCCAGTTATCAGTCTGAGGAGCATCAGCTCCGGGAATCTGCACCCATAGTTAACCTATTCTAGGTTTTGCTACAATTTGCTTGGTAATTTAATATGGATAGTTGATTATCACTGCTACAAAAACCCAACCTCTATTTACATCGCTCTCGCACCCTTTGGGGCTCGGCTCATGCACTTTAAAACTCCAAAAATAAATTATGCTTCAAATACAAGTGTTGATAAAGGTAGGTTTACACAAAGCCATTGATTGGATCCTAAAATGAAAAGCTCTTGTACTGGAACACAACAAATGGAATCCTGGCTCCTGCTTGGTGACTTATGTCCCAAGAAGTGTTCCATCAATGGATTTCTTTCAGCGTCCATCGGCTCTCTGGAGTTCTTCAGTCCTGCCAAGGCACAAGCACAGTTTTTTCTCAAATACTTTCATGGTGCATGTCATCACTTTCAAAGCTTTGTCTTTTACTCGTTGCCCTTTACAAAGCTTTTATAAGGAAACCTTTGTACATTTTGAACTTGAGTCTTCATTGCCTCACCACTATACCAGTGCTCCATTTCAGTGTAACAAACTAAGCAGGAGTCTGGAACAGTTCAAGAGATCTCCCCCAATGAAGACACATTTTATTAAAAGCTGTAACATAGCTAAACAGACAGCTCTCTGTGTAAGCATTAATACTGTGGCTTGTCGTTTCCTTCAAGGCACATTGGTTTATGTTCACCTTTATTGCAAATAAAGCTAGGACATTTTCAAATAACATAGTCTGTCAACAGCTGAGGCTAGCACATTGAAAGCAACTGTTACGTCATTTGAGAAAATTTGACATATCAGGGTTTCAAAAATGGGCTCTGATTTGACATCATAAAGCGCTCCATTTGTGTTGCAATAAATAAGATCCTCTAAGCAAAGCTCCAGACTAACATTTTGCCATAGGAGCCGATGGCTCTGAAATCAGATATTATAGGCCCTAATTGCGACGGGTATGCCCAGACGTGGGTCCCATGCTCAGTCTGCCCTAGGGCTCAAGCTATACCTCACTGATGAGGCCTGAGTTGGTTGAAAACTGGTCTGTTGCCTGTGGTCGAATTCGGGAGTGGGGGGAGCTCGCCTTGCAGTTCACGATGGACTGTTACTATGAGGAGCAGGTTCGGTACTAATTTACATAAGGCAGGCCTTTGTCTATAGTGGCATGGTGGGTGAAAAACAATGGACTGGAATGCGACCCTGAGCGATTACCAGTGGCTTAGATTAAATCAAGCATTCCATCCATCACCTTGTTGTTGCAGATATTATAGGTGACATGATTTATTTTAGTCAACATTTTTGAAGAGTGGAAGTGAAAAATAACTGTTGAAATAAAAGCGAAATATTTAGTACAAAAGCCTGTTAATAACATTTATCGCAGACTTTTGAACCGAGTTTAGATGACGTCCTCTGTGTTGAACAAATCTCGCTCGGAGTAATCTCACAACAGTATTTTTTTCCTACTTATTTGGTTTGTTTTTAATTAGATTTGTAGTGTTTTGCACTGCCGAATTGTCTACTTCATAGCAATTTGAGAGAGGCTCATTAGAATGTAATACATGGAGACATTTTGCAGCCGTCTCGTGCCTCTGAAGTGCTAGTAGGGCTTAGCAGAGTCTTTCAAATGCTGAGCTCTGCCTGAAATGTTACTGGCTATGATCCATATCAACCTGTCCATAGTCTTTCTCTGCAGTATTATATTTGTTAAGGTTTAACGCACTAGTACTTTTGTGAGGAAGAGACACCAGAGGACGTTTCCTCCCTTTACCATTTACACTAGCATTAATTTACATCATACATTAATCTAATTCTCTAGCCACAGAAACTGGACACCAGGACAATAAAGCGCCTATTATTTATGACAACATGATTTCCAAATGATCCTCAATCCTTCATACTTGTCCCTAATCAGAAGGAACAAATCACTCATCTCTTGTGTTAAACTACAAGACGCTGCGTGTACATATTTCTAATAAGGCATTATCTAACCATATATCTTTCTTCTATTGCTCCCAATCCCGATTCAGTTGTTGGTAGTAATGTGTTAGTAAAGTTATGACAGGCTGTAAACACTGGTATAGGACCGCTGCTGTCAACATTTCAGTGTTCTAATACACACCCTCTGAGCTGCCCTCTTTTTTAGGTCTCGCCTACGCAGCGCACATGCGTTGCTTAGGAGGGCCTTTAGCCGTCGCTCTGCTCATTTTCAAGCACTGCACTCGTGCTTGTGGCGGCATCCACCTTGCGGGAGCGAGCAGGGGCGCGCCACAAGCACGAGTGCAGTGCTTGAAAATGAGCAGACTGCGCGCGCACGCACCACTCCCGGGTTTGTTTAGGTTGAGCCTCGTTTTTTTTCCCCCCTGCTCCCTGGATATCCCGCTCCGCCCTCATTCCCCCCAACTCTCCCTCCTCCCAGTGCTCGTTAAGTATGCAGAATCGGCACTGCATCTTTCCCCGGGTCTCCCCTTCCGAGCTGCCCTTTCTCTGCAGCTGATCCTTGTGCGTGGCTGCAGCCTGGGAGCGCTCTGCGCGATGACAGCCTGGCAGCCCAGGGCCGATCACGGGGCTTCCCCGTGCCCTGTCCCAGGACTGCTGTGTTCCCGCTCCCTCCTTCGGCAATGCAGGGGTGCCCCCAGTGCAGCCAGGGACCTCCGCCACACCTCCTAGGGAAACTTTCTAACTCTGCGGCGTCCTGTTCATATCTGTCCCAGGGAAGCCCGCAGCCACGCTGCTCCCATCCATGCTTCTCTTTAGGGATGTTTATGTCTGAGTGAGAGGACGTGTGCAGCTGAGCAGGAGGATTGCTGCTGGGAGCCCGAAAACTTTACCGCGTGCTGCTACCAAGAACTCCTCTGCTCCTCGCGCACACGCCTCCCAAATGAATGGCTTGCACAGCAGCCCGGCTGCTCAAGTTGTACGGGATCAGCCTACCTGATGCACAGCAGCCAGTGGACACGTGCGGGCTGGAGATTAGCGCAGCGCTTGCACTCTCACACTCGAGTTCAAAACATCACAGGCAGGATTGGTGATATAGGCTAATTTACTGCACTTATATATCGCTTTGTACCTCTGAGGAGACCTGGGTGCTTCTTTGGTCTTTTGAAGTTGGTCAGTATTGTGTGATCCTGGACACATTTGTCAATCCCTTTGTTGTGTATCCTCTCCCCTGTTCTGACCAAACGTAGGAGGCTTAAGAACACAAGCATTGGCATAGCCAATAGGTCTTGCCTTTGGGACCTGCTGCATAACTAAAAAATACTTATAAGGTCCCAAAGGCGAGACCTATTGGCTATGCCAATGCTTGTTTAAAACAAGTTGTTAAAGATTAAGGTTAGGGCAGCATAACCGTAGAGAGTTTATCAACGGTAGCGTCTGTATATACATGCCAACATTTTTGAAGAGGAAAGTGGGCGATCTTAAAAAATAATCAGGAGTGTATTTATCCCATTGATTTCTGTTGCGGCCTTCATGTGGTCTACGTGCATGCATGGTAGCTGGCAGGTGTGTTGCTGCAGGACCGCATATCCATTACATGCCAACATTTTAGAAAAGGGAAGTGGGAGATTTAATAAAAAAAAATTTAAAAAAATAGTCAGGAGAATGTATTTTTCTCAATTGATTTCTATTGAGGCCAGGTCTCTTGGTATGTATGGGACTTGCATGTGTGCTGCCCCATATCAAACAGGATTACTTAAAGCCACCCCAGAGTCATTGGTTGATCATCCTACTACTTTAGAAGTAATTTCCCATCGTCAAGCATCTTAAGTCATCAGCTGAGTTTAGAAATCTGTACCTGATAATTTGAGGATGACCTGAAAATGAGTTTTTGATGACTTCTCAAGACCTGATCGTTCCTGATGACTTGAGGATGATGTAAAAATGAGTATCTGATTACTTCACAAACATTAAAAAAGATAAAAGCATTCCTGACGGTTAAGTAGCGGCCCATAAGCAATATGTATCTGGTGGTCCCAGAGAAAAACAATTACAAATTAAAACCTTTGGAGGAGGGCATAGAAGAGGGGTGGGCATAACTTGCATAATTTGGTGTAGCATAATTATACGAAATTACAGCAACATAATGGGAGATTACATATCATTTTGTAGGCACGTAATCATGTAGGTGTCTACAAATGTAAGCGGTCATTGGTCATCGGACCTTTTTAGGTTTCACCTGCACATCGCTTGCGCTGTGCTTGTGAAATCTATCGTATTGAATATAAACTTAAAAGGGGATTACATCCCGCCCCCTCTCTTTCCTGGCTTTTCATTGGTTCCTGTGCGTGCCACTTACTTTTCCTCCATTTCTATTGGCTGTTGCATATTTTCCTGCATTTACCAATGCTTGTTCCTCGTCTGCTTCTCTTATCTGTTTCCCATAGCCAAAATGTTGTTAACATCCGCTTTGGTGGAACTATTTTTCATAAAGTTTTGCCTCTTTCTACTTTTTTGTCTTGCAGCAGATTTATATAGCTCAACTTATCACTGGGGGTGATTTAGTGATTTGCACAGAACCATAGGATGTTGGCCGCTGAGACTCAAACCGGGATCCCCAGCTCTCGAGTCAGCATCTCTGGCCGCTGCGCCACGTCCTCTCCACTCCCCTGTGACTTGTTTATACTTTCGGCATGCGCTGTTAGAGAAAGCATGCCTCTGCAGTCCATCTTCTTCACCCCCACCCCCACACTCCTCTCGCTCTCCTTTGGGTCAGATATTTGCCAACACATAAAGGTAAGCTGCTGCTTTTTTGACAAAACTATGGCTAGATTCCCTAAATCAGTTATGGCAGAGGAGCGTCGCCCCCCCTGCTGAAAGCCAGCAGAGGCAAGGACATAAATATAATGATAATAAAACATTTTTATTCTCATTTTATTTTGCGTTCTGCAGGCTGCTTGCCAGTCGAGCCGAGGGAGAGGCAGGGACAGCCACAGTGATGCTGCAGCAAGCACCAGGGCGGAAGGGGGAGTGGTGAGCACTGCTAAGTGCCCATGATGGTTTGGCCGGTCAAACTGTCATGCGCACTTAACCTTTCTCCACCTAGCTGTGTTTTCCAGCTGGGTGGAGAAACCAACACAGGCTCCCAGTCAATGTCTGAGTGCCGAACCGAGGTGCTCAGACCAATCCCAGCGCTGCTTGCATGCTGGGAATAGCATTCCCAGCATGTGAGCAGTGCTGGAATTGGGAGCCTGCGCAGTGTGTGTGCAGCAGTTCCTGTAAGGAGGGGAGGATCAGGAGGAAGGCAGCGGCCGTCGGAGCAGGTAAGTGCTTTATTATTTATTTTTTTATTGTATTTTTTTTGTTCCCCCGCCCCACCACTTCACATTATTAGCGGTCGCTACTGCCCTAAATCCTATTGCTGAAAGCTGTGGATTGATGTTGTTACTCCAAAAATGGTTAATTATGAATACTTTAAAAAGTACGCTCCATCGAGTCCTTTGCTTGTCTCAGACATAGCCAGTGTTTCAGAAAATCCAGTTTTCGTCCAGCCTTTAGTATTTTTCATCAATAGGCTGGTATAAACAAAAGAGATCTCCCCGAACCAGCAAAAACAGATGCCTCTCAATTTCCTGATAAGCCTGGGAGCAATCCAATCTCTCGCTCAGTGCATTTGCAAAACCGTTCTTCCCTTATTGACAAACAATAGGTAGCTTCAATGAAAGCTGGTAACTACTACAAGGAGTACGAGAAAGCAGCACTGCCGATGGGTCTCTATTTTAAACATCGGCACAGAGAACTCACGCTGGTAGTGCGTTACAAAGTGCTGATGTCATCGCGTGTGAAGGCGTGAAAAGTCAAACAAGCGCTGGCAAAGCCAATAGGTTTTGCCAATGCAAGATCTATTGGTATTGTCAATGTTTTTTAAAGATGTTGACCAGCAACGTGGACTGCAGTGCAACATGACTCGGAGTAAATAAAAACAAAGCGTCATGGCGCAACCCGGCATTGACCGTGTCATAGCGCTATGTTTTTATTTACTTTAAACCATGTTGTACAGCAGCCTGCACTGCTGAGCAACATCTTTAAAAACATTAACAAAGCTAAATAGCAAGTGCAGAGCTATTTGGCTTTGTTAATGGTTTTTAAAGATGTTTGCCAATGCTTGTTTTTCTGGTCTTACTTTTCTTACTTTCAGTCATGCTGAATAGCAGTCGCCCTGCTGTGGTTAAAAGACATTGACAATTGCTCTTGAATAGGTGAAATCTATTGGCTTTGCCAATGCTTTTTTCTTTTGGTAATGCTGCACATCATCAGCAAAAATTGCTTTTTGACAGTGCTGTGCAGCATCATCAAAAGGTACTGGCAAAGCCTTTGGTCTCAAAAGCGAGACCTACAGGCTTTGCCAATGCTTGTTTTAAAAGTATGTTTATTAGGTTTTTCTCACATCCAAATGTGCATACAATGTAATGACATCTCTTAGAAAGTTACACCATGTCTGCAAGGAGCCAAGGACAGCAATTTTATATAGAAGTGGTCTTCACAGTTGACTCTCTGTATTCCAAAATATATGCAATGTCTCGGAAAATAGGTCCCCTCCAGTGTTACATTGGTCCAGAACAGTCATATCCAATACATAACTTCTGTCCAGATACAGAACAGATCTGAAAATATTTGCCATAACCAAACACTGCAAACAGTTGGGTCTAGGTAACTATAGAATTCCTTATTAGCCACGTACGACGTCAGGAAGCCAGGCCGAAATTCCCCCCACACAATCAGGAGGCAGCACAGGCCCAAACCTCCAAGGATAACAATACCAGGCAATAGCTAACCCATGGCGTGTTCTACATCCCCCCTCATGGACCCCCAATTACCGACTAGATAGCCAAAACGTCTACAATGGCAGCAGGCAGCCCACTGGTCTGTTGTTTCACCTCCTTCCTCTAAACTCGATGCATTGGAGGAGGGTGCTGCCCAGTCGTCTGGATTCTCAAAAGCATCCAGCACCTCCGTCCAAAGAGGCACTATGGGGCGTCTCCTCACTCCTCACCCCTTCTCGCTTTCTCCCTCCAAAACGCTACCTCTCCTGCCCTACCCACTCCTTAACTGCAGATTCCCATCTGGACACCACCGGGCCTACTGCTGACTTCCATGTCATGGCAGTCTGTCTCCTGGCTAATATCGGTATCAAATCAGTGAAGGCCGTCTGTGGATACTCTAACATTCTTACCCAGTCACGGTCTGTTATGTCCCTACTCAATTCTTCCTCCCACTTCTTTCGTAGTGCATGCAGTGGTTTCCTAACCATCCCATTAAGGGCGCAATAAAGTCACTACACCAAGTGCCTCCCAGAAGCCATGGACAATAACTGCTGGAGTACTGCATGTGTCTGCGACTCATCCATCCCCTTATCCCAAATAGCTGTGAAGGTTCTAACAAGTGCTTCACACAGAGGAACTGCCCCGGGGGCAGGCCATAGGAGTCAATCAGAGTTGCCAGAGGCTTTAGTGTGGAGGTCTCATAACAGTCACCCACCGTAACCAGTCCCGCCTTTGTCTAGCTCGTCGTCTGCACCGTAGGTAAAATGGTCGGGGAGGGGGGGGGTCATTGTAGGGCAGGCCCACTGGTGGGCGAGCCGGGGCATACAGTGGGTGAATTTTCGTGTGTTGAACATACTGCCACCAACAGCGGAGAGTTGGGGTTACCAACAAACTGTCTCTCCCTCTCCTGGTACCTGCTGCAGGAATTGCGCCAGCAGCACCTCCTGGTTAGGATAATCCCCAAGTCACCCCAATTCAGTTAAATTTGCTCCATCTAGCCACTTGGTTATCCATTGCAACTGAACTGCTAGATAATAGTACTCTAAATCCGGTAGCCCAGGTCACCCTCCAAGATGGGCCGCTTAAGGGCGTCAAGAGACACCTGATGGCGTCCAGTGTCCCATATAAGTTCCAGAAGGAGTGAGTCCATCTGTCTGAACCAACCAGCCGGTATCCACGTGGGAAGAATAGTGAAGTAATAAAGCAACCGGGGTAACATAATTATCTTGGTGAGCGTGAACCGCACCTTAAGGGGAAGCATCAATGTCCGTCAAAAGGCCACGCAAAGACCGCAAGATCCAGCTTATCCTCCGCATGTCCTCTAGCTTGCGATAAATTTGAATCCCCAAATAGCGAAAGGGGGGCCCACCGTATGTTCGGTCCTAAGGAATGAGATCTTGCCAGCCCCAGGCTCAGGGGGAAGACGCAGGACTTCGTCAGGTTCTCCCACAGCCCTGAAACCCTACCAAACTTCTGTATCAATTGCAACATGTATGGGACATCAGTCTTCACATTTGAAACATATTAGCAAGTCGTCAGCATACAAGGAAATAATATGCTCAGCCCATCCTGCACAATTCCTTTTCCCAGGTCTCTTTCCGTGCACAATGCCGCCAAGGGTTCAATGGCAAGTGCAAATTTTGTATTGTCTGTAGTCTCTTCAGGAGGCGTGTGGTGATTCCTATGTAGAATGTGTTCCCATAGTCCAGCCTGCTGATGACAAGGGACTGCGTGACGGTCTTGGTGTTGACTGGGAGCCACCTGAAGATCTTACGGAGCATACGTAGGGTGTAGAAGCAGGCAGATGAGACTGCGTTTACCTGTTTCTTCATACATAGCTTGCTGTCCAAGATGATGCCTAGATTGTGGGCGTGGTCTGTCGGGGTGGGTGGGTGATGGGCCAAGTTCAGCCAGCCACCATGCGACATTCCATGGCGAGGTGGTGTTCCCAAAGATGAGGGTACAGGCACTACAATGGGATTGCCGGACGTTCTTCCCCCAGGTGAATATGCATCAAAAGTCGGCTATGCTATGATCATATATAGCGTGGACGAGGTACTCCATGTGCCGGACAAATTGACACTGGAATCTATCTAAGTGGACATGCAGTGTGCATAGGCTAGTGTAGGAGTACTCCCTGACTTGGCCATGCTGCACCCTCCAGACATCTTCAATCCCCCAGCTCCCCATCCAGTCCCCGAGTCTCCTCGCTAGTCTATGAGCAGGAGCCCCTGGCAAAGGCAGAGCAGTCCAAATCCTTGTCCGTCACACAGTTGAAATCACCCCCCAGGAACATGTTCCCATTGGTGAGTAAACTCAACTGTGAGGGCAGGCTGGAAAGTATGGTCAGCTGGTCCTGATTCAGGGCATATATGGAGTCTATCCTTAATTGCCTACCATCTAACCTCCCTTTCACCAAGACATACCTGGCTTCCCTGTCAGTTCTGACTTGCAGCGCTTCAGTGGGGACCCCACCCTGATCCAGACCAGAGCACTCCTAGCAAATGCGGAATACTCCATAGCATATGCCTTCCCCCCTCCAGCGCCTTTGGAGCCGTTGGGCCTCAATTTTAGTAAGGTGTGTTTCTTGCAATAAGGCAATGTCAACAGCCTTGCGCTTCAAGAACATATGGACACTTGGTCGCTGATCCCATGCCCCTTATGTTTCATGTCAACAACTTAAACCCTTCATGTGATGACACCATAGTAACAATGTGCACCTCTTGCCTCGGCCATCCATCTTGGCCCCCCTACACTCATGTGGACAAAACCCGCATGCAAGACTGTACAAGACCCAGATTCCAACAAACAAACTAACAAATCCCAACCCCAGAGCAGCCTAGCAATGGCTAGCCACCCAAACATAGCCATGATAAACTGTAAGTGCAATGTAGTACCGCTCCACGAGTATGGGGACAATGGTAAGGGGGCAAGTCAATCACACAAGCAGCATGGGTAAGCACCCCGCTCCTGCCTTGATTCGTCCACTTAGACCACCTGCCTCAGCTATAACAAAGAGAACCCAAGTAGCGCAAGCAGCACACCAGGGACACGCATTTCACAGCTGCATGAGTCGGAGAACGTCACTCCCCATTCGGCATCAGACTGGTATCTGCAGTGGGTCTGGTACATCAAGGGCAGGCCTCTGTCCCTCACCAGTGTTCAGCCTACGCAACTCGCCAATCACATATTGCTAGTAGAGCCCCCCCACCCCTCCCCAGAACAGCACAGCAATGCACATCACTTTTCACAACATCCCACTTCTGTGGAATCATCTCACCCACATGACTTTGTGATATCAAATCAGATCGTCTGCTGTCTGCGGGGTCACTTGGGGCATGTTCCGTTTGCTGGTGTTTATGGCATCCGAGACAGACCCCCCCACCCACCAATCCCCCATCCCCCCCCCCCCCGGAGTGGTCATCAGAGCTTGTGCCGTCCTGGGAGCTTGTGCTGTCCTGGCCCCACCAGTGATTCCAATTGCTACCTGCAATGCCTCTGTCATGTCCTCTTCCATCTGCGCTCTCGTCGACTTTCTTACGTGCTCAAGGCACATGGATTCATGGCGTCTCCTTCGCACTGGGCGTCTCGGCTGGGGCCTGCCCTTCACTGCCCTCTCGCCTGGGCCCGCAGCATGGTACCGCTTAAACCTCTTTCAGGCGTCCAAAGGGTTTAAGAAGATATGCCGGGTACCGTTGAGCTCAAAAACTCTGGCAGAATGCCGAAAGGGTAGAGAGGGTCTTCCACAGTACTGGAAGGAAAAAAGGAGGGATACGTCCTCCCAACTATATATTCACAAACACAAAGAGTATCCCACCTGGTTGCACCATAATTTTAGGCACTATTCTCTTTAAAAGGTGTGTCTTTATTTCAATTGCATGCTTGGAGGCAATACCTTTTTGTTAGATAACCCTCACACACTCTAGTAGTGTCATGCTTCATCATCGGGTTCACCCTGACTCCTAAAGGTCAGGGTGGGCTCAACCGTATTTCAGGGAGCACTTAAAAGATCAGGCAAGGTGTTTAAAGATTAAAAATCCTCCGGAAACTCCAGGTATCCCTTTATTGTCGGAGTTTCAGGGGATATTAAAGATAAAGAACAAATGGGGTCGTGAAGATTTAATGGTCCTATGACTCTTATATAGTTGCCAACATGTTTCAGGCTTTTTATAGGGGCCCCAAGGGGTCCTAGGCTTTCTTCAGGGCAAAAAAGAGAAAAATTCCCTCCCTGGTTCAAAAGCGCATTGCTTATGTAGTGCAGATAGCTGCCTCTACAGTCCCAGTTCTTGGATATACTTATCCTGGATCCGGAGATTCTTTTTTATTGTGTCCAACCTAGAAGGAGAAAGAATAGTGACTTGTAGTTGGTAAGTGTGCCCAACTGGCGCCGCACAAGTTTCTCATTTAGAAAGCATTATTAAGGATCTGCGCGCTTCTGTGCAATCTATTACAAGCAACATGATTCAGGAATATAGTGAGCACAGTGGCAAACCATGAGTCCTCCACAGGTCACTACACCATTAGGTTTCTGTGAAGTGCACATCTACTGTATCTGAACTTAGAATCACAGGCGGATCGATTTGGACCGCAGTCTTACTGTCATGCACCAAAAACATAAATGAAATTAAAAATCTTTGTGACCATAGTAAACACACACCAAAATTAAGTGAAGAAAGTCGGATCTCAGTGAATTGTGCCCCAAGTAAAATGTCGTGTCCCATAGTCGCATCCGAAGGATCAATACAAAACGTGTTTCTTACCCAACTAGGGAAGACAACCCATATCTCTTAGGAATGCAGACTGAGGGGTGGTCCTGTAGTCACACACTATCGTGTAACCGGGAAAACAAGGTAGGGGAGAAAAGGCAACCCACAGTTTTAAACTTCAATCGTTTTAGAAGCACACAGACAGCACTGCCCAGAAATAAGGCTCAATCACATACCAACCGTTCGTACTTTACTCACGACGTCAAGGATCCCAGCCCCACAAAAAAAACCTATTAGGGTCCGCATCTGCCGGCTTGTGGAGATTTAGGGAGGGAACGGCGGGTGTCTTTTATGTGCCGGTATCCTGCAGCGTGTACGCGCCCGGACATTGGACACGGCCACGCCCCTGTCGCTACGTATGACGTGCATTCAGTGTGCCAGACGGCACACTTCGGGAATTTTCAGAGAATCTTGCGAAGTGTGGTTTGAGGACAGCTAAATGTCTGACACTCGTTCAGCACGTCGTCCCAACATGCGAAAAAGTTTATTGGGTCTCTATATTCAGATGTTATCTTTGTTCAGCTGTTTGATTTGGAAAAAAGGAGTTAACACTCACTAGAGATATGTTAGTCCACAAGGGAATTTGTAAAGTAGACGGAATATTAACAGAACCTTAATCACCCGCTTATCTGTCGGTGTCTCTTGTTCCATATACATTTTTATGGCTACTCTATTTTGAGGCATTTTGATATCAAAGGACGACTGGAAAAGGTCTAATCGCCCCAAAAAAAACAGTGGGTGAGTGACTTACAATGATTCTGCCTCTATGTTCTATGGAGAGGATGTTAATTCTATTAAAAGAGATCCTAAACCAGCACATTCATATAGTGTGTCTGTAGTTATTTTGGAGGACGGAATCTCATTTATGTATGTATTAGTTGGCCCCTTAAATGGAATCATTGAGGCCTTGTTCGTGGGTCTTAAGACGATATACCCATATCTGCTCTTTCTCAAGTAATCTCTTGGATAGTCCCGGCCCTGACTGGACTTTCTCAATTACAGTCCATTGGAGATCAGTGTCCGAGTGTTCCATCTCCATGTAGTGTGACGTAAGTCTGGTGGCTGTTACACCTCTGCGTATAGTGCTTCTGTGTTCACAGATGCATACTTTTTACCTTTCTGGTGGTCATGCCGATATATCGGTTTTGGCAGGGACAGGTGATCATGTAAATAATGTTCTCAGAGTTGCAGTTAGTGTGGCTGCGTTGTTCCCACATCCGCGGTAGTCCCAGATCAATCTGGACAGTGTGTGTAGTGAATTGACATACAATACATGAGCCACAAGGATAGTGGCCCTTCACCTGTGGTTGGTTCCACAAGGTGAGTTGTCTGTTCTGACTCGGTTTCCATATATCAGTGTGGACCAAGGAATTTTTTAGGCTTTTATCCCATTTAAAGGAAAACGAATTTTAGCTGGTTTGAGGTGAGAATGTTCCATTTGCTATTAATGATCTTTTTGATTGTGTTTGAAGATGAATTGAACGTGGGGACGCATATTAAAGAATTAGTCTGTTTTTGGCAGAAGGTTCCAGAAGAGCAGCGCGGGGAGTGTTACGTTATCTCTTCTGTGCCTGTTCTATTATTCTTTTCGGATAGGCTTTCTCTTCAAGTTTCCTGGTTAATTTTGCAGCTTCTTCTTTGTAGGCGTCCAAATCTGAACAGTTTCTACGGATCCTTAAAAACTGTCCCACTGGGAGGTTCTCCTTTAGTGCGCGTGGATGCGCACTATTGAAATTCAACAGACCATGTTTATCTGTGGGTTTTGTGTAGAGGGTACTTTAAAGTCTCCCACCTCTAGCCACAATATTTACATCCAGGAATGAAATCTTGGTGTTGTGAATGGACATTGTGAACCGAAGGAAGGGGATCAGTTGGTTTATCCATGTTCCAAAGGTTTCGATCCCCATGCCATATAATCAGGATGTCGTCGATATACCTCAGCCAACTTTTAACTCTATGGGAGTGTGGATTGTTAGTCCATATATGTTGCTCCTCCAGATGGCTCATATACAAGCATTCAATGCTGGGGGCAAAAGTGCTGCCCATAGAAGTCCAGTGCTTCTGCAAGTAGAGCTGATCTTCAAACCTGAAAAAATTCTCAGTCAGGGCCAAACGCATAAGTGTCATGATCCATTGAACAGGTGCCCGCCAAGGCCACTCTTGTTCACGTAAAACATCTTCAATGACACGCAGGCTCTCCTCCTGCGGGATGCTTGTATATAGTGCTTCTACATCCAAACACATCATCATTTCTTGTGTGGGGTCATATGCCAATTCAGCAAGGAAATTGAGAAGATGTTCCATATCCTTAACATTTGACCTGATCTGTGTGACTAGTGGTCACAGGAACCAGTCCGTGTACTGTGAAAGAGGTTCAAGGACTGAACCTATCCCGAAGACAATTGGTCTTCCAGGCGGGGGCATTCTGCCCTTGTCGATCCTCGGGATAGTGTAAAAGAGCAGAATCTTTGGCTCCACAGTATTCAAGAAATCCATTTCTTTCTTGGATATTCATTCCCTCTCCAGTGCTCTACTAGTAATCTTAAGGATCTTTGCTTGCAGATGTGCAGTCGGGTCCCTCTGAAGTTTCATGTAATGTCTTTAATGGGAAAGTAGGGTAAGACACGATTCTCTGTAACTATCTAGATCTTGAATGACTGTTGCCCTCCCCTTTTCTGCAGGTTTTATCACAATGTTGGACTTATCAGTTAGTGAACTCAGGGCTTCTCATTCTTTTCTGCTGAGATTGTTAAAGGCATCTCTCCTAGGTTGCAGTTGTTCCACCTCCTTGATGACTGCCTCCTTAAATGCAAGTACTTCTGGGAGCATCGTAGAGCCAGAGGGATTGAAGGAAGATTTCATTCGCAAGTTTGTGTGTCCATCATCATCATCCAATGGTGGCTTACCCTCAAAGAATGTTCTTACTCGGATCTTCATGAAGAATTCGCTTAGTTCACATTGTGTTTTAAATTTGTCAATTTGGGTGGTGGGAACAAACCCAAGGCCTTTGTTCAAGACTGACATTTCATTTGGGGTGAAATTCTCACTTGTAAGGTTAACAACCAGATTTACAGGGAGCTTGTTCCTGCTTGTTGATCCTTTGTCTGGCTTCTCGTGTTCACCCTCTCTCCCATGGTGTCGCCCCACTGGACTGAGGTATATCGACGACATCCTGATTATACGGCATGGGGATCGAAAGAGCACAGAAACCTTCGGAACACGGATAAACCAACTGAACCCCTTCCTTCGGTTCACAATGTCCATTCACAACAACAAGATTTAATTCCTGGATGCAAATATTGTGGGTAGAGGTGGGAGACTTGAAAGTACCCTCTACACAAAACCCACAGATAAAAATAGTCTGTTAAATTTCAATAGTGCTCATCCACGCGCACTAAAGGAGAATCTCGCAGTGGGACAGTTTTTAAGGATCCGTAGAAACTGTTCAGATTTGGACACCTACAAAGAGGAAGCTGCAAAATTAACCAGGGAACTTGAAGAGAAAGCCTATCCGAAAAGAATAATAGAACAGGCACAGAAGAGATCACGTAACACTCCCAGCGCTGCTCTTCTGGAACCTTCTGCCAAAAAACAGACTAATTCTTTAATATGCGTTACCACGTTCAATTAATCTTCAAACGCAATCAAAAAGATCATTAATAACAAGTGGAACATTCTCACCTCAAACTAGCTAAAATTCGAAAAACCCATGTTTTCCTTTAAACGGAACAAAAGCCAAAAAAATTCCTTGGTCCACACTGATATATGGAAACCGAGTCAGAACAGACAACTCGCCTTGTGGAACCAACCACAGGTGAAGGGCCACCATCGTTGTGGCTCATGTATTGTATGTCAATTCACTACACACTTTGTCCAGATTGATCTGGGACTACCACGGATGTGGGAACAACGCAGCCACACTAACTGCAACTCTGAGAACATTATTTACATGATCACCTGTCTCTGCAAAAACCAATATATCGGCATGACCACCAGAAAGGTCAAAGTACGTATCTGTGAACGCAGAAGCACTATACACAGAGGTGTAACAGCCACCAGACGTACGTCACACTACATGGAGATGGAACACTCGGACACTGATGTCCAATGGACTGTAATTTAGAAAGTCCAGGGAGGACCGGGACTATCCAAGAGATTACTTGAGAAAGAGCAGAGATGGGTATATCGTCTTAAGACCCACGAACAATGATTCCATTCCATGGGGCCAACTAATACATACATAAATGAGACCGATTCCGTCCTCCAAAATAACTACAGACACACTATATGAATGTGCCGGTTTAGCACCTCTTTTAATAGAATCAACATCCTCTCCACAGAACATAGAGGCAGAATCATTGTAAGTCACTCACCCACTGTTTTCTTAGGGGCGATTAGACCTTTTCCAGCCGTCCTTTGCTATCAAAATGCGTCATAATAGAGTAGCCATAAAAATGTATATGGAACAAGAGACACCGACAGATAAGCGGGTGATTACGGTTCTGTTAATATGCCGTCTCCTTTACAAATTCCCTTGTGGACTAACATATATCTCTAGTGAGTGTTAACCCCTTTTTTTCAAATCAAACAGCTGAACAGAGATAACAGCTGAATATAGGCACCCATTAAACGTTTTCACATATTGGGACGACGTTCTGAACGAGTGTCAGACATTCAACTGTCCTCAAACTACACTTCCCAAGATTCTCTGTAAATTCCCGAAGTGTGCCGCTGGGCACACTGAATGCACGTCATACGTAGCGACAGGGGCGTGGCCGTGTCCATGTCCGGGCGCGTACACGCTGAAGGATACCGGCACATAAAAGACACACGCCGCTCCCTCCCTAAATCTCCACACGCCGGCAGATGCGGACCTTAATAGGTTTTTGAGTGGGGATGGGATCCTTGATGACGCGAGTAAAGTACGAACGGGTGGTATGTGAGTGAGCCTTATTTCTGGGCAGTGTTGTCTGTGTGCTTCTAAAACGATGGAAGTTTAAAACTGTGAGTTACCTTGTCTCCCCTACCTTTTTTTCCTGGTTACACGATAGTGTGTGACTACAGGACCACCCCTCAGTCTGCATCCCTAAGAGATACGAGTTGTCTTACCTAGTTGGGTAAGATATGCATGTTTTGTATCGATCCTTCGGATGCGACTATGGGACACAACATTTTACTCGGGGCACAATTCACTGAGATCCGACTTTCTTCACTTAATTTTGGTGTGTGTTTACTATGGTCACAAAGATTTTTAATTATTTTTTGGGTGCATGACAGTAAGAGTGCGGTCCTAATCGATCAGCCTGTGATTCTAAGTTCAGGTACGGTAGATGTGCACTTCACAGAAACCTAACGGTGTAGTGACCTGTGGGGGACTCATGGTTTGCCACTGTGCTCACTATATTCCTGAATCATGTTGCTTGTAATAGATTGCACAGAAGCGCGCAGATACTTAATAATGCTTTCTAAATGAGAAACTTGCGCGCCGTCAGTTGGACACACTTACCAACTACAAGTCACTATTCTTTCTCCTTCTAGGTTGGACACAATGAAAAAGAATCTCCGGATCCAGAATAAGTATATCCAAGAACCGGGACTGTAGAGGCAGCTAGCTGCACTACATAAGCAACGGGTTTTTGAACCAGGGAGGGAATTTTTCTCTTTTTTGCCCTGAAGAAAGCCTAGGACCCTTCGGGGCCACTATAAAAAGGCTGAAACATGTTGGCAACTATATAAGGGTCATAGGACCATTAAATCTTCACGACCCCATTTGTTCTTTATTTTTAATATCCCCTGAAACTCCGACAATAAAGGGATACCTGAAGTTTCCGGAGGATTTTTAATCTTTAACCCCCTGACCTATTCGTTTAAGTGCTCCCTGAAATACGGTTGAGCCCACCCTGACCTTTAGGAGTCAGGGTGAACCCGATGATGAAGCATGACACTACTAGAGTGTATGAGGGTTATCTAACAAAAAGGTATTGCCTCCAAGCATGCAATTGAAATAACGACACACCTTTTTGAGAGAATAGTGCCTAAAATTATAGTGCAACCAAGTGGGATACTCTTTGTGGTTGGGGTACTGTTAAGCATCACTTTCAGTTTCACCGGGAATAAAAGTCGCACCCCTGCTTCCCGCAGTCCTATTTTCACTTCAAGAAAGGATGTCTTATTGGCCTGCACTGCTGCAGGAAAGTCCAGAAACATGCTCACTGCTGCATTCTCAATATGAAAAGGCCCATTCACTCGTGCTTTCTGGAGCCGAGTATCACAATCTCTGTAATACATTAGCTTGGCCACCACCAGTCGCTGCAGCCACCCCAAGGCCTTTGCTGGGACTCTGTGCACCCGTTTCAGAGCAAAGAAAGGAGAAAGTTCAGTGGGCGCCACTTCAGTTTTCATCCAATGTTCCAGGTATGCGACCATGTCGCTGCCCTCTGCCCCCTCCGCCAACCCTACTATCCTGACATGGTTGAGCCCCTCTGTAGCTTCAACGCTGTGCTCCAATACCCTCACTCGCTCAGGTAGATCAGACATTTGCTGCTGCAAGGAGCGTTGTGCTGGTTGGAGTTCTCTTACAATCGCATCGGTAGCCTTGACTTCGTCTGACAGTTTTTGGTGGTCCGCCTTGAGGAGGCCCAGCTCTGTTGCCACCTCACCAATCTGTTGTTGGAGCGTTTGCTTGGAATCCGCGATGGCTGTTGGTACTCTGTCCAATGTGAGCTGCAGAGCAGGTACTGGGTGTTCTAGGCTAGACTCCGAAGGTGACCCCCCCTGCCTGGGGCGCCCCCTGGGTTTCCACAGAGGAACTACCTTCCTTTGGTCTAGTTCTGCACATTGTCCTGATATCACTGATCGTGTCATAGGGCCCCCAACAATCAATTCACCCAATGGGTCCCTGCTGCTGCCGGTCAGACAAGAGGGCCATCACCTTAGCAAGTCGGCCAACCAAGTGCAGCAGCTGAGCGCGACGACAGTGTGCCCACGCTAGACTACAGGCCTCTTCTCCACAGGCACCTGGCGCCTATCTGCGTCCCCAGCAACTACAGTGCTGCGCGCCAGCACTCCACAGGTACTGGTCTATTGCCCTCCAGCGGAGGGATAAGGAGGAGAGGCTGTTACAGCAGAAAGTCACGAAGGGGACACAAGCCTGGTCTCACCTCCTGGGCAATCAGTCCCTTCACACAGCCCAAATGTTGCTCCAAGGGGTCATCATAGGGGGTCACTCCTTATTCAGGTATAGCGCACATTCACCCACCAGACGCCATGCTCATTCTGCATTCCTCTACACGTTGTTCCACATTGTAAGCAATGAGGCGCCAATTCTCGGGACCTCCCACTGCCGTGCAATCCCCAGCCGTGACGACCTCTGCCCTGCCCCATTTGGCAGAGCACCTCCACTGGGCTGAGAGTCCGCTTCAGGGCGCCTGCTGGGCATGATGCCCCCAATCAATGACACTCGCTTCACTGCAATGTCAGGGGGAAATCCTCACAGCAGTCAGGGTGCTGACACTAGTATAACTGCCAGGTTGGGGCCAGGCGGGCAGAACTCACCCCGGGGGCCCACCGTGTCACTCTGTGTGTCCGTGCCGCACTGCGCTTTGGGGTCCGAGAACTGCGTGTCCTGGTGTAGGCCGAAACACCCGGGGCCCGATCGAGCACAGGTCTCCCCTTTAATAAACAAACACATCTTGTGCATGCCAAGAATGGAGAAAGGGTGCGAAGGAAACTTTAGGCTCCTGACCTAAACAAGCATTGGCAAAGCCAATAGGTTTCACCTATGCAAGAGCTATTGGCTTTGCCAATCTGTTTTACCCATGTTGCACACCAACATGGCTGCTGTTCAGCATGACTAAAAGTTAGGGGTGCAGAGGAGAGTGGTGTGAAGTGCAGTGTTGTAGAGTAATGTGGTATAGAGTTGAGTAGTGTGTTGTGGCGCAGAGAGAAGTGGCATATAGTGAAATGTAGTAGAGTGGAGTAGCATGGTGTAGCTCACTGCCATTTCAGATCACACATTTTCAATTGAAATGACCATTACATTTGCACAGATATACAGTTCTACTGATAAAACTATAGAGTGCACAACCAATAATGTGTGGAAATGGCATCACCTAGTATATTGATTTGCTTTGATCATATTCAAATATTTGTTTCCACCACACTTCAGAATTACAAACAAAAGTGCTTTTGTGCTTTCCTAATGATGATATATTCCAAAATATTTGCACAGTTCATGTACAGACATTTGAATTTTGTTGTGTGCTAGAAAAAAGTTTCATTTCCCACCCCAGTACTCAGCAATATTGTCACATAAATCCTACCACTTTGAAGTCAGAGAAAAAAAAATAAGCATCAAGCTACCTTTGAAGACAGAGCCTGACATTTGACCTCTGTCTTTTGAATTCACAGCAAATGTGACAAGATAAGAACCAGATAAAGACCTATTACAGTTTCTACCAGGTACGGACAACGTTCTAACAACTTTGCACATGGCGCTCCTCACTTGAGCTTGAACCACTAGACCTGTAATTGTGATTTGGTTTATCACTGTTTGTGGTCAGCGATTGGTGGTCTAGTCCACTCACTCCAGATCGTACACATAGGGTTGAGGTAGAGAAGTATGCCGGGGATATTTCACACAGTGATGGGGACAGTAATGGCTTATTTTAACATGCACTATGGTAATTGTATTATTCTTTTCTCCTACAGCTGAAGAATGAGTCGCAGCTCAAGCGGTACTGGCAGACAGTCTCTCCTGCCTCTAAGAGTGCAGGAGTCACACAGAACAAACCAGACCACACCTCAGAAGTAAGTGATGGCAGACAGGCACTTGCTAGGGGCACTATGCACTTGAAAACTGTACAGAACCCTTTCAGAGTTAGATTCGAGGGAATGTTTTATTTTCAACATAATTATCGCTTTGTAGAAATCATCTCTCGCAGGTTGTGTGATGGGCACTGAAGTGTACATGCCCACTGGACAGCTGACCTTATGCCTTCCCTCCTAACATCCAAGTGCGCCTCCTTAGTTCAATTGGGTAGACATTAGCAGTGTTTGTTGTGCAGTACTTTTGTTTTCTCTGTGCATTACGTTTATGCGTTTTAATAGTAGTACATGCGGGGAGTGTCAGGGTTTTGCCAAGAAGAAGGATGAGGAGACTGAATCTGTAATGACTTGTTTACCATTTTGGCTGCCTTTTCCTTTCTTCTCTCACAAACCCTGAGCCAGTAAACTAGGGGGCTGCTCCAACAGTATTTCTCAATTTAAAACCGCAAAGGTCCTGAAGGATCAGTTTCTCAAAGGTATTACAAAGAGACGTATAGAGCCCATGTGAGATATAGCAAGATAAGGGAAGCACTTTGACCTGTCCCATCCTCTGTTCAACACAGGCGAAGACACATACAAGGTGGCTACTGCTGCCATGGAGCAGTGAGCATGGCTGTGGTGTTACCGCGTCAGGTCATTCTTGGTTGTCTGGTGCAGCATCAGCTATAGGTAAAAGAGGGAGCCCACCACAGACACACACTGCCACAATTAGCCAGTTGGTCCGCAGCCACCATGACTGGATACCAAGGGAGGAGGAGTCCATGCATACTGCTTACACCCTACCGACCAGTCAGAATGGGAGGAAGTCAGTGGTACATCTGACCAATAACAATAGTGCCTGCCTCAGAAAAGGAGGGCTGATCACAGAAGGTAGTGTATATAAGCCAGAAGTCTGAGGGGAAGTAGGAAAGAAGACAGGCGATCCGAAGAGCTCCCTGACAGACAAACCTTTCTTCCTACAGGCAAAGTGAGATTGGACCTTAACAAGATGATGAATACTAGATCATTATATAGAAGTTAGAAGAGAGATGGAATGTAGGAGACCCCAGCAGTTGATCCTCGCAGACAAACCTTTTGCCCTACAGGTCCATGAGAACAACCCTATCTGTCCCTAAAGCAGCCAAACCATAGATACGTTGTTATAACCCAATCTTTCAGAAAGCAGAAAAACGAACCCTAAGTAAATCCTCAAGATGAATCCTGTATTGGAATGTACTGAAGTCGGAAGTTGCGGGCTAACACAACTTCTATAAGAACTCCATGTTTAAGAACTTGTATGTACTAATCTGTTCAGTGTTAAATAATCACAATAAGACCATATCTGACTCTATGGTGGCTGTCGAATCATTACATTCCCTCTGCCTGCTTCCAGCTACGGATTACCAACGTCATCTTGTCTTTCATTTGGGGGAAAACCTTCTTTAATGCTACTTCTCCTTCCATCTCTTGATGGTTCTCAACTTTTCTTCTGTCTGTGCTCCACCACCTCTTTATCATTCTCACAGTAAGCTACTTGGCTCACTTTACTACAGGTGCATCTACAGATTCTTCATCAGTTAATTTCCCAATAGTGTGCAATTGCTTCTTTCTGCACAAACCCTTCATCACCTCACCAAAAGTTTCTGCCAACGTGAGGTTCAGACCATTCTCCCTGCTAACGCCTAATCAAACCTGCTAACCGCCACGTTGTTGCCACTATGACTTAAAACAATGTCTGAGAATTCTCATTGCCATCTCTGACTTCAAGGTTCCTCCGTTACTATCAGCACCATATACATGTGATAACCTCCTGTCCCGCTATGTTATATACTGTGATCTACTTGCTTAACACCCACTGCTCTGTTACCACATCTCATCAAGTTATGCCCTTCGACCAATCACCGTGGCCAGGACAAAAAGCGATGGATGCAAATGTTTGCATTCATGTTAACCACTGGGTGTGTCTTAGTAGCATTCCATTTTATTGGTTTTTAAGTTTGCCTGCTATGACAAAGAAAGGCGCAACCATTAGTCTCTGCTCTGACCCGAGTGTTGTCCTCTGAACAGATACATAGGAAACATAAGCATTACTTTGGCCATGTTGGTGCTGTGCAGCGGTATCCCTATGGCACAACAGAGTGCTCGAAGGCCCACATCGGACAACCCCCATCTTAAAGAGACTCATTTTGAAATCAAGAAAGTGATGATGCAAATGCTTGAATCGAGCCCTTCGAAACTTGCTTTGTGAGAATTTCCACAGTTCTGTGTACTGTATTTTTGTTTGAGATCTTAAGACTTGGAAAATGTAAAATTAGTAAACGTGTTGCAGCATTCTGGACATGTTTTAGTCCCTAAAAAGAGACTCCAAGAGGAGGCTCCAGAGTCAATTATACGTTGCTTGTGTAGTCTTTCCTTAATGAATTGATGGCTGCAGCATCCTAGACCAACTGAATAAAGGAATAATTCAATTTGTTTTTGTAGGACTTGGCCTTTTTGGCTAAAGTTCCCTAAACTTTTTGCTTTCCCCCTAGACCGTTTTCCTGACATAGAGTTGCCAATTTAGATGCTTTTGGGTACTTTGCCACTGCTGATCAGTGTCAAAGTACAAGTGTTCCCTGTGTAAAGTGTAATGGTAATTGGTTGGCCATAATTGGTATGTTGCCTTACTAGTAAAGTCCCTAGTGATGTGCACTGTGTGTGCCAGGGCTAGTAATGCAAAGGTGCGCGGAGAAGGGAACTCAGGCCTGCAGTATAGGGCCTGCGCACAGTTTGCTAAGTTAGCATGTTGTCCTGACAAGTGCAACCACTTGTCAGGCCTTACTTTCCCTTTTGCGTACACAGTGGGCACCCCTGTGGTAGGTCCCAGGTAACCCCTGGGCAGGGTGCAGTGTAGGTAAAAGGCAGGACATATACTGAGGTGTGTGTTATGTCCTGACAGTGAAAAACACTCCATTTCGTTTTTCACTGGTGAAAGGCCATCCTGCCCATAGGACAGAATGGGGGAGGCTGGGTATTGTGTTTGGTAGCCTAGTTTCCCATAAGTTTGAAATGGAGAGGTGAAGTTTAGTATGTATGAACTCACAGCGTCATAACACATCTTTCTATGAAAGTGGTTTTGTCACTGTGTGTTCAGAAACCACTCTTTTAGAAAGTGGCTGAGTTTTGTGCTTTAAGCATTTCTGTGTGTCTCTGCTGAATGTGGATTGACTGTCTGGATCTGAAAGGGGAGAGGAGCTGGGGGAGGTCTTGACCCAGGGAGAGGTTGAGATGGCACCAGGCTGACCTGCATCTGGAGAGTAGGCGAGGAAAAGCACCGGGAGGTGAAGAGGCCTGGGTTGCAGCTATAAAACAATTGACCCATCTCCTGCTGAGTGATTAAGGATCCAGACCCCCAGTATCAAAGGGAGAAAGATCACACTGGGAGGGAGACACCCAGAACTGATTTAGGCAGGGGTCGTCAGGGACCCCTGAGCACAACGAACTTTAAAGACATTTAGGGGTATAACTATGAGAGCTGAGACCCCTGAACGTTGGAATAGAAATGGATTGAGACTGAAAAGGCTTGGACCCATTTCGTGGTCAAGAGGAACCTCTGCTAAGGAAGAAACAACTGAAGAGACTGCTGGGAAGGACCAACCCTTGCTTCGTGATCTGGGGCTGGTCTGCAGTTTGCTGTTTTAACCAAGGAAGAGGCTGTTTGGACTGTGCTTCGTGCGCTGGGTCCCCCTGCTTGAAGAAGACTGTGCTTTGTGCTGTGTCTTGTAACCCCAAGGGCCCGAGGTGAGCTGGCTCCTTGTTTGGAAACACAGGAACATAAAAGTTTCCGGAGAAGTTTCAAGCGACGCGGTGGGCGCGTGTTGTGGCAGCTTGAGACCCTCGGAAGATGTGCCCTGTGATCTTGGGCACACGGAGGAGAAGTGAGACTCAGACGCGCTGGGTGCGTCTCGTGGTGCACAGGAGGCGTTGGTGAAGAGCGCCTGGTCAACGTGTGTACCGGAGGTGAAGTGAGTCTCGGACGCGCTGGGTGCGTGTCGTGGTGCACCGCAGGCGTTGGTGAAGAGCGCCTGGTCAGCGTGTGCATCGGAGGTGACGTGAGACTCGGACACGCAGGGTGCGTGTCGTGGTGCACCGCAGGCGCTGGTGAAGAGCGCCTGATCGGCGGGTGCATCGGAGGTGACGGGAGTCTCGGACGCGCAGAGTGCGTGTCGTGGTGCAGAGGAGGCGTTGGTGAGGAGCGCCTGATCAACGTGTGCATCGGAAGAGGAGTGAGTCTCGGACGCGCAGGGTGCGTGTCGGGGTGCACCGGAGGTGCTGGTGAAGAGCGCCTGGTCATCGAGTGCACCGGAGGAGAAGTGAGGCTCGGACACGGTGAGCGTGTCGGGGTGCGGCCGAAGTCGTTGGTGAAGAGCGCCTGGATATCGAGGTACCGGAGTTGGAGTAAGTCTCAGTGAAGCAGCGTGCGTGCTTTGGTGCAACCTGGGACTGTGGAGGTGATCGGCTGATCATCGTGTGCACCGGAAGAAAGTGAGTCTCTGCAGCGTGGTGTGCGTGTCTTGGTGCCAACTGAGACCGCAGGAAGGAGTGCCTGGTGAGCATGCACTCGGAGTCGACGTGAAGTCCCATCAGCGTTGTGTGTGTGGCTTCGTGCCAGAGGAGACCCGGAGGGTGCTGTGGTGAACGTGCACCCGGAGTAACGTAATCTCAGAGGCGTGGGGTACGTGTGCCCCGCGGCCGCCTGAGACCTTCATAACAGTCGCGGCCCGGACCGGCAGCCCCGGAGGAGCTGAGCTGCCAGGTCGAGCCGCTGAGGCCCATTGAGAAAGTTCTACACGGAAGGCCCTGTTCGCTGAAGGAGGAGAGGAGAGTGGGGTCGCGCCCCCAGGTAACGTGGATCACTGCCTGGGCGGGGTGCGGGCTCGGAGGGACACTCTCGGCCTCCCAGTCCTTCTGGCGACGTGAGCCTTTGCTTCGGCTCAGATTGGGGCCCGTACTGCGTTCAGGAGTGGCAGTACTGGGGCCAGAGTGAGAAGCTGTATTTTGTCATCGTTGATACGTGTGGTGGGCATCTGTTATCGAAGAGGATGACTGTCGTAATACACATTGCCAATATTGCTGCTAACGAACTGCCGGACTGTCTTATGACGCCTGACATTATTTCTGCATAACGAAGTACACGATTGTAGCGCTATGCATTGCATTATTTCTCCCTTGCAAAGTACAGGATTGTAGCGGCCCGCATTGCATTATTTCTCCATTGCAAAGTACATGATTGTAGCTACGCATTGCATTATTCCTTCATTGCAAAGTACATGATTGTAGCGGTGCGCACTGCATTATTTCTTCATTGCAAAGTAAGTGATTGGGGTGTGACGCATTGCATTATTCCTTCATTGCGCAGTACATGATTGTAGCGGTATGCATTGCATTATTTCTCCCATTGCAAGGTACCGGGGTGTATCGTTACGCATTGTATTATTATTCCTTTGCTCAGCACAGGATTGTATCGTTACGCAGGGCACTATTGTTTGTCCATTGCAACGTGTGTGTTTCTAGCATTACGACCAGCATAGCATTTTGAAATCGGTGGTTGGGATTTGAACCTACCAGCCAGCCGGAACAAATATTACCCTTTATCATATGTTGGTTTATGTATCGTGTGGTCTGATCGTATATCTTTTTACATCAAGTTTATACTTGTTTTATCAAACTCGTGTGAAGTCCATTTGTGGTGTCACCAGTGGGTTGTTGTGAGTGTGGTTGCACATACTGTACACTCGTGCCTTGGAGATAGGCTTGGCTGCTCGTGCCAAGCTACTAAGGGGGTGAGCAGGGCTATCTCAAACGGTGTCCTTACTTGGCCTAGCGTTGAGTGAGGAGTCCCGGGTCTCGCATTTGGTGACAGTGGTGCGGGACAGGGACTCCGGCTTCCAACAGTTTTTATACAAAGATGTTTCAGATAATAAAAAAGGATTACATTGATATCAACAAACTTGACTCATCATGGCCTTGACTTGACTCTAGAGACCAGATTGCTAGGATTGGTTTTAGACTAGTAAATCTGCTAGACTATGGCAGGTTGAGTTAATGGGCAATTTAATTGCATTGTTGAAGTAGAAACGTATGAGCCTTGCAACTTCAAACTTTTCAGAGGCCGAAAGCTACCTTTGTAGTATCTATAACGTCCTTTATCAGGCTTGCAAAGCTTAAACCTCATACTGCAGACGATCATTTGTAGTTCTCTTTAAGAAATAACATCCTGCAATATCACCTTTTGGCTTGTTCCCAAAGTTTTGAGAGAATTTCATTTATCCAAGAAATAATTTGTGTATCCCAACGAAAACCTTGCATGTTATCGCCTAAGAAAACAATAGAAACGTTTGATGCTTCTAGGGCTTTTTAATTCTACCTGTAAAGATTTACTATCTTTAGAAATGTAGCTGTCCTCTCAAATCGTGCTTCTACACCAGGCAATAGTATAGATAGTTGCATCTTCAAAGCCTGTAACTTAAGAGGGGTACCACTGCTGAGATGTCTTGCTCGTTCCACCAGACCCAAAGCAACACCTGTGATTTTCCAAAGGCATATGGCCATTGCAAATGGTTCTAGAGCAGTAAATTGGGCTACCCACATAGCTTTTGCAAGCATTAGTAAGACACCCCACATCCTCTTTCAAAGTTGCTGCCTTTGGCCGGGAAGTTCAGTGCAAAATATTTGAATGATGCCTGATGTAGGAAGCTGGCTCTGTATATGGCATGCCACTAGGTGGTTATACTGTGCACCAGAGCCCAGGGGTTCCCCAAAAGTGTACAGGGCTCCATGTAAAACCCAAAGTGCTCTATTAGTGGTAGTGTGGACGAGCAGCCATAGGCCTAACACAGAGGAGTGTGAGACATTTGCCGTGCATTTTCCACCAGAATCCCTGGCTATGTGCACGTCACCACGACGTAGCAACACGTGACCGGAAGCCCGTAGAACGGACCGGGCTTCACGAAAACTTTATCAATACTGACTCGCCGCTCTCACTCACATCTACACGGCGAGAGCAGACGAGCAGTCCGGAGGAGCACCCACCTTGATGTAGTAAGGAGTTTGGGGGCAGTGGGGCACACACGATGGGCTTAACGCCAGTAACGGTTGCATGGAAAGGGGGTTATTTTCCTTCTAATGGGCCATTATACGGGGCTCTTGTGCCCTAGGTGGTACGTAGAGGATTTCTAGTGGTAACCGCTACTACCATTTGGACTACATAGATCCGACCTCTGCACAACGCAAATAATGATCTGGCCATAGTATTTGTCATCCAATACGATAAGCACAGTGCAGATCTTGTAGGGCGCGTATCACCTCGTGTTTTAAGATGATTGCGGCTGCAACTATATCTCAAGTGACATTATTTCCTCTGACAACCCTATTCAGTTGTTCACAAACCATATCCCTTGATACCAATATAAGATGATATTGTCACCATTAACTATGACGATGGTGTCCTTTTTCTTTCAACTTTCTTTCCTCAGCGTGTGACTACAGGGGATCTCTCCTTGCCTCTTGCCATTTTTAACATGGTGTAGGGGTAAACTCGGTAAGTAAGAGAATACCGAGTATCCGTATGTTTGTTTTTGTATGAGTATTAAGTGTGGTGCATACGTCGCTGAGATCTACACCTACTCTTTGGGTAGGAAAAACGAATTGTTTATTACGAGCAACTGTCTTGATTCCTAAATTTAGGAAGACATCTAGGGTGATTTACCCGTGTCTATGGTGGATTGTATTTTTGATAGATCACTGTAACACAGAGAACCGTAGGGTAAAACACACCGTTTTTAACAACCCCTTTGTTCTTGTGTCTCGTGTCCCCCTTTTCCCATGTAGTACATCAACAGAGTACTGTCGAGGGAATACCTGAACAAGGGGTTCTGACACCTTCTTATCTCAACTCGAGGTGAGAGAGATACACAGATATTCTGGAACCGGCAGAGTCCTGAAGAAGGCCAGCGTGACCCCAAACATAGGGGCACATATATACGGCCGAAACATGTTGACGATTTGGCAGTAAGGAGGGGTGTAAGGAGCACATAACATCTCCCAATCACCACCATCCTTCACGTTTTTAATCCTGGCCGGAGGGTCCAGGAATAAAGTATTTTAGAAAAATAACCTTTGTTTGTACTTTATTTTAAGACCAAGCTCTTCGCAAGGTAAATACATTTTTCAAATAAAAATACTTTTCAGTTTCAAACGTCGACACTTTCTGAACAGTTCAATGTTATCCTAGGGTGAAAACAATATTGCGGTTAAACAGGTAAGTTCCACACTTACAGTTCCAGACTTCAGGACCAAAGGTGAGCAAGGTGCAAGGGTCAGGTGAGTACCAAAACTACACCACCAGCAGCACAGTGCGGCCGAGTACAGAGGTCAAAGTCGGAGTTCGGCCCAATGCGTGTCAATGGAGTCTGGGGGTGCTTCAAGCCACACTGCTTGCAGGTAAGTAGATCGGTTGCAGGGGCCAAGCTTTGGGTTTAAGCCCAGCACGGGTGGGCACAAACCAGCATCAAACATACACCACCAGCAGCACAGGGGCGGCTGGGTGCAGTGTGCAATTTCCGCGTCAGGCGCCGAATGATTTTCAATGAGGGTTCTGTTTTCGACAAACAGGCTGCAGACGTTGCACCAGAGGTTGCAGAAGGAAGACCAACGACAGCAGAGGTAAGTAGAGGTGTAGGGGGTCATAGGGGCACCTTTGGCTCAGCTCACCAAGGCCCAGGGGCTTTGGGTGCATGGGTGCCCTTCGACGTCAGTCTTCTTACCGGAGCCGGTCGCGGTCAGGGGGAGCCTCTGGATTCACACTGCAGGCGCTGTCGTGGACGTCAGGAGAGGCAAGCCAACGCTGGATTCGAGGTCAGGATTGCTGGGGAGACTTCACTGAGCAGGTCAGCCACTCCGAATCGGGCTATGGGCGTTGGGTGCAGAGTGGGCTGGAGTCGCGGTTGCAGCTGGATCCGGAGTGCTTGGAGTTTATTTCTTCTGGGCAGGTCCGCTGTCCACAGGAGATTGTAGTCTTCTTCGAAGGCAGCAGTCCTCCCAGGATTTTCAGAGGTCGCTGGCTGCAAGACAGGTCGCCTTTTTGTTACAGTTTCCTCAAAGCTGGAAACAGGCCGGTAGGGCTGGGGCCAAGGCAGTTGTCGTCTTCCGGCTTCTCTGCAGGGTCGACTTCAGGAATGTCTTCTTTCTTCTTAGGTCGTCGCAGATCTAACTTCTAGGTCTGGGGGAGCCCCTTAAATACTACATTTGGGGGGCGTTTTAGGGGAGTAATAATAGGTAGGGGCATGGGCACCTTACCAGGGGTGACTGCACCCACTATTATGCCACCCTCCTGTGGGAGGGGGCATAGACCTAGCCTTGATTGGAGGAGTCCCCTCATATTCAAGATGGAGGGGACTGAAAAGCGTGCTTCACTTCGCTTCCTCCACCTGAGGGGTGGAGTTGGCAAAGGTGGGTGCACTTCCTAGCCTTTCTACGTTTTCCCGCCCAAAGTGGGGGTGTAAATCGCGGGCTGCCATCTGCTGCTAGCAGCATAGGCTGGGGGTCTCATTACAGAGGTGGCAGGCCTTTGAAGCTTCCCCTTCGAGCGCTGACCCATCATGGGGGGAGGAGGTGTGACACCTCTGCCCAGGATGTGCATTATTTCCCAGCGAGCAGAGGCTCTCTACCCAGGGGTCCAGAAACCTGTCTGTGTGTGGAAGGCTGCCTAAAGCCACTCAGCGCCCGCACCAGGGTCCTTAGGCTTTCAGAGGGCACCTGTGAAGTGCCCTCTGAGTACATTGTTTAATAAATCTCACACTGGCATCAGTGTGGATTTATTACAAGGAGTTGTTTGGTACAAAACACTCCTGGGTTCAGTGAAGCCATCATGGTGCTGTGGAACTCGAGTTGTCAAGTTCCCAGCCCATACTCTCTATGGCTTCACTGGCACTTACAATATTAAGGAGTCAACCTTAATACTGTAGGGGCATATCTGCTCATGCAGATATGGCCACACCTGTGATATAGTGCACCCTGCCTTAGGGCTTGTAAGGCCTGACGTACCTATATCTTGGTCAGTGCTAGTTGGCATGGCGCACATGCAGTGTGCCATGCTGACTTTGTTGTTTTGTCTGCACCAGGCAATGCATGCTGCCGTGGCAGTCTGCAGGGCCTAGGTGAGGTGTCCCTAGGGGACCCGCTTTAGTCCCAACGCCCTAGGTACCCATGTACCTTTTACTAGGGACTTACAGGTGGCCTGAAGGGCCAGTTGTGGATCAGTTTTAGGGAAGGAACACTGGTACTGGGAACCTGGACAGAAGGGACCTAGTACTCTACAGTCAAAGCTGCATCAAAAGCCAGGCAAAAAGTGTGTGGGGGGTACTGCATCAGACCCCCATTTTCTCTCACCTGATCTAGCATATTTTGTCTTTCCTCACAGCAGTTTGTGCTGAGGGATAGATTTCCAGCGAGTTGAGAGAAGTTACAGCAAAAATAAGGGAAGATTTGAAGCCTTGATCCTCGATATTTGATTCCCAACCCTTGATTCTAAATTCCAGTCCTTGATATCCCAATCCTTGATTCCCAATCCCTGTCACTCCCTCCTTCACCACACTCAAGTCATTTCCTCCATTAGCACATGTTGTGCTCCTATCATACAAAGCGGAACATAAAAAGCAAGAACTGTGCTGCAACAGTTGAGCCTTGATTGAAGGGGTGAGGAGACTATGTGCAATAAAAGGAAACTTTCTGAGGTCCTTTGCAGAAACATTTAATGTGACGCTATCTTTTGGAGACCCTTTATCTGGTCCTGCTTGCTGTGCAGGCATCCACACGAGTTGTGAAGAAGAGGCAAGAATTATGAGCACTAGAATTAGCATGAAGGTACTCTTTTCCTGTTTTTTGGTCTCTTGGTCCCCACTCCACTATACTTGGGGCTTGAGTGCCTGCTTGATTTGTGCCCTACAGTTTGAAGTTTGATTGCTACTTAATGGATTCAAAAACATTTATTATGAACATTTCAGCCGCGTATTTGTTCTGAAATATGTTCCACTCACGTAAATACCAGGAAGATGGTTCAGTGAACAAAATCTGTTTTGCTGGTACTTTGTGATCTGCATGGCCAACAAGGCCAAGTCTGCACTTATTGTTCCAGTGTTGGTAAAGCCAGTCCCATAAATTGTGTGGTAGTAACAGTGTTCTTTTATTTACAGCAATTAGGAATGGTAAAAGTGTGGTCCTGAATGCTGCATAAAAATAAGCTTTGTTATATTTCTTTGTATTATTAACAACATTATTTCCCTCTTTCAGTAAAGAACGCCCTGGTTTTGGAAAGTTGAGCTTAACTAGACCTAGCTCGATCAAGTCAGAGAGAAGTTCTAACCTCTTTGGAAAAAGGTACGGACAGAGTGCTTATGTATAATCCATGTCCTGTTTTGAAGTCTGTGTTTTCCCACTGCTCGCTATCACCTTGTTCAATGTGTTTGTATGGGGCTCATTAATCTGATGCGAGCAATCTGCACGTGATTAATGTCTGCCCTATCTTTTAAACATGTTTGCATTAATGTCAGGACATTTATTTGTGGAATTTCAATGTTGTTGAACCGAATGCCAAGTCACTTGCATTCACCCTGGACACCAACCGTACCCTCAAGGAACACACTGCTGTAAAACCATGAACAGCCTTGCACCATCTCTCTATCCTAAAGAAAGTGACATTTTCTTCCAGAAAGCGACTTCAGAACTAGTATTCAAATAGTTATACTCTTGCATCTGAACAGTGGTAAAGCTGGCATCCCTTAAGGGCATCTTGCAACAAAATAAAAGTGGCCCTCATTAGTGATCCAGATAGCTAAAGAAAGAGGCCACATTTTAAATTAGGTAAATTTTGAACTTGTAAAGACATCCTGCATGGGTATTTGGCAAGGTATGGGAGACTGCATGCGTTTGTGTTTGCTGCAGGCAATGCTTGGGGTAATATCGGGGAAATCCTCAGTTCAAACCGGACCATCTGGCCATAAAACAGGCCCACAACCAGCCTAAAATCTGGTCCACCCACTAACCTGTCAGACAAGCCCATTTGGCACTGCCTGATTGCCCTTTAGGCCAGTCCGAGCCTGGCCACCACATACCAACAACCCTCCTCCCCCAACAAACAAAATGGCATCAGCTTCCAGGTTTTAAAACCCAGATTCTGCTCCGCCATCACCAATCCTAGATTGAGGCCCTAAAATCAGCCGCCCCAACCTGCATAATTAAAAGTCAGCAATTTCAAATAAGTTTCAAATTTCGCAGTGCACAAAAACAAATGTACGGCATTGCCGCCACTGGTACAATCCTGATGCCACTTGCACACACTTGCCAGAAGCGTACCTTTAAGCATGAAAAACACCAATTAACATTGGATTAAAACAAATAACGTAACTTATACCAGCCGTTAGCACTCAGCTACTTCATTGTCTTCAATGGAGCTCCCAACGTTCCTATGTTCTAATAAGGGATACATTTAATCCAATTTATTAACTTCACTATATCTCCTAGTGTTGCAATACTTGCACAGTACCCGTCACAAATAAATATTGATAATATTGCTTTTGCTTTGGGTTTTCGGTCTGATGGTACTAAATTTAATACAAGCAGAGTGAACTAATAAAATGAACATTGCAAAACGGACTAATGAACAACACAAATGCTTTCTGTTGCTATTATTCAATGGTACTTTAAATATATTAGCCTAAATGGCACATTTTCTTTTCACTTCAAGGTACAGAGGTTTAAATGAATAAGAATAAAATGGCTGTGTATCCTGTAATTTATTAAATAAAAAGTAAGCACCAGCAGTTCTAATTTAAGATATGAGAAAGTGGTCGATCACAATGTTTTTCTCTGCTGTTGAACCTTGAGGAATCCAAGTAGCTTAAATGGTGTTGCAGTTCGTTACTGCCCTTTTAATCATATTGAAGCAGTGAGGAGTTGTCACGCATAAAGGCAAAAGCGCGCACAGAATGAATGGCTCCTCCTAGTACGCGTGTCTTGCTGAGCCCCAGTCAAACCCTTTCCCTACGTGAGTGGGTGAGGCTGTTAGTTCACAATTTTGAATGAAGAACAATTGGCTCCCAGGAGCAAGGATGCTTAGCTGTTTTTAAATGGACCAAACCCTCTGAGTTATGAGCTGATCTAGAGTATCTCCCATAGAATAAGGTGAACCTTACCACAGCTCTGAGCAACGAGTAGCATGAAGTAATATTTCTCTGTGATCAGTGCCTAGTATTCTTGTTGGGTAATTCATTCTCTTGTGGGCTATGTATCTTTGATGCTTGATCTTACACAGCGAACTCATAGCGATGAGGAATTCCATGCCTTCTGAGTCCAAATGTTATTGGGAAACAATAGCCATTAATTGTTCCCAATGACATTATCAAGAAAGTTAGTGACCACCCGCACCCTCATGGAATTCCCCTTGTCAGTCCGCACCATCTTCAAAGCCATATGCACCAGCTTTAAAAGCATCAGGACCCCTTGCCGATCTGTCTGACAATCTGACATCTTTTGGTCGCGCTCAGTAGACCCGCAGTCAAGTCACCATCAGACTGGAGAAGAAAAATTGCAAAAATGAAAAAAAGTAAGGCATCATACCTTCTCTATCTATGCATCCTGGATCTGGAATGATATTGTACATCCATCATGATTGACCCAACAGTTCCCCAATTTAGGAAAGAGTTGAAGACATACCTCTTCACAGGCCTCGAAAAATCATAAAACATTTACTAGACCTGCAGGTCTAGTAACTTGAATAATCTACTCGACCTAACTGTAATGTACTTGATCCATAAGGTGGTCTCATTATGTAATCCTAGGCAAATATTTTATTTTTCAGAGCCACCTTTTGTCTTCATTATCACGTATAAGAGCATCTTCCAATATGTGAGGTCAGCATTTCTGCTGTAGAAAAAAGCCTCTTTGGTTTGATTTCATCAACTAAATGTTTGTTCCATGCATAATAAGAATCTAGCCCACATATAGGGTACACATGACCCCTGACTTGCCTCTTAGTTCATAATAGCATTGCCATTTGGGCAGGGACAGGAATGTTTCTCAGTTCATCTTTAAAAGCTCACTTTTAATAAATATATTACTAAAGCATGAGGTGGTAGTGCACTGTCATTTACAGACAGCACATTTTCAATTGACTGGCCAAGAACTTTCCCACTAACATTCAGTTTTACTTATAAAACTATATAGTGTGTTAACAATAATCTGTGGAAATTGGGTTTCAGCAAACATATCTATCATTTGCACTTAACTAAGTAAAGTGTTCTGATTTGTTTTCATGCTATTAAAATATATTTATATATTTTTCATCACAGAATAAAAAAACAAGGGCTTTCATAACTACTGAAGTTTATTTTCAAATGTTTGTTCAGTTTACTTTTTAGCTATTTAAATGTGTGTTAGAGTAAAACATGACCACCTAAGCCTTTAATTTCACACTTTTTGTACAGCACGTTTGCCAGACAAGTCACTTTACAAAGTCCTCAAACTTTGCAGTCAGAGAATGAAACGTAATTGTAGTTATAAACTGACTTTTGACCTCTGTCTCCGAACATAAAATAATTGGCAAGATAAAAACAAGATTTAAAGGCATCTTTAATGCTCTTTCACTTTGCTAGTGAACAGAGCACCTGTTATTTGTCAGCTCGCCAGAAGGGGCGAGTAGGCCCAAAATATAGCTTGCCCTGATAAAATCTGACTCGCCATAGCGATTGAGCGAGTAGATTTGTCGAGGCCTGCTTTAAAGAAAGCTACATCATGCTGCAGTCCACTTAAGCTCTAACAAGCCAGGTATACCTCCAATGAAGTGGGTTTTTTTTGTAAAATGTTTTTATTGATTTTCAACGAATGAAACATACAATTAAACAGATCATTAATATACAATGTGGCTGAATAGTGGGCAGCAAGTTGCAATGGTGGGCAGAGGATGTTGTAGCAGTTTCACCGACAGAGAACACATGATCAAAGGTCAACATTATATACATGCATATAAATGGGTTCATTTCTAGCACAGGTACATTTGTCAACAGTGGGCTATATATCCCAGTCATCAAGGTCCGGTCCCTGACCTGCCTTGTGATAGGCCCATTCCTCCCTCCTCCATGTCTAGGTCTAAACCATAATACTCTATCCATGGCGTCCAAATTTTTCGGAATTTCCGTGGGCACCCTCTTGCCTTATAGGTCACCTTCTCTGCGACCATGTAGAGATCCATACCTGACCTCCACTCTGTGAACGTAGGAATTCGTGGAGCCCCCCAACATTTAGCAATGCCTCTCTTGGCTACCACCAGCCCTAGGTTAGCCAACATGAGCTTGTGTCGCGGCAGATCAACATCCGTGGGGATGCCTAATTTGAGGAACTTTGCGTCTAGCCCAAGCTGAGCTCCAAGTATATCATTCAGTTAATTCACTATCCTGCGCCAATAGGTTTGAATTTGTCTGCATTCCCAAGGGTGTGTATGTATGTACCTCGTTCCGTGTGGCATCTAAGACAGTCTGGGTTATTCGCCCTCCCCATAGAGTGCAAGCGTGCCCTGTCAAAGTAGGTTCTGTGTAGGATCTTGTATTGTATGAGCCGCAGCCTCAATCTAATTGCTACTTCACGCGGGTGCATGAGGGCTGCTTCCCAGTCAATATCATCTAGTGGGCCGGTGGTAAGTTCCCATTTGGCTCGAAGAGGACCTAGGTTGTCGGGCATATTATTGATTTGCGTCTTATATGTCAAGGATATGGCTTGGGTCGGAATCTCCTCCTGCAGAAGCCTACCTTCTAACGGGGCATATTCTGGCAGCTTCTCTGTGTCCAGCCCCTCAGCGTGCCAGGCGTGTTTAAGTCTGAGGTAGGCATACGCTTGGGAATCACGAAGCTGATATGTAGCCTGAAGCGAGGCGAACAGAGCTAGGGAGCCCCTCTCCAGTAAGTCTCCTATCTTGGAAATGCCTATTAGGTCCCACTGTTTAAAGCCCCTCAGTTTTCTAATCTCGGGCAATCTAGCCCCCTCCCACAATGGGGTTTCCTGCGTAGGCTTCCCATCCCATTTCATTTTCTTTTCAGCACTCTTCCAGTCCGCCAGCACTCGCTGGGTAGCCGGTAGAAGACGCGCACCACCCGCTCCTCCATATATGTAGTGCAGGCGAGTTCGGTTTCGAAATTGCAATCTTTCCAGTCTATAGGTAGGATGGTCTCTCGGCGCATGGTTCCATTCGTTGACGACTATAAGATGGGCTGCTCTATAGTAGGCTCTAATATCCGGCAAAGCTAACCCCCCATTGTATGGGTTGCGTTGTAATGTTTGCAGCGCTATTCGTGGATGGGCACCATCCCACAGAAGTAGACGCAGCTCACTGCTAATGGTGGTGAAAATAGCTTCCGGTAGTTTGTAGTAGGTACTTTGTAAAATATAAAGGAGTTGAGGGAGCGTTATCATCTTGTACATAGCGGCCCTCCCCATGATGGTCAGAGGGAGTTTCCTCCACCTCTTCACATCCTCCTGAAAGTTCAAAAGAACTCGTCTAATATTATGTTCCATTCTAGCTATTGGGTCGGTGGTGATGTAGAGTCCCAAGTAGGTAAACCCTTCTGTAGAAAGCCGTAAACAGCTCGGGTAGGTGTGGGGCTCCACCGCCCCGCTCAGTGGATATAAGGTGGATTTATTCCAGTTAATCTTATAGCCAGCGTGGCTGCCATATTCTTCAAATATCTGTAATATTTGGGGGAGTGTCTCTACCGGGTGCGTGACATAGAGTAAAATGTCATCTGCATATAATGATATGCGTTCCTCCTCCATGATCTGGGACTCGTCCACGAAGCCACCTAGTCCCTGGCGGCCAGTGGTTCCAAAATGAGGGCAAACAATAGGGGAGATAAAGGGCACCCCTGTCTAGTACCTCGTTGGATCCGCCAACTCGCAGAAACAACCCCATTGACCCGGACTCTAGCCTCAGGGGTGTTGTATAACAGTGCCAACCACTCTCGGAACACCAGGCCAAAGCCTAACTTTTCCAGGGTGCACCACATGAAGGGCCGGTGAATCGTGTCGAACGCCTTCTCGGCGTCAAGCGAAAGGAGCAAGTGGGGGCTATCTCGACTCTGTACCGTGTCCATCCAGTTAGCGAGACGGCGTAAGTTATAACTCGTGGCACGCTTCGGCATAAAGCCTGACTGGTCTCTATGTATCAGGGGGGTAATAACTGTCAGGAGACGCATGGCGAGTACTGTAGCCAGAATCTTCGTCTCGATATTAAGAAAGGATATGGGACGATAAGACCCACAGTCGTCTGGGGGTTTCCCCGCCTTAGGGCGACCACCACGGTGGCCATACGGAGGTCTTGCGGCAGAGTCCCTTGGTCCTTTGACGCCTTGAACAGCTTAAGCAAGTGTGGTGCCAGCAGTGTGCTATTTAGTTAAAAAAATTCACCCGGAAGACCATTAGGACCCGGGGTTTTGCCCGCTTTCTGTCGGCCAATGGCCTCGGTCACTTCTTCCAACGTGATATCCCCCTCTAGACTGTCTCTTTCCTCCTGTGAAAGTGAGGGTAGCTCAATTGCATTTAAATATTGGTTTATCTGCGCCTCCTCCGCCTGAGGTTTGGCTGCGTACAATGCAGCATAGTATCTTGCAAAGGCCCCTGCTATAGCTTCGGGTGTGGTATGTGTGATATTTCGTTCTGTAATGGACATTACCCATCTCGTCTCTAGTTCCTTCCTTCCTAGCCATGCAAGCAGCTTCCCCGCTCTATCCCCTGTTTCATAGAGCCGATGTTGTGTTGCCAATTGTTGAGCTCTCACCTTGTTAGTTGCAAGCGCCAGGTAGTCTCTTTTGGTTATTTCGATTTGGCGAAGGGTATGTTCAGTCAGTGTAGTGGGGTCGCGTCCCTCTAAACTTAATAGTGTGTGTTCTAAAGCCTCTATCTCCTGGGTTTCTCGCTTCTTTTTGTGGGCAATTATATTTTGTGCTCTATCACGGAACACCGTCTTGTATGCCTCCCACAAGGTGAATGCCGATTGTACCGAGCCCTCGTTCTCTCGAAAGTAGAATTCGGAGTCCACCCTAAGCTCCTCGGCGACTGTCTTGTCCTGTAATGCCCATGGGTTCAATCTCCACTGCGCTATTTGGTGACCTTCCCGTCCACCCACCGTCATTAAGAGAGGCGAATGATCAGAGATGCCTCTAGCTAGGTATTCTATGGTTGCCACCTGTCTGACCTCTCCTGCCGGGGCGAGGAGGTAATCCAGCCTTGAGAATACCCTGTGGGCCCCCGAGAAATATGAATATGCTCGAAGATGTGAATGGTGCCTTCGCCACAGGCCAGTCAGTCCCAGGGTCTCCAGAAATCGAGCCAACATTGTGGGCCCATGGAACCCAGGTCGCATTTGGGTACGGTCAAGGGAGGGATCACTCACATCGTTAAAATCTCCCCCCATTATATGTACGGCAGGGCCGGAGTGTAGTAGGAGCTCTGTTAACCTATCCAGTGTACGCTGTTGTAGCCGTGGGGGTGCATATACACTTATAAGCAAAAACGTCTTGCGTTTCCAAATGCCCCGTATTGCCACGTATGTCCCATCTGGATCCACCCACTGTTGAGTGACATGAAAGGGAGGAGACTTTTTTTTTTTGATTTTAAAAACAACTTTATTAAAAAAAGTAAAGTTCATCTCCACTGCATTCCGCCTACATCCCCAGCAGGGCCGGCAGTGCAAGTTATCGAGGCAGTAACTCTTACGACTGGGTAAGGGAAAAACACAGCAAGCCGCCTACAACCACATTGGGCCGGCCGCGTACAGGAGAGCTATAGATAGTAAGGTAAGAAATGTATGCGAATATAACTTAATTCTCGACAGTTATTGGTTATTAGCTTTCCTATCCTCCCACGCTATCTCTACTATATCTCAAGCGAGGAGACTTTTTAATGAGGATCGCCACCCCACGTGAGCCTTTGGTAAATCCCGCATGTGCCAGAGTAGTATATTGTCCCCTTCCCAGGAAGGAACAGCTCGAGCCCAGCAGATGTGTTTCTTGTAGAAATATGATGTCGGGTTTAAGTCTCTTGAGGTAGCGAGTCACCAACCCCCTTTTGACTTTATTGCCTAATCCGTTGACATTCCATGTCAGTACTGTATATTTGTCTTCTGCCATTGTGAAATATCTCCCGATTCATCACCTGTCTGGTGCTCCACCAGAGGTCTGCCCATCGTGTCCCCACTCGTTCCAGCCCCAGTACGCAATCGAACAGATTGAGCCAAACAATCCCCCTCCCCAAAAAACAATCTCAACTCACACCGTGAAACAATATCCAAAGTACCCCCCACCCCACACTCTTCAGGCACCCACACCACCCCCCAATTCGTCAACATGGCAACTCAGGCACGGGTAATCCACTAAGAGGTCTGTAGCCCTCCCTTCCCCCCCATTCAATTAACTACACAATAGTAACACAAGAACGCACAATATACTTCCCCGGCACGGGCCTAAGTCCTGCAATGCCCACTAAGCCTTAGGGTAGTCTTACTGTCTGTTGGCGGCCACCTGGCCCCGTATCTCAGTCCTCTTCGCCATTGTTGGGTAGTTGTTGCTGCTGCGTACCTTCTTCAGGTAGGTTCGGCTCCGGTGCTTCCAGTCTTTGAATGCATTCAAGTAGCGGGTGCTCGCTGTCTGCGTCCGCTGAATCCTCCCTCTCCGACAGTTCGGTATGGACAGTGTCATCTGATCTGATCAAGGTTCGGGGCGGGCGTACCCGCACCATCTCATCCTCGGACTCCGACAGGTGTTCCCCATTGTCTCTAGATCTCAACGACCTTCCCGGCGTACTCCCTGCTGAGTTCCGGATCCTCAACACTCGCCTCCGACGTTTTTCTTTGGGTCGTTCTTGGCTTGGGCCCATTCGTTTTTCTGTAAGTTGGCTCGATGCACTGGGTGGCCCACGTCGCAGCTGCGGCCGCTCCTCAATCCAAGACCATGCCTCGTCCGGAGTTTGAAAAAATAACGTAGAGCCTTGGAAAATGACCTTTAGTTTAGCTGGGAACAGTAACATATATTGAAGTCCAAGCGCCCTGAGTTTCGCCTTGACTGGGTCGAAGGTCCGCCTCTGCTTCTGCACATCACGCGAGTAATCCGGGAAAACCATCACTCGAGTGTTCTCGTATTGGATCTCTCCCTTCTTCCGCAGCTCGCGCAATATCAAATCTCTATCTTGAAAGTTCAGGAAACGAGCTATCAAGGGTCGAGGAGGAGCCCCCGGTGGCGGAGGGACGTTAGGCATTCTATGTGCCCGTTCTATGACAAAACAGGTCTAGAATGGTGCAGTTGGCAGAGTGCCCTTCAAGAACGTCAGAAGAAATTGTCCCGGATTTGACTTCTCCGCCTTTTCCGGAAAACCAATAAATCTCAGGTTATTCCTTCGGGCCCTATTTTCAGCATCATCCACCCTCCAGGTCACCTCTTTCATGGAAGCCAAGAGACCCGTTACATCTTTCCGCGAGGCATGAGAGACGTCCTCGAGTTCTGAGATGCGGTGTTCCGCCTCGGTCACTCGTTCAGAGACTTTGCGAAGGTCGTGACGAAGCAGCGTCACGTCTGGGCGGATCTCCGCCATCTTCTCCCCCAAGCTTTCCCTAGAGGCATGTATGGCTTGTAAGATGGTCGCATTGTCCGGGAGAGGAGCAGAGCCTCCCTCCGCACCCGTCGCCGCGGGGAGCACCTTAGTATAGCGGTCCAGTTTCCCCTGCCGGGATGATTTAGGTTCTTTATCTTTCGTCATCTCGGGTGACCTGGCATTACAGTAGGTCGCAATCTATCTTCTCACGGCCTCAACGGTCCTCGAATCGCCAGGGACTCCACCACTCCTCGCCCCCCGGGCGTCTCAGCGTGCCTGGCACAGTCACAGCAACCCCGGGCCGGTCGCCGAAGTTGGGACAGGGATCCAGGGGCGTACTCACAGTAATGGAGGTCCACAGAGGGAGTCACCACACACAGCGCTGGGTAAACCTTCCATAGGCAACGTCCGCACAGTCAGTGGGCCACTTGGCGTACTTCGTCCGGTATTCACCGTGTGTGAGAGTTTAATCGCGCAGTTCCCCGGTTTCAGTCCACTCGTCACCAGCGCCCCCCCATAGGCATGATCAATTTCAGGGATTGGTGGTTCTCGGAACACATGCGCAGGCAGTAGTAGGAGATGGGTGAAGCACAGCCAAATATCGGGGCCCAGATCACGCAGCAGAATGAAGAAGCACGACCCCCCGTATGGGGTGTGACCCACTGAACCCCTCCTGTGGTGTTAAACGTCTGCAAGAAAATGGGGTAGGTGTAGGAGAGGTAACGTATCTGTGGTCTGGCCAAGCCCCACCGCAGGAAGCCGCCCTGTCTCTAGCTCCGATATGGGGTAGCACTGCGGACAGGAGCAGGAAGGGCCACCACATCCCCAGCGACGTGGATCCCGGGGTAGGAAGCTGGCGCACCTACCGATGTAACGGGCACCTCGAGCGGAATAATGATGACCTCCGGTGGTGTAGCCTCCCTCACGGTGGACCCAGGGGTAGTGCCTCAGTCGCCTCCGTGCAGTTCCTTCAGAGTGACGACATCAGCCCTGGCATGGAGTGGCTGAGAGGCAGGGACGGGGGCGCCCTCATGAATTACAGCGCCGCAACGCCCGCTCATCAGCAAGAGTCACTGTCGGGCCAGTCAAGGGGCGCAGGCCACAGCAGGGGGAAGGCAGGCGCAGCGGGTCTCCAGCGCTCTGCCCGCCGAGAGCCAGAACAGGGGCCGCGATCGCAGAGGTTGGCGAATCCGTGGGCCGGCCCCCTCACCACAGGGTCTCCCGTGAAGCTCTTGGAGACAGGCGGGGGCTCGATGACGGCCGCCCCGGCCGCCGAAGCTCTCCCCTCAGCAACGTAGGGCGGGGGGCGATCTGTGCAGCTGACTCCCGCGCCACCCGCCTCAGCCGCCCGGCCGCAACGCTGGAGTCCCCCAAGGCACTCGGAGATCGCCAACGTCGCCGCTGGGGATTAGTACAGTCCGTGGCACCAGACGCGGCGGTCGCCGCCTTTAATCGTCAGCTTCTCCTGCCGCCACGCCAGGCGAGAGCACCGCAGCTCCAGTCGCAGGTCCCGGCTGTTACGCTGTAGACGCCATCTTGGGGGAGACCGCGCGCCGATCACCGCGCCGAAAAGGTCTCAACATCGGGCCAAGGACGCCGCAACACTGCTCTCCGGGCACGCCACTGCTCTCCGGCACCCAGCGATCGTCAGCAAATCGTTGCTACGGCGAAAAGGTACAGGATTATCTCAGGATTTTGATCGGGGCCAGCGGAGCTCGCGATCAACGCGGCTACTCGGCCATGTTGCTGGCCACGCCCCTCCCTCCCCCTCCAATGAAGTGTTGACTGGATCTTTGCCTTTGACCCTGTACAGCTTTATGTTTTCTTTGGCGAGGTTCCCAAAATACAAATATCATGGACATATATACATATAAACCCAAAAATCGCTTTCCTATGGAGACGTGATCCTAACTATAAGTATCCAGTGGGAACTGGCACTGGTTGATACAGTGTTTGCTTAGGACTTTCTGCCAAAGTGCTGTCTTGATATGGGCAACTTTTCTGTGCTGGGATTTCCATCGGCCAGTTGTTTATCTGGATAGTATTTAAGTGTCTAGTTTGTTGATGATTTCTGTTAATCACAATGAAAGTAAAATGAGTTTGATGTCTTTGATGTTTTTTGTTGAAATATGTGGTCTGTTGTCCAGCCTTAAATTTACAATTGACACTGCTAATTTGATCGTTATCGGTCTTTTAACATTTCAGGAGTCTACCACTCTGGAGATTTTCACAATGTCACTGTAGAGTTTCACAGCGGTTTATATCCCAATGCTCATCCACAGGTGTAGCTCAAAATGAAGTCCCTGGACATTAATCTGAAATAGCAGCCCCTGGTGTCCTTTATACATTTCCAATGAAAGCACAATGTAGTCTACTGTCGATCAAAACCAGTTACTTTACTTTTAAGGATAATGTATAACGTTCTGGTATTCCCACGTAAAGTATTTACCAGCTATCAACTACAGTTGAGGTGATCGGCAAAGCTGTTGCCTGGGTTTTGTGTCACACCTTTTGCAGTAACACTGCTCCAAAGAGGTGGCAACAGAGTGACATTTAAATCGTAATCTTTTCTTCACTCAGTTGTTTTTGGAAATGTCATGTATATGCCTCTGTCAGTCTTTGACGTCTGCATTTCATCGCCCCACTGTAGACTTAAATTGCATAGTATGTTTGTAAGTGTAAAGCAATTTGGAAGGGCTTGTGATGACGATATTTTTGCAAAAATGTAATGGCAATGTTTCTTTTTTTCGCTGTTAATTTAAATCAGATCAAGTACTGGCACTGTCCGAACTAGTCAGTATGGTGCTTACGGAGGCGCTGAGAAAATCAAGGAGCCAAGACCACTTCATGACAAATCCTACATTCAACAATGCATTCGACAACTCTGCGAGGTATTGTGCTTTTCCTCTCCTCTACCTCACAAGAAGTAAACACGCGTGTTGAGGTTGGATTTTAGAGTCTCAACAAGCATATGTTTGTTGTGCTTTTTTACAAGTTTGTTGTTGAAATGCACATTTTACTGCTTAAATTGGTATTGCTTAAATTGTTTACTGCTTAAATTGTGTGTGAAAAGGGCTATCTTTTGCACACCACCCAAATATGCTTACAAGCTATATATAGTTATGCGACATATAGTGATGCAGCATGTCCTCCACTACGTCTCTGTTTGTCCTCACTCCTATATAAGTTGAAAGCTTCCCATTTCTTTATGTCTAGCTACTCAGTCATGCGGCTGCCATTTCTCACTGGCCGGCAGCACAGTCCTTGCCACCAAATGAAACCACTGCAAAGACTTTGCAGGGATTTCTGACCTTATAATTTGTCCGAGCTCTAGGAACTGTCTCGATCACCAGGTGCTCCACCTCTGCTCTCTTCACTGTTGAGCCGAGCACTTTAGGCCCTACTGTAACTGTGAACACATTTATTGTATGTTTGCTTATGCTAAGCTTTTTTCCTTTTGCTAACTAGGAATAAAAAACTTTTCATTTGTATTTATTGGACATGCAATTTTTATAATGTAAAATGTATGCTGTAATGTATGTTGTGAGCTAGTTTGTTACCAAGACCTCTTGGGGCACTCCACTGCATGTGCAACCCCTGTTCCACATTGTACTGCGGAGGTCTGATTGCAGGGGTCCAGCAAACTCGCCCTTTACAGATCTGTTACCATGGTGGAGAACACTGCACATAGTTCCTGGATACTACTTGCCATCATTCTCGTTCCTGTGTACCTCCTGACTCAGGTGCTCCCTGAACGCACTAAGAAAATGATTCAGTTATCTAATCCCCCTCTAGCATCCGAAAGTCTGGGTTCCAAGGGCCTTCCTAAATTCCTGAGAAACAGATTTCTGATTCCAGGTAGCTGATAAAATGGGTTGGCGTAGTAAACTCTTGCCTCTGATGCCTGTTCTGATCTTCAGGTTACAAGTTTGAATCCCAGCAGGACCTGCTCTGCTCTGCATCCTTTTGGGACGATACATTTGTGCTTTGAAACTGCAGTAGTATGTGTTTTTTTCTCTCCAAAACTCTTTTTATTGAGTCAGCTGATATAGTATTTATTCAAATTACCAAGCAATGGATACATATACTCTTCCACATATTGAATATCAATCAGGTGACTGTTACATGAGAGTTATAAAACAAAAACATAACCCATTCAGGACCATAAACGACAGCCCCAAACCTTTTAACACACTGTGTCGCATATTGTAAAACAAAACTCCAGTTGTGCCCCGCACGCCCAATGACAGCCCCCAGGACCATCGAAACAAAAATAACCTCACGTGCTACCCCTCTATATGGTTTCAGCATCCGCAGGGTGAGGAGGAGGTGGCTCCAATTCAAGACCCCTAAAATCCGCCCAGCGTTTCCAAATTTTATAGTGCTTCTGAGGGCACCCTCTCGCTTTAAAAATAGGCTGCTCCTGGCCCATGCACCAATCGAAACCAGCCCTCCCAAGTACACAGCTTAGGTGGGGCCGGATCCTTCCATGCCCGGGCAATATCCCTTTTCGCTAGGGTGAGACCCAAGAATAGTAAATGTCTCTTGTAGATATTGCCCCCTATCTCATCCTTAATATGCAATGGAATTAGCCTAGGGGAATGAGGTACCGCCCATCCTAGTACTTCAGAAAGCCAGCTAATAACCCCTCTCCAAAACCGGCCAAGGTCTCACAGCTCCAGGTTGTGTGCAGTAATGTACCCTCTTCAACTGTCGCATCTAAGGCACATGGGGGAATCTATCATCCCTGCCCTCCAAAGCCTATATCTAGTAAAATATGTGCGGTGCAAGTATTTAAATTGAATGAGCCTGAGACGGGAGGCAATCGCTGCATATCTCGGGGACTCCAGGGCTTCTCGCCAATCATCGCTATCCAGGGGGCCCAAATCTGTCTGCCATTTATCCCGGAGGGGATCTAAGGTCGTGGAAAGATTTGTTACTATCGTTTGGTATATCTTTGCGGTTTTGTGATCGCCCAGGTCCCCCATAAAAACTTTCGCCTCGATCGGGTTGAAATCGGGAAGGGAGTCTAGGTGTGAGATGTAAGGAGTTAAGGCATGTCTTAATTGCAGATATTTGTAGAACTGAGCATGCGGCATGTCGTATTCGAGCCTGAGGTCCTGAAAAGATTTCATTGTAGTGCCACGCATCACGCTACCAAGCATGGAAATACCAATGGCGTCCCATTGTTTAAATCCAGCTAACGCGGTCACCTGTGGCAAAAGGCCGCTGTGCCAGAGTGGGGTCTCCCTCGTCAACCGCCGCAGCCATCCCACCTGGCGTAGTGAGTCCATCCACACGCCGAACACAACCCGGGTAGCTGGCGGCAGCCTGCGCTGCTCTTTCGACGCGTAGAGCAGTCTGTGTGGCAACATATCAGCCATTTCTCCACTCGATAGGCCGGGTCGTTACTAATACCATACCACCAATCGTTCAAAACCAAGAGGTGGGATGCCGCATGGTAAGATTGGAGATCAGGAGTCGCTATACCCCCACAAAAGGTTGACTGGAAGCACGTTCTGAGGGACACGCTGCCACAAAAAGCGGCTCAACCGGGAATTTAACTGTCGGAACCAGGAAGGTGCTATCTGAAAAGGGTGATTCTGTAATTGGTAAAGGAGACGAGGGAGGGATACCATTTTAAAGATTGCGGACCTGCCCAGTATAGATAGGGGCATCCGCGACCACACCTCCATCTCCGCCTGTGTGTGCGTCCAAATAGGAGCGATATTTTTATCCCAGGATATCGATGGTGAGTCTGAAATATAGACACCAAGATATTTCAGACCGGTCGTTGCCACCGACACCTCCGCCGTCCAGGTGCCCATATCCGCGCCCCCACGCACGGGCCAAAGGACGGAGTTCTTGGCGTTCATATATAATCCGGTGTGTTGGCCGAAGATCTGCATAATTCGGAGAATACGGGGACCCGACCGGCGGGGATCCATAAGAAAAAACAGGACGTCGTCGGCATAGAGAGCAATCCGATCCGAAAACCCTCCCGGACACTCAAAGCCCATAACCTGTGCGTCAATACGAACCCAGGCGGCTAATGGTTCCATAGCTAAGGCAAACAAGTAGGGGGAAAGGGGGCAACCCTGTCGAGTACCACGTCCTATAGGGAAGGGATCGGACACAGCACCAGCAATTCTGACCGTGGCCGATAGGTCAGTGTAAAGAAGTTTAATATAGGAGATAAGGTGTGGACCGAAATTTAAGCGTTGGAGTAGCGCGAACAGATAAATCCAACCCAGCGAGTCGAATGCTCTATCAATATCAGCTAAGAGCAGGGCCGCAGGGCCCTCAAGGCGATCGATAGCCGCAACTGCGTTATGTACACGTCTGATGTTATGACGGGTAGCCCGCTGGGGCATGAAGCCGGCCTGATCTGGATGAACCAGTTCGGACATATAGGGAAGGATACGTTTGGCCAGCGCTTTGGCCAACAATTTGGTCTCGAAGTTTAACAAAGAGATGGGGCGATATGAGGAGTGCTGATCCGGGGGCCGGCCAGGCTTGGGAAAAACTGCGATTTCAGCATGCCGCCAGTCCGGAGGAAGCTTCCCTTCTTCAAGGGCCTCATGTACCGCTGCCAAGTAATGGGGAAGATAGTGGGTTTGAAACGATTTAAAAAACTCGCAGGGGAAGCCGTTCGGCCCCGGTGCTTTCCCGGGCCGCAAGTCGATCAGGGCCGCGCCCAACTCGTCAACCGTCAACGGGACGTCTAAATCTTCCCTTGAGCTGTCCGAAATTGCCTTGGGAGGCAAATCATCAAGATATTGGTGGACCAGAGGTTCCAGGAGGGCGTCCTTGGGAGCGTATAGCTCCGCATAGTATGCCGCAAAACTGGCAGCGGTTCGGGCAGGGTCAGTGAGTGTCCGGCCATCCCCGTCAAGAATACCCGGTATGCTCACTGGACGGAGCGCTTGTTGACACAAGCGATGTAGAAGCGAGCTCGATTTGTCACCCCACTGATATATTCTACTACGAGATGCCAACCAAGCCTGTCTGGCCTCATCGCGAAGGGTGTCCGCATAAGTTTGATGTAGAAGGAGCAATTGGCGGCGGTGTGCCCCGCCATGTTCGTCCCTACATTTCTGTTCTAGGAGTAAAATCTGGGCCTAAGTCTGGCTCAAAGCCTTCCAGTTCTTTTTCCGTCAGGCGGCACAGTAAGCGATGTCCACTCCCCTGATGGTGGGCTTCATCGCCTCCCATAGCATGGCCGAAGAGTCAACCGTGCCCGAGTTCTCAGCGAAATATGCCATGAGGGCTTGTTGTAAGTGGGACGTGTACTGTGGGTCTTGGAGATGCCACGGTGACAAACGCCATCGAAAGGGGGGACGCCACCTCCAGGCGGAGAGTGAGGGCCACCGGAGAATGATCGGACAGACCTCTAGGTAAGATATCTGTCGCTGCAATCCAAAAATAATAGGAGTTTGGTATAAACACGTAATCCAGCCTAGAAAACGAATCATGGACCGCCGAATAATACGTGTAACCGTATGTAACTGGGTGCATATGCCGCCAAGTATCCAACTACCCCATATCTCCCATGAACGTGTGCAGCCGTGTGGGTCTTGATATCTCAGGTGCCCCGCGTGAACGCCATCTGTCCCGCGCCACATTTGCCACATCATTCCAATCCCCGCCAAGAACCGAGAGGCCCCCAGGTATTTCCAGCAGTTGTGCCGACAAGCACTCAACAAACGTGTCCGAGAGCGGGGGAGGTGCGTAAATGCTGCCCAGTGTAATAATTTCCCCATGCAATGTCCCTGAAATAATAATGTATCTACCATGGGGGTCGGACCATGTTTTGGAATGAACATAGGGGATTCGACGGTGGATAAGTATGGCAACCCCCCCGAGAACCCCTGGTAAACCCCGCGTGAAAAACTTGTACATATCCAAAGCGAGCGAGACACAGCGCTTTAGTGCCCAGCAGATGGGTCTCCTGCAATAGAAGAACTTCGGCTAGGGCCCGCTTGGCATGTCGTAGGACCGCACCGCGTTTGACCTTGTTTAGTGCCCCCCGCACGTTCCAGCTTACTACGTGGAGCCTACCTGCGGGGTCAGTTACAGGGCTGGGCATGGAAGAGAAGTGTGAAATTCTGGGCCGACGTAGGGCATACAAACCATTGATGAAAGCAAAAAGGACACAGTGTAAACAACAACATTCAACAAACCCGTCCCCACCCCCACCACCCCTCCCAATACCTCACAACAACTGAAGCATCTGTCGCGGCATGTGACACGCCGCTACCCCAACGTGAGCAGGGCACATCCCCAAACCAAGAGTTCCCCACAGAACAATCCCCAAACATTGAGAAAGTTCTCAGATACTGAGAAAAGAGTTATGGGGGTTAGGCCTCCCGTGGGCCCGGGCACGGTAGACGCCGCTGGCGCAGCAACCATTGTAATGAAAGTTCTCCAACCTTAGATCAAGTCGGCGACGGAGTTCGCCGAGTCTCTTCTATCCTCGATGTAGATGCACTCCGTGATTTAGAACGGCGTCTCGAGCGTGACCTCCGAGTCGGTTTTACCTTGGGCCTCGCCGCCTGTCGCACAGTCTCTCCGGACGATTGTTCAGAGTCGATTTGCGTCGGGGTATGCGGCCTATGTCTCTGTTTCTCATCCGTCCATGCGAAGACCTCCTCCGGAGTATCGAAGAAAAGGGTGCGTGACTTGTATATGACTCTCAATCTGGCCAGGAAAAGAAGCCCATATTGAATTTTAAGGTCCCGCAACCGGGCTTTAGCAGCAGTGAAGGATTGGCGTCGTTGTTGCACCATGCGCGTATAGTCCGGAAATATTAGGATATGGTGAGAGTCAAAGTGGAGCTTTCCGGCCAACCTGGCCTGTGAAAGGATGTCATCACGATCATGGAAATTCAATAGTCTCGCAATACGGGCCCCAGATGGTGGCTTTTGCATGAGGGCGCGGTGTGCACGTTCAATTATGAAGCACTGCGACAATGACGTTGGGGGGATCCAGCTCACGATCCACCTCGTGAGAAACTGCTCCATGTTGTTGCCCTCACAGCCCTTCGGAAAGCCTATAAAGCGGAGATTGTTCCTCCGAGCCCTGCCCTCCGCGTCTTCCGCTCTGATCGCCAGTCCCTTCGTGATGGATTCAAGGGAGGTCACCCGAGCCTGGAGGGACGTCGTGGTATCTTCCATGGTGGAGATGCGAGTTTCGGCCTCGGTGATTCTATCCACCGCTTTACGCAAATCCTGACGGATAAGGGCGACGTCTGCTCCTACCTCTCCTATTTTGGCCTCAAGCGCCTCCCGGGACTGGGTTATCGCTGCCATCAAAGCAACATTATCCCGCCTGGCAGGTGCCGAGCCTGATGTTTCAGGCGTGTGAGCCCCCGGCCCCGCATATCGATCCAGGGATGCTCTGCTTCGAAACTTTGTCCCTGGTCATCGTGAGGACGTCAATTAGGTGAGGGCCCAGCAGGGCGGACTACGGCAACGCCAAGGAAATTCAGCCCCAGACTCACGGCTCCGGTCAATACACGAAAGAAGCGTCCACCGCTTCGTCCGGTGTCGATGAGGCGGGAAGACAAGTCCTGAGGCAATCCGCGCACAAGCCGCACCGGGACTAACCCGGCCGCCTCCGCACACAGGTACCCCCGAGCCCCCCTAATGGGTGTCACCCATCCGCCTGTCAACTGTACGGGCCCCCGGCAGGACGACCCCCGCAAGATCAAGTTAGAGGTCTTACTGGTCCGCTATATAGAGGGATCACTGGCCACGAAGAGGCCCAGACCGGGATCCCCGGCCAGGCGCCCCACCACAGGCCCGGGCCGCCACACCGCCGTTGCCTCCGGCTCACACAGTCCACTATTCCCGGCAGGCAATAATGAGGAGGGAGGGCGCCGGGAACAGCTAAGTGCTCTGGGAAAGTAGACCGGCAGGAGGGGAGCCCCAAACTCGCTGCAGCAGATTCAGGCTGGCCACGTCAAAAGCCCCCACTACTCCGCCGTCCCCAGGAGGCCAAGGCACTCACCACCGTGTTGGTCCGGGGTCAGCACCGGCTCGACCGCCGGAATTCAAAATTCGCCGCCGGGGCCAGGCGGCATCCAGCGCCCCCGCTCTCGCTCAGCCAGGGTGTAGGAGCAGAAGTCCTGGAGGGCGGCCCTGCACGGATCTCGTTCTGGCCCTCTATGTGCCGGCCCTCAGCCACGGACCGCAGCGCGGTCCTGGGCGTTCCAAACTGGCCGCCCGCCTGGGAGATTAAGCCCAGCCCGGCCGGCCTCAGCAGGTTTCCAAGGCGCGGGACACCGCCGACGCCAAATCGGCTGACCCCAGCCGCAGCGATGAGGGATTAAGGCGGCCCGGACCGTCAGGGGCTCCTATCGTCTTTACACAAGCTCCAGGGGGCAGCACCAGGCCTCCGATGTACGCAAGCCCCAAGCGGCAGCCGCGCGGCCACGAACCGCGGCAGAGAACCAATCTCCGGATCAGCGGCCGCAAGCTTCCAGATACGGGCTCCCGGCTGCTCCTCACTGGTTCCGGCAGGCCATGCGGGGGTTGGAGGGGGCTATTTCGCCGCCAGCGACCAGGATAAATGCAGGATTATGTTAGAGCCCACGGAGCTCGCCTAGGAAGCGTCCGCCATGTCGGACCTCTTGGCCACGCCCCCGCAGTAGTATGGTTTTAAAGTGCTGCATAAAAATAAATTGATAGAGTGGTGACTTTACTACCTTTTCTCCAAGAAAGGGCAGACAAGAAATGAAGAGAAGCGATATTTCAAAGCCTGCCTTGAGCTTTTACAGCTCCGCAGCTCAAGATGTAATGTAATCCTCCATCCCCAGAGCAGCAGAGGAATAAACCTGCTCACTTGTTCCTTGTTTTGAACTAGAAGCAGCAGAAGCTAAGTCTCTTCAGAGCGGGAGGCAAGGGCACACATTTTATTGCACCTGCAGAATGTGGGACGTCGGCTTCTCAGCATCCCGAAGTTGGTGTTGGATGACCTGCCTACTGTTGGGTTACAGCTGGTCATCTGCATGAAGTGCCAAATTGCATTTACTTTGTGCGCAGACTCCACCAGGAGCAATCCTGTTTTCTGTCTTTGACAACCCCCATCAGTGACCACATATGCAAGAATCTGAGACCCAGTGGTGGAATTTGGGCAAATAGAATGGCATAAGAAAGAACACAGAGATATAGAACTCTACCACTTCTGCCTTTAGCTGGTAGATGAGGTCTGACAAATGTAGCTAATCCCTACAAGATAAAGAGATATCTTAAGTGGCTTGTCATTTAAATAACTAAATGTAACTGCAATTGTTCATCTGTGTACAGCATGATCTCTGTGTAACCAACTCTGTACTTCATTATGAGACTGATAATTCCTGAAAACTCGAGCATACACAAAATGTCAAATATGTATGTGTGCTAATATTTCTCCCTATGCTTTGAATGTCTTCATCAAGGTTTGTTGCCACACCGTCTCTCGTGGAAGATGAGTTATATTTTCTACGTGACATCAGTAGAACTGCCAAATAATACTGTTAATATCCTGTTGTTCAGTAATTGTAACAATTGTAAATGCTGGCTTAAACTCTAATACCTCATAGATGACATTTCTAAATACAGGTGCAAAAATCCACTTTCAAGAGTCGTCCTTGTTTCTTTGCACGGTAACCTGTTTATACTATAATCCTAGTCAGTTTAAATAAATGTCCTAGAGAGCAGTTCAGAGTTCATTGTCATCAGCAATACGATTTCAGGATTGTTTTCAGTAATCTAATTGCCCACTCAAAACAATACTTTAGGATACCTTGGTCTATGTGAGAAACTTAGGAATCCATGTAGCAATGTCCTGGCTGCAGCAATATTGTAGCACGATCGCCTACCACAAGCAGAGTTAAAATAAATAATCCAATATGGCTGCCATCTCTCTGGAACATGCAGGCGTTCATGGCCGGGTAGAACCGTAGTTCATTATTAGCCCTGTGCCACGCAGTGTGTCCTTGGCATACAGCTTCAGTTTAGACTGCACCAGTCCTCTATGATGACCAGCAACCTATCCTTTGCTAAAAGGCAGCCAGCACGAGCAAAGTTGAAGTACCGCCTCCATATTCTTGGACCATACTAAGGGGTAAGCATTACCTCCAGCGCCACCTCCTAACATAAATGAAGATGCCACAGTGAGGCCACAAAAGCGGAATGGAGACCTAGCAGTGTGGGTATGGAGTGCAGCTGTCTCCATGTTTGGGTCCAAAAGAGGGTTTAAAGCCACATGAGAAATGGTGGAGGTGGTTCTTGGGATGGCGTCTTCATGTTGGTCAGCACATGTTTTGGCTGCATCTGTCTCAGTTTCTCCACTTGCCATGCCCTGCAGCCAACCTCAAGTGTGCAGAACGTAGGGTGTGCACAGAGGGCGTTGTCCGCTTGTAGGGGGTTGAGCGCCATGCCCTGCTGCCAGTCCACCGCTGCAGTTCTGCTTTTTGGGGGTAGTTGGCCGCCCACATGGGGTTGGGTGCAGTTCTCCCACATGGTTGAGCACAGATCACCCGAGGGGGTTGAGTGTATGTTTGCGTTGGAAAATGATCCAAGAGGCTATTTGTTTCTTAGTTGATCGAATCAAAGTAAAAAATAGGGTGACATCCACTAAATATGGGTGAGGTGAGTCAAACGTAAGCTCAACTGCACAATAGTAAAAGTAATATTGGTTATTTGTAAATAACTTTAAAAAGATTGTCCTCATTTTTATCTTGTTGAATTACTTCCAGCTCACAAAGCATGTTGCACAGTGGCACAGTCACTAGATAATATCAACAGTGAAAAAGCAGAACAACAGAGTGAAGAAAGTCTCCCTATCCTCATTCAAGTACTGGAGTGCTTCATCTCACCCCTTCTCCGCTCCTGTCTGGCTACCGTCCAGAAGTATATGCTGGGCTCCCATAGCGAACATAGTGTAAAACCTAGTGGAACTGAATGGCTGGTGGATGCACAGGAGGCAAGCTAGGCCTAGTGGTCATAGAAAATGCACATAAAGTGGATTGTGATTGAAATATTAACAGCCATTATATTTTTTTTAAAGAGAACATTCTAACCCCTTTAGCAGTTTTGTAAATTGGTTGTGGAGGAAGGAGGGCAGAGATATGCCCTTCTTAAATTGTCATGAAAGGCAATTATTTTAATTAAAACTTTTATAAATGGATATTAAGGTTCTATTCTCGCATTAGAAAGTAGTGTTCAGTACAAAAAAATGCAAATCTCCCTTAAAATCTTCAATTTGAAGCAAAGTTCTGGTTATAATCAAAAAAGTAACAACCACTAACATTCTACATTTATGATGAGCGATGTTACCTTAAACGCCCTTCCTTCCGAATCATTCACTTTTCATGACCCCACTTTGGCAGAGGGCACTGAAATCACTTGTGACTACATACCATATCACCGTTGGCATGTATGTCTCAAGTGAAACACTTTTTGCTGTGCAGTGTCAAGCCTGACATTTAACCATGTGTTGTGGTGAACATCACTTTCCTCCGAGCGTACAGGATACAGCATCCAGTCGGACTCCATAAGATCTGCGCACAGGGCCTGTTCTTGGCCAGACATTGCATCTCGGAGGTTGTTGGGCATGAACCTCAACCATTCCCAAAATGCAGTGGGTGCAAACACCCTCAGTGCCCTGGCTTTGTTCTCAGCATGTGTTCCCTGAGCACAAGCCCTGCACTTATTGTCCCTTTTGGTTATTCCTAGCAGGCTTTGGTTGCCGGAATTGACTGTTGGTCACACCCTATACTCTCTGAGCCCACCCATTACCTAGTTTTGCTCACAGAGCTTGCTGCACCCAACCTTAGACAGTGTCCAGTGGGCTGTGAGTTCTGACAACACTCTAATCTAAGACCCTTCTTCCTGACCTCCGTGCTCATGATTTGGATACTGATTTTGTTTTATTTACTTAGAAATCTATTTAATTATTTTTAAGTTGGTGAAATATTCTTGGACTTCAGCTGCTCACAATGAGTATAGATTTTTGTTATGTGTATATCATGGTTTACAGACCACCACTGATTGGACCATTCCCTATTTTTGTGTAGTTGAGTTCACAGACTAATGTATGATCATTGTCTATGTGCTTAGTGACTCCATTGCTCTGGGAACCTCATACACAGGGTTTATAGACCATCCTCCTTGTGTCCATATTGCAATTTTATTCTTTAAGTCGGGTATTTCACAATCCTCTGGTTTTTCCCTTGGTCATCAAAGAGGTAGTGGTGTGTTTTCCTACCCCCAAATGCTACCCTGAGATTCTTTTCTTTCCGATACAAGGATTGCGAAGCCTACATTATATAACGGTGGAAAAACAATTGCACATGGCGACAAACAATCACTTTTATTTTGTTTGCCAGCCTGATTAGAGGTTGGTGAATCCCAAAATGTCTGGGGGAAAACCGGTATCATTAAGGTTTGCCTGTGACTTTATATGTTGTCAGCATTGAAGATTTGTTAAGATCATTTCAGGAAATCCAATTTTAAAACTCACAAGATCTTTTTTCCTGTCTTTTGACAAACATTATATGACCACTTTTGGGCATTGGCTAAAGAACTGTAAGATGGTGATCGGGGACATTATAAGAATGACAGTCAATTGGATTTATTCTTACCATATTGATATAATGGCATTACTCCGTATGAATGTACAAGTCTAATAAATTGTGTGCTCATTCACATAAAAAGTGTTCTATACGTGTGTTATATCACTATTAAGTAGGGTGCTCGTCTTATCAATTAATTTGTAACTTTGAATACCAGTGGATATCTGGTATTGCAGGTGTGCACCCAGTCACCACTCCATATTACCTTCCTACCCAAATGACCTTACCTTTAAGGTATGACTTTGCAATTCGCGAACCAGATACTTGTAGTCTTTACGGTTAGATACATATACAATAAACCCCTTCAAACATACTGAACACGTACACCAAATTTTGAAGAGCACACTCCAGGCTCTGTGTTTGGTGTTAATTCATTCAGCAGTATTTAGGATGGATTTAGTTTTAGTAGGTAACAATGGGAACTCCTGCGGCACCCACACCTGTATAAATTTGCTCCGCAGTAACCAATCTGCACGAAACAAACCAGACAAAAAAAAAATTTAAAATTTTTATTTGAGAAAGTTTTGAGCACATTTCTCAAACACAGACAAAGATAAAAACAAAACAAAATGTGCTTTTCCTATGAACTCCCCATGCATACAAAATGGATTTCCACCTGTGTAATAGGTAGATATTAATAGCGAGTGATATAGAATTAAGAAAGTAAAAACATTTATGTAGCCTACTTTATGATCGGGACTCCTCTAGTTGTTGGGCTGCCTTCAGGCTACATGACCGAGTTAGGACTGATGTAATCTAAAGCATCTATGAAATTATGTCAAAGGATCCATCTTTCTGAAACTTGGTCTATGCATGTGCACATGCCAAGCAAGGTGATACCACAAACGCCAATTGTCGACAGTTTGGCAGTGTAGTGAAAACAACATTATTGTATAAGGCTTGCGTAGACTCATAATGGCAAATCCTACCTTGCAAACTGCTAGATGCCTGTTTGACTTGGACCTTTCTGCAGGGTTATCCCCAAACTTTTTGCCTTCACCCTCCTGTTTTCTGACACTGTTTTTGTTGACTTTCAGGACTCTGCGCACGTTAACCCTGTCTAACCACTGCTAATCAGTGCTAAAGTGCTTGTGCTCTCTCCTTTAAATGTGGTAGAATAGACTTGCACCCAATTGGCACATTTATTTTACCTGTAAGCCCCTAGTAAAGTAGTAGTACATGTATCCAGGGCCTGAAAATTAAATGCTATTAGTGGGCCTGCAGCACTTATTGTGCCACCCATGTATGTAGCCCTGCAAACATGTCTCAAACATTGCAGCCTGTGTGTGCAGTTTTAGACTGCCATTTTGACCTAACAAAATTAACCTTTTGCCTGGCGCAAACCTTCCTTTATAATACATATAAGTCACCCCAAGGGTAGGCCCTGAACAGCCCTGAGGGCAGGGTGCAGTACATTTTAAAAAGTAGGACATGTACTTTTTGAGTTTTACAGGTCCTGGTAGTGAAAAACTCTTACATTCGTTTTTAACCACTGCAAGGCCTGCCTCTCCGATACAATAACTTTTGGGCTAACTGATTACATTTAAAAAGGATAACTCTAAGGGAACTGATAAACAGTTTATGTTTGGTGTCTTTGGAATAGTAATGAGGAATCCTCTTTTATGGTAAAGTTGGATTTCAAATTACAATTTTGAAAATGGCACATTTAGAAAGTTGGCATGTCCTGCAGTAGCCATTTAGTGCCTTCAGCCTGTCCCCTGGCAATCGATCTTTGTATTATTTTTCCCAGACAGCCACACACAATAGAGAGCTTATTTGTGTTTGGATGGGCCGTCACTGGCAGGATGGGGGGAGCGGGAGCTGATACCAGAATAGGCTGTGTCCTGCCTTCACACAAAGTATTGCATAACCCCTATAGTTTGTCTGGAGCTAGGAACCTGAGCATTTCAAAAGTAATCCTGTAGATGTTTCTCCCATTTTAAAGAAGGCGCCAGGTATAAATGTTGGACCTCAAACAGCAACTCTTCAGTACCCTTCTGGACCTGTGGAAGACTGTGCCGGGAAGAAGGCCTGCTGTGCTGCTGAAAGGACTGCCACTCTCCTGCTGTCCTGACCTGCTGCCCTCTTGCCTGGGTGAGAAGGTATGAACCTGTACCCAAGACCACCAGAGTGGCTCCAAAAGCTAGTCTCCTGTACCTGGACTCTGCAACTGTGAGTCTTACCCTGCCAAGTTCTGCCACCCCAGTCCTGAACCCTTGGAAGTGGGCCGGAAAGTGCTCGGCCAGCCCATGTGTGTTCCCAGGAGAACCAACGCATCTCCTCTGCTGCGCAGCGCAACCCTGAGCAGAACTGAAGCATCACCTCTGCTGCGGGGACTTTCCAGTTCCAAGGACTTTGCATCGCCATTGCAGTCTCATCTGAACTGCCTCTGCATGACGAACCCCCGACGCAGGCCCTACGCCACCGGCATCCCCGGTGACAACGCAGCAGTTCACATCGCAAGCCCCGCAGATTCTTTAGAACCAGCCGGTACGCGACGCATCCTTGACATAGGACTTTGCATCGCAACCCCCCTTGTTGACAGCCTCTCCGACGACGCAGGACATTGCATCGCAGCCTTGCAGCTTCCCGGAACCAACGCTGTGCAACGCATCTCTGCCCCGGACCTCACATAACCTCGGCTGTGTGACGCATCCTTGACGCGGAAACTTGCAACTTTCCACAACCAGGATTTAAGGTACTCTTGTTCATCGGGCCTAATTGGGTCCTTGTAGTCGGCCTGAACTTGTGACTTTGTCCCTGTATGTCACGACCAGATATGGTAAGAAAGGGGACCCCTACAATGAACAATGAACCTTGCTAGCTGTAGGGAGAAATTACAATGGGGTAAAGGTAACGGCTAGATGCAAGTTAAACATTCATATAAAGCATATCAGGCCATGCATTTCTAGATCTTATTGGTCAAAAGACATGATGTAAAACATTTAAATAGGCATAAACACATGGTAAAGAACAACTGTATATTTTTTATAACAAAATATTTTTTATTTAAGAAATTTCATTGATGAAAATATTCTTATTTTTTGCAGATTATTTTTTAAGATATATTTTTTTGGGGTGTATATATATTTATATTATCGATCTCAATTTTATGAAAGCCATATACATAATTATATGCCTATAAAGAAACAAATATATGCAAACATGTAAAAGACGACAAAAATTGTACAAAACGACACTGTACATAAAATTTAAAATACACAATAAAAGGCTGGCGGTAGATGAGAACTACGCGCGTTTCGGCGTGTGTGCCTTCTTCAGGAAAACCCGGCTCAACTTTTTCTACAACAAAATTGACAATAAACAACATATCAACATATATATAATGATGACTAGGCCTGAAAAATAAGCTTTTTTTTGTTAATTAAGAGCAGGTCATGCTTTTGTAATGGATCTGCAGTGCCAATGGCGCCAGAGCAATACATGCACAGAATATTTGTACCTCCCTACTGTATATGCAAGTAGGGCGAGGTGCAAATTTTGCTTAAAAAACGGGAAAAATGTTAAAAATTAATCATTGATCATCAAGTGATGAAATCACTGTGTGCTACCCTCACCAAAGCACTTGAAGAAAAAGTTAGAAATCCCCTGTGATGCAAAACAAGAAATATGTATAAACAGAATGTTAAAAAACTAGCAATGTGCCAAAACTCACAAGTAAATAGGTAGATATATGTATAGTAATGACCTCCTCTCCAGTTTTAACCTATTTAGATTAAACGATAAGCCACTATTGAATCGGGTATCGTGCAAGACTTGTTCACCAATAGATTAGATAGACGAGAGTGGTGTATATATACCTTCTATTGATGTAGTCAGAAATGATCATTGAGTGTGGGAATAAAGGTTCTTGCTCCTTTAATCCAAATCCTGGCACTCGGTTGTCCGAGTTGCTACTGATATGCATGAAGGAGGAAAAATAAAGTGTTATAATCACTCATTTATAGTGCTCCATCTGACAGTCACTGGATTTAATTATAATTAGTTATACGTTTTGCAGGCATATATACCTGTATGGGAACTCAGAAACGACAGTCTCTGTATCTGTTTTAGTACTGCTTCATCTAATGATTTCAATCTATGAAAACAAATGATTTCATATTTTAACTTTGCAGTCTTGAGATCAAGTCGGTGAAATATTTAGTCAAAGCCGACTTATGAAGCTATTATACTCACATTTGTTTAGATCACCACTTTTCTCTTTATAAATGTCGAAGTGTATATTTGCACGCTTGTATCCAACTCAAGGAGTTAAGGGTGTATAAAGCTGCAAAATTGACATCACAAACGGTTTTAGAATAAAGAAGGACATGCTATGGAGCCCCTAGTTGTTTAAACCAATTCGATTATATATACTTACTTAAAAGTTTATTTACAGTCGAAGTATAGCTTGTTTGACAAGATGTTGGTTCAAGGAGATGCTAGTTCATGGTTCCACAAAACAATGGGGGACTTCAACATAGTGATGTCCTAGAATATTAATGTATTTTATTACTCGGTTAACTGTATAGAAATGTATTGAAAAAAGGAGGAAAGAGATCTGCATTCATATTAACATCTATAGCACAGTACTCAAGACGGTGATATTGTTACTAAGTTACAGTTGCATTTCTAGCGTAACTCGCAGTAACTGCACTGGTCGAAAGTAATGTTTAAATGAAGTATGATAGACATTTTTTTTTAAAATTAGAGACATTCTATTTTAACAAACGTGGGGCAGCAGACAGAAGGGGTACTGGCATAGCATGCGTTCCTATCGAGGACCGAGTTTGTTGTATGTTGGTAAAAATAGCTGACAGTCTACTTAAATAAGAATATGGGCTACTTACTAGTATTCTCAGTACAGCAGTTCCCTCAATCCTACAGTCGGTAAACGAAGGAAAGGGGGTCTAGTTTGTAGCTCCTTGTTTTATATGTTGCCGGAACTAATTTCTTACGCGTGTGACGTAGCCGCGGTGTGGAAACAACGCGAGATTTAATTATGCGTCACCATCAAAAATCCATGGAGGTAGATACATCTACATGGCCCGGTTTGAGTTCATACACATCTACAATGAAGTGGCACCATTTTTCGAATCTATTTGGAAATGGTCCTGCTTTATTGACGACATTTTTTTCATCTGGTCGGATGTGGAAGACAATCTCAATGAGTATTTATCATGGCTGAATTTATGTGACACTAATCTACATTTTACCTCTACCTTCAGTAATGCCCAAATTGAATTTTTGGACATTATTATTAAACATGATACAGGGATGCTAGCTGTTGATCTGTACATTAAACCAACAGCGCGTAATACATTATTGCATTACGATAGCTTTCATCCTTTAGCTCAGAAAAATAGAAACTGCACAAGCATTCGTGACTTTGATGCAAAGGCTGAAGCCATGAAAGACAAATTCCTGGCAAGAGGGTATCCGCGCCGGCTGGTGCGACACTCATATAAGAGAGCCAGATTTTATGATAGACAACATCTATTAACGAATACCAAACAGAAAAACACCTCAGAACTAGTTTTCGTTACGCGACACTCCATGTTGAACGCACAAATTAGGCAAATAATTTGTTCAAATTGGCAGATTTTGAATATCAATAAAGAACCTCAGGACAGAATACCCAAACCCTTATTTGCGTATCGGAAAAATAAAAATTTAAAAGACCTAGTAGTGAGATCACGCATGCCCCAACGACACCAACCAACACAGAGAAGTATTGTGGGATCTTTGCCTGTTATAGGCAACTTTAAATGTGGGTCATGTAAAGTCTGCCCATTGGCATTGCAGACAGACAACATACAACTTAATGGACATACTATCCAGGCTAAAAGCATGAAAAACTGCAAAACAAAAGACATAATATATTTGTTAATATGTCCTTGTGGTTTAGGGTATGTGGGTGAGACAGCACGCACCCTCAACATACGACTAACTGAGCATCGCTCAGCTATTCGTACAAAAAACTGGCAGCACCAATGGTAGAACACTTTGTGACCCTCAACCACACAGAAGAAGATATTAAGTGGTTTATTAGAGAAAAAATCTTTCCCAAAGAAGGCAAGAGTAGTGAAGTTATAAGGAAAAAACGGGAAGTGTATTGGATCTTTACCCTAGAGACTTGCACTAAAGGTCTCAACTCAGAAATACCATGGGATCAAGCTATTCGATTTAATTAAGTTACAGGTCATTTGAAGCCAGTTGAGGACTGAGAAATATTCACTACTGAATATGCACTTAGAGCATCTTACAGATTGTACGCCCCTGACCGACATTAAAATAGATACTAAGATATTGTTGCATCTGTTAACAACATATCTTCTTCTATCTTGTGGGGTTTTGCTGTATCATCACTTGAAATATGTGTTTCAAGATTAGGTGATATTTGTTTATGCTTCAGCACAGTTGTCTATAGCTATTTGTTATGACTGTTCTCGGATGATAGATATATCACTAAGATGTAAACTGTTCTTCCAGTCCGCTTTCTATATCTATGTATATTTACAAATTGCGGGGCAATACCACCTTTATATGTTTTTTGTATTTTAATATCTTTTTATATTCTCTCATTGAGTGTAGCTATGAGTTGAGGGATTAGATAGTGTACAGTCCAGTCCAGTCACGAAAATTGATTATCTGGGGAATTGACTCCCTTTACCCTTCGTCTACCTCCATGTATTCTCGATGGTGACGCATAATTAAATCTCGCGTTGTTTCTATACCGTGGCTACGTCACTCGTGTAAGAAACTAGCTCCGGTAACGTATAAAACAAGGAGCCACAAACTAGAGCCTCCTTCCTTCATTTACTGATCGTAGGATTGAGGGAACTGCTGAACCGAGAATACTAGTAAGTAGCCCATATTTTTATCTAAGTAGACGGTGCCAGCTATTTTTATTAACATATAACAAACTCGTTCCTTTATAGGAACGTATGCTATGCTAGCACCCCTTTTGTTTGCTGCCCCCCGTCTGTTAAGACAGAATGTTTTTAAATTACAAAATATTCACTATACTTTATTCAAACGTTACTTGCGATTTGTGCAGTCACTGTGAGTTACGCTAGAAATGCAAGTGCAAGCCAGTAACAGTATCACTGGCTTAAGTACTGTGCTACAGATGACAATATGATTAGCTTGGGAATTGTCTCCCTTAACCCCCTCTCTACCTCCATGGATTTTTGATGGTGACGCATAATTAAATCTCGCGTTGTTTCCACACCGCGGCTACGTCACATGCGTAAGAAATTAGTTCCGGCAACATATAAAACAAGGAGCTACAAACTAGACCCCCTTTCCTTCGTTTACCGACTGTAGGATTGAGGGAACTGCTGCACTGAGAAACTAGTAAGTAGCCCATATTCTTATTTAAGTAGACTGTCAGCTATTTTTACCAACATACAACAAACTCGGTCCTCGATAGGAACGCATGCTATGCCAGTACCCCTTCTGTCTGCTGCCCCACGTTTGTTAAAACAGAATGTCTCTAATTTTAAAAACAAATGTCTATCATACTTCATTTAAACATTACTTTCGACCTGTGCACTTTCTGCGAGTTACGCTAGAAATGCAACTGTAACTTAGTAACAATATCACCGTCTTGAGTACTGTGCTATAGATGTTAATATGAATGCAGATCTCTTTCCTCCTTTTTTTCAATAAATTTCTATACAGTTAACCGAGTAATAAAATACATTAATATTCTAGGACATCACTATGTTGAAGTCCCCCATTGTTTTGTGGAACCATGAACTAGCATCTCCTTGAACCAACATCTTGTCAAACAAGCTATACTTCGACTGTAAATAAACTTTTAAGTAAGTATATATAATCGAATTGGTTTTAAACAACTAGGGGCTCCATAGCATGTCCTTCTTTATTCTAAAACCGTTTGTGATGTCAATTTTGCAGCTTTATACACCCTTAACTCCTTGAGTTGGATACAAGCGTGCAAATATACACTTCGACATTTATAAAGAGAAAAGTGGTGATCTAAACAAATGTGAGTATAATAGCTTCATAAGTAGGCTTTGACTAAATATTTCACCGACTTGATCTCAAGACTGCAAAGTTAAAATATGAAATCATTTGTTTTCATAGATTGAAATCATTAGATGAAGCAGTACTAAAACAGATACAGAGACTGTCGTTTCTGAGTTCCCATACAGGTATATATCCCTGCAAAACGTATAACTAATTATAATTAAATCCAGTGACTGTCAGATGGAGCACTATAAATGAGTGATTATAACACTTTATTTTTCCTCCTTCATGCATATCAGTAGCAACTCGGACAACCGAGTGCCAGCATTTGGATTTGGATTAAAGGAGCAAGAACCTTTATTCCCACACTCAATGATCATTTCTGACTACATCAATAGAAGGTATATATACACCACTCTCGTCTATCTAATCTATTGGTGAACAAGTCTTGCACGATACCTGATTCAATAGTGGCTTATCGTTTAATCTAAATAGTTTAAAACTGGAGAGGAGGTCATTACTATACATATTTCTACCTATTTACTTGTGAGATTTGGCACATTGCTAGTTTTTTAACATTCTGTTTATACATATTTCTTGTTTTGCATCACAGGGGATTTCTAACTTTTTCTTCAACTGCTTTGGTGATGGTAGCACACAGTGATTTCATCACTTGATGATCAATGATTAATTTTCAACATTTTTCCCTTTTTTTAAGCAAAATTTGCACCTCGCCCTACTTGCATATACAGTAGGGAGGTTCAAATATTCTGTGCATGTATTGCTCTGGCGCCATTGGCACTGCAGATCCATTACAGAAGCATGACCTGCTCTTAATTAACGAAAAAAAAGCTTATTTTTCAGGCCTAGTCATCATTATATATATGTTGATATGTTGTTTATTGTCAATTTTGTTGTAGAAAAAGTTGAGCCGGGTTTTCCTGAAGAAGGCACACACGCCGAAACGCGCGTAGTTCTCATCTACCGCCAGCCTTTTTCTTGTGTATTTTAAATTTTATGTACAGTGTCGTTTTGTACAATTTTTGTCTTTTACATGTTTGCATATATTTGTTTCTTTATAGGCATATAATTATGTATATGGCTTTCATAAAATTGAGATCGATAATATAAATATATATACACCCCCAAAAAATATATCTTAAAAAATAATCTGCAAAAAATAAGAATATTTTCATCAATGAAATTTCTTAAATAAAAAATATTTTGTTATAAAAAATATACAGTTGTTCTTTACCATGTGTTTATGCCTATTTAAATGTTTTACATCATGTCTTTTGACCAATAAGATCTAGAAATGCATGGCCTGATATGCTTTATATGAATGTTTAACTTGCATCTAGCCGTTACCTTTACCCCATTGTAATTTCTCCCTACAGCTAGCAAGGTTCATTGTTCATTGAAGGGGTCCCCTTTCCTACCAAATCGTAATTCTCGCAGCCAGTCTGTGAGGGGATAACTTTCCTTAGGCTTGTTCAGTCGTAACTTATTCTATCTCGGTGCCTGTGTCGCCAGCGAACTGCATGCTGGAAAATTATATATATATACATCTTTCTGTGCTACACCCATTTCCTATCTTTTCTTACTCTTCACTTTTTATTTTTAAATCTCGGAAACACATTATAGAGAGGATTAACAACCTAAAATTAATACCATATTAGAGAATTTGATACTAACTCTATTTACCTAATCCTTAACATCATGGCAAACCTTCCAACGTTCGGTTTTACCGATGATGATTTTACGTCTATGGTAGGTACTTCTAGTATATTTGGTCAACAAAACATTGCAAATCCAGATAGGAATGAGGACCTGAATAAACTTACTGCATTAAAGAAAAGACCAAAAGAATTGAACTACATGGGCAATATATGCTGGAGTACTTACGGGCAGGGGTAATACCCCAAGGACTGAGAATTAAAAACATTCCAGGACTATTTGTCCAATTAAAAGCATTCTTAGAAAAATGGTCAATGATCGCGAACAGGTGTTCGCGTGACCTCATGATGTTAATCGTCGAAACTGCTAAAGAGATGTTACAAAAATTAATTGCAGACATTTTAGAACTAGAAAACAAAATCAAAAGTAACACAGCAATAGACGTTGCAAAGAAAAAATTAGAGGAGATAGACCTTGAGATGAACTCTTATACTGAGTATCTCAATAAAAGAAAAACGGACAAATTGAAGAAAGACATCCGGTTCTCCAACTTAGAAAACACTTATCCCTATTTATCTGAAAATTATTATACACAACAAGAGGGAGGCCAACAGGCTCAACCTGATTTCAGAAATTACAACAGGAAAGTAACAACTTTTTCTGATACATCAGATTCAGATAATGAGAATGCCCCGAATCAATTTGAATCAAGAAACAGTAGATATATTTCTAGACCTTACCAAGTACAGCAACCTTTTTTAGGCAGACGCAACCAGAGGAGAAGCAACTGGCGCCCTCAATACCAACCTCGTTACCGGGGAAATCATCAGATAAACCAGAACCAATATTTGGTGACGCGCAATGCGCAGTATTGGAGAGAGTAGCAGAAATTCCAATATTTAATCTAAGTACTACTAATATGACATCTGCCACGTATGCTTTATTAACGAAAGGCCTTACATTTGTTCCCCATTCTGGCTTTAATAAATTTGAACTTTTTGGAGATTTGACAGCATTCTTCAGAAAAATTCGTCTCAAAGCGTTTTTTTCCCAACATATACCATCAACGACACAAACCAATAGATCTGGTTTGATGCCCAAATCGTCTTTCACACCCACAGCTGACCAGATACCACCGGAGGTCATAATATTCGAACAGGTGGTTCAACAAAAACTGACTGCAGCAACCAAATATGTGCAAAGAACTCCTTACAATATCCATCGTGAGGAATATCAAGCACTCCTAGATCTAAAAACACCCCTGAGATCACAATTAAAAGTTGCGATAAGGGAGGAGGCATAGTGGTCATAGACACCACAAAATATGTATCTAAAATTGATGATATGTTGAATGATACACATTTTTATACTAAAATCACTAAGGATCCAACGGATAAAATAAAAATTAAAATTCAACGTATGACTAATAAAGCCCTGAAAGAAGGATATATCTGTGATAAGGAACACACCTACCTAAACATACAACACCCTAAAATGGCCAGTCTATATGGTGTACCCAAAATACACAAGAATGAGATGGATCCACCATATAGACCCATTGTTACTACAATAGGTTCGGTCACCGAACCGTTGTCAAAATACCTTGATGCCATTCTCCGCCCTCATGTCAATAAAACACCAGCCTATGTTCTAGATACAAGGCATATTATAAATCTAGTAGAAGGCTTACCTTTTAATCCGCAACAACAGAGGTTAGTAACTCTAGACATTGAAAGTCTGTACAGTAACATCCCCATCCAAGGGGCTCTAGAAGCAGTAGAGTGGTTCATTGAACTTATGAATATCGAATGCAATGAATCTTTCATCATTCAGTGCCTCAAAATAGTTTTGGAGGAAAATGTTTTTGAGTTTAATGGTCAGTTATTCAAACAAGTGAAGGGCGTGAGCATGGGCGCATCCTGCGCTCCGACTGTGGCAAATATCTACATGGCCCGGTTTGAGTTCATACACATCTACAATGAAGTGGCACCATTTTTCGAATCTATTTGGAAATGGTCCCGCTTTATTGACGACATTTTTTTCATCTGGTCGGATGTGGAAGACAATCTCAATGAGTTTTTAACATGGCTGAATTTATGTGACCCTAATCTACATTTTACCTCTACCTTCAGTAATGCCCAAATTGAATTTTTGGACATTATTATTAAACATGATACAGGGATGCTAGCTGTTGATTTGTACATTAAACCAACAGCGCGTAATACATTATTGCATTACGATAGCTTTCATCCTTTAGCTCAGAAAAACAGTATCCCATTTGGACAGTTTCTGCGCTTGCGCAGAAACTGCACAAGCATTTGTGACTTTGATGCAAAGGCTGAAGCCATGGAAGACAAATTCCTGGCAAGAGGGTATCCGCGCCGGCTGGTGCGACACTCATATAAGAGAGCCAGATTTTATGATAGACAACATCTATTAACGAATACCAAACAGAAAAACACCTCAGAACTAGTTTTTGTTACGCGACACTCCATGTTGAACGCACAAATTAGGCAAATAATTTGTTCAAATTGGCAGATTTTGAATATCAATAAAGAACCTCAGGACAGAATACCCAAACCCTTATTTGCGTATCGGAAAAATAAAAATTTAAAAGACCTAGTAGTGAGATCACGCATGCCCCAACGACACCAACCAACACAGAGAAGTATTGTGGGATCTTTGCCTGTTATAGGCAACTTTAAATGTGGTACATGAAAAGTCTGCCCATTGGCATTGCAGACAGACAACATACAACTTAATGGACATACTATCCAGGCTAAAAGCATGACAAACTGCAAAACAAAAGACATAATATATTTGTTAATATGTCCCTGTGGTTTAGGGTATGTGGGTGAGACAGCACGCACCCTCAACATACGACTAACTGAGCATCGCTTAGCTATTCGTACAAAAAAACTGGCAGCACCAATGGTAGAACACTTTGTGACCCTCAACCACACAGAAGAAGATATTAAGTGGTTTATTATAGAAAAAATCTTTCCCAAAGAAGGCAAGAGTAGTGAAATTATAAGGAAAAACGGGAAGTGTATTGGATCTTTACCCTAGAGACTTGCACTAAAGGTCTCAACTCAGAAATACCATGGGATCAAGCTATTCGATTTAATTAAGTTACAGGTCATTTGAAGCCAGTTGAGGACTGAGAAATATTCACTACTGAATATGCACTTAGAGCATCTTACAGATTGTACGCCCCCTGACCGACATTAAAATAGATACTAAGATATTGTTGCATCTGTTAACAACATATCTTCTTCTATCTTGTGGGGTTTTGCTGTATCATCACTTGAAATATGTGTTTCAAGATTAGGTGATATTTGTTTATGCTTCAGCACAGTTGTCTATAGCTATTTGTTATGACTGTTCTCGGATGATAGATATATCACTAGGATGGAAACTGTTCTTCCAGTCCGCTTTCTATATCTATGTATATTTACAAATTGCGGGGCAATACCACCTTTATATGTTTTTTGTATTTTTATATCTTTTTATATTCTCTCATTGAGTGTAGCTATGAGTTGAGGGATTAGATAGTGTACAGTCCAGTCACGAAAATTGATTATCTGGGGAATTGACTCCCTTTACCCTTCGTCTACCTCCATGTATTCTCGATGGTGACGCATAATAAAATCTCGCGTTGTTTCTATACCGTGGCTACGTCACACGTGTAAGAAACTAGCTCCGGTAACGTATAAAACAAGGAGCCACAAACTAGAGCCTCCTTCCTTCATTTACTGATCGTAGGATTGAGGGAACTGCTGAACCGAGAATACTAGTAAGTAGCCCATATTTTTATCTAAGTAGACGGTGCCAGCTATTTTTATTAACATATAACAAACTCGTTCCTTTATAGGAACGTATGCTATGCTAGCACCCCTTTTGTTTGCTGCCCCCGTCTGTTAAGACAGAATGTTTTTAAATTACAAAATATTCACTATACTTTATTCAAACGTTACTTGCGATTTGTGCAGTCACTGTGAGTTACGCTAGAAATGCAAGTGCAAGCCAGTAACAGTATCACTGGCTTAAGTACTGTGCTACAGATGACAATATGATTAGCTTGGGAATTGTCTCCCTTAACCCCTCTCTACCTCCATGGATTTTTGATGGTGACGCATAATTAAATCTCGCATTGTTTCCACACCGCGGCTACGTCACACGCGTAAGAAATTAGTTCCGGCAACATATAAAACAAGGAGCTACAAACTAGACCCCCTTTCCTTCGTTTACCGACTGTAGGATTGAGGGAACTGCTGTACTGAGAATACTAGTAAGTAGCCCATATTCTTATTTAAGTAGACTGTCAGCTATTTTTACCAACATACAACAAACTCGGTCCTCGATAGGAACGCATGCTATGCCAGTACCCCTTCTGTCTGCTGCCCCACGTTTGTTAAAACAGAATGTCTCTAATTTAAAAAAAAAAGGTCTATCATACTTCATTTAAACTTTACTTTCGACTTGTGCAGTTACTGCGAGTTACGCTAGAAATGCAACTGTAACTTAGTAACAATATCACCGTCTTGAGTACTGTGCTATAGATGTTAATATGAATGCAGATCTCTTTCCTCCTTTTTTTCAATAAATTTCTATACAGTTAACCGAGTAATAAAATACATTAATATTCTAGGACATCACTATGTTGAAGTCCCCCATTGTTTTGTGGAACCATGAACTAGCATCTCCTTGAACCAACATCTTGTCAAACAAGCTATACTTCGACTGTAAATAAACTTTTAAGTAAGTATATATAATCGAATTGGTTTAAACAACTAGGGGCTCCATAGCATGTCCTTCTTTATTCTAAAACCGTTTGTGATGACAATTTTGCAGCTTTATACACCCTTAACTCCTTGAGTTGGATACAAGCGTGCAAATATACACTTCGACATTTATAAAGAGAAAAGTGGTGATCTAAACAAATGTGAGTATAATAGCTTCATAAGTAGGCTTTGACTAAATATTTCACCGACTTGATCTCAAGACTGCAAAGTTAAAATATGAAATCATTTGTTTTCATAGATTGAAATCATTAGATGAAGCAGTACTAAAACAGATACAGAGACTGTCGTTTCTGAGTTCCCATACAGGTATATATGCCTGCAAAACGTATAACTAATTATAATTAAATCCAGTGACTGTCAGATGGAGCACTATAAATGAGTGATTATAACACTTTATTTTTCCTCCTTCATGCATATCAGTAGCAACTCGGACAACCGAGTGCCAGCATTTGGATTTGGATTAAAGGAGCAAGAACCTTTATTCCCACACTCAATGATCATTTCTGACTACATCAATAGAAGGTATATATACACCACTCTCGTCTATCTAATCTATTGGTGAACAAGTCTTGCACGATACCTGATTCAATAAGTGGCTTATCGTTTAATCTAAATAGGTTAAAACTGGAGAGGAGGTCATTACTATACATATATCTACCTATTTACTTGTGAGATTTGGCACATTGCTAGTTTTTTAACATTCTGTTTATACATATTTCTTGTTTTGCATCACAGGGGATTTCTAACTTTTTCTTCAACTGCTTTGGTGATGGTAGCACACAGTGATTTCATCACTTGATGATCAATGATTAATTTTTAAAAATGTTCCCGTTTTTTAAGCAAAATTTGCACCTCGCCCTACTTGCATATACAGTAGGGAGGTACAAATATTCTGTGCATGTATTTCTCTGGCGCAATTGGCACTGCAGATCCATTACAGAAGCATGACCTGCTCTTAATTAACAAAAAAAAGCTTATTTTTCAGGCCTAGTCATCATTATATATATGTTGATATGTTGTTTATTGTCAATTTTGTTGTAGAAAAAGTTGAGCCGGGTTTTCCTGAAGAAGGCACACACGCCGAAACGCGCGTAGTTCTTATCTACCGCCAGCCTTTGAATTGCTTTACAGCTTATCATTTTCTTGTGTATTTTAAATTTTATGTACAGTGTCGTTTTGTACAATTTTTGTCTTTTACATGTTTGCATATATTTGTTTCTTTATAGGCATATAATTATGTATATGGCTTTCATAAAATTGAGATCGATAATATAAATATATATACACCCCCAAAAATATATCTTAAAAATAATCTGCAAAAATAAGAATATTTTCATCAATGAAATTTCTTAAATAAAAATATTTTGTTATAAAAATATACAGTTGTTCTTTACCATGTGTTTATGCCTATTTAAATGTTTTACATCATGTCTTTTGACCAATAAGATCTAGAAATGCATGGCCTGATATGCTTTATATGAATGTTTAACTTGCATCTAGCCGTTACCTTTACCCCATTGTCACGACCAGATAACCACAGTTGCGCGCATTGTGCTTTTTGCCGCAATTTTCACTGAAGTCTTTAAACTTGCATATCTCCGGTTCTACTGATTTTATTTTTGTCATCGTGGTCTTGTTTTATTTGTTAAAATTCACTCTATTGTTCTAATTTGGTGTGGGATTTTTCTTGGTTTGTATTTTTATGTTATTACTGTTTGAAGCGTTGCACAAATACTTTACACAGTGCCTCTGAGTTTAGCCTGACAGCTCGGTGCCAAGCTACCCAAGGGTTGAGCACAGGTTAATTTAGGGTTCGCTTGTGGCTTCACCCTGACCAGGATTATGGTTGCTGCTTGAGTAGTGTTCCCCCCCTCAACCTGTAAACCAAGTTCTTACAGTGCCTTTCCTCTGCAGAACATCGATTTAGCAGAGGCATTTAATCATTTAAATGCAAATGTAGCTGACAGAAGCAAGTGAAGCTTGTGATGCGTCATTTTTATGACCTTTTTTCTGCCTGCCTATGGTATGTCAAACAACAGTATCTTGGGCACACTGTTACTTATCATCGACTTTTACTACTAGTGGCTAAATTAAGCTGTTGGTGTAATCAAACTGACAAGTGGCTGCAGCACCCACATCCTTGTGACCCAGGCTACATAGATATATGTGAAATATAAACTGAACTTCTTGTGATAAAGCATTTCCCTTTCCCAAAGTAGCTAAAGTCAATTCAGCATCCTTTGTATTTTAATGTACTGCAAAACATTTTAAAGAGGCCATGAGGTGACAAGTTAATTATCTTATTAAATAATTAAACCCATAGGGCTTTCTTGCTTGTGTCAAAGTGAGCTCTCATAGAAAGTATGTCTACAGGTCAGCTGCACCAAAGTAAATTGCCTGATGTTTTTAGTTTCTTGTAGAAAATGGCTACTCCCAAAACATATCTGTGAAGTCTCTCCAGGCACCTTCTTCGAAGGACTTTGTAAAGATCTTCTCGTTCATCTATAACTGCCTTTCTCCAGGATACGAGGCACCTCTCGCCAAGTTTGAAGAAGAGATTCCATGGATATTTAAAGATATTGGGTATGGAATATGGTTATAGTTCTGTTCTTTGGTCTGTTAAGTGTAGCAAGGTTTGGCCTTTTCGGAATGATCAATTTAGGATTCTTTAGCATTGTGGGCATTCAAGATTGTTATTAATTTATGTATTATGTTTGGGGCAATTTGTTATCAAAACCATTGTGAAAAGAAGCCAAAAAATCACCTGCATACTACTAGAGGGCAATATGAATATTGGGGATTAGTTCAGTTGACTAGTTTGGCAAAACATAACAGGAGGTTCAAAGGTCTCTGTCTACTCTTGTTCCAGATTAATGTACAAATGAGAACTCTTACATTTGGCACTTTTATAAAATCCCTTTTTTTAACCTCATTGCTTAATTTCCTTTTCCTGTGACATTTCACTGACATGCAATCATTGAAATAAATGAAAGCTCAGTATCAGAACTGTGACTTAAAGAATTTCCTTTATTTTACTTCTGCTTCATCAAGATTAAATATTCAAATGCTCCAGACCTATAACCCAAGCCATAACTATTAGTCTGCCCCTAATAGCATATGTTTTGCTAGTGATTAATAATACCCTGCAATACACATTAACAAAGTTAATGACCAAGTTCTGACTCAGATCTACCAATAATAGTATTTAATTACTATTTAGCTAGTGATAATGATTTGCTTATTCTTGCCCAGTCTTCAGCACTGAACGTTTGCTGGACACAAAGAATTTCTAGGTTTAATAACCGCTCATTACCAAACATATGGATTATTCCATTGACCTGAAGTGGCACACTCCTCTCATGCTGATGAGCGTTCAGCTCAAGATGTTCATATGGCACATAAAATTAAAGATGATTGTTCTATGTGCTCTCAGGTTGTTTGCTGTTGAACATGGGGCACAGAAAGCTAGTGGTTCTTCCATAATTGCACTATTTATTTAAAGGGAGGCCTTGGGTTAGCACTCTGGTCTCTTTGCTCCACAGTCAACACCTAAACCTCTAGGGCTCTTCTCATTACTTAGAAATCACTGAATAAAGCTTACTACTTCCCATGCCAATAGTTGACCAACAAAGCAAGGAGAAAGGTTTATTAGCACTGCTTGAACATCGGTTCTTTATCAAGGCTACAGACCACACTGTTAGTTTCATAACAGTGCTCTAGCACAGACTTTCTACAGCCTTTGGAACAAAGCATATGTTTAACACCACCTCAGCTATATGCCAGTTCTGTACCTGCACAGAATTCCTAGTCCAACAAGCAGCAAACTGAAATCAGATTACACAATCTTGATACTGAATTCCAAATTTGCTATTTCTAGAAGTATCTGACATGTTCATTAATGCAAACTGTTTCCAGCAGCCAGCCAAATGATGTCTCCGAAGTCTGAATATTGCCACCTGAGTGAAGCCCTAGGCATTGCCAATAACGCATCAATAGAAAGAAACTGAGTCTACTCAGCACGCATATAAGCTCTTCTAATGAGCCGCATATTGTGCTGCAGGCCAACAAAATATCTTTATGAATAGTACAGGAGATAGAAGATCCTGGTTATTCAACAGCAAAAATATGCTTATCAAGCAGACATTAATCTCTGGCAATGCCTGCTTAATATTGCAGTTATAGACCTTATGTCCAACCTGGGCTTACGGACATTTCCCCCTTTGTTACTGACTAGCTTGCACAATCAACTTTACTTACATGGTTTTAAGTCCTGGGGCCTACTTGCTTGAGACCACCGAACAATACAGGTTGCATCTGAGTCCTTCATCAGAAGCACTAGCTCTGAGGTCCAGAGCCCTCTAAAGAATCTCGCATCTCTTTAGCAGGTGCCTTTCCATGTGAAGCCGCTCCTCTACATTATTAACTGCACAAGCAAAGGCTAATATTGTCTCTTCTTCGTTGTACTTAACTTCTGAAGGTTGTCCCGGAACCCCTCTACAAAACAGAGTAATTTTACTTATAAAAGCCCATCTCCTCTCCGAATTATGTACCCAGAAGGCCAGAAAACATAATGACAAGACTCAACTGTGGGGGTTAACAGTGCATGCATTAGAAGCCCTCAATTTGATATAAGTATGACTTAAAATGTTTTTTGTGAATGGTCCAGCTATGTTCCTTTTTCTTTTTCAGGTATCCTTTCCCACTGTCGAAAAGCTCCATGTACACTGTAGGAGCACCACACACCTGGCCCCAAATTGTAGCAGCTCTGGTCTGGTTAACGGACTGTGTCAAGGTACTAATTTGTTGTTTGTATGGTGGCATACATGGATATATTTGCAAAAATCATATCTCAAGATGTGCCAAAGTGCTAGTATAACACCTTATAACCACATTATAATTTCGTACAATCACATAGTCCTAGTGAAAGAAACATAGATTTACATTTCTAACCTATCTAGCAGCACCTTGGAGTGCCCTAAAAGAAAATCACATTTCATGAACTGTATGATACCATGATCCCATGGACCAGCTGTGCCAGAGGTCCTAGTATATTAATATGTGGATGCTAAAAGAGTCTATTATTCTGGGAATAAGGGAAGCTGTCTCCGCAGACCTGGGGCAGTGCCCCCCAAGTTTATTCTTGGGCTGCCGTTTTGAGGTATTATTCCCGCTATTCTAGATAGTGGGACACTAAGACACAGTCTTTAAAAGAATGAGTTTAAGGCAATTCCCTTGTGTAGTGGCTTGAAAGAGGACTGGAAATTCAGGTGTCATATAGAGACCACATGCTTACAAGAAGATCAAGAGCTAGAGCTGCGGAGATGAGAGTTGCAGCCATTGTAGTCTCCATTATGCATCTAACAAATGCTAGAGCATTTGGGACAATATAGGGTAACTACTTGTACATCCTCCAGAATCCTAATGAGTAAGTCTAGAGTGCAGGACACAATGGTCGCTCCTTTCTCTTGCGTTGATCTCTCTCAGTAGCCACTTTTCAAGCCAGTGAATATTACAGACTGCACAACAGAGGGTCCCCTGAAAAATAATTCCTAAATGCAGGAAAAAGGCAATGGCATAACATCCTTTCAACCCCAAGAAGTAATGTTTAGAGGACATGGACTGCAAACAGGCTTTCTTAGCTCAGGATAGAGCCAGTCACACCAAAGGAATGCCCAGCAATGCAGAAGCCAGGAAAAGGGGCAAAGGCAGAATCCTGGAGCCTGAAAGGCACAAAAAAGGAACATGTCACAGATGCAAATATTATAGGCAAGGGAGCAATACGCCCTCCAGAAAAAATAATTTAGACGTGTTGCAACACACAGAAGTATGCCGAACACCTTTTCTCTTTAAGACTTTAGGGAAAGTAGTGACCCAACAGCTCACCCCCTACACATTTTGAATCACATAATCTTCTAGGAGAATTTCATTCAGACTGGGTTAGAGCATAGAGACTGCTATGCTAGAGGTTATGGAAAGGCTACTTGAAGTCATGAAAAAGGGTCTTACAGCACTATTAGTTCTGCTGGACATCTTGTCCGCTTACAGTACCATTGATCATCCCGCCCTCTTACACTGCCTTCAGTGAAGAGATTGAGTCTCCTCTGCTTCACTAAATTGGGTTGAGGCATTTCTTTCTAATCAATATTTCCAGTTTCTAAGAAAGAATGAGGTGGATCCTGTCTCTCGGATATACTGTGTGTAGGAAGCTGGCTTTTTAAGTAGTGTACCAAAAAGAGGTACGCTATGTAGAAAGTCCAGACGACCCTTATTGGCTTACAGGGCTTAAACTAATAAGCCCAAATGCTCTCTTTTTTGGGTAGTGTGGGTGAGCAGTTTAGGCTTATCAGAGGGTAGTGTTAAGCATTTGTTGATCACACACAGAGTCAAATAATGAGACACACTAAAGAAGAAACTCAAGAACAATTTTGAAAAATCACAAGTATTTTTATATACATTTTAACACCAAGAACATCTTAACTGGATAAGAATTTTTCAGGATACCAATTTTAACAGGCAAGTAAAATTGTTGCACAAATGCATTTTTACGCAGTAATGCCTTCCCATGTAGAAAAAGGCATATACTTGCAGTCGAATTCCAGGTGTCCCCTTTAGGACTTAAGGTGCTAGGGGGCCAAGGTCCAAAGTATTACCAGCAGTTTGAGTTTACCTGCCCTGGAACGTCTGGGTGCAGAGGTGTTGGAAGGGTTGACAGCCTTGCGCGCTACACCATAGGCAAGGAGGGGGGCCTCCTGGAAACAGGCTGCAGAGGGGCTCAAGTCCGGGAGCTCCCAATGGGGGGCTCAGTTCGTGAGGGTCATGGGAACACAGTCGGTTGTCGTGGACCCAGGCCGGGGAGCTCGGTTGCAGAGGGTTTTTGGTCAGCTGGTCCTGCACATCAAAGGCACCCACGGTTCTCGGTTAGACCTTCAGAGGGGGGCAAAAGCAGGACAGCTGAGCCACTCTCAGTGCTGGCCTCTACGATGGTAACGTCTCATCGGTTATTGGGCGTTGGAGTCCAGATTGGACTCAAGCAAGCTTTGTTTGCTGCAAGGGGTCCGGTACCGCAGGTATTGGTGCGGAACGGCTCCGGTTGGTCCTCCTGTCTTCTTACAGATCTGAACTCCTGGAGCACGGTGACCTCATGGGCGACTGCTGTGATGGTGGGCCTGTGAACTGCAGAGCGGTGAACCGGATGTTGCGGTTGGTGCCTCCACTTCAAGGGAGATGCAGACTGCTTGGCAAAGTGCTGGAGCCCGTCAGATGCTTTTGGAGGATACACAGCTGCAGGACGAGTCGGGTTACTGCGATTGTCGGGACAGGAACAGGCAGGGTTTGGCACCAAAGTTCACCAGCAGTCTGCAGTTCTTGCTTCTTTGCCTCTTCTTTGTCCCCTTCTTTCTTCAGTCAGACAAATCTGAGTTCCTGGTGTCAGGGGGCCACCTAAATACTCAATTTAGGGGCTTTAAGGGGAGTGAAGAGTAGAAGCCAATAGGCTACTTACGCTTGGGGTCACTACACCCCCTATATGACCACTTCCTGTGGGGAGGGGGCATAACCCTGTCCTAGAGTTCCTAATTCTACCAAAATCAAAGATGGTGGAATCCTTCTTTCATGGGACACATCAGACAGCCCATCTTAGGGGTGGGACTGGTCTGGTAGTGCATCACACCTCCTTGTAGGCATGATTTCTCACCTGTCCTGGTTTAATTTCTGTAATAAGCCATTGTATGATCTCTTAGCCTTGTGTGTAATTGGTTTCCCCATATATGCTGATGACTTTCAAGTGATTGTACTGTTGTGTGGAAACTACGAAAGTTCTTAAACTCAAAAAAGCTAACTGATTGGAGACGTCCGTAAGTGGGTGAAGCAAAGTTAACCATCTTTCAATTCTGAACTGTTACCGGAAGGTAACAAGGCATCTGTGGACAAGCTGCTCACTACATATGAGACCATGTCATTTGAATATCTAGAATGAAAACTTGTGAAAAGGCTAACTCCTTAGGAGTGTTACAAGACCACTTTCAACGAAAGAACAGGTGAATGCTTGTGTTCTACAGTCTTACTTACCATTCATCTTACCAAACATTTGTCCGCTTACTCTTGAAGCCTTGGTGATGACAGACTTCATTTCTAGTGGCTGCTTCTTGCGGAGTCACACTGTTGCTGATCACTGAGGATTGCTCAGAGTACTAGGAGGTGCTGATTTATTAGGGTATTTGCCCTCTCAAGGGCCCTTGGAATACATACTGCATTTTCTTGCTGTCTAGAGAGCATACCTCTTGTGTCATATTCTTGGCTTATATGGTATCCTTTATAGGAAAAATGTTTTCCCCCCCCATTAATCGGAAAATCTGTATATTACTACCTGCAAAATGTATGGAATGTCTGCTTTTCGTTCTTGGTGGAAGAGCAGAAGTTGCACTACTGTAACAGAGTAGTGCTTTAATAAAAAATAAAAACATTAGTGTAAAAGGGAGCTTTAGCCAACATTTATTATCTACAGCTTTAAAAAATACCTGTATTTGGGGGCGTGGCTTGGAGCGTCAAGATGGCGGTCGCACTCTAAGAGTGCTCTGGACCCCTCCGTCATCCGCACCAAGATCCACCAGTATCGGCAGCCATCCAACCCTGCAATCCGCACCCAGGGCTCCGCCGCAACCCGAGCTACCCGCCAGTGGCGACGAATGCTGTGAACTGTGTGCGAGTGCCACTCACCTCTTGCCTCATCACACCTAAAATGGCGGCGCCTGCTCCCGGGCTCCCTGGCTCCCTGGAGGCCTGACCGCTGCCCGTGGTGGTGGGGCCGACGGCGGATCCGGCCCGCCTGCGATCTGGGGACCCTGCGTGGAGGCCGGTGGGCCCGACAGCCCGATTGGTGGTGAGGTGATCCGGACGACTGTTGCGCACAGGGGCGAGACGTCCGGTCCCGCGGCCCGGATTGAGGCGCCCTCCTGGGCTGCATCCCTGAAGTTACTGCGGGACCCCAGCGTTCCCCACTGTTGCCGGTGATCGAGCGGGAGTGACGCTGGGGGTCGGCCGCCAATTCGGGCGGCGGGGCAGCTGCTGTGACTGGGGGCACCCCCTCCCCCCCCCTCTCTTGGAGCGTGGTCTTTCTGCGACCGGGGGCGCCCGGAGCTTGGCAGGGCCTGCAGAGGCCGAGTGTGTTGCTGACCGCTGGCAGTGCCTACCGGCACCTCGAAAGACGGCAGAGCGGACTCCCTCCTGCGCCCGGTGAATAACGGTGAGAGGGGCCGTCTGATGTGAGGTCCCCGGCCTGCTGCGAATCCAAGGCTGCTTCGCGGAGGGACGGCGGGATCGGCTGCATGCATCGGGCAGCGGGGGGATCCCAGACGGTGGGCTTCCCGACACCCTCTACCTCTCCCCCCCCCTCCTTCCCGCTGTTATAGCAAGAGTTCAGCGGTCCTGCCGCCCAACCGGGCCTGACCCCGCGGTGCCCCCGCCATCTGCAGCGGGCTGGACAGTGCCCGAGGCCGTCACCTGCGCTGCCGGAGCCGGCCAAAGGGAATCCTGTTGAGCGGACCCCAGGAGGGTCGAGGCATCGGGGCCTGAACTGTGCGGCGCGGCCCCCAACTGCTCCGTGAGGCGGCCTCCACCCTGGCCTGACGCGACTCCCCTGGGGATACCGGTCGCCGGCCCGGGAGGAACTTTGCTTTACCAAGGCCTAGAGTGGTGCTGCTGCCCCCGGCCGGCCCCGCGCTCCCCGGGGGCCCCCGCCATCCCTCGCTTCCTGGCAGGCGGAGATGGGGGGGGCGGCTGCAGAACCACGTAGTGGCGGCCCTTAGAGGCCCTAGGAGAACTCCCGTCCCGCCTTGCGTGGCCACTAGCCCGGTTCCCGCTGCTAGGAGTGACTGGCCCCTGCTTGCTCTGAGCGCATCGAGTGAAGGGCTCGTTGGACCCGCACCTCACCCTCCCTGCCTTCACTGACTGGTCTGTGCCCCCGGACGAGAGAAATATCCTGGACGCAGCGGGGTGAGTGGGACCCTAGCTTACAACTCAGCACCTTGAGGCATTGGAGTTCCTCCCGATCCCATTTGGCCCTGGTCCTCGGCACTCGCCTAGGGGGATCCCGCAAACAGCTGAGTTCACTTCCACGGCCCATGGGGGAAGCATGCTCCGGGGCCCTGGGTCTCAGACCCCACGAACTTTCGCTTAAGACCGGGGGCGCCCACCTCGTCACAGCCTGCGGGGACCCGCCTCGGAATCACCCTGCTCCTGGCCCCCGCTGGTACTCTCGCCAACACTTGCCATGGGGAAGGACCGGGGTCCTAAGTCTTCTGCCACCCACACGCAGACGAAGATCGACCAGTTCACCACGGCTGACCACAATCCTCCGGGCCAACTCTAGGGCGGCCCCTCTCTCCAGGGCAAGGACTTGGCCGCGATCCTGCAGGCGATCAGCGCGTCCCAGGCCTCGGTGGAGGGGAAGATCGGGGAGGTCCGGGTCAACATGTCTCTTATCTGGCAGGGCATACGCAACGTTACTGCCCGAATCACAGAAGCTGAATCCCGTCTCTCCACGGTGGAGGACGATGTTCGCCAATTGAAGGAGCAAGTGACCCGCTTACACTCCCAAACCAAGGAACTCCACAGACGAGCGGAAGATGCCGAAAACAGCTCGCACCGCAATAACCTCCGCTTCGTGGGATTTCCGGAGGGAGCCGAGAAGGATCAGATGTCCACCTTCATCGAAACCTCGCTCTCCTCTTGGATGCCCAAGGACACCCTTTCGGCATGGTTCGCGGTGGAGAGCGCCCATCGGTCCCTCGCACCTAAACAGCCACCTGGAGCCCCGCCCTATAATAGCTCGGATCCTTAACTTCAAAGATAGGGACGCAATCCTGCGCGAGGCAAGGTCCCTGGGACCCCTGAAATTCCAGAACCACACCATTATGGTGTTCCCGGACTACACCAGGGAGGTGCAGGACCAGCGACGCTCCTATATAGACGTCAAGAAGAAAATGCGCACTCTTGGCCTTCAATATCGCCTCCTTTTCCCGGCTCGCCTTCGTGTCATCTTTCAGGGCAAATCACAGTTCTTCGACTCGCCGCAGGCTGCCTGGACTTGGTTGACGGAGGAGCGCCCCCTGGGGCCCCGGCCGAGCTCCTCGCCGGTGCCTTCGGGCTCCCAGGCCACGCGGCCTCGATCCCCCAGACAGCAGCGCAGGAGGGGCACACAGTCCTGCTGGGGGCGTCACTCCCACAGGGAGGCATCCAGATCGATGAGCCTGGCCGCCCGCGAACCCAGGAGCACACCCAGCCCCCCGGGTTCTCCACCCCGCCAAAGGAACCGCTCTACTGGCAACTCATCCGGAGAACACCTTCCACTGGGCACCCTGGACCCGGCAGCCGCGGAGTCTGACCTCTCCCGCAGCCCAACAATCTGATGCCCTATGGAGGGTGAAGTGTGGGAGGGGGGTCTATGCTACCTACTAGTTTAAAGGTTCAGGTCTCATGATGTCCAGCTGTGGTCCTTGAAGCATTTCCAGACGGCACTCTTACATCCGACACTGGGGGAGGGGTTGGCACGCGCCCTGGAGATTGCGTGTCCCTGGGCACCTCCCGCTCCCTGTGGTGATCCACCTTCATTGGCCGTACTGGACCGCGATACGCCCTCTGGGTATGTCTACATTGCCCGGCTGCCTCCGGGTCTCTCGTAGCCCGTTGCACCTGCTGAGACAGACTTGATCAGTGCCGCGTCCTCACTGTTTCATCATCCAGGGCGCCTTGGCAGAGTTCTTGCTGCAATCCGGAATCTCTCTGCCGAGATAAAGTGCATCCGCATGTAAGGAGGGGTCCTCCACGCAATCCAACCCGAACGTTTTAGTTTGGTTATCTACTGGTATAACTGGGACGACAGATGCTTCTGTTCCTGAAGTATAGGGTGGGGGGTTGGGACCGTTGTCCTGTTGTTGATGTTGTATTACTGTGTTACCGCACCAGCCTTCTTACTGCACACTATGATAGTTCCACACACCGCTTATGATCCACAGTCACATTTACTGATCTGCACTCGCACCAGACCTTTGTTACACTCACAGCCAACCAGGGTCTTGTGGCCCTCCATTCCCACCCGCGCCCGCCATGACGTGTGCGAGTGATAACGGACCCTCCCTCCGCATACTATCCTGGAATGTCAACGGACTCCTCGACAGGATCAAACAGACGGCTGTCCTATGCTTTGCCCAACGCCAGGCGGCAGACATTCTCCTCCTCCAGGAGACTCATCTCCTGGGCATTCATTGCCCCTTTCTAGCGAGGTATGGGTACGACAGAGTCTGGCACTCCGGGTTTGCCCGGGGCTCTCTGGGAGTGGCAATCATCATACGGCGTAATCTCCCCTTTGTGCTCACGCAGGCTACCCACGATCCCCAGGGTGGCTTCATAGCTCTGACTGGTACGTTAGCGGGCAATCCTCTCAACCTTGTTTCTATATATTCACCTCCATCGAGGCTTACAGCGACTCTCGACCACACCACCGACCTCGTCGCATCCCTGCCCCTAGGTGCAACAATAGTTGGGGGCGATTTTAATGCAGTTCTCAATCCCAACCTCGACACTACAAGCACACCGTCCGCTGCCAGAATTACACAAGCCAAACACCTGGCTAACTGGGAGGACTCTCTGGGCTTGTGCGATGCCTGGAGAATCTGGCACCCCCAGGATAGACAATTCACTCATACATCAGCCGCACATCGCACCCACGCCCGGATAGACATTATATTTGTCCCCCCTACAGACTGCCAAATGATTAGAGACATCCGTATCCTCCCCAGGGGCATCTCGGACCACTCACCTGTACTTTTATACATCGGGGGTCCTCCTAACTCGGCGCGCCCGACGTGGCGGTTGAATGCGTGGTTCCTCCAGGACAAGGAGTTTAAAAAGGCGATTGGGGCTGAACTCCAGCAATATTTCCTCACCAATACCGGTTCTGTCCCCTCTCCGGGCCACCATCCGTGGCTTCGCCAAAGGTCAAGCGGCGAGCCCAGACCCACCAGATCACCCTGCGGGAGGCCCAGGCGCTACTTCTCGAACAACGCCCTCCCGAAGACCGCGATGAAACTCAAGAACGGCAACTCGTATGCCTGAGGGGCGAAATCCGGCAACTCTCCTTGGACGCCGCCAAGCTCCTGTGGCGATCCTCTGTGGCAAGGGTTTATGGCTCGGGTGACAAGAATGAGAAGATCCTTCATAAATTAGCCACGTATCCTATGGCCAATCGTATAATCCCGGAGGTTGTAGATCCCAAAGGTGTGGTACATCGTTCTCCACTAGCAATGGCCCGGGCCTTTGCCTCCTACTACCGTGTGCTATACTCCAGGCAGAGCCCAGACATCTCCCTTTCGGAACTGCTCAGCCCAGGGCATCTCCGTCTCCCTCGCCTCAGCACAGCTGAGTTTGCTGACTTGGACCTCCCCGTGACCCGTGAGGAGATCAATGACGCCACAGCGCACACCTCACCGGGCAAAATCCCGGGCCCGGACGGTCTTCCGCAAGAGTACTATGCCACGTACCGGGAGATCCTCATCCCGCACCTCTCCGATCTCTTCGCTGAAGCCCTCGAGAGGGGCTCCTTTCCCCCTGAGACAGATGTAGCCACCATTGTGGTTCTCCCCAAAACACAACCGCCGTCACCCAATTTTGCTAATTACCGCCCAATCTCCCTTATAAATACGGAGGTTAAAATATTCACTGCCGTCCTCGCCCAACGGTTGAAATCCTATCTCACCACACTGGTCCACTCTGATCAGTGCTGGTTCATGCCTACGCGAGGGACCAGACATTGCCTCCGTCGTCTCCACCTGGCCTTGGCAAACCGCCATTTACTAACTCCGTATCTGGCACTTCTTCTCATTGACTTTGAGAAGGCCTTTGATTCGGTGGACTGGCGGTACCTAGATGACGTGCTGGCTGAAATGGGGTTCGGTCCACGGTTTCGCAAGCTGGTGAGGGTCCTCTATTCTCGGCCTCACGCACGAGTGCTTGTCAATGGGGTATTGTCGGAGGAGTTTCCCATTAGAAGAGGAACAAGGCAGGGATGCCCCCTCTCAACCCTCCTTTTCGCCTTAGCGATGGAACCCCTAGCGAGTCTCATTTGGTCGGATGACCGTATCCAGGGTTGGAAATGGCCCAACTCGGAAGAGGATAAAATTGCCTTATACGCAGATGACGTCCTGCTTTACCTTGCGGAACCGGCTCAATCCGGCCCCCACTGTCTCCAGCGCTGCACTCCTTCGGGCAGGCCTCCGGTCTGCGACTTAACCCCGGCAAATCGGTCCTGTTCCCCCTGCACTTAACCAGGGACTGCTTCGACTGGCACACCACAATACCCATTAGACGACAGTCCTTTAAATATTTGGGGATCTGGATCGCATTACTCCCTGATCTCGCCTGGTCCCTCAACATAATCCCGCTGGTAAAGCGAGCTAAAGAAGACCTTTGCAGGTGGCAGAAGCTGCTGCTAAACCCCCTGGGCAGGGTCGCCCTATTTAAAATGATGATCCTCCCTAGATTCCTCTATGTCATCCAGAACACTCCCTTCTGCTTCCCGCTGTCCTGGTTCAGAGATCTTGATAGCCTAGCCACTAAATTTCTCTGGGGCGGCCGACGACCCCGCATAGCGTTGGCCCGCTACTGGATTCCGCCCTATGACGGGGGCATGGGAATGACCAACCTATACTTATACTATTTGGTGACTCGCCTACTCACATTGCATGATTGGTTTAATGGGGGGTGGTCGGACCCGGCCTACAGACTCGAGCTGGGAGAACTGGGCCTCTCTCGAATCAGGCGATGATGTATGGGGGGACCATACCTAGAACACTACCTGGGGTGACACAATCTGTCCTCCTGGCCTGGCAAGCCTCACTGCGCCACACCCAGTGAACAAACAAACTGACCCAACACACTCCGCTCTGGCATGGCGCGTGGTTACAGGAGGTTAGCACTCTAAAGGGTTTTCGGTCCTGGGACCTGATTGGGATCTCCCAGCTCGGGGATGTATGGACCAGCGAACACATACGCTCCTTCCAAGATCTGCAATCCAGGCACTCCTTGCACCCATCCCAATTTTATAAGTACCTGCAGCTGCGCCATGCCCTCCACACACACATACCGGGCGGCACCACGCTACCGGAATACAGCCCTCTGGAGACGCAAATCATGCTGGGGAACCTGGGGAGGGGGGGGGGGGGTTTATCTCCCGCATTTATCGTTCATTAACCAACAACACCCCGACAACGCTGGATCGGCTCCGAAACCAGTGGGAGGGATGGGTGGGCCCCCTGGAGGAGGAGGATTGGAGAGACGCACTGATGGCACCCAAGACGGTTACTGCATCAGCCAGGCTCCGCCTGATCCAATTGTACTACTTACACGCAGCCTACCTAACCCCCGCTCACCTCCACAGAGCCGGCCTTTACCCGACCGCCTCTTGTACACGTTGCAGCCAGGTCCAGGCAGATTTCTTCCACATGGTTTGGGCATGCCCCATCCTGGTGCAGTTCTGGGGGTGTATAGAGCAGGAACTTACTGAGGTCTTGGGTTGGGAGGTCCCGCACGACCCACTACACACGCTCCTGGGGATCACGGACGGGTTGGATGGGTCCCGGAATGAAAAGCTGTTCTTTAACACGGCAATGATCATAGCCAAGCGAGACATAGCCGCCAAGTGGAAATGTCCTACCCCACCTAGCGTTAAGAAGTGGCGCAGGGGGGTTGATTGGTGTGCCACACAAGAGAAGGCCATATATGAAGCACAAGGTTGTCCGAAGAAATACCATAAGATCTGGGGCAAATGGTTGGGTCAGATAGCTTGAAAATGTCTTGCCTAATTGACTGTGTGTACCATTTGAGACCCCTCGGGGTCATGATGTTTTTGGTTTACCACCTAATCAAATGTGGGACTTGATCATCACTGGGCTGTACTGTATTGCTGGTCTTTATTTTGTTTTAAAATCAATAAAATTGTCTATCAAAAAAAAAAATATCTGGATTTATTTTGGGGGGAAGAGGGAGGCTGGTGGAAGGGGTTTCACATATTTCATTTACTCAATTATTTTCCACCCATGCATGCTTATCCCTGTAATTTTTTGTCTTCCGGAGACTGGTTCGGGCAGAAAATTGCTTACTGGTACAGTGTACTGTTGATGAGAGAGTTTCTGCTGAAACCAGAAAATCCTGGCTTAAAGTTCTCACACAGATGACTGACAAACGTCATAAAAAATAATTTTCAAGAAAATGCATATTATGCGCGGGGAAGACTTTTTAACAAGCATAGAAAAATTAACAGTTACAACATAAATTACTGTAGAAGGCAAAACAGGGAGAATGACATGAGAACTAGAGAGAAGAAAAGAATTGGAGAGAGTGGGTAGGAGGGCGAAGGAGTAGTGAAAGTGAGAGACGGTGTGAGAAAATGGGGTTCTATTGCAGCCCCCCCCCCCCACGTTGTGCCTGGCTTTTGATGCAACTTTGACTGTAGAGTACTGGGACCCTGCTGTCCAGGTTCCCAGCACCAGTGCTCTTTCCCTAAAACATATCCACAATTGGTACTTCTGTCCTTGTAAGTCCCTAGTAAGTGGTAACCTGGGTACCTAGGGCCTGGAAGCTGACAAGGGTCCCCTGGAGCACCCTAACTAGGACCATGCCACTGCCCTAGCAGCTTGCATACCCCCTGTGAGGTGACAAATGACAAATTCGACGTTCCACCCTGCCTGGGAGCCATGCCAGCCAGCACTACCTGAAGGTATAGGTAAGTCACCCCTCTAGCAGGCCTTACAGCCCTAAGGCAGGGTGCATTATACCACAGGTGAGGGCATATCTCCGGAGGCGAGTTCTCCGGCACCATGATGGCTTCACTGAAACCAGGAGTGTTTGGTACCACACTGCTGCTGCTGTGAGATTTATTAAAACATGTACTCGGAGAACCTGCCGACCCTGGTGTGGTCACTGACTGGCTTTAGGAAGCCTGCCACACACAGACATGTTTCTGGACCCCTGGGTGGAGAGCCTCTGCTCTCTGGGACCAGAAACAATGCTCATTCTAGGCGTAGTTTTCACACCTCCTCCCCCAGGATGTGCATAGTCCTAGAAGGGAAAACTTCAAAGGCCTGCCTCCTTTGTAATGCGACCCCCCAGCCTCTGCTGCTAGCAGCAGATGGCAGCCCCAGTTTACACCCCGACTTTGGGCGTGAAGACTTAGAAAGACTGATAGGTGTGACCCCCTTTGCCAGCTCCACCCCTCAGGTGTAGGAGGCGAATTTAAGCACACTTTTCAGTCCCCTCCATCTTGATAAGGAGGAGACTCCTTCAATCAGGGCTTGGAGTATGCGCCCTCCCACTGAAGTGTGGCATAATAGAGGGTGTAGTCACCCTAGACGAGGTGCCCATTGGCCCTACCTGTTACTCCCCTAAAACGCCCCCTAAATCTAGTATTTAGGAGGCTCCCTCAGACCTTGAAACTAGTTACGTGCGACCTAAGAAGGAAGATGCCGTGCAGCGCAGCCTGAAGACGACTACTGACTTAGCCCCAACCCTACCTACCTGTCTCCAGCTTCAAAGAACCTGTCCTGCAGCTAGCGACTTCCAAAAACCAGAGGAAGACTGCCTCAACTTTGACAAAGGCCAGAACTCCTGAGGTCAGCGGTTCTGTCTCCAAGAATCCAACACCAAGGACCCCGTGCCAGCTGGAACCGCGAGTCCTGACCACTTTGCACCCGACGCCTCCGGCCCGTGTCGAGGTGGCCCAAAGATGCAGAACAGGTTCCCCAGCTGTCCTGACCTCAAGTCCAGCGTTGGTTGACCCCTCCTGGACTCCACTACGACGCCTGCAGCCTGAATCCAGAGGCTCCCTCCGACCGCAACCGGCTCCGGGAAGAAGACTCCGACGTCTAAAGGCACCCCTGCACCCAATGCCCCTGGGCCTTGGTGATCTGAACCGACGGTGCCCCTATGACCCTCAACACCTCAACTTACCGCTGCTGTCATTGGTCTCCATCCTGCAACCTCAGGTGTGACGCTTGCAGCCTATTTGTCTGAAGCAAGTTCTCAATTGAAATGCATTGGGCGCCCTACACTTAAATTGCACCCTGCACCCAGCCACCCCTATGCCGCTGGTGGTGTATGTTTGGTGCTGCTTTGTGCCCCCGTGCTTGCTCTAACCCCGAAAGCTTGGACCCTGCAACCACCTTACCTACCTGCAAGCAGTGTGGCTTCGAGCACCCCCCAGTCTCCATTGAAACACACTGGGCTGAACTCCGATTTTGACCTCTGCATCCGGCCGCCCCTGTGCTGCTGCAGTTTTGGTACTCACTTGACCCTTGCACCTTGCTGACCTTTGGTCCCGAAGACTGGAATTGTAAGTTGTGTACTTACCTGTATAACCCCATTATCGTTTTCATCCATAGGATAACATTGAACTGTTCAGAAATTGCACTGTCGACTTTTGAAAGTGAAAAGTATTTTTATCTAAAAATGTACTTAACTTATTTACGAAGATTTTGGTCTTAAAATAAAACGCAAACAAAAAGCTTATTTTTATAAAATTGGTGTGGATCTCCTTTTTGAGTTTGGGTCCATTATTGGTCAATGTTGTGCAACAAATGTCTTACACTCCTCTGTGTTAGGCCTAAGGCTGCTCGCCCACACTACCACTAATATAGCACGTTGGGTTTTACACTTACACTTCTGGGGAACCTCTGGACTCTATGTATGAAATAACCACTCAGTGGTATACCGTTTACAGAGCCAGTTTCCTACAGACGGGGAAGTGGAGTGCAAGTGATGACTAGAGAGCAGGAGAAAGGGATTCACGGAGGGAGTGAGTGGGTAGTAAAGGAAGAGGGCGAAGGTGATATATTGGAAACCCGTTAGTACAGTGTTAGAAATGGGGATCTCTAGTTGGCCGCGGCTGGCGCCGAGGTCCAAATAGGGATCCTTCTTCCTAAGTCAGAGTAAGGGGGCTACACCCGTTGATAACCCCTGCTCAACCCTGTGGTAACGTAGCACGAGCAGACAGGCCTATCTCAGAGGCAGTGTGTGAAGCATTTATGACCATACACAATAACACAGGAGAGACGCTACAAACGGACACCACAAGTAGTTATAGAAAAATAGTTATCTTTATATAGACTGAACACGAGGCAAAAAGCACTCAAGGAGCCACAATGCACACAATTACAGATTCACTTCAAAAGCAATAAAGGCACTCGAAACGGGGGTGGAACAGACTTAGTTCGGGGCCGAGGTCCACGCGACCCGGTGATGCACAATGTATCTGAGATGTGAGGAGCACGGCACGCAGCCTCACAAGGAAGCCGCGGTGATGACAGGCGGACTCGCAGCGGCCACAGCTCCCGGCTGTAGCGGTCCGCGACGTGCACTCACGATAATCCTGGGACGGGGCTTAAAGGCGGGCACCCAGCGGCACCCGCAGGTGGTAACAAGATCCTGGAAGTGGTGACTAGTGTGGGCACTCAGCGGCACAGCTCCTCAGCTGCAGCGGCCCACAATAGCGATAGCGATGATTCTCGTAGGACGGCAAATGCGGGCACTCAGCGGCACAGCTACACAGCTGCAGCGGCCCACAATAGCGATAGCGATGATTTCCGTAGGATGGGAAATGCGGGCACTCAGCGGCACAGCTCCTCAGCTGCAGCGGCCCACAATAGCGATAGCGATGATTTCTGTAGGATGGCAAATGCGGGCACTCCGCGGCACAGCTCCTCAGCTGCAGCGGCCCGCGATAGTGATGATTTCCGTAGGATGTCAAGTGCGGGTACTCAGCGGCACAGCTCCTCAGCTGCAGCGGCCCACAATAGCGATAGCGATGATTTCCGTAGGATGGCAAATGCGGGCACTCCGCGGCACAGCTCCTCAGCTGCAGCGGCCCACAATAGCGATAGCGATGATTTCCGTAGGATGGCAAATGCGGCCACTCAGCGGCACAGCTCCTCAGCTGCAGCGGCCCACAATAGCGATAGCGATTTCCGTAGGATGGCAAATGCGGGCACTCAGCGGCACAGCTCCTCAGCTGCAGCGGCCCACAATCGCGATAGCGATTTCCGTAGGATGGCAAATGCGGGCACTCAGCGGCACAGCTCCTCAGCTGCAGCGGCCCACAATAGCGATAGCGATTTTCGTAGGATGGCAACTGCGGGCACTCAGCGGCACCGCTCCTCAGCTGCAGCGGCCCACAATAGCGATAGCGATGATTTTCGTAGGATGGCAAATGCGGGCACTCAGCGGCACAGCTCCTCAGCTGCAGCGGCCCACAATAGCGATAGCGATGATTTTCGTAGGATGGCAAATGCGGGCACTCAGCTGCACAGCTCCTCCGCTGCAGCGGCCCACAATAGCGACTTTCAGCCCGCGTTCCCCGCAGTAGAACCAGAGGCTCTGGAATTCTCAACAGAGGCCTCACCTGCGGGTAGAATCCCCCTCAAATAGGAATCCAGACGGCTGATGGGTGAAGTCTAATGTCCCTGAGACTTCAGCAGGAGGCGAGCTCAAATCAGGCCCTTGGGTAGTTGCTTCAGCAAGATGGATGAAAGTTTCAAAGTCCTTTCCCTCTAGTTACACGGACAGAGGTTCGTCTTGGCATCCAGAAGTAACACACCCGTGGGGGTTCTCGCGCACATCTTTATACCCCCCTCGCCTTTGTTCTCTCAAAAGTCACTGAACCCAGTCAGAACCAGTTCGGGGAGGACCTGGGGGCACGTTGTTTAAGAGGCGGCATCCTGCCCTTTAGGAGAGGGGGTCTGCCATCAGACGCACCGTGGGAGGGGGAGCCATCATTCACCTTGCCAGGCGCAGCCCTGCTCAGATCAAAGGGTCACCCCTCCCCATACTCCAGCTGCAGATCTCTACTCGACCCAGGTCGGGTTCAACCTACCCTGTCCCTCCAAAACCAGACGGCCAATACACATAACAGCAGAGCACACTGGAAGACTTAGGCAAGAAAATACCCACTTTCCCAAAGTGGTATTTTCAAACACAGAATATAGAAATAACCCTCACTAAAAGATGTACTTTAATATTCTGAGCTCAGGCATACTAAATTCGACTTTACACTTTACAAGCTGCTTCTGTGGGTGGCGCAATCAGCGCTGCAGGCCCACCAGCAGCATTCGGTCTACCAGCCCTGGGCACGCACGGTGCACTATACTAGAGACTAACAGGTAAACCAAATGAGCCAATTATGGGAACATCAATTCATACAGTCAATTTACAAAAGGGAGCATTCACGCTGTGGCATGGAATGGCCGTGGCACAGCGCCCAGAGCATCTAACACCAGCAAACACAGAGGAGACAAAAAGCGAAAAATGGAGGGGAGACCCACGCCAATGGTGCCAGGTCTAACACGTGTCCCCTCCAGCTGAAATGTGGGGAGAACTACCCACCCACTTGGGAGTTCTCATCACTAAGGCGGAAAAATCTGGACAGACCATCAGCATTGGCGTGCTCTGTACCAGGGTGGTGTTCCACCGTAAAGTCCATACCCTGTAGGGAAATGGACCACCTCAACAACTTTGGATTCTCTCCCCTCATCTGCATCAACCATCTGAGGGGCCTGTGGTCTGTCTGAACCCGGAAGTGAGTCCCAAACAGGTAGGGTCTCAGCTTCTTCTGTGCCCAGACCACAGCAAATGCCTCACGCTCAATTGCACTCCACCTCTGTTCCCGTGGAAGTAACCTCCTGCTAATGAAGGCTACAGGTTGGTCTAGGCCCTCCTCATTGATCTGTGACAGAACGGCCCCCACACCATGCTCAGAAGCGCCTGTCTGGACAACAAATTCTTTTGAAAAGTTGGGCGCCTAAAGTACAGGTGCTGTGCACATGGCAGTCTTCAGGGCAGTCAAAAGCATTCTGACAGGTGTCAGTCCAGTTCACCATCTTGGGCTGCTTCTTTGAAGTCAGCTCAGTCAAGGGTGCAACAATGTTGCCATACCCCTTGACAAACCTCCTGTAATAACCCGTGAGTCCTAAAAAGGCTCTCACCTGTGTCTGGGTCTTGGGGGGCTCCGAAGCCAGGATGGTTTCAATCTTGGGCTGTAGGGGCGCCACCTGGCCGCTCCCCACCTGGTGTCCCAAGTACACCACAGAACCCTGCCCAATCTGGCACTTACTTGCCTTGATTGTGAGGCCTGCCCTTCGCAGTGCCATCAACACTTCCCAGAGGTGGCGCAGGTAGTCCTCCCATGAAGAACTAAACACTGCAATGTCATCCAGGTAGGCGGCACTGAAATCTTCCAGCCCATCCAACACCCTGTTGACCAACCTCTGAAAGGTGGCAGGGGCATTCTTCATCCCAAAGGGCATCACCCTGAACTGGTAGTGCCCATCTGGTGTGGAGAATGCGGACCTCTCCTTTGCCCCATCAGTTAAGGCGATCTGCCAATACCCAGACGTCAAATCAAACGTGCTGAGGTACCGTGCAGCCCCTAGCCGATCTATGAGCTCATCAGCTCTGGGGATGGGGTGCGCGTCAGTCTTTGTGACTGAATTGAGACCTCGGTAGTCCACGCAGAACCGAAGTTCTGGGGTGGCACCAGGCGCTGCAGCTTTTGGTACCAAGACCACTGGGCTGGACAAAGGGCTGCTAGAGGACTCAATCACCCCTAAAGCAAACATTTTGAAAACCTCTTCCTTAATGGATGCCCTAACCCGGTCAGTCACTCGGTAAGCCTTGTGCTTAACAGGAGGACTGTCCCCAGTGTCCACTTCGTGGACACACCAATCAGTGACACTAGGCACCAGGGAGAACAGATCACCGAATTGTCCCAACAGTTGGCGACAATCACTCTGTTGCTCAGGGGTCAGTGTGGCGGAGAGGACCACACCCTCCACTGACCCGTCTTGCTCCTTTTCACACAGGAGGTCAGGAAGAGGCTCACTCTCCTCCTCCATCCCAGCATCTGTGGCCAGGAGCATGCCCACTTCGGACCTCTCAAAGTGGGGCTTCAGGCGGTTGACATGCAGGACCCGCAAGGGGTTCCGGGGAGACCGCAAGTCCACCAAGTAGGTAACAGGACTCTTGCGCTCCACCACCTCAAATGGTCCGGTCCACTTATCTTGGAGCGCACAAGGCTCCACTGGGGCCAAGACCCAAACCTTTTGACCAGGCTGAAACTCAATCAGGGTGGCATTCTGATCGTGCCAACGTTTCATCTCTTCCTGGCTGGCTTCCAGATTTGCCTCAGCAAGCTTTCTGAAACGCCGAGTCTGGTTCCTGAAGGCCAGCATGTAACTAAACACATCCTGGGGAGGTTTCCTGGGAGATTGCTCCCAGCCTTCCTTGACCAGACTCAAAGGTCCTCTCACCGGGTGACCATAGAGTAGTTCAAAGGGGCTGAACCCTAGGGACTTCTGTGGCACCTCACGGTAAGCAAACAACAGGCATGGCAAGAGGACGTCCCACTTACTCCTCATTGTCTCTTCTAGGCCCATAATCATGCCTTTGAGGGTCCGGTTGAATCTCTCAACCAGCCCATTCCCTTGGGGGTGGTAAACTTATAAGTTACCCCACACTCCTCCCACAGAGACTTCATATATTCGGAAATGAAGTTAGTACCCCTATCAGACACCACCTCTCTGGGGAATCCCACACGGGAGAAAATCCCCATCAGTGCACGTCCCACCACGGGGGCCGTCACTGTCCGGAGTGGGATGGCTTCAGGGTACCGGGTGGCATGGTCCACCAAGACCAGGATGAACCTGTTGCCCATGGCTGTCTTGGGGTCCAGAGGCCCCACAATGTCAATGCCCACTCGCTCGAACGGGGTACTGACAACTGGAAAGGGCTGGAGTGGGGCTTTGATCTTCCCCCACTCTTCCCACTTGCCTGGCAAGTCTCACATGTCCTGCAGTGAGCATCTGAGCTCCTGCGCATCTGGGGCCAAAAAAAGTGGGTGACCAGCCTCTCGAAGGTCTTGGTCTGCCCCAGATGTCCTGCCAATGGCACATCATGAGCCAACCCCAGTAGGAAGGCTCTGAAGCCCTGGGGTACCACCAGCACACGGGCTGACCCAGGCTCAGCAACCTTAGGCTCACTGTAAAGGAGGTCATTCTCCCAATAGATGAGATGTGACCCTGACTGATCACCTGCTGCCTGGGCTGCAGCCTGTCGCCGCAGCCCCTCGAGAGAAGGGCACGTTTTCTGCTGTTCACAAAATTCCTCCCTGGTGGGTCCTCCTTCCTGCTGCCAATGGGTCAGCTCAGGCAGGTCCCCCAGTTCGGCTACCTGTTTCCTGTAGGCTCCAGGGCATCCCCTCAAGGTCTGCTCCTTCCTGGACCGTGGGAACTATGGGGGCCGGTTTCCCGCGCCCCCTACCCCTTCCCTGTAAGGCAGGGGCCTGGGCCATACTTTCAGGCTCCAGGTCCTTCTGAACGTCTTTAGTGGACAGGTCCTTTCTGGCTGCCATGGACCGAGTGGTCGCACACGCCCACTCAGGCAGACCCAACATTTCCAAGTGAGATTTCCTCTCCACCGTAGCCCACGGGGAGTTTTCTAAATCGTTGCCCAACAGACAGTCTACTGGCATGGCTGGCCTCACAGCTACTTGAAGAGTTCCTGAGACCCCCACCCCCACTCAAAGGGAACCTGAGCCACCTCACACTGGCTCTCAGAGTTGTCTGCTGACACTACTGGGCAGAATGCATTGGGGACAACCTGCTCTTTGGACACCAACCGGGAGCTGACAGCAGTCACACTAGCTCCGGTGTCCCTCAGAGCCTCCACCCTATGGCCATTGATGGTCACCCACTGCCTGTACTTCTTAGTGTTATCAGGCAGCGTGGGGTTAGGGAACTTCTCAAAGTCTCCTAGCGAGACAAGGGTCAATTCCACGGGATCCCACCCACCTTGGGCACCCATCTCCTCCCCTCCCAGGGCTACACTAGCAAGCTGGCGGGGTGGTGCGCGGGGTGGGGCATTGAGGTCCCTCTGGGGACACTGGGGATCATAATACTGGTGGCCCACTTGACAACATTTAAAACCAGTAAGGGGCCCCCTATGAACAGGCCTACCTGTCGGGGGCACTGGCTTCTTCTCAGGGGGAGACTGGGACACCACTCCTTGGTTCCCTTGGGAATTACTTTGGGGCCCTCTCTGGAACTCCCTCGGTTTACCCCTGTCCCCCCCCCCACTTCTCTGCTGGGGACCCTGCCCACCTTTGGCGAAGTCTCCCACAGGACCCTTGCGAACCCGGGTGCTCACCCAGCGGTCCGCCTCCTCAGCAAGCTTCCTAGGGTTAGTTAGCTTGCTATCAACAAGGTGCTGGCGTATCTCTGGAAAACAGTTACTAGAAAAATGCTCCCATGCAAACAAATCATACAGTTGCTCAAAAGTTTCCACTTTGGAGAAGAGGGAAGAGGTGTGGCGCCGCCGCCAGGGCGACTGACGCTGGAATCTGGGGCTCACGGTTCGATCCTCGGCACCGGCGGCAGGTCAGCCCAGCACCATGTGACTCTGGGCAATAGCTCGCTTAATCTTCCCGACGGCCCCCAGCGCCGGGATGCCTTCGGGTAGCTGTTCGCACTTTACAAATACTGGATTTTTTTTTTTACTTTGCTACCCTTTACCCAGCGATCCATTGCTCTGCAAAAAAAAGACACACATTCGACCCAAGTGGTACCCTCTAACTTCTTACAGGTTCTAAATCTCTGCCTGTACATTTCTGGGGTCAAACCATATCGCGTCATCAAGGCCTCTTTCATATGGGCATACACCATCCTGCTCTCTTCAGGCAGATCCAACAGGGTATCCCTCCCATCACTCACAAAGCGTCCCCACAACCCCGCTCCCCAATCCTTCTCAGGGACCCGGTGGGACACCATGGCTATCTCATATGCGGCAAACCATTGCTCAATATCCTCACTCTTATGGAAATCCTTGATGACATCCTTGGGTATATACACTCTACTCTCGGTAGGTACTAACGGTATGCTGCCACCAGAGGGGAGATCTCTAAGCTCTTAGCCTTGATCTCCAGCTCCCTCAATACTCTCTCATGCTCCAGTTTCATTTTCTCAAGTTCAAATGCCAACCTGTTATTCTCAATATCCAATTTTTACTCTCTAGGTCCTTCTGATCTTCTAATTTGGCCATCTCCAAACTATGCCTCCTATCTCTCTCCCTGTCCTCCATCTCTTCTGGAGACAGACCCTTTGAGGACACACTAGTACCTGGATTGGAAAGTGCTTTACCTCCCACTAAATCCACTTCGTCATGCTGCTGCCCTCCAGCATTCTCTCCCTCATTCCTAGCGGACTCTCTCGCTTCTACCCAGGCCTTAAGGGCCTTCTGATACTCCTCCTTCCTAGAGAGACCCGCAACAGGGACTGTGAATCGCTTGCAAAAAGACTTTAGCTGTTTGGCAGTGTAGGTTTGTAACCTCTCTTCCTCAAAGATGAGATCCTCCGAAGCATTGGACGTTGGCCTACCCGTTGTAGACATAACTGGCAATTACAATCGACAATAGAACAAAATCAAACCGTACGTGGTTGCGCCTAGGCCTACACTACTAGTAGCGTACACTGGTTATTGTATGTGGATCACAAATGCAAGTCCTGATCCTCACCGCTGACCACCAATGTTAGAAATGGGGATCTCTAGTTGGCTGCGGCTGGCGCTGAGGTCCAAATAGGGATCCTTCTTCCTAAGTCAGAGTAAGGGGGCTACACCCGTTGATAACCCCTGCTCAACCCTGTGGTAACGTAGCACGAGCAGACAGGCCTATCTCAGAGGCAGTGTGTGAAGCATTTATGACCATACACAATAACACAGGAGAGACGCTACAAAAGGACACCACAAGTAGTTATAGAAAAATAGTTATCTTTATATAGACTGAACACGAGGCTAAAAGCACTCAAGGAGCCACAATGCACACAATTAGGGATTCACTTCAAAAGCAATAAAGGCACTCGAAACGGGGGTGGAACGGGCTTAGTTCGGGGCCGGGGTCCACGCGACCCGGTGATGCACAATGTACCTGAGATGTAAAGGGGCACGGCACGCAGCCTCACAAGGAAGTTGCGGTGATGACAGGCGGACTCGCAGCGGCCACAGCTCCCGGCTGTAGCGGTCCGTGGCGTGCACTCACGATAATCCTGGGACAGGGCTTAAAGGCGGGCACCCAGCGGCACCCGCAGGTGGTAACAAGATCCTGGAAGTGGTGACTAGTGCGGGCACTCAGCGGCACAGCTCCTCAGCTGCAGCGGCCCACAATAGCGATAGCGATGATTCTCGTAGGACGGCAAATGCGGGCACTCAGCGGCACAGCTCCTCAGCTGCAGCGGCCCACAATAGCGATAGCAATGATTTCCGTAGGATGGCAAATGCGGGCACTCAGCGGCACAGCTCCTCAGCTGCAGCGGCCCACAATAGCGATGATTTCCGTAGGATGGCAAAATGCGGACACTCCGCGGCACAGCTCCTCAGCTGCAGCGGCCCACAATAGCGATAGCGATGATTTCCGTAGGATGGCAAATGCGGCCACTCAGCGGCACAGCTCCTCAGCTGCAGCGGCCCACAATAGCGATAGCGATGATTTCCGTAGGATGGCAAATGCGGGCACTCAGCGGCACAGCTCCTCAGCTGCAGCGGCCCGCGATAAAGATGATTTCCGTAGGATGGCAACTGCGGGCACTCAGCGGCACAGCTCCTCAGCTGCAGCGGCCCACAGTAGCGATAGCGATGATTTTCGTAGGATGGCAAATGCGGGCACTCAGCGGCACAGCTCCTCAGCTGCAGCGGCCCACAATAGCGATAGCGATGATTTTCATAGGATGGCAAATGCGGGCACTCAGCGGCACAGCTCCTCAGCTGCAGCGGCCCACAATAGCGATAGCGACTTTCAGCCCGCGTTCCCCGCAGTTGAACCAGAGGCTCTGGAATTCTCAACAGAGGCCTCACCTGCGGGTAGAATCCCCTCAAATAGGAATCCAGACGGCTGATGGGTGAAGTCTAATGTCCCTGAGATTTCAGCAGGAGGCGAGCTCAAATCAGGCCCTTGGGTAGTTGGTTCAGCAAAATGGATGAAAGTTTCAAAGTCCTTTCCTCTAGTTACACGGACAGAGGTCTGTCTTGGCATCCAGAAGTAACACACCCGTGGGGTTTTCGCGCACATCTTTATACCCCCTCACCTTTGTTCTCTCAAAAGTCACAAGTCACTGAACCCAGTCAGAACCAGTTCGGGAGGTCCTGGGGGCACGTTGTTTACGAGGCGGCATCCTGCCCTTTAGGAGAGGGGGTCTGCCATCAGACGCACCATGGGAGGGGGAGCCATCATTCACTTTGCCAGGCGCAGCCCTGCTCAGATCAAAGGGTCACCCCTCCCCATACTCCAGCAGCAGATCTCACTACTCGACCCAGGTCGGGTTCAACTTACCCTGTCCCTCCAAAACCAGACGGACAATACACATAACAGCAGAGCACACTGGAAGACTTAGGCAAGAAAATACCCACTTTCCCAAAGTGGTATTTTCAAACACAGAATATAGAAATAACCCTCACTAAAAGATGTACTTTAATATTCTGAGCTCAGGCATACTAAATTCGACTTTCCACTTTACAAGCTGCTTCTGTGGGTGGCGCAATCAACGCTGCAGGCCCACCAGCAGCATTCGGTCTACCAGCCCTGGGCACGCACGGTGCACTATACTAGAGACTAACAGGTAAACCAAATGAGCCAATTATGGGAACATCAATTCATACAGTCAATTTACAATAGGGAGCATTAGCGCTGTGGCACGGAATGGCCGTGGCACAGCGCCCAGAGCATCTAACACCAGCAAACACAGAGGAGACAAAAAGCGAAAAATGGAGGGGAGACCCACGCCAATGGTGCCAGGTCTAACATACAGAATGAGAAGGAGCGAATATGAAGGTGAAAGAGGAGAGATTGAGAGAGGAGAATGAGAGATTGAGGGGTAAGTAGAGGGAGAAAGAGGACAAGGAAAGTGAAGTGAGGAAGAGAGGTTGTAGCTTGTGGGCAAAGGAGGAAGCGAGAAATGGGAAGGGGAAAGAGAACAGAGTTGACAGAGAACAGAGTGCAAGAGCAGGAAGTAGAGGGAGAGAAAGAGAAAAGTGTAGTGAAAGTGAGAGAGGAGCAAAGGAGAGGAAGGGGAATAAGTCAGAGGGGAAAAAGGAGAGGTGTGTGTGTATAATGAATAAGAAAGGAAAAACAAATGAAGGAAGAGCCATGTAAGAGCCAAAATCAACTTTGTCAAATTGTGCCTCATGTAGTAAAATACAATGTTGGGGATAGGCCAAATATATTTTAAGAAATTGGATATCTAACTTGGTTACTTGACCTTGAAGTTATATGTTAATAATGGTCTGTAATGCTTCAATTCATAGTTCATCATTGGACAGTGGTAGTGGTATCTGGTTTGAATGAAATATACATATATTGGTTTACCGAGTTGACCTTGCCGGTTTTTCTCATTCAACTCTGATCTTTATTTGGCTTCTCAGTTGGCTTACCATCTCAGGGAAACTAGGCTGAATCAGGAATCCTGGGAGGAAGAAGTAACTGAAGATGGAATCGAGCACAATAAGGTGAAAAAGACTTTTGATGTTAGCTTGCTTCGATTTTGTTTCTAACTCACTTGCAGAATCCAGTGCTTAATCTGAGTTAATTATATTTAGATTTGCATTGATTTTCTCACTCGTATCATTCTGAAATATATATTACAGAATTCTTATTAAAATAACCTTGTTTGTACGGTTAATCAATACTTTGCTTTATTCGTTTTTGATAAAATCATAAAAGCATACAAAAAATTACAATATCAATGAATTATAAAAAATAAAACAAGACAGCATTGCACAAGTAAGTTGAAAACGTTGCAATAGCGTTGAATTAAGTATACAGCATGAAGGGAGCCACCCTGTCATAACCCAGAAAAATCTAATAGTCCAGTTTTTTCCAAAGGTGAATCATGGACCACAGGTAACTAGATACCTTGCAACAAATTGGTAAAGATGTTAATTGTTGCAAGAACAATAAGACAGGACGACATTGTTTAAAATTATGTTCACGTAAAATAGGTAGAATAAAATGCTTCTGAGGTATCTTGTAAAATGTACAACAAAAATATCACGTGCAATGTGCTCTTATTGGATAAGCCATCACACGGACATGTAGTTAAAAAGACAAACCAACTATTGTTTATTCTGTCCGTATCTAGTGTATATTTGTGCATCAACTTTAAACTACTAATTTCTTGAAACCTCTTACAGTTGTTCATGGACTATACTGCAAAGTGCTACTCGCTGTTTATGGAGGGTCGTGACTCGTATGACGAACTTGATAGCGAGGTGTGCTCAAAACTAAGTAAGTGATGTGTGATTTTAAGTTGACCAAGATTGTGATTGTGGATCTTGATGTACACTTTAACTTTAGGGGGGATTTGTTTTTGTTAAATTCAGTATGTCATTAATATCATCTACAGCTAAAATGACTTGGAAGGCTCTTAACTGTTAAAATTTAATAGCTCTTTTGATTTACAGAATCTAGATTCCAAACTTGATGAGTTTGTGACTGCTTCAGTTTACATTACCTTTTTCCCTGAACAGTTGGACAAGTATGCCCAACGACGTTCAACACAAAATTGACCATCGTTATTGATCCCTATCTTCACCCTGTGCCCCTCCAAATAGTTCACTTGTGTTGCCTCTCCATTAAATACTCTAACCTCACCTCCCTTTCTGTGACCATCTCCACCATATAACATAATTTTCACATAAAACTCAAGTCAACGGTTTCCTTCTTGTCACTTGCACTTTCTACTCCCTTTACCTCATGACATTTCCTGCTACTCCTTCCTTTGTCTCTTACCTTACCTTACCGCTTCCAAATGATCTTGCTCCTCCTCCTCCTCTCTCACACCCCACCACACACAGTATCGTCATTGATGTTCTAATCGCCCTGCCTCCACTTCTTCATCCCATCTATTTTCCTTGTGGATCCTCAGATCAATCCGTACACCTACTCCCTCTTCACACTCTCTAGCCATGACCGCCTCTCCTCCTAACTTGTGCACCCTCCCAACTCTATATGTATGTCATTAAAACAGTTTTGTATACCTGATGTTCTCATTGACCACAGACCTCAAATTCTCTTTGTACTGGGTGCTGGCTTGTAGACTTTGCCAGTCACATTATTCATGAAGCTGACCTGTCTGGACAGCAGAATCTTCTAACTGACCCAACAAACGGGGCTTGGGGACTTTATTTCACCCACAGATCCTCACATACAACTTATCTGTAATATTCTGTCAGACAATTTTGTATAAAATGCATGTAACTCATGTGTCCCCTCACTGTACAAGTGATCCCCCAGATCAAGACTCAGTGCCGCCTGTAAGTCACTCTTTAGCCGGCTTACTGTGCTATAGTTCACTCCTTTGATCAGCTGCATGAGTTTGCATTCTCCAAACTGGAAGGATTTTGCTGGTAATTAGGACCCTGAGCTATCTAAAGGACCTGAACCCCAGAAAAAAAACCTTGACCAATAAAATTGCAGATGAATTGCAAACTGTCTTTAGGTGGAGCATTTGTCCACTTCCCCTCCCCAACTCTCTATCTTGTATGTTTAAGTCATGGCAACCAAAGCATTGATAGCCATACCTTCATTTACCTGCATTACTTTGAGTGCAAGGTTACACCGCTTCTTGACAACACTAGTGGAATGTATGCCCTCTATCAAAAGCAGTGATCTAATCAAATTTAAAATAATTCTTCAGGAGTTCAAGAATGAGGTGGCCTTTTGAAATCCATACTGGGGCATAACTGACAATAACTAACATTCTAGCAATGTAGGAAGGATCACAGAACTAGAACCCTGTTTTGGGCTTCAGGGCAATGAGTAATCTTTGTTATGGAGCGGTCTGTAAGACCTGGAAGAGCAGTATAGGAACATAACCAAACCAGAAGATGGAGAAAATTGCTTCCAACAAAATGTTTACAGTGTTTGCCTATGAGTGATGAAATGTCCACAACATCTTGAGGGCAGTCCAAAAACTGAAGGAGAAATGCAAGATCACAAGATGGTTGCATTAGAAAGTGATGCTCTCTGTATCAGTGTAGGAAATTTCTGCTTTTCACATGGTCTTCCCGGAATTCTTTTGCTTTGTATAGGGCTGAATGGCTGGCATATTTTGACACTGAAAATCGGGGCAGACTGCTAAACAGATTCCCCCCGTGGTATGCTATACCCAAAAACATGGTGTTCGCTTGCTTGTTTGACTTGTAGGTAAGTCCCCTGTGTGCAGGTGGCATAAATCAAATGCCCAAAATGGATGCTTTGTGGTAATACCCACGCATATATGGGATTTAAAAAATGTAGGCCATGGGCTAATAGGTAGTCCTGCCACATTAGTTGTAGGCCCCAATATTGAAACTTTAAATCAAATCCGATGTTCACCTGTAAGGATTAAACTGACCCAGGGTAAGTAAAATATACAAGTGCATTGCAGGTGCAAGGGCCAGTTCCTTAAGAAGCAGATTTAAAACATGAGCTACTTGTTTAGAGCGGTATCAGGATCTTAGCAGTCTTAGCACAAGAAGGGCTGTTGCAAACTTAAAAATGTGTAAAGTTTGCCCAGAGATTTAGAAGCTCAGTTTAACAGAATGATTTAGGAGCAATCTATAAACTAAATATTGCAAATATTACGTGGCGCAAGTGTAATTCATTGGCTTCATCCACTTCTTACGATCATCCGTTTTGTCACCTCTCTGACAAGATCCCTGGGTTGAGATTGACCAGATTAAAGTTTCCATGGACTGCTATGATCAAGGTGCAGATTCCCAATCTTTACTGTCTTGAGCTGCTTCCAGGGGTCCGGAGCTGTAGTAGGGCACATCTGTCCGTCCAAGATCAGTCTTGCGTTCCCTCAGTGCCTTGGACTTCAGAATTGCTTCAGACCCGGTTAAGTAGGCACTCTAAATTTATTGTCCTTATCCACACAGTGTCTTTATGGACTTAGATGCTTCCAGTTTCACACATTCCCTTCTCGGAAACTGGGGCATGCCAAAGTACCACCACGGGCACTTCAGGGACTTGCATATGAACGCACTCGCTGCAGCCAGGCTGATACTCCCATGAATGAGGCCTCAGCAGGCTTTTCCATCAGGACAGTGACTTTGTAACCGCTGCTGACCAGGAGGTGGCGTCACTACTTTGTCCACTGGGAGACATGTCCGGATGGGTGCAGAGTCTCCCCAGAGAACTCAGCAGGCAGACAGGCAGTGGATCTGATTGAGAGCCGGAGACTGCGCCGCCATCTTGGGCTTTGGCTACCCCCAGAATCCCCCCTTGCTTCAGTTTATAACTGGTTAATTCTGAACAATGTTCTTCATCTCAGAATGAAGGAGAATTGCTAAGCATATAACTACTGCTTCCTACACATAAGGAGGTGTGCTGGGTAGAGAAGGAAAGGGAAAAGAATTAGGATGATGGTAGAAAGCGGCAAGATCACAACATAGAAAGCATAATTGGATCATGTATTCAAACTCTAAGGTTATCCAACACAAAACCCATCTCTCTCTCTTTCTCTTCTTGGCCATATGAGTTTTGTCGTCCAGCAGAGCCCAGGAAAAGTCACCACAAATATCAAGGTTGGGATGCTGGATGCTCAGTCCTGACGGTTCAACCCTCCCAACCTGCCTAATCATTACAAGAAATCACAAGCTCCTGCTGCGGTAAAATAGCACAGTCTTTCCCTCCACCTTCACTGGGAACCACAGAGAAGCATCTGCCACTCACAAAATCTGTTTTAATTTACTGAAACTCCATTCTCCTTTTTATAGTAGCGATTTTAAAGGTATGAATGTTGAAACTACTGGAGATGAGATTCCTCTTTTTCACATGGTAGTCTGGTTAAGAATTTACACTTCCTGAAATCTCCAAGCACCAAGGTAAGCCTGCCTGCTTTGATATGTTTGCCATAGTGACCATTGGTGGGAAGAGGCATAACTTTCAACCTTGTCATTAGAGTATCTGTCCCACTACAGGACTTCTTCCTTAATGAAGCAGTGCAACTTATCCCGTAACTCCATGTTGGTGGTGTAAATGGGCATTTCCTAAAATCATACTGTCTAGCTTTTTGCCTCATTTTCAAAATCTTCCATCTTAAGTTCCATTTGGGAGTATGAGTTTTAAACAAAGTCCTAAAATTGTTGGGCGCAATCTTTCTCTTGTCATGAGCTCTCACCTTTGATCATGTAATTTTGAAGTATGCACTTATCCTTCCCTGCTTTTTTAAGGTGGGCAACTTGAATTCACCCAATTTCTCCGCAACAGAATAAGCCATGTCTTCAACGCATTTCGACTCACTTTTTTAACACTTTTCCTGTTGCCATAATTCATCATTTCCCATATGTCAGAGATGCTGCTGTGCTGTCACTGTCCACTAGTGAATCATCTCTGGCTTCTCTGCTGGTGAAAGGTCTCGGTAAAAACTGTCTTGTTCATCTTTTCCAGTGCAATGATTATTTTTCTTGGAAGGCATTGATATACGAAAGGGAGCACTCGGCCAGACAAGGAGGGCACAAATGCACCTGCAGCGCAAAACCCCTCTCTTCCAAAACAATCTGCTTAGGAAGACCTCCTTCGCATTGCAGAACGCAGAGGTACCGTCCTCATCCAGCACCATCTGCCTCCTACCACCCCAGCAGCACCCCCACTCCATCTCCCTGCCGCCACTCTACTGGTCACGGTTTGTTACATGAACAAACTTATGAAACAACAAACTGATCGAAAAAGCAAGCTGGGAAGATGCTTGGCATAGAGAAATCAAAGCTGAAACTTGGAAGAGGGCATGGAGTCTGGCTGATCCATCATAAATGTGTGCCTAAGATAATATCTAAATTATGCTGCAGGTGGTACATGACCTACTGTAGGTAACATTAGCTCACCCCAAATGTAACGGACGGAAGTTGTAGGGGAAGTGATTTAGCCAGCAGCCTTGTTCTGTGTTTGGTGGAGCTGTCTGACGGTTCCAAGTCTTCTACAAAGAGGCACCAGGGCGCATTAAAGGATTCTAGGCTCGTGTCTTACCAGTGGAACCCTTAACTATCTTATTTGGAGGTAGGGAGGAGACACTGTGGCTCGCTAGCACTGCCTCCTGGATATTACAGGACTGGCTGCAAAAATTAAACTTAGCCAGAGCTGATGATCTCCAGACACCCCCAATCCACACAATATATTTAGTGTTACAAACTGCGGAGTGTAGCTCTAGTAGATATGATTACTTCCAGCATGAGAGGATAGAGATTCCTTTCCTTAAGTAGATGCAGAATGGCGATGTAGGCACACAGTTCGAGAGACGTCTGTGTTATCAATATTGTTGGATAAATGCATACTTTATTCTCCTCTACCCGCGGCAGCTGTAAAGATATACAGTTCTAGTTCAGATTTTGGGGATTTCGTATAGAGACTACTATGAACTTATGTGGAACACTCCGAGGCACTCCTCAGTGCTCAGTCGACAAAAGGTTTATAGGATTGTTTCATGTGTGAGCTGTGCTTTCTCTTAATGTCTGTTTGTTGCCCTGAACTGACTACCAAAAATGCATTCAAAGCGTGAATAAAAAAAGAAAAATACTATTGTTCGAGATGTTGTTATTATTTCACGAACACCTGTTCTGGCAACCCTGCACAAACACAATACTGCTAACAATGTTGCATACGTCTGCTAGACAGGCCTGTTCTGATTGCAGATGGGATACAGGGCTTGCTGGCCAAGGTGAAGCACGTGTCTTCCTCTCTTGCACTCCAGTCTCCTCTTTCTCCCCATCAGTAGGACAGAGATACTGACACGAAGGACACTGCACCTCCTAAAGCCTTTTGGAGAAATCTTTCAGAAGCGTTTTTAGAAACCTCTTTCTGATTGTCAAATCACAGTTAGACAAAGAGACATTACTTATAAATGATAGCAGATTATCTGCAAACTTTCAGAAACATTTTCCTAAAACATTCATAAAAAAACGTTCACAGAAACATTATTGAAAAACATTTGTATAGTGTCACAGTGCAGCGAGAGGGAAGCATTGCTGAACCAGGATGCCAAACATGACATTCGAGAACTGGTTCATAACATAGAAATAGCTGACGTCCTCAAGAAACAATGGCCCATAAATATCTACCTTCTGTAAACGCAGTCAGAAACCATAATCTTGTATGTGAAAGGAGCACTGGGTAACGCATGACATGACAGCTGTAACACATGGTGTAACAAAAGGCATACCACAACAGTAACTCCTATTTTATTGTAGCTGCAAGGATATCTCAGATGGCCATAGTGGACCAACGTACCGAAGAGTTCCCACCCTCAGTGGAAATCTATGCCATTGTGAACATCTGTGCTTAGACTCTGTATGGAAATTACAAATGGTGATTAGGACAGTCCATCCCTGATGAGTTGATTGGTTGTGAGAAGATATTTTGCCCCATTTGAAACAGCTATAGGTATTTTGGTAGATTATAAGAAGAAATTCAAAATCATTGCCAGAAGACCAGTTTAACTGGAACCATTTTTAGTAAAACTGAGCACAAAATCATATTAATGTGTAATTTAGTTTTATTATTCATAATGGTTTGGTGAAGCTTACTATGCCAGGGATGTGTGCCATAAAGAGAAAAGACAACCTTGCACCATAAATCTATCTAGGGCTTCTAATGGTTTTTTAAGGAGGACTGAAATGGTCGTTGGAATCAAATGAAAGAAGTGTTAAAGAACTTTGGCAAACTTTGATTATAAGCGAAAATTATCTTTATTGAGTCCCTTCTTTGACACTTACTAAACAAAGCATAGAGCGTTTTTGTTCCCTTCCTTTGAACTAATCACATCTCCATGGGGAATTCCAGTTAGGGTCCTTGTATTTTAATTCAGTTGTAGCTATTTTGTTTTATCTCAGTGTTTTGATTCATAGAAAGTTTGTAATTTATGCATCAGAAAAAATATTCTTGTACCATGTTTCTGTGTGTTTTTGGTAACGATGTTCACAGAATTGGAGGCCATGATTGCTTAGTGAGGTTTTCTGTAGAAAATAATGTTTTTTGTCTTTATACAAACAATTTTTACAGCACAACAACTTGTGTTACGTAATTATTTCCAAACTTGGAGTTAAGAACCACAGTGTGATTATTTTAAAATATTAAATGAAGCTGATTCTTAAGATGACGCTACGACTAGTCAGAGTTTCTCAGCTGAGAAGCACTATGCAGATTACGAATGCCTCTAGAGACCCCACCACAGACTATGATGATTTAGCCAGTTCCATTGCTCTCTCCAAAGACGACGTTACAAGACGCCTTGTCAAGCCAAGAAGGGAAAGACATCTATGAAGAGGCCAGTTTGGATAAAATAGACGCTTTCTTTAGGGAAGAAAGTGAGAAGAGGCTATCAGATCTCGAGGCCTCAACATACAGTATGTGGAACTCAGAGAATACAAAGAATATAGTCCTCCTCGTAAAGCGCAGCAACTGAGTTCACCTAGACCCTTGAGTAAAGAACTCAAACGACATTGATGTGGTCCACCTCCCCTGCAAGTGGACCAAGTACTATTGCAAATGCCAACTGGCCTGCAGAATGTGATGAGAGACATTCATCCCAGACCCCCTCCACCTTCCACTTCAGGGTGCAGTCCGAAGGAGTATCCACGCCTCAAACACCAACAGGAATACCAATTCCGGTGGATTCAAAGGATTTACTCATGCTTAAAAAACAAACACCTGCGAAGACCCTATCACCTAAGAGAGGTGTCTCTCCCATAAGAGTGAACCGTGGGACGGCTGGAGATGTATCCAGTTCAGATGACGGCTGTTAGATGATGCAGACGATTCTGAATGTTGTACATCACCTTAATTTAAGATGATAATGGTGATAACGCATCTCCCCAAGACCCTCCGGCAACGCGAGCAGAGATTCAGATTGGAATGATTTCACAATTCCAGAAGATGCAAGCTTAGAAACAATACCAAGAGATTCTACACTAATGATAAAAAAGATTTCACCCCTTGTTTGACAACTCATCTCATCATTTTACTCTACTGACTACCTCTGTAGAGAAGGTATGCTTTCTGTTGGATTTTAAAGAGAAACACCACAGGAGTGGCAGATCTGTTCCATTTTAGTACCTCTATGGGAAGGTGGTCTGCTCACAATGCAGAATGCAGCAATAGCGACTGTAAATCTATCTAGAATTGAGAAGAAATATAAGGCCACAAATTTGGCACAAGCATGTATTTTAAATCCAGTCAAATTTGATTTGGTGGTGTCAGCCGCTGTGCAAAGCAGGTTTAGGAGATCGTTCAACTCCATGCACTGCCCCAAGAGATGAGAATGGCCGTAAATGACATTTAATGGGAAAAAGAGTAAATGTGCTTGCTGCAGATGCAATGAAGATTGCTAATGCATCAGCCATAGTTGCAAGATTGGACACACAACTGAGGAGTGACATAGCGCTGCTATTAGAAAAATTGTCTGAAGAAGATAAGGTCAAGACAAAAGTAATCATACGGGATGGCGAACATGCATCTGTAACACTAATAGATGTGGCTATGGATGCTTCCACCTGCACTTTTAGGCAGATGGATAATGCAACTGTGATGCCTACATATGAATGGCTTAAACGTACATAATTCAGGCCAGAAGTACAATCCATTGTAATTGACATGCCCTTTGACGGCACAAATGTTTTTGGGAAAAACAATGATATGCTACAAGTAATAAAAACTGGCACGGAGACAGCTAGATCCTTAGGACTGCTGCAAAATAAATAACATTATAAAGGATACATGTGGCAAAATCAAGTTATAGGAAGCTGGCTCTGTATATACTAAACCAAAGTAAGCTATAGTGTGCACAGAGTCCAGTGGAACCCCAAAGGTAGGCAGAGGTAAAAGTAGATAATACCTTACTCACATTTGTGGTAGTGTGGGCGAGCAGTAAGGCTTTATCAGTGGGTATTGTAAAGCATTTATTGTACACACTCAGGCAAGAAATGATGTCGCACACTCAAAGACTGAACTCAGACCAATTTTGTTTATATAAAAATATTATTTAGTTATATTTTATTTGATAAAACCAAGCCAGGCCTGGTACAGGTAAGTATAATAATACTTTGCAATATTTATGCAATAAATTACAGGTGAGTGCAGGTTCAATGTAGTTAGTTGATTTACAGGTAAGTCAACAGTCAAAATTACTTTTCAGTTACTTTGTAGATTACAGTGTATGTTACTTCTTGGATTACTTTTGAAGTTACTTTTGCTATTCAGTGTGATATGCCTAGATATCACACTAGGACATTTCCTAGACAAAAGGTAAGTAATTCAGTTTTTACACATTTGCAGTTTCTTAGGGTTTTCATACAAACCAACTCTACACGTATAACAATTTCACAAGAAAGCAGTCAATGCCGTCCTATAAGAGAAAACCAGGTTATCAGTCTAACGGTAAGTACCTAGGTTTGGGAGTTGGTTTCCTGGGGTTAGAACAAGGGTTCCCCCAGGTTCAAGGATGGCACTCTCAAAGCACCCTCAGCAGCACTATGGCGGCTGGGTGCAGAATGCTGAGGCCTAGTGTTATCCACTTGGGTATAGGGGGCCTCCGGTTGGTGGCTGCTCACGACTAGGCCACAAGGTTGTGGGAGCAAAGCTCCTGGTGTTAGGCTCAGGGCAAAGGAGGATGCGGTTTAGCATACAAGGTGCACCCCCAGCGGCACAGAGGCGGCCGGGTGCAGGGTGCTGTTTTGGCGTCGGGTGCCCTGTTGTTTTCAATGGGGATTGCTGGTTTTGGTTTTTAGCTGCAGGCTCGGTCCAGGAAGTCTTCCAGGAGGAACCAACAGCTGGGCAAGTAAGTTGGAGGGCTCAGGACTTAGGTGCACCTCGGGTTCTCTTCCCCAGGGCGCAGGGCGGCTGGATGCAGAGGTGCCTTTTTGAGGTCGGATTTCACCTTACCGGGCCACTTGCGGTTGGGGGGGGTCTCCGTGCAGAGGCTGCAGGTGAAGTCGGGGAATCCTGGAGGGGTCAGCCCACAGTGGACTCGGACTCTGGAGCGCTGGGGGACATCACTGGGACCGGTGAGCCACTCAGACTCGGGCCGTAGGCGTCAGGTGCAGTGGTGGTTTCAGGCGTCGGGTTTCTTTGTCCTCAGCAGGCTTAGAGTCTGTCTTGGGAGTTTCTTTTGAACAGAGCTGCTGTTCACAGGAGATCCGGTCTTTGTTGAAGGTAGTTAGTCCTCCCAGGGTTCTGGAAGTCTCTGGTTGCAGGACAAGGCGACTTCTGGCACAGGATATCTGGAAACTGCAGACGGGCCGGTAGGGCTGTGGCCAAGTCAGTTCTTCTCTGCAGTCTCCTCTGCTAGGCGTCTTCTTTCATCCTTCTTCTTCGTAGGTTGTGGGAACCTCTCTTCTTGGTTTAGGGCTGCCCCCTAAATACTGTATTTAGAGGGAGTTTTAGGGGTCTTGAGGTCAGTAGCCAATGGGCTACTGACCTTAGGGTGACTACACCCTTGGTGTGCTCACCCCACGTGGGGGAGTGGGCACAATCCCTAATCTTGATTGGAGAGTGCCTGCCATCTGCAAGATGGCGGGCACTGAAGAGTGGGCTTCACCTCGTCTCTGCCACCTGAGGGGTGGGGTTGGCAGAGGTGGGCACACCTTCTGGGCTGCTCTAATTTTTACCGCCTATCTTCCCGCCGAAAAGGGGGTGAGACAGGAAGGGGGCCTGCTCCTGATAGCAGGAGAGGCTGGGAGTCGTGTTACAAATGCAGCAAGGCCTTTGATGCTCCCCTGCCACAGATGGCTCTTCCTGACCTGGGGAGGTGTGAACACCTCCGCCCAGGAAAGGCTTTGTTTCTGGTCTCAGGGAGCGAAGGCTGTCATCCCAGGGGTCCAGAAACATGTCTCGTGGTGGCAGGCTGGTGTTTACCCATCAGGGAACCCACCAGAGGCTGGTCGTTTTTCAGGGGGCATCTCTAAGATGCCCTCTGAGTGCATTGTATAATAAATACCACACTGGCATCAGTGTGGGTTTATTATGCTGAGAAGTTTGATACCAAACTTCCCAGAATTCAGTAAAGCCATTATGGTGCTATGGAGTTCGTAATGACAAACTCCCAGCACCATATACTCTTAATGGCAGCACTGCACTTACAATGTCTAAGAATGGACGTAGACACTGTAGGGGTACCGTGCTCATGCAACTGTACCCTCACCAGTGGTATAGTGCACCCAGCTAGAGGGGTGTCTTACCTATACCATAGGCAATGGGTTGCAGGCATGGCACACAGGTATATGTGCCATGTCGACTCTTCACTTTTCTCTTCACCAAAACACGCCGCCTGCAATGGCAGTGTGTATGTGTTAAGGTACAGGACCTCTAAGGGTGGCACAATATGTGCTGCAGCCCTTAGAGGCCTTCCCTGGTCACAGTGCCCTTGGTGTACCCATGGTACCTTTTACAAGGGACTTACTTGTGGCCAAGGAAGTGCCGATTGGGGGTACAAAGGTTTTGGGAAAGAACACAGGCCCAGGGACCCAGGGCACATCCAGTCAAAGTGCATCAGAAATCTGACAAAAAGTGTGTGGGGGAGTTACTGCAACAGAAACCCAGCTTCCTACACAAGTCATATGTTCAAGGATCATTTTTTCGACCAGAACAGCAATATGGATCAAATCAGCAGCAAAGACATCGGAGGTCCCAATTGAATAATGGGTCAAAGATGAAGAGGAAATCAATCCTTGAAATATGACTTAAAGGGGGTGGGAGAACTTGATTTCCCGAAAGAGATATACTCCCAGTCGAACTGCCAGTGGGAGGGTAGGGCAGAATAGTGTTTTTCCAAGTAAACTGCCAGCTTATTACTACACACACATGGGTGTTGGGCATTGACCTTCATGGTCACACCCTACAATTTGTGGAAAGCCCTCCTAAATGTCCACTAAGGAAAGAAAAAAACAAGCACCTGCAAAAACTACTGCTGAAGATATCCAAATTGATCAGCAAGAAATCCATTGAGAAAGTACTAGTAAAGGAAACATTTTAAGGCTTTTACTCAAGATTTTTTCTCATATTAATAAGATCAAGGGATTGAAGACTAGTCCTGGCTCTAATGAATCTAAACAAATTCTTGAAGAGCCAAAGTTTTTGCACGGTTTCATTACAAAAGAGACTACCATTTCTAAAGTAGGGAGAAAATCTAACATCTATAGAGCTGGAGGATGTGTACTTCAACATCCTGATACATCTGAAACACAAAAGATTCCTTTGTTTCATGGTTTCTGGTCACCACTACCACTTCCAAGCCTTGCCTTTTGGCCTGAATTCGGCTCCTTGAAGCTTCACCAATTGACTAGCACCACTGATAGCTTTCATAAGATGAAAAGGAGGTATGGTGTATCTGTACTTAGACAACTATCTGAAAAGAGCAGAAACGTAACAGTTGATAAAAAACTTAATAAGAATAAGCTTGTTAAATTTAGGTTTGCCTACCAGCAAAAGAAACTTGTGTTTAACCCTAAGTAAGGATTTGATTTTCCTGGGAGCTAGAATTTCCACAGAAGAGTGATTAGTTTATCCATCACAAGATGGAGGCAAAAAATTGATTGGCCAAGCAACATTCTTGATTTCAAAGAAAATGACCACAGTAAGAAAGGTGAGAGCAATCCTAGGAACAATGTCTTGGTGCATTCTTCTGTTGCTTGATTGTGAAGGCTAGCTTTAAGCCCCTTTTGAGATTATTTTTTTGTTTTTGTTTTTTTTACAAGAGATTTCGCAAGCGGAGCTCAAGCAGTGCAGGAGAAACCTAAAACCTGTTCCCATTATAGATTACCTTACCAATTTTTGCAAATGTCTTAAGTTTAGAAAAGGCTGGCCAGTCAATTGCGTCAATTGAGGTACATCTAGCTGCATATCACAATGTTCGAGGCATGTGTGCTGTAGCCACATGCTTTCCATACTCCTGCCATCTAGTGTTGTGTCCTGATGTTTGCAAGTTGTTTTTATTCAAAGAAGTCTTTTTCATTCACAAGGTAAGGTGACTCCTCCTTTCGGTGATAATGCGCATGGCATCAACTCCATTGTTAGATTGTTTTCTTTCCACCATCGGATTCGGACGTGGTTTGCAGCCCTCAGGTTCGAAACCGTTCTTTGGGATCCCCTTGGTGTGCAGCCCAATGTACCCTCGTCAATATTGTTTCGTACGCGTTTAACCATTCCCCGCGTGTCGATAAAATAGGAAAACTCTGTCTTTGGTATAGTAAACATCATTGGCGGCATTCGGGCCTAGCCGCGTTGGCCGACTTACACTCCGTTCCTTATTATCCAGTCTTCTGCCAATGGAAAGGACTCTATTTGAATTTTGTCCTTGGTGCCATTCCAAGTATCCGCGCACCGACCTGCATAAAGTCTGCAAATTGTGCCTCTCACCGGAGCACAAGGAAGAAGATTGTGACGCTTGTCGTTCGTTCCGATCGAAAAAGACTTTGCGGGATTGTGGGGCTCGATGAAGGTACATTAAGCGGCAGAACATTGAACACACCCCGGATATTTTCAGTGGAGATACCGAGCAGGAGGAAATAAAGGCGTCGGCAGTGGAAGATGAGGAGGCCTTCTCTGTTCAAGAATTGGACTCTGAACTGGAGATTGAGTTGGAGTCCGAAAAAGTTCCAGCGGGACAGGGTGCCATGAGTAATAAAGCCCATTTGCCCCCCAAACTTTCTTCCGCCAAACAAAAGGCTTCTGGGCCACCACTGCCTGTTGGCCATGGTCGGCACTGAGAGACTGCTTCCAACGCCCGCCCTCGGGCTTGGCACCGAACCAGACAATCAAGCCTTCCGGCTCGAGCCCGAGCCGAAACAATACCCCTTCAGTTCCGAAACATTCTGGATCGAAAGGAAATAAGGACAAATCCAGGTCGGTGCTTAAAAGTTTGGCGCCAAAACAAAAAGACGCTCCCTTAAAACCACCGGAGCCGATTTTGGAAAAAATTAAAGAAAAGCTGGATCCCAAGAGGATTCATATAAATCCTGATACTAAACACATAATAGCTAAACAAGTAATACCTTCAAAAAGGAAGGCAGACACTGAATACAGAATCCCTCTGAAGAAGAAACGGGACATGGCTGCCAGCCCTATTAACATTCCACAAACCCCTCCACCTTCTTCACCAATTTCCATTATACCAGATATAGATCCTCTACACATTACACATCAGGTTCTCCTAACACAAATCCCGATTTAGGAGAGGATGATGATAATTATAATCAGCCACCACCTGATCCATGAGATGACTTTAATATAGACCCACCTCAAGATACAGACCCTGATCTATACTCCGCAAAACCTTCTCCTCCTGATGATAATACTGCATATCAGGAATTAATTGCTAGTGCAGCCAATTATCAAGGAGTACCTTTACACAAGGGAGCACTAGAAGACAATTTCCTATTTGAAACCTTAGGAAACGCACTCAAAACAACACAAATGTTCCCTATGTTAATAGATATGATGAGGCATACTAATGATATTTTTAAAGACCCAGTTAGAGCACGTATACTAACACCTAGGGTGGAAAAAGAATATAAACCCCCACCATCTGACCCAGTTTTTAATAGGGGTCAGTTGCCTTTGGATTCCTTGGTGCCTCTAATGCCCGTCAGAGGGCAAATTCACAAACATCAGGAGAGGCACCACCTCCAGACAAAGAATCCAAACTAATAGATGCGTCAGGGAAGAGAGTAGCTGCTCAATCAGCCAACAATTGGCTTATAGCTAATACGCAAGGTTTGTTGTCCAGATACGATAGAGCTCGCTGGAATGGAAGAATTATTGCAATATCTCCCAGAGGAACACAAAAAGAGGGGGCAGGAAATAGTGCAGTAAGGGAAACTTCTAATTCCACTATCAGATGTGCATTGGATGCTGCAGATACTGCAGCTAGGGGAATCAACACTAGCATTCTGCTAAGGAGACATGCAAGGCTTTGAATTTCTGGGTTCAAACCAGAAGTTCAGCAAACCATTCCTAATGCACCCTTTGATAAGGAACACCTCTTTGGGTCTCAAATAGATCAATCCCTTGAAAAGATGAAATAGGATACCGAAGTGGTAAAATCTATCAGAGCACTTCAATCTCCTTCTACCAGAGGTTCCTTTCGTCACTCCTTTTACAGAGGAGGCTCCAAAACTAACACCACAGTTGCGGCCGCATCTTCATACGAGACACAAACGCAATCATCCCCCTCTAGAGGATTCTACAAGGGTGGTTATAGAAAGAACAATTTTAAGTAAAGAGGTAGAGGTACACCAACACGCACCTCCCAGTCCACTAACAAGCAGTGACTTGCTAGTACTCCCTCCTACCATTCATCACCTGTAGGAGGAAGATTACAACATTTTCTTCCCATTTGGCAATCAATAACATCAGACAAATGGGTTTTGGATATTATCCAACATGGTTATTGCCTAGAGCTTACCAGCAACCCTCTCAATATTCCACCTCACATTCACAAACACTCACTACAACACCAACAGCTCCTTAAACAAGAGGTACACGCTCTTCTAACAAAAACAGCTATAGAACCGGTTCCATTACAACATCAAGGATCCGGAGTTTACTCACTTTACTTCCTAATCCCCAAAAAGGACAGGTCTGTAAGACCAATCTTAGATCTCAGAACGTTAAACCTGTACATACTGTCAGAGCACTTCCATATGGCTACCCTTCAACAAGTGCTTTCACTTCTACACCAAAGTGACTTTATGTTAACACTAGACTTAAAGGACGCACACTTCCATATTCCTGTACACCCAGTACATCGCAAATATCTCAGATTTGTGATAGCAGGAAATCACTATCAGTTCAAAGTACTCCCATTCGGAGTGACTACTGCACCCACAGTATTTACAAAATGCTTGGCAGTAGTAGCAGCTCATTTAAGAAGACAACAAATTCATGTATTTCCATATCTGGACGATTGGCTCTTCAAAGCCAACACACAGCAAAGGTGTCTACAACACTCTCAAGCCACCATAAACCTCCTTCATCAATTGGGATTTACAGTCAATGCACAAAAGTTCCATCTCCAACCCTCACAACAGCAACCATATCTGGGAGCAATAATAAACACTCACACGGTGCTAGCATCTACCAGTAGAGCCAGAATTTCAAACTTTATTACTACAATTTCAAAATAATCAATACCTAACAGTCAAAACTTTTATGCAACTGTTAGGGATGATGGCATCATGCATTGTAATAGTGCCTCATGCAAGATTACACATGCGTCTTCTACAAGAGTGCTTAGCACGTCAGTGTAATCAATCACAGGGTCAAGTAACAGATCTAGTGTTGGTAGACAGCCACACTCCTCGCTCTCTGCAGTGGTGGAACACACAAATAAAAAGAGTGGCCCTTTATTGACCCAATTTCACAAGTCATACTAACAGCAGATGCATCTCTTAAAGGTTGGGGTGCCCATCTTCAGCATTTAACAATTTGGGGTTTATGGAACGCCAACCGCAAAAATCTCCACATCAGTTACTTGGAGCTTCTAGCTGTTTACTTAGCACTAAAAGCTTTTCGACCTCACCTAGTAAGGAAAGTTGTCTTAGTCCGGACAGACAATATGACAGCAATGTCATATGTACAAAAACAGGGTGGTGGGGGGACACACACTCTACAGTTGTCACGCCTCTCTGAGACCATTTGGCGTTGGGCAATACATCACAAAATTCATCTTCTTGCAGAACACCTTCCAGGCATCAACAACCAATTTGCCGACCTCAGCAGGATGTGGCAACAAGTACACGAATGGGAACTTCATCCCCAGGTTCTCCTTCCATACTTCCAAAAATGAGGGTTTCCACAGATCTCTTTGCCACAGAAGAGAACTCAAAATGCCCAAACTTCACCTCAAGATTCCCACACCATGTATCCAAAGGCAATGCCCTATGGATGAACTGGTCAGGGATATTTGCTTATGCTTTTCTGCCTCTCCCTCTCCTTCCATTTCTGGTTCGGAAAATCAGGCAGACATCTCTCACACTGATTCTAGTGGCTCCCACATGGGCTCGTCAACCATGGTTCACCACACTACTAGACCTGTCAGTGGTTCCACACCAAAAGCTGCACTTTACTTCAAACTTTTTCGCACAGAACCATGGAGAAATCAGACATCCAAACCCCAAGGAGCTCAATCTAGCGATCTGGCTCCTGAAGTCATAAAGTTTGGATACCTAAACCTACCACCAGATTGTATGACAATTCTTAAACAGGCAAGGAAACCTACCACTAGAGCATGTTATGCAGCAAAGTGGGAAAGGTTTGTTAAATATTGTAATAATAATACAATTGATCCATTAGATGCATCTTTACAGAATATTATTTGTTACCTTTTGCATCTACAACGAGTTGGCTTAGCCTACACATCTATTCGACTACACCTTGCAGTATTAGCTGCATATCTACAAAACAGACATCTATCCTTATTTAAGGTTCCCGTGATTAAAGCCATTTTGTGGAAGGCCTTAAGAGAATAATACCACCTAGGCTACCACCTGCACCGGTATGGAACCTTAACAATGTTCTTACAAGGCTGATGGGTCCACCTTTTGAGCCATTACACAATTGTGAATTACAATTTCTTTCATCGAGGGTTGCCTTTCTCATTGCTATCACTTTATTAAGGCGTGTTGGTGAGCTACAGGCATTAACCTTAGAAGAATCTTTCTTTCAACTTCATAAAGATAGCGAGGTTCTTCGTACAAATCCAAAATTCCTTCCAAAAGTAGTTTCTGCCTTTCATTTAACCAATCAGTTGAGTTACCTGTGTTCTTACCTCAACCTGATTCGGTAGCAGAAAGGGCTCTACACACACTTGATGTCAAAAGACCACTATTATACTATATTGATAGAACAAAATATTTTCACAAAACAACTTTTTGTTGCATTTGCTCCACCTCATAAAGGAAATCCCATCTCTAAATCCAGTATTTCTAGATGGATTGTTAAATGTATTCAAACTTGTTATGTTAAAGCTAAAAGAACTTTAACTATACCTCCTAGCACATTCTACTCGCAAAATAGGAGCATCCATGGCCTTTTTAGGTAACATTCCCATAGCTGACATATGTAAAGCAGCTACATGGTCTACACCACACACATTTACCAAACATTATTGTGTGGCTGTAGGACAGGCAGTGCTAAAACACTTTTTCAAATAACTGCAACACTCACTGGTTAGCCACCGCCTTGGGAGAATACTTCTATACAGTCTATGTAAAGCATGTGTATCTACAGCACACATGCCTCGAATGGATTATGTTACTTACCCTGTAAGCATCTGTTCTTGGCATGTAGAGCTGTAGATTCACATGCACCCACCTCCCCGGGTACCTGTGGCAGTTCGAATTATTCACATTAAATACGCATGGACATCTCTGTACTAAACTTACTTAGTCCATTCTCACACTCTTGCGGGAAAACAATCTAACTATGGAGTCGATGCCCATGCGCATTATCACCGAAAGGAGGGGTCACCTTACCTCGTGACTGGAAAAGACTTCTTCGAAGAAAAACAACTTGCAAACATCCGGACCCAACACTAGATGGCAGGTGAATCTACAGCTCTGCATGCAAAGAACAGATGCTTACAGGGTAAGTAACATAATCTTTCTATGGGCACTTCATAGAGTATCATTATAATCATAGAGAAAAATAATTTACGAAAGGTCTATTCAGAATGGTTCCACCTGCTCCGAAACTGGCATATTTCATGGTACATGTATTTCTAAAGTACCCTATCACACACAAGGGAATTCTGGCACTGAGTATGTGTGTGTCCTCGCCTAGCCATGCCTATGGTAGGCTGGTTAATTGAAAAGCCAGGTCTTCAGCTTTTTTGCATAATTCAAGAAGAGAGGAGGGGCTCTGATGTGGAGTGGGAGGTTGTTTGATACTTTAGGAGTGATGCATGAGCATGCCTGCATTCCTGATCTGCTTCTCTGTATGTGTGGGATGTTTGTGAATAGGAGTCCTATGGAGCAGAGTTGTGTGGGTGGTTCGTGAACGTAGATATGACTGAGGTAGTTGTGGCCTAAGTTGTGTAGTGCCTTGAATGTGTTTGTGTGAAGTTTGAAATCAGCACGGTTGTGTACTGGGAGCCAGTGGAGTTCCCTGAGGTGTGGTGGGATGTGAGTTCTGTGTGGGAGGTTTAGGATGAGTCTTGCTACCAAGTTCTGGAGGGTTGTAGTCTTTTGGTGAGTTGCTTGGTGATCCAGGCGTAGAGGGTGTTCCGATAGTCCTACTTGCTGGTGACTAGGGCATGAGCAACAGTTTTTCTGGTGTTGCTTGGGAGCCACATGAAGATCTTCCTCAGAATCTTCAGGGTGTGGAAGCAGGATGCAGTGGCAGCGTTGACTTGTGCAGTTATGTCCAGTTTGCTATTGATGATGATTATGATTCAGAGGTTCCTGGTGTGGGTGTTGGGTGCATGTCCGAGGTCGGCTGCCACAGGTTGGTGTCCCATGGTGAGGTGTTCTTGACAAAGATCACAACTTCTGTCTTGTGGGTGTTGAGCTTGAGACACTTGGCTTTCATCCAGTGAGTGACTTTGGTCATGCATGTGGTGAACTTGTTTCTTGAGTTGGGGGTATTGTCTGAAAGGGAGAGTATGAGTTGTGTGCTGTCGGGATAGGATGTTGATGTGCGTGGATGATGCTGGCCAGAAGAATCATGTATGTGTTGAAGTGGGTGGGGCTGAGCGATGAGCCATTAGACACTTCGCAGATGAGTTTGTGGTTTTCCGAGGAGTAAGGTGCCAGACCGACAGCTTGTGATCTATCCGTTAAGGAGCAGATCCAGCGGTTAGCGAGTCCTTGGATGCCAATCTCATGCAGACCCCTGATTAAGATGGGATGTGAGAGTGTGTCAAATGCTGCAGAGAGGACCAGGAGAATAAGAGCTACTGTCTCCCCTTTGTCAAGGATCATGCAGATGTCATATGTGGAGGTGATGAGTGCTGTTTCTGTACTAGTTTCTGTTTCTGCTTGGGCTTGAATCCAGATTGTGTGGCAGTGAGGTGCTGGTGGTTGCTGAGGTGGTTGTGAGGTGTTGGTTGATTAGTTTCTCTAAGACCATGGCCAGGTATGGGAGGAGGGAGTGTTTCTGTAGATGAAGAATGTGGCTCGGTTAATGTACGGTTTCTTGAGCAGGGGCGTGACAGTGGCATGCTTACAGGAGATCAGGAATGTGGCTGAACCGATGGAAGCATTGAGGATGGGTATTACTGCTTTGCTGATGGGTAGGAGGCCTTTGGTGAAGGGATGGTGGTGGCAAGGATCAGATGAGTCCCAAGTGGATGGTCTTCATGATAGCGGTGTTTTCGACGGTGGTGACAATGAGCCACGAGGTCAGGGTTTGTTCTTCGGCCGTGATGGAATTTTAGTTGCAACGGTGATGGGACCTGGTTGAGGATCAAATTGTCATAAATGTAGGTGATTTTGTTACAGAAGAATTCCAAGAGCTTGTTGCAAAGGTCTTGCAAGGGGGTGATGTTGCTGGAGGCGGCAGGAGGCTCAGTGAAATCTTTGTAATGGCGAAGATTTCCTTGCTTCTGTTTGTGCTGGCATTGATGTGGTCTGCAAGAGCTGTGTGTATTGAAGATAGCTTTACTTCTAGCCATCACTTTGGTTAGGAGAGTAAGCGAATTACAAGAATGATCATGTAAAGAACCTTTTTTACATTTTGCAAAGGATAAAGTAACTGTTAGAACCAATCCAAGTTTTCAAAAATATATATTTTTTATTAAAGTACATGTAGTTATAGTTACAATACATACATGTTCAGAGTAAAGTATGCATTTTTAGTTTAACATCAGAATCCCATAGTCTACATGGTGTAAGATAGTCAACAGTGTGGTTTTCTTCATGTTCAGTTTTCTACATAACATATAACAGATTAAACATAACATTAAAAACTGTAGACCGACAGCTTGTGATCTATCCGTTAAGGAGCAGATCCAGCGGTTTCCGAGTCCTTGGATGCCAATCTCATGCAGACCCCTTATTAAGATGGGATGTGAGAGTGTGTCAAATGCTGCAGAGAGGACCAGGAGAATAAGAGCTACTGTCTCCCCTTTGTCAAGGATCATGCAGATGTCATATGTGGAGGTGATGAGTGCTGTTTCTGTACTAGTTTCTGTTTCTGCTTGGGCTTGAATCCAGATTGTGTGGCAGTGAGGTGCTGGTGGTTGCTGAGGTGGTTGTGAGGTGTTGGTTGATTAGTTTCTCTAAGACCATGGCCAGGTATGGGAGGAGGGAGTGTTTCTGTAGATGAAGAATGTGGCTCGGTTAGTGTACGGTTTCTTGAGCAGGGGCGTGACAGTGACATGCTTACAGGAGATCAGGAATGTGGCTGAACCGATGGAAGCATTGAGGATGGGTATTACTGCTTTGCTGATGGGTAGGAGGCCTTTGGTGAAGGGATGGTGGTGGCAAGGATCAGATGAGTCCCAAGTGGATGGTCTTCATGATAGCGGTGTTTTCGACGGTGGTGACAATGAGCCACGAGGTCAGGGTTTGTTCTTCGGCCGTGATGGAATTTTAGTTGCAACGGTGATGGGACCTGGTTGAGGATCAAATTGTCATAAATGTAGGTGATTTTGTTACAGAAGAATTCCAAGAGCTTGTTGCAAAGGTCTTGCAAGGGGGTGATGTTGCTGGAGGCGGCAGGAGGCTCAGTGAAATCTTTGTAATGGTGAAGATTTCCTTGCTTCTGTTTGTGCTGGCATTGATGTGGTCTGCAAGAGCTGTGTGTATTGAAGATAGCTTTACTTCTAGCCATCACTTTGGTTAGGAGAGTAAGCGAATTACAAGAATGATCATGTAAAGAACCTTTTTTACATTTTGCAAAGGATAAAGTAACTGTTAGAACCAATCCAAGTTTTCAAAAAAATATATTTTTTATTAAAGTACATGTAGTTATAGTTACAATACATACATGTTCAGAGTAAAGTATGCATTTTTAGTTTAACATCAGAATCCCATAGTCTACATGGTGTAAGATAGTCAACAGTGCGGTTTTCTTCATGTTCAGTTTTCTACATAACATATAACAGATTAAACATAACATTAAAAAGTGTAGGCGGCCCCCGACCCCCATCTGCCCCTTTCCATTCTATCTAGGTTATCAGAATAATTTGCAGTTAGGCTGTTATCCAAGTATATCTCCGCATAAGGCACTCAAATTCTACAGTAAGTAGCAGGGCCCAGTTAGGGTTCCCCTCATGGCGTGTCCCTTCCCATCCAACCAGTGGTTAGAGTAATCTACATCATGTGTACGTATGTCTGTGCGTGTGGGTCAGGGGAGTAACATGGTGAGTGAATATTGTCCTTAGTATTTTCATTGAACTTTTCCAATATCATGTCCCATGTTTGTGCAATAAAATACTTCCTCTTGCCTGCTTGCTCCCCTTTGTGTAACAATGTGCTTTTCGCCCAGCTCCAAGAAACAACCGCTTGTGCCCAGACTGCCCAGGTGGCGGTAGGATATTGTTTGCAGAGCATAGTGAGGGCTCTTTTGGCCAATAGTAGAGCAAGGTCTAGGAACCTAAGCGCTGGGCGCTTTGGTTTGGGGCGAGGGAACAGCCCAATGAGTACAGCATCAAGGGCCCTAGATACAGGAAGGCCAGTTGTGCTTGATAATACTTGTATCATGACCAATGGGTCTGTATCGAGGGGCAGGACCATAGCATGTGGAGAAGGTCCATGTCCAAAAGTGAACATTGGAGGAAGTTCACATTTAAGTCAGGGAATATCTTATTAATGCGGGCCAGCAGGTGATAGGCTTGTTTGGAATATTAAATTGTGTATATTTAAAACATGCCTGTCTAGATACTCTTACTGTTGGGTGATACTCCAAGGCCTTTGTCAATTTTGTGTCATTAAATGATCTAGCTAGATCAGCCTTCAAAGCATTTTGATGCCCTACTCAGTCACCCTCTTGTGGTCGGTAGGCCCAATAAGTGGATAGCAGGAGCAACAGGCATCGTCAAGCTCCTTAATCTATTAGTTCTGGCTAAACATGGTCTGGACAGACCATAACGACACTGCTCTGGCTGCCACAGAGTTTTGGTCATGGCTTACGGCAGCCACTGACACTCTTGCTCCGCTTAAATGACCCTATGTATGTAGGAAGAAGCCGACCTCTCCCTGGTTCTTGCAGAAGCTGAGAATACACAGACAAGTTTGTCGCTGCCAAGAGCGTGCATGGCGTACACGCTATGAACCGCTCAAAAGAGCTAGCCATAAGACCATTCTGGCAGAATATAAAGCAGCTATTAGGCTAGAGAAATCTCTTTACTGCAATCAGAAGATTGCATCAGCCAACTCTTCTAGGGATCTTTTTAAATTGATATATCTTATCGACACCTACTGCTTTTTCCAATATTGAGAGTTCTCAGGCCTTCTGTAATCGTATGGCAAAAATCTTTCACTCCAAAATCATTGATATCTACTCTACCTTGGACTTTCTCAATTATGAGCCCTCTATCTCTGCTCAAGAGAATACCTATGCAGCCCCCAGCCCTTTTCAGTCCAAGAGCAGGAATTCCTGTCTTTCTGCCTTTTCCCCTCTGACCCTCGAACTGACTGAATTGTTTCTTTGAAGTGTTAAATCAGGCTCCCCACTTGAACCCTGGTCGCCCAAATTGATGCAGTTGGGAGGGATATCATTAGTCCTCACCTTACAGCAACTATTAATAAGGCTATATCCTCTGGATGCTATCCCCAAAGCTGCGATTTTTAAGCCTCTGCTTAAAAAACCTGACTTGGACCCCTCCCAATTGAAAAATTATTGGCCCATTTCTTTGTTGCCTGTTCCCGCCCACTAAAATCTCGGAGAAACATCTAAATATCCAGTTGATGATTTATTAGGAACAGCAGCATCTGCTGGATACCTCCCAGTATGGATTTAGGAGTAACCATGGGACAGAGACAGCACTGTTATCCGCGGTCAATAACATCCGTTCCATGGTTGATGTTGAACAGGCTGTGGTGCAGATCCTGTTTGATCTATCCGCAGCCTTTGACACCATCTCTCCTACCAGGATGGTTGATCGCTTGCAGGAAATGTGGGTCACAGATTCAGCCCTGAAGCTTCTGTCATCTTTCCTGATGCTTAGATCACCGACAGTGGTGGTGGATCAGTTCTACTCTGCACCCATAGCTACTCCATGTGGGGTTCCACAGGGCTCTTCTCTGAGCCCCACACTATTTAACCTATATGTCTCCGCACTGGCTAAACTGATTAGATCTTATGGGTTGCAGGCTTTATCCTATGCTGATGACACACAAACAAATGTGTCCATCACGAAGGATGTAGAGGCTTACGCCCTCAACTTTAAGAACTGTATGCAGTGGATGGTAAAAAACGACCTCAGACTTAATGGTGATAAAACTGAGGTTTTTGATCTTTGGTAGCCAACAATCCATTTTGACCCATTCCTGGTGGCCAGAAATGCTGGGCCAACTTCCCAATCCTGCTGACGCTGCAAAAAATCTTGGCGTTCTGGCATTCGTAAATTGGATTGGCTTCCAGCCACTAAACAAATTACCTTCAAAGCCTTATGCATTATCCATAAGGCACTTCACAATACGGGCCCAAGGGAATTAAGAATGTGTTTCAACTATATAAACCATCTAGACGGTTGCGTTTGGCTGGAAAAATAATTCTGGTTATTCCCAAGTTCCGGAGGGCAAGATTGGGAGGGAGAGCTTTTGCTGTGGCTGCTTCAAAGCTTGTAATGCCCCTTTAAGGTCAAGGATTTTGCACTTGTCCTCCTCAGTAGACTAACCGAATTAGCGCCTTGAGACCTTTGGGCATTTGTTCGCGCTTTATGAATTGCCAAATCAAATCAAACAGGCCCTCATAGCCCGAAAGACCAAACAAGTGGAGAGTTATAGAAGATAGTTCACAAGACCGTTCCGAAAGTCCACTATAGAGAGGCCTGCCTCGTGCAGGGAATGCCCAGAGAGCCATCGAGCTACCCACTGAATTTGTGCAGCTAAGTAGTTGGGTTCGAAGTCCAGGAGGTCCAGTTCTCCCGCTGCAACCCGGAACCAATCCAAAGTTTATAGTAGGCCTGGGCGGTAAATTCCGCTCCTCTCGCGGAATTTTGGCAATTCCGCGGAGAATGCGGAATTGCCGAAAATTCCGCGATCCGCGGTGTAGCAGAATTTTTTCCTTGTTTGCGCTTTCAAAATGCGTGTTGGCGGGAGCGACTTACCGGGATCCCTGCGTTCGCCGAGGAGTTTTCCTACCCGTTCGCGTGCGCCACGAGATTTTGGTAGCCGGCCGCGAGAGTATGCGATCGCGAACACGTCATTCGGACGAGCTATCGGACGTTCGCGAACAGGAAACACGCATCGCGAGCGGGCGGGACAAGTGAAACAAGATGGCTGCGCCAATTGGCGACCGCATGGGAAAGTTCGCGAGATATTTCACCCTGAGCACGCAAACAGCGTCCCCGAACAGGAAAAACGCATCGCGAACGGGCGGAACAAGCAATTCCGCGTGCTCGCAGAATTCTGCGTAGCTCGCAGAGATTTTTTACCGTTTCGCAGAACTTTGCGTAACGCGACTACGCAAATTCCGCCCACCCCTAGTTTATACCCAAATTTCCTTCTTCATTTCATATAAAACCGTGGATTGTCTTGCCATCATTGTTTCCTAATCGAACCTCGGAGGCAGACAGATCATTGCATTCACTAGGTGTAATGAGATGTCTTAAATTATGTTTGAGTAGTACAAAAGACTTTCGAAATCACGTTGGTTATCCGTGGCTTCCGGCTCCGCAAACAATGGCAGTTTATTAACCAAGCAGGCTCTGGCAAGATGAATTGTGTCTTGTATCAAAAAGACTCATGCATTGATGAACACACCATTGAAAAGGACAGTTAAAGCACATTCCACAGTGGCAATGGCTCCAACAACAGTCTTTTTTGCTGGGCTTTCTTCAAAAGACATTTGTAAAGCGGCGACATGGAAGACATCACATGTTTTCGCTAAGCCTTACTGCATTGATGTTGATATCAACAAGGATATAGCTGTAGGAAGGGCAGCACTCAGAAACCTATTTGCATAAGGTAAGCCTCATGCCCTCCAACAACTTTGGTGGATACTGCTGTGGTAATCTGAATTCAAGCATGTGAATCAATGAAAGATCCAATGCTGGAGAAGGAAAAAGGTTACTTACCTGTAACTCCTGTTCTCTAGCATTGGCACCGTATGTTTCATAGATTCACATGCGGCCTGCCCTTGTTATGAGACTTATAGAAACTGTTAAATGAGCAAGTTATGAGCTAGAAAATCTGACAGTTGGAAGCTGCTGACAAGGGTAGTGGCTGTTCTTTGATTGGCTTTAGTTTGGATCATTTATAATCATGGATAGATTGCAGATAGTCTTTGAAATTTCAAGGTTGTTGAGTATAAGGGTTACTCTGCTGTATTAACATTGTTACTGATGGTTCCCAGTCTGATATTGGGGAATAACTCAATCATGGGAATATATGAAAGATACCAATGCTAGAGAGCAGGAGTTAAAGGTGAGTAACGTCTTTCCTTTGTGCCCCACACTAAATGTATGACTCACTGAATAAATGAGTTTAACCAAAGTGTTGTAATCATCCACTCAATTCTGGCATAATATTAGGCAAGCATTGATATACTCTTCATATGTTTTCTATATAGGTCCTCTCCATTATATTTCATATATTCATTTATTCAAATGCATTTTCTTTTTATTGTAAATGCACACTAGCCAGAATAATTCAGTTGTTTCATTGCAGTTCAGTTTGCTCGACTATATTGTTTTATGTTTGTTTCAGTATAATCTAAAATCTTGATTTTCTAGTTATTTTTTCTTAACCGTAAACAAGGTTTCACAGGAACATAAGTTGGTGAAAGGATATTAGAGCTTTTAAATTGATTGTTTGTTTCAATAACATTCAAGGAAGTCTGAAATAGAGTATATAAGCTGAATCAGAATGTTATTAGGAGAGAGAGGAATCTTTGCTTCCAAAGGACAGTTTACTGAGTGTTGCATAGCCAAAAGCTGTAAACACCTTCCCCTTTCTGAAGGCTAAAGGAAGGCACATCTAGTGCTAGATGGGCTTATCAGTCTGCCTGGAGACACCATAGCTGCTGAGAGCAGAGACAGAGGCCAGGTCTTTTTACAGAACAATATTTTTGTTGTTCCATTGAGGTATGTGGGTGAGAACAAGGCCATCTAAGAAAGTCACACCGGCTGCTTTTCAGTGCTAACGTTCGCTTATGGAGGGGTTGGAGAACTGATGCAGAGGAATTCTAAATTACTGATTAAATGTTGCATTATTTTTTACTTTTCTGTTACCAAATTTTATTGCCACTACCTTGTTTGTTTTCGTAGTAACCAGGGTACATATTGTGTACACTAGGGTGATTTTTATTTTTTATTTTCATAAAGTAGTAGACATACTCCTAGTGTGAATTCTTGGGTTTGTCTATTCATAATGAAAAGAGGTTTGATGTCACTAATAACAAATACGTTGTGAGTCTCACAGGACTGATCATTAGCTAATACACACTTTTCTCATGTAACGCTCAGTGGGTTGCGTGAATTACAGTCTATTGGATGCTTTGTCTCATGATGGTAACACATTCTCTGTAGTTGGTTATACAAAGTGGCGCACCGTAGCCAGCAGTAGTTCTTCTGCGCACTAGAGAAGTCGGAATGATCGCAATGCTTTTAATATACTTTTACTTTTTTTTCTGTAGAGGATATTTATAAAGTGAGTGAATCCCAGTTGGAAGCTCTGCACGAACAACACAAATCATTACTAGAAGAACTAGAAAGGCTTGAAAGAGAGAAAGACAATGAACCAGTAAGTAAAGTGTTTTTTGAATCGTTTTTCCAGTGTTCAGGAGATAGAAAATTGCCAAAGTGCTTGCCCCCGACTACCATGGGGCTTTAGCATCCAACTTATTCAGTACTACTTTCATTGTCTTAAGGAAGAGAGGCTGAACTGGACCCACAGATATATGAACCTGTGGCTTTCAGGTTACACTATTTATTGCAGTCCACCAAATAATCACACCTAATGCATCAAAATTCGTTTTTCACCACCCTCAATTTTATGGCAATGAGGGAAGATTTGTTTTCCCCTTTACCATAAATACATCTCCATTGTCTTTCATTCAAGTCACTTAAGTAGAGACCTTTGTGAAATAATATTTTGTCCTTATGGAATAAGTCTGCTAGGTTTGCAAATACTTTATTTGAAATACATTTTACAGGTCCACTGTAAATATGCTCCTCCTACATCTTACCTAGAGATACTGTCTGTTCGGGCACGATCACTCCTGACGGAGACTGCAGGAATCCACTTATTTAAAATGGATTACTGAAGCACCTTTTCCTAAAAATAAACACACACATAAAATCCACACTGTAGTTCAAGAGGCTTCATTTACTCCTAGGCTAATGCAGAGTGTATGAATAAATGTAGTTGCAGGTTTGAAAATTATGATGAATAGAATAAATGCAATATATGAAAAAAGATAAAAATTGGCAGCATGTTAAATGGCAATATTTGGATTAAGCAGCAATCAAAACCAATATTCTGTCTGTGAGAACTGATTAATCAGTGAGAAAAATAGGGATGAATCCTACCAGAACATGGTTATTTAAAAAGGGGAAAAACTTCACCCACGTAGGTGGTACTGTTCATCATTGGGTTGCTCCTCACCTGGACTCCATTAATGGTAGTATGGATGGACTCCATTGTATGCGAACACTTCATGAAGACCTTTTTTGTGAAGTGAACCTACAATAACTTTAATTGGGTCCTAGGATAAGATTAAAAACAGGAATATTGGGACATATAGAGGATAATCAATGGTCCTAATTTTCAATGGCCAACATGTTTCACCCGACAGTTCAAGCCTCGTGAAAGGTCAGCAGCTTTCTTCAGGACTGTGACATCAATTCTAAGCTGTCCTTATCCTAAGTTGCTCTGTTTACATTAGTATAGGAACGTTATAAGGTTGTAATGCAAAAGTGTCACACCACTCTTTGTCTTGAAGGGTTGTTTTGCTTATTGCATTATTTGTAGGGAGGGTACTCTTCAGATAGTCTGTTCCTCTCATTTCCTCATTGTTCGATAAATATTTGGATACCCTCAGTCTGTAATGTAATCCTTTATTTTCTTAGCCTCTTACCAATATCTACTTTATCACCAAAATAGCCTGAATAGGAGTTCCCTAAGTAGCCTGGCACAAACATAACTGTTCATAATTCAATGCTCTTGCAGTCTGCGTGGGAAACAAGGCCACTCTTTGGTGCGTTGCAGTTCTTTTCAGAACCAGGTAGCTAGCCAGCCACTAAGGTCAGTAAGCACCAATATACAATCTTCACATAGTTTATAAATGTGATGCTTCCTCATGGAATGCTGAAATTTCACGCTCGCTAAAATGCTTGTCTATATATCTTATATAAGGTTTCACAACTTTTTAATGATAAAAATGAGCGTTGTGATTTGTGATGTAAGGTGCAGAAAGAAATGTCTCTTGTACATTTGTCTAAAACTTTTGTGTTTCTTTCTAAATATCATACTGCTTGAATATAAACAATATACTGTAGTGATGCATTAGCAACCTTTAACCCGTTCGTTGTGCCCGTCGGCCGTCGCAAGCACTACCTCGGTAGTGCTGCGCACGTCCGTTGGCCGACGCGGCCCCGCCCACTCAATGGAACGCCCCGCACCACGGCGGAATTGCCGCCGCGGTAAAGGGGTTATAGAAATATCATTTTACTGTGAATACATATGAATGAAACAGTAAAAAATATTATGCACCCCATCCCACAGGATGACCTTCTGATAAGCATTCCAAGCATTGCAGGGGAGCTTCAAAGAAACTACCGTCTCTGAAATGTGAGTTGGGCTTCCCTTACAGGATGAGAAGCCGACCCCCTTTGTCCAGAGTCCTTTGGCACCGGGTCAGGCTGGAAAATTAGCTAGTCAGGTAGGCATGCCCACCCCCAGGTTAGTACCATCCCTAAGGTGGCCTAATCTGAGGTGGGCACGACTTTTCAGAGTTAGCCATTTTTGTGTTGGCCAACTTAGGAATTCTGGCACAGGGTTATGCCCACTTCCCATAGGAAGTTGTCATATAGAGGGCGTAGTGACCCCAAGGGTCAGTAGCCCATTGGCTACTACCCGACACTCCCCTAAAATCCCTAAATGCAGTATTTAGGGGAGCCCCTGGCACCGGAAAAGCAGATCCTGCCGACCTGAAAGAAGACGACAGACGTGAAGAGTCGCAAAGAGCAAGAGAGGAAGACCCAGCAACTGACTGGGCGCCAACCCTGCCGGCCTACCTGCTGACTTTAAAAAGTGTGCTAAAAATGACTTGTCCTTCAGCTGCGGAGTCCCCAAAGCCCGGGAGACCGGCCAGCGCTTCAACCAGGAAGTGGACCAACGGTGTCAGCGATCCCCCAGCCCTCCAGAGACTGAGTCCACTGTGGTTTCACCTCTCCTCAACTCCTGGACGTCGCTTGCAGCCTCTGCACACTGGCTCCCTCTACTGCGACTGCTCCCGGTAAGGAAAACCAGACGCCTAAAGACACCTATGCACCCGTCGCCCTGGACAGTAGAGAAGAGGAACAAAGGTTTCCCTACGTCCCAAGCATTGTGAGACCTGAGCCCCTCTGTTGGTTCAGCTCGACTGGCCTCCCAGTCGAAGCCTGCAGTTTTTTTGTTTGTTTTTTTAAATTTCTTTATTAGTTTTATTAATTTCCATGCATTACAGCATTTACAAACGACTTGAATTACATACTTGCATCTTATCCGGTCACTACTTGTCACCAGTGATAAACTTCTTTGCTGCAAGTTTCGGATCTGGTACCAAAGAAAAATTTGTACAGCATTCGCTATAACAACATAATATGCTGTCTACAAATATTCGACAAAAATGTATACAATACTGCTTGCAATAACATGCTAACTCATCGGGAGTGAACAGTGGGATAAGGGGGTTAGGGGTAGGGGAATCGCATCTCACAAAATTATTGTATTGCGCGCAGATGGAGTTGCCACTACATTGCATCACATAAGGCTCACCGCCCCTTCCTTTACCAACATCTCTCGCACTTATGTCCCAGTTTTAGTGTGTGTTATCTTGGATACATGTCAGGGGTTGCCACGCGCCTACTGCCCTTGCCCCACTTCTGGGATGGTGCCTATTGGGTAGGGGAACTCTAGCTACTATGTGGTACCCTCAGCGTGCTCCTGTGCCCTGCTCGTCGCCTGGGATAGCCCCTGTCTCCAGATGTTCCTGCCATGCGCCTCGGAGATCTATTAGTATTGTATCCCATGCTACGGCCATGGGTGACTTACGTATGCTGGTGGCATCTTCTCGCCGGAGCGCCACGGTTTCCGCTTGCGCCCAGCATATCATGGAGTGATACCAGGCCTTCACTGCCGGGGGGTCAGGGGACTTCCAACTTTTAGTAATGAGGCGCTTTGCCACTATGAGTCCCAGGTCTATAAAGCGGGTTGTCACTTTGTTTCTTAGTCCTATGGTAGAGGCCCAGCAAGCACACCTCCCAGTTCCATTCCATTTCGCGGTCCGTGCAGCTCTCTAATTGTGTTGTGATAGTCTCCCAGTAAGCAGTCAGCTTATTGCATGCCCACAACATGTGTATGAGGTCTCCTCCCACCAGTCCGCAGCTGGGGCACCGTTCATCCTCTCGGTTGAAAATTCGATTAATTGAGGCCGGTGTCATGTAAGCTCTTTGTGTTATATAATATTGTATTAGCCGAAACCTGGCATTCCTCGGTATGTAGGTAGGGCTTTCTAATATTTTTGCCCATTCCATGTCTGTGCTTTGTCTCTGCAGATCTGTGTCCCAGTGTTCTTTTAGTTTCACTAGTGGGGCCGTTGCATGCGTCCATAAGGACTCCGCCAACCATCTGATGAGATGTCGGCCTGCACCCATTATGTGCAGGTACTGGAGTGTTAAGTGTGTTTGTGATTCTTCTGCTATGTCCCCCCAAAGGGACCTCAACGTTCCGGTGAGCGCTGCGTGTAGTAAAAACTGGCCCTGCAGTAGATCACATGCGCTCACAAGCGCGTCGAACGGGAGCAACTGTCAGTCTTGATATAAATCTCCTAGCGTCTGGAGCCCTGCGTCGTCCCATGTGCGAAGGTTCGCTGCTGTAATTACTTGCCGCTGCCTCGGCGTGCCCAGTATCGGCAGAGCGGGCGCATATGTGGTAACCTGTTTGGTGAGTCGCAGGACTCGCCGGTAGCAGGTGTATGCCACTTTCACCAGTTGCTGGATGGGACCCGTCCCCTTCCTACCTGGATGAAACAGGGTCACTATCTGCGCTTGGGTATAACCCGGTTGTTGTGTAGCAGTGTCAGCGAGCTGCTGCTCACTAAGCCAGCGGGCCACCCACTGCAGCTGTGTTGCAAGATAATAGTGCTCCATGTTTAGGGCTGCCACTCCACCACCATCCACAGGCAGGTACAGTTTGGCTAATGCCACTCTGTTTCGGCTGCCGTGCCAAATGAATTGCCTCATATCCACTTCGAACGAACGGAACACCGCTGGCTTAATATATACCGGCAGGTTTGCAAAGTGGTACAAGAGCCGTGGGAGTGCCACCATTTTCAATAGCGCCACTCTGCCCATTGTGGCAATAGGCAGCGTGTGCCAAAACGCCATTTGCGACCTAATCTCCGTTACTGCCCTGGTGTAATTACCCTCTAAAAGATCCAATGGCTCTCGGTATATTCGAATCCCTAGGTACCGAAATGCTGTCTGCTGCCAGTGTACCCAGCGCAGGGTCTGGGGTGGTTTCATTTAAAGGGGTAGAGGCATGACTTGCCCCAGTTCACACGCAATCCGGACATAGCGGCGAAATCTGAGAGTGCCTTTGCTATTGCATCGCATGACTGCCGGAGATCACGCAAATATATCAGAAGATCATCTGCGTATAAGGATACCGCATGTATCCCGTCTCCCAGGGGGATTCCCCAGTCTTCCATTGTGCTACGCAGGGCTACCGCCAGCGGTTCGATGGCCAGCGCGAACAATAGCGGGGAAAGAGGGCAACCTTGTCGCGTCCCCCGGCCAATTGGAATAGGTTGGGAGACATACGGGCCTGTCTTGACTTGCGCTGTGGGACGCGTGTAGAGCAGCTTAACTAGGCCTACATAGTTATCGCCTAGACCGTATTTGGCTAAGGTGGCAAAAGTCCCACTCGAGCGTGTCAAGCGCTTTTTCCAGATCCAATACCAAGCACCCCGAGTTTGGCCATCTCTCTCTAGAGTAGTGGGCGACTCTAAAAAACCGTCTCAGGTTGAGTGACGTGCTACGTGCTGGTACGAACCCGTTTTGATCTCCATGTACCAGCCGCGGGACCACTGGAGCCAGTCTGCTTGCCAGCAGTTTGGCGAGTATTTTATAATCCGAATTTAGCAGTGCCAATGGGCGGTATGAGCCCAGGAGCTCGGTGTCCCTGACCGGCTTGGGCAGCGAGACAAGCAGGGTGTCAGGTTCCTCCTTCCAGAATCCTCGGGGTTGTGTTGATGCTCAAGGGGGTCCACCTCTCGACGGCCCCAAGTCCGGAATATAAATACACACGGACTGGTGGGATAGTCAAGCGGGGAAAGAAAGGGTAGGAACAGCGTGGAGGGAGATCTGAGGATGACAAAGGGACACAATGTAAGTACTAGTTCGGTATTCTGGTGACACAGCTAAATGATGCACTGACACTATGATGTACTCTAAAGCCTAGAACACACTACCTGTAAAATAAGAAGGTGGGTGAGCGACGCCAGGAGAGAGCTGAGGGTGGTTGCAAGGACCCAACACGAACAGAAGTCACATGTGGTGGTGCTTGAGATGCAAGGCAGAGACGTTCTACACACCCTCTATGGTTTCTCTCTCCTAGACAAAATGGTGAAAAAACAAAGAACAACCAAACTTAGAGTAGTGACGAAGGGCCTGGATACAATAAAGTCTTGTACTAGCCCAAGGTGCCAAGAGCTCAGGGGTTGTTTGGGTAACACAATTCCCTAAGCAATTCCTCGTACGCTATGGTTCGTTGGCACGTGTAAAATACCTCGGTACAATCCACAACACTCTGGTGTGTATCGGTCTCAGGGATGATCATACATTCCTTAAGGAGGATCTTTGGTACGTAGCAATTAAAGTATAACAAAATCCCAAATAATAACAGAGACACAGTACCTGCAACTTTTGCTCCTCACTCGAACGAGGAATACCCAATGCAGGCTAATGAAGGAGTTCACGGTAAGGCCTTTGGGAGGAGAAGCTGCTGCTTACTCACATTTTGTGCTGTACACCTCCCCGCATGAGACCGCCGCGGGATAACCGGTCTCTCCAACAGGGAGATGGGTAAAGGTGCCCTCCGTATTCCACAAACACTCCTCTGCAAGAGACCGCCAGATGGCGGCTTTCGGCCAACAGAGGAGAGAGCGAGGAAGCGCTCGAGGGGGTGACGACCACCCCAGCCTTCGAATTCACGAGCAGACGGTCCGAAAATAGTGCACTACGCACTCTTACCGCCTGATGTCCTGAAGTCCGTAGGGGAACTCTGCTGCAGGAAACAGCCTGAATAATCGGCAGCGTTTGGGTGTCTGAGCCGCCCCATATCAGCTGTCCGGCGTCGCGCCCGAGTCACGTGGGGCGTGGCTCGCGCGTTGCTCGCCGGGAGTTGTAGTCTTTAGTGCAGTTCGCACTTCCTGGTTCACGCGCCACGAGTAGTCAGTGCACAACCGGAGGCGAGTCCCTGACAGGACATCCCCCTCCTGGCGAACACTGACTGCTCGTAGGCTTACCAGGGTGTTGGCGATGGAACCTGGCCACAAGCCGAGGCGCGTGCACAGCAGCAGCTGGTTCCCACGAGTCCTCCTCAGGCCCATAGCCTTTCCAAGCAACCAGGTACCACAGCTTACCACGCACCACTTTGGAATTCAGTATCCCCTTAACCTCATACTCTTGGTTTTGCTGTACCCAAATGGGCACAGGCTTTCACTTCAGAGGGCAGTGGGACTGCTTCAACAGGGATACGTGGAAGACTAGGTGTATACGAAAATGAGCTGGTAACCTCAACTTCACTGCCACTGGATTAATGTGTTTGATCACACGGTAGGACCTATGAATTTGGGGTTGAAGACACTGTGTTTCTTAAACCTAATATGCTTCGTCGACAGCCAAACCCATTCCCCTCTCTTGTACGTGGGACCAGGCCTTCGGTGTTTGTCAGCATGGGCTTTGTACCTTTCCTTGGCACGAAGCAGATTGTTCCGTGTTTCAAGGAGGGTTTTGCGAATATGTGATAACCTCTTGTGTAAGTCGGGAAGCTTGGTGTTTGCACTGGGAAGGAGTAAGGGAGTAAAACGAGGGTGGAAACCATAAGTACTGAAGAAAGGAGTGTGTTGTGTAGAAGCATGTTTTGCGCTATTGTATGCTAACTCGGCTACCCACAACCACTCCACCCACGCATCCGTGTTGTTGTCAACATAGCACCTGAGGAACTGCTTATGGGTTTGGTTCAGCCTTTCAGTTTGGCCGTCAGTTTGAGGGTGAAAGCTTGTGGAAAGGGAAGAGGCTATCCGTAATTCGTAACACCAGGTTTTCCAGAAGAGCGCAGTGAATTGGGCCCCCCTATCGGAAACGATTACTTTGGGAAGGCCGTGAAGTCGGACTATATTAGTCAAAAGCAGTCGTGCCAACTGTCCCGCAGAGGGTACTTGCTTACACGCGATGAAGTGGCCCATTTTGGACAAGTAGTCAATGACCACCACAATCGCGGTGCATCCCTGATCCTTGGGCAACCCCACAATAAAGTCCACTGAGAACCTTTCCCGCGGGGTATCTGGTGTGGGCATAGGATGGAGTAGTCCCTGAGCCTGTCTGTAGTCGGTTTTCGTCTGGGCGCATGTGGAGCATCTCCTCATCCATGAAAGGACATCCGGGCGGACAGTTGGCCACCAAAACTGTCGTAACACCTTCTCTAGGGTTTTACTTCCTCCAGTATGTCCTGTGCATGGAAGATCATGACACCAGGCAAACACAGTTTTATGTAAGATTCTGGTAGGGACTAGCACCTGTTGACCATTCATGGGGAGGCCTTGGCGCATTTGCCAATCCGGGTGGAACTTGAGCCAGTTTCTCCAGGCAAAGGACTGCATCCCTTGTCTGAGTTTCTGCAGGAAATCGTCCGTTTTCACAACACATAGCACTCTACTGGGTTCTATGATTGCCCTTTCCAGAGCGACGGATTGATGCGTAGGGTTCTCTTGCCTCGTAAGAGTGTCTGCCTTCTTGTTGTCTATGCCTGGTCTGAATGTGACGATGAAATGGTACTCGGCAAAAAACAGCATCCAACGGAGTTGGCGTGGCGTGAGGTGTCGTGCGGCGCGCATGAACTGGAGGTTGCGATGATCCGAGTAAACCGTCACCTGGTGTGTTGCTCCCAGCAACCAGTGTCTCCACTCCAGAAACGCGTCCCGTATAGCTAGAAGTTCCTTCTCCGCAATAGTGTAATTTTGTTCTGCGGAATTGAGCTTCCTGGACATGAACGCGATGGGGTGAAGGTATCCCGTAGTCTCGTGTCGTTGGGATAACACCGCTCCTACCGCTACATCGGATGCGTCGGCTTCTACTATGAAGGGCAGATCCGGATTGGCATGCGTGAGAACCTGGGCCGACGTAAAAGCCTTCTTAAGGAGATCAAATGCCTTCTGGGTATCTTCTGTCCAGAGAAAGGGTGTCTTTTTCCTAGTCAATCTGTTCAGAGGTGCTACCAGATCGGAAAACTGCCGAATAAACCTCCTGTAGAAGTTGGCAAACCCCAGTAGGCTTTGGATGTCTTTTACATTCTGGGGGTGCGGCCATTCGACGATGGCTTTGACCTTCCTTTCTGCCATGACTTGGCCAGACGGGGTGAGCATGACCCCTAGGAATTCCACGGTGGTCACGTGGAACTCACATTTGGTGATTTTGCAGAACAATCCGTGGGCACGTAGTGCTTGCAACACGCGGCTTACATGGATAAATGTGTTCTTCCTCGTTTGTGGAATATATCAATATATCATCGATATATACCACAACGAAGTGGTCCAAGTAGTCTCTAAGGACTTCGTTGAGGAAGAATTGGAAGGCCGCGGGGGCGTTGCATAGCCCAAAGGGCATAACGCGGTACTCAAATAACCCATACCGCGTTTTGAAGGCCGTTTAACATTCATCGCCTTCGCGCATCCGGACCAAATGGTACGCCCCTCTTAGATCCAACTTGGTATAGATGCCCGCTGCTCTCACCTGTTCAAGAAGAACAGGGATCAACGGAAGCGGGTACTGGTTCTTGACGGTGATGTTATTCAACGCTATGTAATCAATGAAACATCGCAGATCCCCATTAGCCTTCGGGATGAAAAAGAGGGGAGAAGCAGCAGGAGACCTAGAAGGGCGAATGAACCCTAAGGCAAGGTATTTATCCAGATAAGCCCGTAGATGCAGATTCTCAGGTGCTGTAAGGGCATATATCCGCCCGCATGGAACCACAGCTCCTGGAACCAACTCAATCCGGCAATCGTAGACCCGGTGTGGGGGGAGTTCCTCTGCTTTGGTGTCACTGAATACGTCGGCATACGCCTCGTAGCACCGGGGTAAGACCACGTTCTTTTCTGCCGCCGTCGCTATGTGATGTCTGGCAGCCAAGGCTTTCGATGGACTGGTGAGCTGCTGGCTACAGTGGTCCTGGCAATAGGTAGACCGCATATGCAATGTCTTGTTGGTCCAGTCGATGGTTGGTTCGTGTTTTTGCAACCAGGGAAGGCCTAATATCACTCCATACTGTGGGGCTTGTATGATGTTGAACGACAACCACTCATGGTGGTATCCGTCGTAGGTAAGCTCATATTCCGGTGTGATGTGCCTAATCGGTCCTGATTCCAGCTCCTTGCCGTCGACGGCGTACACCAGTTCAGGGGTTTGTTTGCAGATGAGCTGCACTCCTAGCCTCTGTGCTTCCTTTCTTTCCATAAAACACCCCGTGGCTCCCGAATCCACCATTGCTCTTATGTGTTTTTGTTCTTGGTCGATACCAATATTCAAGGAAATAAAGAAGTGTTCTGATTCCATGAAGGCGAAAAGGTTTACTGAAGGGATAGTACAGCCGCCTGAGGGATCCCCTTCTTGTGCCCTCAAGCGTTGGAGTTTTCCGCCCCTTTTTCTGCTGTTACTGTGGCCACTTGACCTGGTCGAGAGCGCCCATACTTAGGCTTGACCGGACAATCGCGAAGGTAATGACCTTTCTTCCCGCAATACAGGCATAAGCCCTGTTTGCGTCGGTGGTCTCTCTCGCTCAGTGTTAATGATGCTCACACCGCCCCGATCTCCATTGGTTCGGGCTTCGTTGACACTTGTTCTGTAGATTGGGAACGATCGTATGCCGGGACATACCTCTCCTACCGTTTGTGTTCCCCCTTCCGCTCCCTTAGTCTGTGGTCCAATCGCAGGGTCAATTCTATGAGAGCCGCACATGTCCGGGGTTGAGGGTCGATTTGGGCGAGGACGTCTTTCAGCTCGTCCTTGAGGCCCTGATAGAAGATGGCGGACTGCTTGGATTCCGGCCAGTCTGTCTCCGCTACCAGTCTTCTGAAACTGTTCAGGTAACTGACCAGGTCCGAATTCCCTTGTCTGAGTAGGTCCCTGTCTGCTGAAAAGGTCTCTGCTCGACGGTCAAAGGTCTTCTCGAATTCCACCCTGAATTCGTCCCAGTCATAGAGCAAGGGGTCATCCCGCCTTACTATGGGGACCGCCCACTGCGCAGCCTCGCCACCCAAATAGGAGATCAGGAAAGCCACCCGTGCCTGGTTGGTTAGGAACATCTTGGATTTGCAGGTAAAGTGGAGCAGAGCTTGAGTCATAAATACCTGCACTTTCTTGATATCCCCGTAAAATCTCTCCGGGGGGGGGGCTAATGGCACCTGTGCCGGCATCTCCACCACCACCGGAAGAGGTGCCAGGGTGGCGTCCCCCCTGCATCAAACGGGTTTCATTGCATCCTCTCTACCCTAGCTTGTAATGCCGCTGTTTCCTGACGCGAGGCAGCAAGCTCGATTTGTACAAGAAACAGAGCCGCCATGACGTCCTCCAAGGTGGCCATCCTTAACACCAACACAACCAGGAGGAATTAAATTCGTGGGCCGATTATTCTGTCAGGTTCCTCCTTCCAGAATCCTCGGGGTTATGTTGATGCTCAAGGGGGTCCACCTCTCGACGGCCCCAAGTCCGGAATATAAATACACGCGGACTGGTGGGATAGTCAAGCGGGGGAAGGTAAGGGTAGGAACAGCGTGGAAGGAGATCTGAGGATGACAAAGGGACACATTGTAAGTACTAGTTCGGTATTCTGGTGACACAGCTAAATGATGCACTGACACTATGATGTACTCTAAAGCCTAGAACACACTACCTGTAAAATAAGAAGGTGGGTGAGCGACGCCAGGAGAGAGCTGAGGGTGGTTGCAAGGACCCAACACGAACAGAAGTCACATGTGGTGGTGCTTGAGATGCAAGGCAGAGACGTTCTACACACCCTCTATGGTTTCTCTCTCCTAGACAAAATGGTGAAAAAACAAAGAACAACCAAACTTAGAGTAGTGACGAAGGGCCTGGATACAATAAAGTCTTGTACTAGCCCAAGGTGCCAAGAGCTCAGGGGTTGTTTGGGTAACACAATTCCCTAAGCAATTCCTCGTACGCTATGGTTCGTTGGCACGTGTAAAATACCTCTGTACAATCCACAACACTCTGGTGTGTATCGGTCTCAGGGATGATCATACATTCCTTAAGGAGGATCTTTGGTACGTAGCAATCAAAGTATAACAAAATCCCAAATAATAACAGAGACACAGTACCTGCAACTTTTGCTCCTCACTCGAACGAGGAATACCCAATGCAGGCTAATGAAGGAGTTCACGGTAAGGCCTTTGGGAGGAGAAGCTGCTGCTTACTCACATTTTGTGCTGTACACCTCCCCGCATGAGACCGCCGCGGGATAACCGGTCTCTCCAACAGAGATGAGATGTCGGGTAAAGGTGCCCTCCGTATTCCACAAACACTCCTCTGCAAGAGACCGCCAGATGGCGGCTCTCGGCCAACAGAGGAAAGAGCGAGGAAGCGCTCGAGGGGGTGACGACTACCCCAGCCTTCGAATTCACGAGCAGACGGTCCGAAAATAGTGCACTACGCACTCTTACCGCCTGATGTCCTGAAGTCCGTAGGGGAACTCTGCTGCGGGAAACAGCCTGAATAATCGGCAGCGTTTGGGTGTCTGAGCCGCCCCATATCAGCTGTCTGGCGTCGCGCCCGAGTCACGTGGGGCGTGGCTCGTGTGTTGCTCGCCGGGAGTTGTAGTCTTTAGTGCAGTTCGCACTTCCTGGTTCACGCGCCACGAGTACTCAGTGCGCAACCGGAGGCGAGTCCCTGACACAGAGATTCACGCAGCGACTGAGGTAATATGGCCGTCTCTTGCGCAGTGACGTATAATGCAAGCAATTTCGGGGCAAGTACGTCTCGGTACGCCTTGTAAAACTCCGCCGGTAGCCCATCCGGACCTGGTGCCTTGCCTGTGGCCAATGCTCGAATCGCTAACTGCACCTCTTGTAGCGTTATTGGCTCATTTAACTCAGCCCGCTGAGTGTCATCTACCACCGGCATAGGCAGCTGGGACAGATATGTCTCCAGCTCCTCCGGAGTGACCTGTATTACTGGTTTATAGACGTCTCTGTATAATGGGCGGCAAATTTGCGATGTATGTCGCATTGGCGCGTTAGCAATTGCCCTGCTCCGGTTCTCAAGCACAATGTTGGTTGCTGCGCACGGTCTTGCTGATTTAGTCTTGCCAAGAGCCTCCCCGCCTTATCAGCCAGAGCATGAGTACGGGCCGAATGCGCCGAATAATTCAGACAGCGCAGTCTCTCCATTACCTCAACATGCTTTTGTCGCTGATCATCGAGCGCCTGTTGCGCGCCAGCACCCACTACGAAGTCAGTTTCAAGTTGGAGAAGGGTGTCCTCAATTTGTTTAGCCTCACGGTCCAGCTGCCGGCGTAAGCTCCAAGTCAGACTCAGGCATTGTCCCTGTACCACCGCCTTATAAGCATCCCATAGCACCCCGTGGTCTGTCACTGATCCCTCGTTTGTGTCAAAGTACGTTGCTATGGCCAATCCCACCGAATCTCTAAAGGGGGGGGGGTCTTCCAATGCTGCGGTCTGCAGTCTCCACAACTTGGTGACCGGCGTTAAATCGACTCCACCTAGTTGTAACGTATGCGGATTGTGATCAGAATGTGTGCGCCCAAGGTAATCCGCATTCATGCAGTCTGCTAGTAATGCTGTGTGTCCTACGAACCTGTCTAGGCGCACATGTAGGCCATGGGGGTGTGAGTAGAGGCGTGTAGTTGGATTCAACGTCCTCCATAAGTCTACCGGTCCCCAACTGCAGAGCCAAACAGTCAAACCTTTAGCGTTGGATGTAGCAGTCGCCTGCTGTAACGGCGGGAAGGATCTATCTAATCCTGTATCCAGTACTGCATTATAGTCCCCTCCCAACAGCCAAGGAATATCACACCACTGGGATAGCTTTGCTGACAGTGTACGCCAGAATGGGGCTTGGTCAGTGTTCGGGGCATATACTGATCCCAGTACTATCTGCCTGCCATTGAGCTTGCCTTTTGTCAACGCAAATCGGCCATGAATATCTATTTCCGTTTCTTCCGATACATAGTGTGTGCCTGGTCTAACCCATATTAACGTTCCCCTCACGTATGATGAGTAGGTTGTGGCAAACACCTGTCCTCTCCACTTTCGCTGCAATCTGTGTATCTCGGGCTGCGATATATGCGTTTCCTGTAAAAGTGCGATATGAGCCGCATGTCTCTTTAAGTATGCATATGTGTTATATCTGCGCGCGGGCGTGTGCATACCCCTGACATTCCAAGTGATTATCGTTGTCGGCGGCATCCTTTATTTACACAATAAGCGTGCATGGTCAGTTGGCTGGTTACTCTGTAAGGGGGCGAGCGGCATGTACGTGTAGCCTAGGCCTATTCTGCCATCTCACTGCGCGGTGTGGTGGTGCGATGCTATGTGGGGAATTAGACATTGTGTGGTGGAACTGGGACAGGGCAAAGGGACAACGTGTATCTGCCCAAACCTTGAACTGCGAAGCCTGCAGTCTCTTTATGCGAAGACCGATCTCCATAGGCTTTTGCTTTGGGCAGCCAATGTTGTTTGGCACCCCTGCACCCGGCTGCCCTAGTGCCGCTGGTGCTGGTGCTGCCTTTGACATTGCCCACTACTCACCTTAACTCCTGGAGATTGGTGCCGTACGTTGTTGTCCTCCCTTAGGATGACATAGTAGCTTCTAAAAATTGCACTGAGTCGACTTTTTTGAATACTAAAGGATTTCCATTGCAAAACGTACTTACCTGATCAAATTGGTTCTGGTGCCTAAATATATTTAAAGATCAGTTTTATTATTTTATAAATTGGTGCGGATCTCCTTCTTGAGTCATGTGCATTATTTATTGACTATTGTGTGTATTTGTAGATGTCTAACACCGCTCTCTGATAAGTCTAAGGCTGCTCGACCACACTACCCCCTAGATGAGCACCTTGGAATTGCTAGAGCATGTCCCTGTCCACTCATAAGGGAACCCTGGACTCTTTATATGATATATCTCATTTTGCTATATTCTGTAAAGAGCCAGCTTCCTCCACTAGCTGTTAAAGCCTTGTGTTAAGTCCCACAGTGAAACTGTTTAGAAGTTAAAAAGTATTTAAGTTAGTTAGGCGTTTAGAAGGTACTTAGACTTTGTTGTAGTTTTCTAAAAAGGTCCCAACTACTTTAAAACCATGATTAAGGTAGCAGGTCCGTCCCAGGAGCTCAACCTGGGGCCCAATAGGAAACTTACGTTGGATAATCTTAAGTCCTTCTGCTAAGATTGGAACCTCCCCATGGGACCTAGACCCACAAAGGCACATCTGCAAAGACTGCTTGCAGAAAATGCTAGGTCCCTGGCCGAAAGAAAAAAAAAACCTTTTGGAGAAGGGGCAGATGATGCTGAGGTGGATGAAATCGATGATGATTCCAGCAGCAATCCTACAGATAGCAACACCTCTGGGTGTACGTCTGGTAGTTTCCCAGAAGATCTAGATAGTGAAGATGCTGATTTTCAAAAATTAGCCAAGAGGATAGCCTTAGAGGCCAAATTCTTAGCTATATAAAAAGAAAGAACTGAGATGGGCCTAGGACCCATCTCTGGTGGCAGCAAAATTATACATAGGGAGATGGATGAAGCTTTCATCCGTAAGAGCCCCAAAGGGATTGTCCCCAAATATAAAGAGGTTGATATTATCACCAGATGTTTTACAGTCTTTGAGAGGGCTTTTAAAATGAGGCAGCTCATCAAGAAGTATTGGAGTCTTGGGAGCTGTTCTCAGGAATGTGTAGGGATAGGCGCCTAACAGTGAATAAGGCAGATGCTTTGTCCTATTACTGCATGAAGGATACCTTGATTGAGGGCTTTGGACTCCCCACTGAGGATTAAGGATCAGGTTGAGAGGGAGACTCGAAAAACCCAGTTAGACCTGGGTAGATTTTATAGAATTTTCAGTGAAAACACTAGGCGGTTGGTTGAAAGGTAACAATGTGCAAGACTATGATGGGCTTTATAATCTTATTATGAAAGGGCATCTGTTGAGTAATTGTGTTCCTGAGAAATTATATCAGTACCTCGTAGACCTGGGTCCACTTTCTCCTCAAGAATTGAAGGCAGACCACTGGGTCAAGGCAAGGGTAACCAAGACAATTCATGGTGTGGCTGACCAAAAGAAAGGGGTTGCTAAGCCCCCGAAGAGAAGGGTAATCAGTCAAAAGATAAAAACAAAGAGTCTTCTAAAGGCCCCCAAAAACCTGTTCAGGTGGGTGGACCCCGAATCGATACACATCCAAAGGGTGGGTACCAGGGGTAAGAACTGGGATCCCAAAAGGGCTTGGTGCTTTGATTGTAAGGCCAATGGGCACCGAACTGGAGACCTTAGCTGTCCCAACAAAAATAATTCATCTAGTGCACCTGCAGTAAATGCAGTTGTGAGTCTCCTGATGGGATTCCAGGTGTGCCCGGACCATGTCAGAGAACTCACTAAAGCAACTTTAGTCTCAGAGGGTGGGGGTGGATGTAGTTGCCCTGACTTTCTGGCCCAGTAACCTGGAGATTTACAGACAGCAGCCACATATAAATGGGATCAGAGTTGAAGCACTGAGGGATACAGGTGCAAGTGTCACTATGGTGACTGAAAAACGAATATCCCCAGGACAATACTGAACTGGTGAGACAGTCACAGTCCTTAATGCTGATAATCAGGCTAAGGTACATCCCATGGCAACAGTGTCCTTAGTATGGGGAGGGGGGAGGGGTTACTGGCCAAAACAAGGTGGTGGTATCCTCTGCAGTACCTGTAGAATGTCTGCTAGACAATGATCTGAAGTCCTCAGCATGGGCTGAGGTCTAAGGAAAGACCCATGCAGCTATGCTAAGTATACCTGACTGGGTGTATGTAAATACCAGAGCACAATGGAAAGCCCAGGGTGAAAAAGAAGAGTTTGAGCCTGGAATAATGGCCCAACCTCCCAAGAGAAAAGGCAAGAAGACTGGGAAACCAGTTTCTGATCAGACACAAGCTCAGGTCCTCTCTCCTCCGGGAGAAGACCTGTCAGCCCCAGAGGAAACTGAGCCCCAGGAACTTGGGCCTTACCCGGCAGAGCTCATGACCCAGGGGGGCCCTCTAGGGAAGATCTGTGCCAGGGACAGAGGAACTGTCCCACTCTTGAAAGCCTGAGACAGCAAGCTGCTGATCAGGAAAAGGGAGATATGCCAGTTGCTCCCACAGAGCCTATTGGGAGGAGAGACTCCTTTACACTGAGGCCAGAGACTTCAAACCCGGTCCCATTAGGAGAGTGGTAGGGCCTCAGAAGTATAGAGAGTTTCTGCTCACATTGGCTCATGACATCCCCCTAGCTGGGCATCTTAACCAAGCCAAAACTTGGAGTAGGCTAGTTACCCACTTCTACTGGCCAGGTTATGTCCCAGAAGGTGAAGGAAATTTGTAACTTCTGTGCTACCTGTCAAGCTATTGGCAAGGCAGGTGGCCATTGAAAGGCCCCCTTAATTACACTTCCAGTGGTTGGGGTTCCCTTTGAAAGGGTAAGGATTAACATTGGCGGCCCCCTAGACCCTTCAACAGCATCAGGGAACAGATTCATAGTGGTAGTAGTAGATCATGCTACCAGGTACTCTGAAGCAATTCCCGTCAGGACTACCACTGGTCCTGCAGTGGCTAGGGCACTCATTGGATTCTTTACCAGAGTGAGTTTTCCTAAGGAGGTGGTGTCAGACTGAGGTACAAACTTCATGTCTGGTTAATGTGGAGGGACTTATACGTTCACTACCCAATACCACCCACAAAAAAATGGTCTTGTTGAAAGGTTCAACAAAACCAAAAAAGGTATGATGGGTGGACTTCCTGAAAAGCTCAGAAGGAGATGGTATGTCTCACTACAATGCCTGCTTTTTGCCCACAGAGAGGTGTCACAGAAGGGAGTACAGGTTTCCCCCCATTGAACTTCTGTTTGGTCATCCTGTAAGGGGACCACTGGGTCTAGTGAAGGAAGGCTGGGAGGGACCTCTCAAAGAGCCTAAACAAGACATTGTGGTCTATGCACTTGGCCTACGTTCCAGGATGACTGAGTACATGGAAAAAGCATTCAGAAGCATTGAGGCCAGCCAAGAGCTCTAGAAGGTCTGGAGTGAACAAAAGGCTGCACTGGTGGAGTACCAACCAGGGCAGAAGGTGTGGGTTTTGGAGCCTGTCGCTCCTAGGGCCCTCAAGGACAAATGGAGTGGACCCTAGCCTACCCTGGAAAGTTAAAAGGGAGGTCACCTATCTGGTGGACTTTGGCACTTGCAGTAACCCCAAAAGGGTCATCCATGTAAATCACCTTAAACCATATCACGACAGGGATGATGTGGCCATGCTCACGAACTTCATTGAAGCCAACTCAATCTTCGACTCCTCCCAATCTGGATTCCGCAGCACCTACAGCACCGAGACCGCCCTCCTAGCCACCAAGACGACATCCGCACTCTCCTAGACCAGGGCCACACTGCGGCTCTCATCCTACTAGACCTCTCGGCAGCCTTCGACACCGTCTCCCACCGCACACTCACCGCCAGCCTCCACGACGCGGGCATACACGGAACCGCCCTACACTGGATCCGCTCATTCCGCACCGGCCAAACCCAAAGAATCAGACACCCGCCCTTCCTCTCCGAACCCACAGAGATCAGCTGCGGAGTACCCCAAGGATCATCGCTCAGCCCCACGCTCTTCTCTTCAACATCTACATGGCCCCCCTCGCTGCCATCGCCAGAAAGCATGGACTCAGCATAATATCCTACTCCAACGACACCCAGCTCATCCTCTCCCTCACCAAGGAACCCAACACCACCAGACTCAGCTTCCAGAAAGGAATGAAAGACGTGGCATCCTAGATGAGCAGCAGCTGCCTGCAGCTCAACTCGGAGAATACAGAAGTCTTCAGGTCTACCCCCTCCGCATGGAACAACACCTGATGGACAACGGCCCTTGGCAACCAGACCACGCCCGAAACCTCGGCATCATACTCGACTCCTCCCTCACCATGACCCGACAGATCAACGCCGTCACCTCCTTGTGCTTCAACACCCTCCGCATCCTCGGCAAGACCTTCAAATGGATCCCCCCCGAATCCAGAAAAGCTGTCATCCACGCACTCATAACCAGCAGATTGGACTGCGGAAACGCCCTCTACGCCTGAATCAACAAATCCCTACTCCGCAAACTCCAGACCATCCAGAACACCGCTGCCAGACTCGTCCTCGGCATCCCACGACAAGACCACATCACCTAGCACCAACGAGACCTCCACTGGCTCCCCATCGAGAAAAGAGTAACCTTCAAGCTACTCACACACGCCTACAAATCCCTCCACAACACTGGACCCCAATACCTCAACGAAAGAGTCTCCTTCTACGCACCCAAGAGAAGCCTCGGCTCCGCCGATCTCGCCCTTGCCGAAACCATCCGCAGAGCCAGAACGGGAGGAAGAGCCTACTCCTACATCGCGACAAAGACCTGAAATGAACTCCCGCTCAGCATCAGATGATCCCCCACCCTGCAAGCATTCAGGAAGAGCCTCAAGACCTGGCTCTTTAGGTGAGACGGAGCTGCACGATATCACCCCCTCCTACCCCTTCTCCCCCAGCGCCTTGAGACCTTCACGGGTGAGTAGCGCGCTTCACAAATCCCTGATTGATTGATGCTGATGGTCACTGATAAGGATCTGATAAGGATCAGAAAGAAGAGAGCAAGCCTCTCCCTGACCTCCTCTCCAACAGTCCTAATGATGGGTCAGTGGATGGAGTGATCTTGTCAGACACTCTCTCTGCCCAACTACAAGCTGACTGCAGGCAAGTCCTGGAGCAGTACGCTGAGCTCTTTTCTCTTACCACTGGTCAGACTAACTGGTGTGCCCATGATATGGACACTGGTGACAGTATGCCTGTCAAAAGTAAACTGTATAAACAGTCTGACAAAGTGAGAGAAAGCATCAGAGCTGAAGTTAGCAAGATGCTGGAGTTAGAGGTAATTGAGCCCTCTGAAAGTCCCTGGGACAGCGCAGTGGTCTTAGTCCTCAAACCTCACCCACAGGGTGGAAAGAAAGAACTGAGGTTTTGTGTGGACTAAAGAGGCCTCTGTACTGTCACAAAGACCTACGCACGCCCTATTCCAAGGGCAGGTGAACTAATTGACAGGCTAGGGGCAGCCACATTCCTCAGTACTTTTGATTTGGCATCAGGGTACTTGCAGATTGGTCTGACCCCAGGATCAAAAGAAAAATCTGCATTCTTAACCCAAGATGGGCATTATTAGTTCCCTGTTATGCCCTTTGGACTAATCAAGCCCCATGTCACCTTCCTAAGGTTGGTGAACAAAGTCCATGCTGGGTTGAAATCTTTTAGTGCAGCATATATTGACAATATTGCTGTCTATAGTTCCACTTGGCAGGATCATCTGATCCACCTTGGAAAGGTCCTTGAAGCTCTGTAGAGTGCAAGCCTCACTATCAAAGCAGGCAAGTGCCAGATAGG